>JAVTIF010000008.1:0-1200000 GCA_032158265.1 Bacidia rubella | reverse complement strand
GCCACCCTAAACGTTAATAATCAATGATATAGAATTTTTACATATCACGGCTGCTAAATCATATATCAAACGTATCAAAAGAAAGTCTTTGGGTTTATTATGATGTACGACCTCTTATCCTGCAACAACACGTGATTCTTTCTCACCCATTGAGCCTACGTTTCAATGCAAAATCTCCAAATATGTTAGATCAAAGTCAACCGCCTACTGCGTACAGCACTATTGAGATCAGTCGGTGCGATTGACGATCTCCATACCGTTGCCGGCAGGATCGAGCAAGAATGCTCCGTAATAATCTGGAGTATACATTGGTCGCGCCCCTGGAGCACCGTTGTCTGTTCCTCCAGCCTCTAGACCCTTTGAATAACACTCTTCAACCAGGGTGCGACCTAAAGGCCGTCAATTTCGTGGAGTTGGAGAATTTTGGAACAGTCCCCGTGGCTACTGTACTAAAAATATGAGGCGGTGCTAACGTACCCTTAGCAGTAAAAGCGAAGTGAGCGTATCCTGGCTGGAACTTTTGATCCTGTTTGATGCTGGCGGATGCCACCCAAAAATCTGGGTGCCCAGAGCCGTCGCCCATACCAACCACGGCGCCGTCCATGAAAGTGGAAACTTTGGTGTAGCCCAAAGGTGCTAAAGTAGCAAGGTAAAAGCCGACGGTCTTTTCCATAAGCTCTGGCGCAACGTAGATGAGGAGGTGATCTAGCATGGTTGCAAATATATAGAATGGTTTCCCAACTTTGGGGCTCCTTTTCTTTAGATCGATACTAGGACAATGGTACTGTCAAATTTGCCCGAACGTCGTCTCATCAAGGGTGCTTTTCACGAGCATGTGAAAGAGCTTCTTGTGATGACTAGCCGGGTGCGGGGTCCTCAGCCTCGCAAACGGCTCGGTAGTAAGAGTCCGAAGGGGACGAACATCACTCGGAAATTTGTATAGTAGCCGGGTATCAAATAGACTTTTACAAGGGGCTCCCGGGAACAAGCCCCCTAAGAGAAGTCTTAACCGGGAGATGTGGCCCTGCCGATTCTTGCAAGCATCTTCTCGACCGACCTTTGGGAGGGCAGTACAAGCAGTCAAGTAAGTGGTTTCTTGGTGGTTTAGAATTGCACATCTCTGCAGTGACATGAATTAGGCGCGTGTCTAATTTAAGCAAAAGGAGTTCTATGCAGTGTTCTGAAATATTATGAACAGGAACGAAGCTCAACGGTTTTACCCGCATCAGGCGCGTCACCGAGACCGGCGAATAGGACATGATATGATAGAGATGAATCATCCGCCTCGCAAAGAATTACTTCGCCTGCTACCAATGTCGCGATTGTACTCCTCATTCTCAATGTCCATAAAGCCTTCACCTAGACTATGTCGGCGATCCTGTCCGCCGATGATCTCAACGACTTCATTACCCCCGGCGTCGCGTGCATTAAGCCCGTCGAGACCCTCCCAAAGCAACAAGCAAAGTCACCAACATCATACGAGGTTGCGAAGGAAGGGCAGCTGCCCGAGGAGAATAAGCCAGCAGAGATATCCTTGACCGATTGCTTGGCATGCTCCGGATGTGTGACTTCTGCTGAGGCAGTTCTTGTCTCACTGCAATCTCATGCTGAGGTACTTACCACCTTGGATTCGGAAGGGAAAGTGTTTATCGCGAGTGTCAGTCCACAAGTAAGAGCTAGCATAGGTGCCACATATGGAGTATCAGAGCAGCATGCTGGGTGGATGATAGATCAGCTACTCGGCGGACCGCAAGGTCTTGCCACTGGTGGAAAGCATGGCAATTACTTCAAATGGATTGTCGATACCAACGCTATGCGTGAAGCAAGCCTGGTCCTGGGTGCCGAAGAAGTCGCTCAATCATATACAACCCTTGACTCAGACGACTTGCCAAAACGCCCCATCCTTACCTCAGCCTGTCCCGGCTGGATATGCTACGCCGAAAAGACGCACACGCACGTCCTCCCACATATATCACGCTTAAAGTCCCCTCAAGCCTTGACCGGCATCCTCCTCAAAACAGTTCTTAGCAAACACCTTGGCACCAGCCCGGACAAGATATGGCACGTAGCAGTCATGCCCTGCTTCGACAAGAAGCTCGAAGCCTCCCGCGAAGAACTCACAGACACATATTGGCACCCATCCCCCTCCTCAAAAGACACTCCACCAATCCGCGACGTCGACTGCGTAATCACAGCCCGCGAACTCCTCATGCTAGCCGACACGCGCGGCATCTCCTTCCCCACCCTCCCTCAACAGCCCATCTCCGCCCCCACATTCCCTGATCCAATCCTCAACACCTTCCTCTTCCCCCATCCCTCTCGCCGACGCAAGCAAACTCCCGAAGCAGGCACTTCAGGCGGATACCTGCACCACATCTTGCAAACGCAGCTCTCCCTCCACCCAAACAGCACACTCACCAGCATCCGCGGTCGCAACGCCGATGTCATCGAATATAGCATCGCTACCCCTGACGCGCCGCAACCCGTATTTAAAGCAGCGCGCTACTATGGTTTCCGGAATATCCAGAATCTAGTCCGCAAGCTCAAGCCGGTGAAGAAGTCGCGCATGCCGGGCGCTTCGTCTCGACCGGCTGGGGCGAGGAAGCCGAGTGTTGCTGCTGGCGGCGGTGGAGCTGGTGGAGGTGCGGGCTTGGAGAATTATGCTTATGTCGAGGTCATGGCGTGTCCGGGTGGATGCACGAATGGAGGGGGCCAGATTAAGGTGGATGATCTACCAGCACAGAGCGTGAAGGCGGGTAGTCAGAAGGAGTGGTTGGGCCTGGTGGATGAGGCGTACTTTTCTTCGGAGGAGTTAGAGGTGGACGGGGATAGCGTTATGACTGATGTGAGCGGTGGCAATAACGAGCGTGGGGATGAAGTAAATGGGATATCGCCTACGCATGTTATGGAGGTGTTGAGACACTGGGAGCAGGTGACGGGGATACCGTTGGATAAGCTTGTGAGGACTAGTTATCGGAAAGTGGAGAGTGATGTTGGGAAAGTGGAGGGGGCGGAGAATGAGAAGGTTGTGGAATTGGCTGGGAAGATAGGGGGAGGATGGTAATGTATATAGAATGGGATCGTTATGTGTATTGGGCGTTGACTGAACGACGTGGGTTTAGCAAGCGAGCATTGAAGGCGCATGATAAAATGGCATATTCGATGGATCTCTGAACCTTGTCTACATCCCTTCTCCTATTCTCGAAGATCCTGCCCTATCTCCTAATAGCACCCGAGTATCCGTGACCAAACTAGATTGCTGATGTCTCCCTCATGCTATGCTCCATGTCCAAAGCTAAGCACTCAAATGCATGCCCCGCTCCACTTTGAACGCTTCTTCTTCCAGGGACGGGGGAAAGTTTTGCGCATTCATTGCGCGATCGACGTGCAAATAAAGAATAGAAAGAACAGGATTCCAATGTCCGTCCTGAAGGATTTCAGTGTCGCGTGGGAAGAGCATATGAAAAGCCAGAGTAGCTTCGTCGGTCCTGTTGAAGGGTGCCGTATGGTTCATAGAATAGAGGAAGGGTATGTGTCTATGACTTGGAGAGAACAAGGCCCTCCATGGTAGCCATGTCTTCCGCCTGTATGAAGTCATCATGAGCTGTTCATGTCTGAATGGAGCCACACGCAGAGCAGAAAGGCATTGATATGCCTTTCGTTGTCGGACCCGTGTATCAGACAAATCCAAGAGGTTTCATCCTCTGACATGGGATTGCCCTGGAAATGAGACCCTACTGCAGGATGCTGAATTGGTCGCCGGGTGGCAAAATAGGCAATTGGATGTGACGAGATCTGATCGCCGATCTGGAGATTTCTCGAACTCTCACTGTAGGCTTCCCTCTCTGGCAACGTAATGGATATAGCAGAAGCCATGGAAGTATGTGCGAAGTGAGTGCGCTTTCGCAAGGTCTTTACTGAGGCAAGAGTTTCGAAAGTTCATGTGACACGGTTTGATTCTGATATTTGGTGTTGGGATAGCGCTTAGCGTCTGTCGATGCTCTGTTGTGTGAGCAAGAGAAGACGAACTTTCAATCCGAGTGGCCACCTCGAGGTGCGAAGCCAAAGCCGCCTCGTCCACTGCCATCAGGAGCTTTTGGCTCCCGTATTGGCTGCACATCGTTCGACCGAGGATCCATCTTCTGCGGCCGCAGTGAGTCCGGCTTTGCTGATTCATTCGGGTCAAAGAGTTGTCGAGGCTTACTGCTGGCGGATGAAGTGGGTCGACTCTCACCACGACTAGCCCGGCTTTGGTTTCGAGGACTTCCACCACCTCTTCCTGAGGAATTACTCTTCGTGGGGTTGCCAAACAGCTCACGGCGACGTTCCTCGTACGCTCGCTGCTTTTCTTCTCTTTCGCGCTGGGCCTTTTGCTTTCGTTCTTCTGCGGTCGTGACATTTTTAGAAGCCTCGTCGTCTTCATCATCGTCATCGATGACTAGCTGACCGATTCCGTCAGCCGCTTTGGCTATCTTTGTTGGCGGTTTCCGGCTGAGGACGGTCATTGCGGGCTTGAACTCCGACTTCAAGGGAACAATGCCTTGCGTTTTCAAGAAGTAATTGTCATCTTCTTTTTCTCTGTGTGTCTATCTATTAGGTGTGTGATCATTAGGAGTGTATGGAAACGCACGCGTCTTCCCAGATCTGTCGGTTAAACTCAGCCTGCTTAGCACGCCGTTCGGCTTTGGAGAGCTTCGCGCTCGAGGGAGGTGGATCGGGTGTCGCTGACTTAGACTTTGGAATATTAGTCCAGACCAAGCCAAGGTCATGTATGCGCTTACATCTGCTTTCTTGATCCAAGGGTCGTCGTCCCATGCGTCGGCCATATCGGGGCAAGTAGAAATGAGGTATTCTTGAGAGAAGATTGGCTTTTTCTGTTGTTGAGGAAGAATGAGGCAGTAAGTGGACAAGATCTCCGACAAAATTTGAAATTTGTCAAAGCAAAGAGTCGAGTAGGCCTGAAACGAGAGAATAAGTCTGACGTTGGGTGAGAGCCCTCGAACAGTGTGGGGCGGATCTATAAGTTTCAAGGGTATGACTACTCCCGCGGCAGCTGCCGGAGGCGCTCCCTTATTCAAGCCTAGAGGTTCCGTCACTGGCATCAGTGTTGATAGTTCCTGAAATGTGACATAAGACCGTACACAATATCACTCTCTGATATCTAGATGGCTAGTAAGGAATCACACCTTCCGCAGTAGTTCTGCTATCTAGCTAACCAACCCTCACACCCAGGCTCACGCGACATGGATGGTGACAGCCAAATGGGCGAAGTCACTTCGCCTTCAACGGACTCGGAAGAAGCCATGTTTCCATCCTCCAAGATCGAAGCAGGGACAGTGGAGCCAGCAAAATCACAAGACGTCGCTGGTAATATGTCTTCACCTCCAGCCTCGCAGACTCTAGCACCTCACAGTGATGGCGCCGACGGAGCTATGGATATCGGGGAAGGGGAAGTCACTAAGAAGTTCACCTTTGGCAAAGATCAGGAGGACAGCTTTGTGCCAGGTGCAGGTTGGAACAACAAGAAGGCTAGGGAGGAATGGCAACGAGCGTGGAACATGCTGGAGGATAAGACCTTCAGTCTGAGTAAGTACGCAGTCCCTGACCTCCTTGCTCATATCTAATGATGGCTGTGTAGAGCAGTTTGGAGACCCGTTCGACGACACACAGTACCAGAGAAAGTCTGGGAGATGACCAACTGAAGGCTATGATGCAGATACGGAACATGATAGATGATGCAAAGTTCCAAACACACCTTTAACTCCTATCATTGTTACCTTGCCCCTTCTCTCGATGTAGTCAATCTAACATCAGAGGTGATGAGCTTCTGTTTGCCGTGTCCGCATCAACGGATAGTTCTTACCTTCCTGTCAAAGTTGCTTTATTGGTGTGCAGCTTGAAGCTATTACAAGCACACTGCTCGGCCTCTAGACAAAGGGACTGTATCGTTCCATATTTCCAATGCTGCGAAAGAAGCGTTGAGGGATCAACGAATCAGACATGAATGTGCGTAAGCGTTTCGAATTCATGGAGACGGTGGCTTTCCACCAAGGCTTTGGGGTGAGAGACCGTCCCATTAGGACAAGACCTCTTACAACAGCATCATTCCACGACAGAGTCGCACCGGCTTCTCAGATGCAACACAGTGATTTTCAAGTGTGTCTTAACTGCCAGAAGTTTTGGACCAATTTGTAGCGAATTTGAACTGGCATAGCAGCTCCGAAGCAGCAGCTTTGAGAAATTCAAGCGAATGCAAGCTACATAGGAGCAAAGATGATTGAGGAGAGGCTTCAACCGTTCTCGGTTGTCCCAATTGTGCAAATAAACTATATAGTTGAGTACACTATGCGTGTGGAAGCAGTCCGAACATTGCTTAAGTGAAATCAACAAACAATCAAAGTTCGGGCATCACGATGAACAGTCTGGGGGGACCAACCAGCGACTAGTATTGCATGCAGATAGCTATACGACAAAGAGTATTGCATTTTCTATCTAGTAGCAAGCGAAAATCGGAGATGGTTCCGACTCATATCAAGGGTCTTGGGAGCTATTGAGCTTAGGATTTCTCCTTATTTTCGTATCGGATATCGATCAGATAATGTGATTTGAAAGCTGTTGTGGACAGGCGGACAGGAGGAGCGAAGGAATTAGCTTACATTTACAGGCTACTCACCTTCATGGACCTCCAACAGCAGACTGCAATGCGTGAATGTTCAGGATAGTAGATCCTTCTGAACAGTCTGTATTAGAGGAGGCTATCAGATGCCCTGCTTGTGCTCCGACTTGCTACCCTCTTCGGGTTTGACAGAGAGCACTTCTCAATATCTGCCAGATCCTTAAAGCTGCATAACGTTGGTGTCACGTAATTTCGGATAGGCTAGCATAGGTGCATAATGCTGCAAGGAACACATGGCCTCTGTAAGCCTCCTGTAAGGTACAGAAAGCACTGACAGCGACAGATGCATTTCCTGACCATCAAAGTTATGAGGTGAGCAGCAAAGAGGAGATCTGGCACGGACCAAGCCATCTTGTTCGAGGACCTGTTTATACTTTGACTTTGACATCAATAATTGAAGATGGCGCCGGAGCCTCACGTGGCAAAGGCAGAAAGAGAAAGTTGTCGCCATTTTCAGGAGACGGGCTTCCAAGCAGCCGGGAAGACAGATCTAGCGAGAAAGGAACAGTCGTGATTGGGTATAGCTGAACTCACGCTATCACTTGCATCGAAGATCAGTCTTGAAGTGGTCTAGCTCTGCCTTCCCGTCGTTTCGGCCGGACATAGAGCCAATGGGATGAATGTCCAGTCATGCATGAGTGCATTGGCCCAGATAAGGAAATGCGATGTGCGATGTTACCGGAAATTCAGTAACAGCAGTCGAGGCATTGCGAGTCGCTTCAAGAGAGCACCGGAGATGTGTGATTGCAGAGGCACCTGCGCTTTGATGTGAAAGAAAGCGCGGAGAATTGGATGAAATGAAATGAAATTATGTGGTGGCATTTTCATCTGGCATCTAGTTCGAACTTCGACGTACCTTAGGAGTGCTTATCTCCTGCCGTGTTTCTCTCTAAGCTGCTTTGCGGGGGGAAAACGCCGCCCAGACGCTTCGAAAAACGCAAGCCGATCACAAAGCCTCGAAAGCGTGCCGCACATTGCTCAACCTTACTCTAAGCCCGAACGGGTCCCCCCATTCGCCCAATAATTGTTCCACCACGCGCACCAATTCACAGCCTGCGCCTGACAAACATCTTTCATCATCCTTGACTCTCTCTCGCCCAGACCAAGAGCTACCCTACACGGCTCCGAGGAGACCACCTCCTCCGCCCTTCCTGCAACTACGCTCAACTTGCTGCAGCGACCCTGAGCAGCTTACCTCGCAGCAGGAGTTTGCGGTGGCTGCCACTGATATTGCGACGTTGGAGCCCTTATCAGTATGGCCAACAACGTGGTGGACGGCGTCGATCTCAACAACCTCAACTACACACCATACGTTCCTTACAATGAGACTTCACCGACCGGTGGCGACTCCCTCACGCAAGATCTGAATATACATTATGAGGTACCATGCACGCCTTATCGCACACAATCTATCTCACTGACACCAACCCCCTTCTAGTCCGGCGATATCGCCTGGATGCTTGCATCTACCGCCCTCGTGCTGCTCATGATCCCTGGCGTTGGGTATGCTGCCATCTCCCGCAAGTTCATGATCACGCGACATCTTTCTGACGTGAACTTTCAATATAGCTTCTTCTACTCCGGCCTTGCGCGCAGAAAATCAGCCCTCTCTCTCATATGGCTCACCATGATGTCGGTGGGCGTGACGTCTTTTCAATGGTTTTTTTGGGGCTACTCGCTGTCTTTCTCCCACACTGCCGGCAAATTCATCGGAGATCTCTCAAACTTCGGACTGAGAAACGTGCTTGCTCAGCCGAGCGTGGGCAGCGCAAAGATACCGGATCTGATGTATGCAGTCTATCAGGGCATGTTTGCTAGCATCACGTACGCTTTCCGATTCCGAGTTTGACAAACAATACGCACATGTGACTAACCGTCTCGCAGAGTTGCCTTAGCCATGGGTGCGGTGGCAGAACGCGGACGCATGCTTCCTTGCGTCATCTTCATGTTCATTTGGTCAACTGTCATTTACGACGCCATCGCCTGCTGGACCTGGAACCCTGCAGGATGGTCTTATCAGATGGGTGGTCTTGATTTTGCTGGCGGCACCCCCGTGCATATAGCATCTGGCTCAACAGCGCTCGCTTACTCCCTCATGCTCGGGAAGAGGAGGGGTCACGGAACACATGAATTGAATTTCCGCCCACATAATGTGACGCAAGTCATTGTAGGCACCGTTTTCCTATGGGTGGGCTGGTTCGGCTTCAATGCTGGTTCAGCCTTGGGCGCAAGCATGCGCTCCATCATGGCTGCAACATGCACAAACATTGCAGCTAGTGTTGGCGGCGTGACCTGGTGCTTGCTAGATTATCGACTGGAAAGGAAATGGTCTGCTGTCGGTTTCTGCTCGGGCGTTGTTGCAGGTCTGGTAGCCATAACGCCGGGCTCTGGTTATGTGCCAGCGTGGTCGGCTGTTGTATATGGTGTTGTGGCTGGTTCGGCATGCAACTACGCTACAAAGTTGAAGTTCCTGCTAGGAATCGATGACGCGCTCGACATCTTTGCTGTCCATGCTATTGGAGGTGCGGTAGGCAATATGCTCACAGGGTTGTTCGCCGCGTAAGTGTCTACAAAGCTGTCTGTAATGATTTTCGCTAACGCTGTCTATCTCTAGCGACTACATTGCCCATCTTGATGGCTACACAGTGATTCAGGGTGGCTGGCTAAACCATCACTGGATTCAATTGGCATATCAGCTCGCCGATTCCGCCGCTGGCTTTGCATATGCCTTTGGTGGTTCCTGCCTGATACTGTTCGTCATGAATCTGATTCCAGGCTTGAAGTTGCGCGCGAGTGAGGAGGCGGAGGTGCTGGGGATGGACGATGCAGAGATTGGCGAGTTCGCGTACGATTACGTCGAGTTGACTAGAGATGTCATCAACGGCGATGCTCTTGGAGATACGGAGATGATGAGCAAATACAGCGGAGATGACGAGGGAAGTGTGGCGGAAAACCCGGAGAAAATATATGGCCACTCTGCTCAACGGAGCGATGAACGTCCTCTGAATTTACCAAACGGGCATTTGAGGTGATGCTTGCACCTATATTTCAGGAGAGTTCTCCTTGCAAGCGACAAAGAAGGCGTTCTGGGTCGTTTCTACCTGAGAGGGACGTATCTGCTGGTGGCTCTTTGAGAGGAAGAGTAACTGCGGCGTCGCTGATCTGAAAGTGATGATCGAACGACATCTTGTCGTATATACGGAGCTCATTTATTTGGCTCTGCATCAGGGCTACTACTTTTAAGCGACGATGCTATGGGGCTATGTGGAGACAAAACTCAGAGTGGGCGGTGGCAATCGTGTGCGATTTTGGTGTGATGAATGACCCACCTTATGGTATTGTGCAATATCATTTGTATTTCTAGTACAAAATTAATCCAACCTGTCAAGAATCAACGAAGCCTACATCTCAAATCCTCTGTCTAAACTGCCCAGCCCAATTTACAAGGCTCATTTCTAGCTTTTGTTATCATACAATCAGACTTGTGGTCGCAGAATTACCTTGTGGACCAAGTCGTAGTGCTTCCACTCCATAGGTGGTGAGGTCATTTGCGCCAAGAGATTGTAGCCCCGAGCATTCCATTTGGATTGTCTTAACCTCAACCTACTTTCTGCGCCTACCTTTTTATCCCATTAATCATTCATAGTTTTCTACGTCGAACGAATCGCAATAATGGCTCAGCTACAGGCATCTGCGTCTCCCCCTCCGCCTCAACAATCAACGTTTCCTCAGGATCCTGCGGACTTCGATGCTGATTCTCGAATATCCTTTGACAAACTCAACCAAAAGTTCATATTGGAAACAGAGGACGACAAAGGCCAGCCGCTCGAGTTTGAATACGATGACGGTCTGAAAAGATGGGTCTCCGTGGTACGCTCTTACCTCTACCAGACCATTGAGGGCCAATGCCTTCTTGTACCTTCAACGACTACCGTCATGGACTGTTTCTAATCGCTGCACGATGTTCTTCTACTCAAAATAGGTGGATGACAACCTAATGGAACAACAACGAGCTGCCTATGCTGTGCAAGGTGTTGATGAGTCAGAGCCAGTACAGGCAGGGCAAAAGCGGAAGAAGCCCGAGTACATCAACGGGGAGGAGGTATGTCTACCGCCACTGCTGCCGGAAAACGCTCTTCGAAGATGGTCCATTGGCAGAGAAACTGATGCAACATTTTTGGCGGTATGAAGGAAATAGGGGGCCGCGCAACCAAAAAACGCGTGCCTACAAAGGCCGCAGCAGAGCGCAAAAACACTGCTGTTTACATCACCAACCTGCCCGAAGATACTGAACTTGAAGACATACAACGAGTCTTCTCGCGCTGTGGCGTAATTGCTGAAGGGATTGACGGACAAAAGCCACGTATCAAGCTGTACATGGACGAGGAAGGGAACTTCAAAGGTGATGCTCTAGTCGTCTACTTTCGATCTGAGAGCGTCAACCTAGCTGTACAGATGCTTGATGATACCCAACTCCGGTAACATACGTCCCTAATGGAACGTTGAGCCAGCTGATGAGGTTCAGGCTAGGCGAGGGGCCTAATATGAAGGTCGCAGCCGCAGACTTTTCTTACAAACAGCAAAAGGAAGCGCCGTCACAGGACAACAAGGGCTACTCGAAGGAGAAAAGCAAAATCATCAAAAAGACTCAAAAGCTGAACAAGTGAGCATTGACCAGGATAATGATAATCAGCAGGGTTAGTCGCAGTGCTAATACTGATCTAGTAAGCTGGCCGATTGGGACGATGACGATCCACAGACGTTGCAGGAGACTTCTTCGCGGTGGGATAAGGTTGTAGTACTAAAGCATATGTTCACTCTGGACGAACTTGAGGTACGCCTTCCTAATCCTTGTTGTAATTCCTCCATTCTATACCATGTATCACGCGCAATCGGCGTTAAACATCCCTCTCGTCGCACAGGAAGATCCAGCCACCATCCTCGAAATCAAAGAAGATATTAGGACGGAGTGTGCGAAGCTCGGTCCAGTCACTAACGTCGTGCTCTTCGATCGCGAAACTGATGGTGTAGCTACCGTGCGGTTTTCCAATGCTCAGTCTGCGGAGGCGTGCGTACGGCAGATGGATGGCAGACATTTTTCTGGGATGGTGGTCGAAGCTTACATTGCGAACGGTAGCGAGAAGTTCAAGAAGTCCAAGGAAAAGGCCACTTTTGACGATGAAGATGGAGAGGATGAGGGAAGAAGGATGGATCAATTTGGAGATTGGCTCGAAGCCAGTAGAGGGAATGGTGTTGGTGAAGGTGAAGGTGAAGGCGGCTCATAACTCCGTATCATCTCTATCAGTCCTTTGAGCCATAAGATGCACCACTCGTGAAAAGTTCTCCATAAAGTTATGGCATTGTTTCTTGTTTGAAAAGTCGTTCAATTCTATTGACTCACGGGCTTCTTGGGCAATCGCTACCGTCATCCGGTGGTTTCTACCCTAAACGGAATCGGCAGCGAATCGAGAATTCGGGACGACAGTGTTTGAACATCGACATACCTATTAATATTTCGAGTGTTCTGAAAATCCTGTACATGTTGCTAACGCTATCGCGATCCTAAAGATTTCAACGGCCGTGCTTTCAGATCCCCGTATCACGGTGACGTCCGTACTTACCACAACGCTTGATCACTGGATGCATTACTTCACCCTCTTAACAAAGAGGCCGTGAGGTCACCAGAAGCCTCTTTGAAACATTGCAACACACCGCGCCCATCTCTTCACGGCACCTTTTTCAAAGCACATCGACATTCCCTAAGGCCACCCAGTCACTCACCCGAAATTGCTTCAACCGTCCTCACCACCACCACAACTAAATCCGACGTGGCAGTCACCACATGTGCATCCGCAATCGCTGTCGTCTCTGCAACGCCAACCTCGACGACACCCATTGCGGCCGCCTCCGCTGGCCATGGCACCCCCGTAAAGAGCCTTCCCTCTTCCAGCGCCCCTACTGTCTCCACTGCCTCGATATCTATCAAGACGCATTGGTCCACAACAAACGACTCAATGAAGTGAATGGAGAGACCGAGGAGCTCTGGCCTTGTCGACTAGGCTTTTGTAAGGCTGTGTGTGGGGATTGGATGGCCTTGAGGGAGCATAGGCTAAGGGAGCACAGGGAGGATGGGACTAGAAGAACGACGTGGGCGAAGAGTGGCCACACTGTAAGAATTCGTGTGGATGGGAAACAGGACAAGTTCTGATTTGTCGGAGCGTGGGTTTGAGATGTGTCAAGGGTGGCTTTGTCCTAGGAGGAGAGTGGCTGCTGTACGACACGAGAGGTTGCATTAAATGACCGAAAAACCCAGATCATTCTTCCTCCTTCTTCAGATATCAACCTCAAAGTGCTCAGGAAAATACCTCAGGCAGAATTTGCTCTACAATCTCGAATTGCTCTAGCTCTCTTGATCACTTGGATACCAGCCCTAGCAACGAACAAACACTAATACATCCTTGGTCGCGAGATGTGCATTTCTAACCACTGCACCGAATGCAAGAAGCAAATAGATGCAAGCAAATGCCTTGGATCTCTCTCGCCGCTTCGACCTGGGGAACAACATCTAGTCAAGGAACTCAAGGATGGATCCCAGCAACCGCATTGCCTAAACTGCGTCAGAGAGCTAGGCAAAGAAGGCCACCTATCAGGCCCGCAAACATGTCGCCTGGGCTACTGCAACTTCCGATGTGAGAACTGGAAAGTGCTCGCAGCGCATCGCCAGGCTAATCACGACAAAGAAGACTGGGTGTCCGGAATGTATGATGAGGAGTGGAATACGCGGCCGTGGTGGCTTTGAAGTCGAGGGATACAGAGAAATCGCAAGATAGTGCGAGGCAAGACGTAGGCGGTCATTTATCTCTTTAAGAGCTACACTGAGGCTCACGGTGGCCTGTTGCGGTGACACCTCAATGTGCAAGTTCAATTTCGTTCTTTGTGCTGCTTGCATCATAATCGCTTTTCATTGTCTTCTTCTCCCACCTCTTGTTTCGGATGCAGTAATGACACTAGAGCTCTACACTTGATTGGAACATCCCAATATTGATTCACTGTCGCTCGTTTCACTAGAACAGAGCATGACTTTGTAACACCGTCCACATTTCTATTACCCATTTCAATCTCAAGCATCCTCAACCTTCCTTCTCTCTCAACACAACAAAGAAAGAATGTGCCGCCGCTCACGCTGCAATGGCTGCAAGCGCTACTTCCCTACCGTCTCTTGCAGCGCTCATCGCCCTCACCATCCACCTTACCATCGCACTTATCGGCCACTGTTCTGTGGTCGGGTGGAGGGGCCGTGGCCGTTTGAGGTGCGTATGCTTTCCTCTCTCCTCCCTCTAATCCACTTACGAAACCTCTCCTCTACCTCCTTCGTCTGAGGTTCTCCGTCTTCATTCACCCTTCTATTCTGTCAAGAACAATAAAGTAGTACGATTCCCTCGAATGACCCTTTTTTCATCATTCGCTGTCTTGCAAGACGAGATGACCTGGGCCATTATTTCTCGGATGAAGAAGGTTCAACGCTGACGCTGGGCTGATCTGGCGGTGAGCAGGGTGACCCTTACTGTAATGACTGCCTGCAAGATGTGGGCCCCCCGAACTTCAGGATCGGGCTTTGGAGGTGTCTGTTCGGGTATTGTGTCGAGGATTTTAGGAGCTGGCATGATTTGATGGCGCATCGGAGACGGGTGCATGGGCGGGAGGGGAGGGTTGTGAGGTGAAGAAGTGATGAGTTTGGATATGGCAGGGGAGAATGAGAGCGAGGCGAATGGGGGATGGGAAGGTGGAAGGGGATATAGATCTTGGACGTTGTGAGAGTGGATAAAGTGGAGGGATGAGCGCTGGGGTAGACGAGAAGATTGATGTGAACACTTCTGAATGGGTATGTGCACAGAAAAGAATGTGAAGAGACTGCTTTGTGGGGATTGAGATCATTTGATGGACATATGGCTGAAAGTGAGGGAAAGTGAAGGTTTGAGAACGCTGTTCCTTGAGGGGGGCGTGTATGTCTAGAATTATGCATTATTGGCTGATACAGACTTGGGATCTTTTGCTAATATGAAAGAAAACGCTCGAGAGTGAGGTCACTGGTGAGCAAATGAATCTAGTGGCCGTCAATGGAGAAGGTGATCTTGCAAAAGCCGTCTTCAAGAGAATGATTGGTGATAGTAGCTTTGCCTCCGTAAAGCGGATCTGCCTTGCTCACTTGCTTTCTCATGTGCAAGCTTCTCCAATTCTCGGAGCGTATGTCTTGTGCTGGTTGATGTTCCTCTCTGGATTACGTTGGGGCTTGGTCGGGTTGTTAGACTACTTCCGTAATATGGGGTTCCTCTGACGTGGCTTTCTGCTCTGCCCCCGTCGGCCTTGGAAACCTGTTGATCTGTTTGAAGAGCGAGCGGAAACAGCAGCAGCAGCCCTCATCGGCATCGACTCTGGCAGAGTGCATGCTTCATAGGCCGTGGCTATACTCCGCCTTGCGTCCTGACTCTGATTGATCTCCATAGTGTTGGTGGTCTGTGGTCCAACAATTGAGGCGCTCATCAGTCAGGAGTCAGGACAATTCAGCCCGTCAACTTTGTGTCATGACAGCGATGTCGGAGGATAACGGTGCGACTGATCGAGTCTGAGACTATGACCATACGCCTAATAGTCAGGGTTGCCGAGTGGTAGGTAAATTCTCCGCCCCGCCGGTCTGTGATAGTCGGACCGTCCCATGTCGTGCACTGCCTCGATTGATAACGTGAACTTCCCTGTCATTAAGACAGCGTGCCCGTTATCTCAGACATCATTGATGGGTCTGTCGGACAAAGAGCTTGGGGCTGTGCTGACAGCCCTAGTCCTTGCTGATATGCGATATCAATTTCTGTGTCTTACAACAAAACACTGCTGACAGATTGCGCCTATTGGGAAAGCGCTCGAATGCTGGGGAGCCGCCTCTGATATTGACTCCTGCAGGAGCAAAGCCCCTGTGGCTTGTGCCTGTTCGGTATGGGAAGGGTTTCATGATTGGGAATAAGACCACGTCAGCCTGGACCCCATTTTCAGTCTTAATTTGGGCTCCACCTAACAAGGCGGAATCCTTCGTGTGACAATGTACGAAATACTTGCTCGCCGTAGAGTCGGTCCTATACGAGCTTAGGAGGCCTTGTCGACGGCTGGACCACCTAAATGGGCGGCGGGAAATTTCATTATTGGTCAAGGCCGAGTATAGTCTCAAGAAGCTTCTTCGACATTAAAGACAGCGGGAGAGAGCCCTTGGAGTAGCACATGAAACAACCGCCAAAGGGCCGTTAGCTAGCGGCCATATAACAAACTAGAGGATCGGGTAAGAAGTGTGTGATGTCACGAAGTGATCATCCACATCATCTGAGATTGTGGTAAGAAAATAGACTCTGTAGACACAGGCGAAGGAAAAGCTAGTGATTACAACAACGTAATGTTCTTACAATGAAGTTCTCCCCCCAAGCCTAGCTAGCGTAATCAATGTCCTACCTATGTTTAGAATCAATGTGGAATCGGTCCATCTGTCCATCCATTTGCACGTTGTTGAACTCAAAGCAGTCTTTGGTAACCATATCAATCTCAAATCTGAAGAGAGACCAGTCAAACGCCTAACGAAAATTCCACCAATGAAGCTATGCTGTTTTTGCCCAATTCCGTCCTCCATGCTTCATTTCCATCCCTTGATGCAAATTTCCAAATCTTAATCATACTGCTATTCATACTGCGAGCCACACTCCGGTGGCGGCCTTTCCAAGGCGGATGTGATAATACAATTCAATTTATACTGCTTAGATGTCTGGATGCTGCAATTCGTAATGCTGTAGAAAATCGAACCAGGTCGAGCTTGCCGTAAGCGTGTGCTAATACTAAAACACTTCAGAATAATAATCGTAGTAATGTCGAGAAACTAGTGGTAGATCAAACGATCGGCTTTTCAGGGAATCGCTGGGTGTCCCCGTGTTGATGATTGGACGGTCATTCATATCCGCGTAGGATCGTCCAGACATGCCCCGTTGTCCGTGTAGGCAACGGTTCTGGTTTAGCAAGGAGAGAACATGGGCTACGAGAAACCCGTGCTCGCGGGATATCCACCCCAGCCCTGACCACTTGTACCCATCGGTGGAGGTGCCCAGCCTTGCATGCTGGCCTGCTGTGCTGCGGTCGTTTGTTGTATATATGCTTGTTGTTGAGGATTCGGACTTCCGCCTTGTCGTGGTGCCCCTTGAGGATTATAGGCATTTCTCTGCTGTCCCATGCCTGCGTACAAAGCATTACCAGCGGGCATGCCACCCATAGTGCCATAAAGATTACCCTGGGAGCTAGAGTGATGCAATTGAGAGGGCGTATGAGGCGAATGATGATGAGGCGATTGTGAAGGCTGCTGTAGCTGTTGTTGGTGGGGTGAAGGCGAATAATGCTGTGGTAACGAGGGATGCTGTGACGTGACTGGGGACTGGTGTGGCTGGCCATGAGACTGAGGATTAGGTGGTGGGTGACCCCACAGTTGAGATCCTGGCTGTGGATAATTTCCGTAATTGGAGCCTTGTGGGGCACTGTGTTGACTTGGATTATAGACAGAAGATCGTGAAGGATGATGTATGTCAGAGCGCATCGATGGAGGCATATGCTGCCGGACAGGAGATTGACTGTGCGGATTTTGGGGGTGCGTTTGTGACTGCTGCTGCTGCTGCTGCTGCTGCTGTTGTTGTTGTTGCTGATAGCGTTGAGGTGAAACCAACTGTGACCCGGATTGATGGTGCAACATTGACTGCTGGTGTGGCTGATTCATGAGCGGGTTTGAGGACATGTGAGGAGATCCAGTCATAGTGGGGCTTTGGTCTATCTTTTGCTGAGCTGCAGAAACCGGCTGGTCCACCTTCCTGTTCCACGAGTCCAGGTAGTTTTTGGATCTGTAGTTACGCTGCTGTGTGATGCTCTTATTTAGTTCGGCAGCATTACTAGCTTGATGGAGGATGTCTCCTGCGGGGCTCGTCTGGGTTCTGTCTTGGTACGGCGTGCCACTTATATCTTGCCTTACACGTGGGATGTGCCCATACTCTCTTCCAACATCGGTCTGGATCATTGGGATTGGCGTATTATGATTCGGTGGTGGCAGTGGCCCACCTAGATCTGGCGGCAACTGTACATCTCGATAATTTATGTCCTGGTTTGCAATTGTTCCCGGTTGGTCGTGATGGGCGGCCTCCAAAGCAGCAGCATCCCTGGCTTTTCCTGTCCCTGGCCTCTTGTCCCCAGCCATGTCTTCTTCAGTGAAACCTTGCTTTCTCGCTTTTGCCTCCCAGTAATCATCTCTTACTCTCCGACCGTTGTTGATGACACGGGCTCCAAATTGGCGAAACATCGACTTCGCAGTCACAATAGCGATTTGCCGCGATCTGTACGAGTATGGCAAGATTTCCTGGTGGATGAGTTCATCCTTTTCTGCTTGTGTTGCAATGATTTTATGTAGCGACCGGTTTTTGTTGAAGAGTAGATACGAATCCCGATAGCCTAATACCCTTGCGCATTCAGTCGCAAGCATGAACAGCTTCTCACCACGGTTAGGAACATAGAATGTTCTCATCTTATACTCTCGGCCATCCAAAGAATGTCCTGTAGGTGTGACCTTCTTCTCACCTTCTGGATCATATTCTCGGGGAATATATTCGTCGCCTTCGGGTGTCAGTTGGTCGGTAGTGTGATCTCTGACTGTAGGGAGAGCCTTAATGACAGGTTGTTTTGTGGTGGAGGGTTTGGTTCCGGATGTCTGGGTGGGGGAGGTGTCTGGATCTTGGGGACGGAGCGGATGAGGCTGTTGGGGTGTCTGGAAAGGTTGTTGTAAATCGTGTTCCGGCTTGGTCGTACGAGACAGGGATTCGTTTGTTGGACCGACACCAGACGGTCTGCCTCGCTTTTTGGCTTTCTGCTCATCTGTATTTGAAAAAGATCAGTCACAGTCTCTGAGAAGCCATCAATTGCCACCTGATTGCAGTTCTCGGGAATGCATAATTGTGCAGCTCCCTCCAACGGTAAAGACACGTACCATCGTCTCCACCTAATCCTCCACCAGTATCTTGATCAGGCGAGCGACTCCGCTTCTGGCCTCGTGGCTGTTGTTGTTGTTGTTGTTGTTGTTGCGAATGAAGGGATGATGTGGGTGGGAAGGAGTGGCCTGTTAGCACAATGTCAGTACAGTCGCAGCTGAGGCAGATAGCACGAAGTGTTCATGCTATCGCAGCCATATGGGAGGGTCGCGCGGCTATGCGTTCGCGCCTTTGACAAACAAGCAAGGTAGAAGCGACCAACACTGTATGGAGAATAATTTACCGGAAGTGTTCAGTTGTGCTGGATTGATCGTCCCAGAGCCATCGACCATGGTTCCTCCTATCCCATTCATCGAAGTCGATGCGGGCATGGAAGAGGTGGCCGAGTACATTGTCGCCGTAGGGAATCGGTTGAAAGCAGGGCGGCTATGATGACGAGAATGATGATGATGATGCGATCACCAGCCCCGCGAGTCGCACTGCTCGACCGAACTCGTGGGCGCGCTGTGCGCCCTCCAGAATGAAAGTCGAGTCTGCAGGCACGAGGATAAATGGCCGAGGAACGTGGGCGTCGAAGATAATGCCTCTCGGGCACAGGCGGGCGCGACAACGGTGCATGCAGGTGGTGGTGCCTTTGGTAATGGGGACTCGCGCAAGTTGAAGTTTAACGGTATAAGGCCGTATGACCCCTCCTCTTCTCCGGGCGCTATCTCCAGTACCCTTAAGTATAAGTGAATATCACTTAAGAAACTTAAGCGCACCGTGTGGTAGCCTGGTAGGTAGGCACGAAGAGTTGGGTTGCGGATACGGGAACTCTGAGGTTGCTGCGATCTGGCGGGTGTACCGTTTCGCGATTGGGTGTGTGCTGGTGTGGCAGGCTGATTTCCACCATGGGGCGGGAGGGCGAGCTGGGCCCGGGGGGAACTGATGCAAGGTCGCGCGGGGAGCGTTATGCCAGGCCTCTTGCACGGGATGGCTTGCTTAGCAGCTAGATTAATACACCGTCAGATGTCGATTGGGGGGGCTGGGCTGTGCAAGAAGGTTTCGCGATGGTGGATGACTGCGAGTGGATGATTAGAATATGATGTGCGGAGCTGGTAGTCTAAGTAGTTTCAGGCAATCGATGTGCATCAGAGAAGGCTGAAGCTTCCCACTAGCACGGCCTGACGGACAGTCTTACGCACTCGACTGGCGCATCCATCGATATGGTGTGTGTGGCGCGCGAAGCGTGATCAGATCAGTCGCCCTTCGTACCATGGCACTGCAGCTGGTTCTTTCCGACTGCTTATGAACGCGCCAACTCTCGGATAGAGACAATGCTGACGACGGAGATGTAGATGGAAGCCAAAGGTGGGCTCTCTCATAAGGCGAAGAGAAGTAATATGAATGAGCTATTACTCATGGCTGATTCCGGACGCCCCAAAAGCTGTAAAGAATAGTAGGATCTACAGTCATCAAGCCCGTTCCAGGCTATACCTCTGCCTTGTCCCCAAGCCGATGAGCGCCGACGGAGCAATATGAGGACGAAAAGGACAACTTTTGGAATCCCTGGACCCTGTTTCCTATTATAATCTAATCGATACTAACAAAAGGAACGTTCGACTACGAGGGAGAAGCCACATGCGTGCACTCTCTCAAGAATGCAAACTCTTTGCGAGATAGGAACACTGGCTTTATCCTGCAGTGAAGAACCATGCAGGCCATGAGCGGCGATGCAAGAATCATGCATGAGCTCCACCAATCAGACGGCCTACCAGACCCCCTGCAGGCCAGGTTGCAGGATCTTCAAAGAAAGACAGAGTCATGCTAAAAACCTGCAGTATGCAAGATGCCGCGTTGGATCGAGCGGATCCTGCTCGCTGTGGGATGCTCATGGTTTTTCTACTAACACTACTACTGCTACTATGGTACGAGCAGGCAGCAAGCCTCAAGGATGAACTGGCCTGTCGTTGACTGGCTAAGCCGCGGGATTTGGTCTCATATTTCTGGAAGACCCCGTGAAAAGCCTCCGACAGGAGGTGCAGATGACTCTGATTAATCGCTGTAGCCGCCCAGGATTTGGTACGATCTTTCCAGCCAATGATGGTCTCTCGCGGTGCGAACGCCGAAGCTATCGTCCACTCTTCCCGTCTATCAGCCATCCAGTGGCCCCCAGCAGGAAAGTGGCGAACAAGCGTATTGAGTCGGACTTATTCGAGATCTACACGTTGGACAGGACCTGTAAGAACCAACAGGGGATTTTGGGGGCAGACGGGAGGACCACAATTATGATGCTATGATGATTGCATGCACAAGCGAAGAGGCGGCAGGTTGAACTCCAATTCGTTTCTTCTTCTCTCTGCTCTTACTTTGTTGGGCCCCGCTCGCTATATGCTCTGATTTGGTGTCCAGTGCCACGTTGATGCATGTCTTTGCGAGCACCGGGATTGGCTACCCGGCCGCGCGTTGGTTCACTAATTCTGCACACTATTGCTAACATGAAACATCGAACAAAAACGACTCCGTTCGCCGTCCGGACCCAGGTCGATGAGCAGGTCCAGCTAAATTGCGGAACTTGTACTGCGGTAGCGGAAGGTAGTGGAACGAACCTATTGAGATAGTTGCCTCTCACCGTCTTATGATAATGGACTGTTTTTAGTAAAGAGGACTATTTTTAGCAATTTGAAGCACTTGATGCCACAAGTTTGGATAGATATTCGATTCAAGATACCAACGACGATTACCTGGTGCATTGAGACTGTCTCGATGACATATGAGCGCAAGCTTTTTGTTGTTCGGAGTGGGATAAGTTTATTTCCGATTCATATTTCTCATGTGAGGGCTTACTTTACTTACATGTGAAATCTCTGTTGCAAGCTGGCTCACCTTCTGATGCCGTTTGTCGGAAAAGGGCCTTGCGCTCAGGGACCAGACTCCTGAATGATGCGTTGTTGTCTTTGACTGTTCCTGTATCTAACCTCCGAGCCCAGATTAAGTCGGCTCAAAGGTTGAGTATGTGCAATGTGACGGACAAGGCGATTCTGTCATTGCACAGCTCGTGAGAAAATGCATCTAAACGCAGTCTGTTGCTAGTTTTATTAATATCGAAACATTCGCTTCATTAATATAGACGAGTAGCGAATAGGTACTGTTAGGTTTCCCATGCAGAAAGCAAACTCTCTTGTGCGAAGACGCTCAGCCGAGCTTGAATTCAAAGAATCCATTTTCAAGCAGGAGCTAATGATATGAGGGGGAGGTTAATGCAAACAAGCAAAACAAGGCAGACATGTGGTCAATATGAGAAGCTATTGCAGTCACCTGGCAAAGGTCATCTGGTCGCCTGTGCTGGAAATGACTGGAAGTCTTCCTATCACTCACGTGCATCTTGACCGAAGAAGTCGAAACGAGAGCTAGTCACTTCGGTTTGGCAGATCTCAAATGCTTCGGCTCACGAAGCATGCAAGCCTTTGAACTATATGCATCTGAAGTGAACCTATCAAGCTAATGCCGACGGCGCTAACCATATTTGCAAGCAGCGTCGATGAGGAAGTTGCCCCTCTGATTCTAATGCGATGTAAGAATCGCTTTTCAACATGTTGAAACTCATTCCCGGCCGTGTAGCTGACAGTTAATGTCAGACAACCCCTCGATGGCCGATACATGTGACAGTTAATGTCATCTATCATCGCAACGTCTATGTCGTATTTCGTAATGCTTTTTGACGCCGACTATGCGCTGTTTTGTTGAAAACAACTCGCGTCGTGGGGTATCGCACAAATTACCAACAGTATTATGCTAAGGAAATGTTTACGGAAGAAGAGATTTTTTTTGCCTGTCTAGAATTTCAAGGTCTTTGGCTGCTCCCATGAGAAGCTCTGATCGGTGAAATGGCCATTCTGAGCTGTTTGGTTGTAGATTGGCTTGGTCAGGTTCAACTCCTTAACAATAACGCCTGGTCGTAAGTCAAAGTTGGCTCTGATTATGTCGACCAGCTCGTCTGATGATTTGTCGGAAGTACCGTAGGTTTCAACAAACAGAGACAATGGTTCGGCGACACCAATAGCATAAGACAATTGCACCAATGCTCGCCTGGCAAGTTTCGCATGTACGAGTGATTTTGCGACCCACCTAGCCAAGTAGGCGGCTGACCGATCGACTTTCGAGTAGTCTTTTCCTGAGAACGCACCACCTCCATGGGCTCCCCAACCACCGTAAGTATCGACAATGATCTTTCGACCAGTGACACCAGCATCACCTTGAGGTCCACCAATGATGAAGAGGCCAGATGGTTGGATCTTGTACGGTCAGCCTTCAGTAGCGAAATGTGTGGGTCTAGCTACTTACGTGATATTTGGTATTCTCGTCTACGTAGCGTGCAGGAATAACCGACGGGATGATCTTCTCCTTGATCTCTTTCCGTAGCTTCTCGGTGGTGATGTCTTCGCTATGCTGGGCACTTACGACCACAGTGTCGACGCGCTTTGGGACAACTGCACCGCCGTCGTGCTCGTACTCAATGGTGACTTGAGTTTTGGTATCGGGCCTGAGCCACGGCAGGCTGCCGTTATTACGGGCATCAGTCATAGCCTTGTTGAGTTGGTGTGCAAAGAGGATGGTCAATGGCAGATATTCTGGCGTTTCATCGGTAGCATAGCCGAACATTATGCCTTGATCACCAGCGCCCAACTTTTCCAGCGCTTGGTCAAGCTGAAGGCCCTGTGCGATATCTGGAGATTGCTGTTCGATAGCCACCAGAACGTTGCAAGTCTTGTAGTCGAAACCCTTGCTCGAATCATCGTAGCCAATGTCTTTGATTGCACCGCGAATAATCTTTTGGTAGTCGAGGTTGGCTTTGGTGGTGATCTCGCCGAACACCATTATCATGCCAGTCTTAGTGGCTGTTTCACATGCAACCTTGGAAAGCGGGTCTTGGGCGAGGCAGGCATCGAGAATGGCGTCAGAGACTTGATCACAAATCTTATCGGGATGACCTTGTCCGACAGACTCTGAAGTGAAGAGAAAGCTGTTTTTAGGCTTGAAGCCATTGACACCGTTTGTGAGAGGCATTTTCAAGTTATGGTGGGGTGGGATCTGTGGAGGTAGAGCTGTATGATAGGGTTATGGGGTGATATCTATAATTCAAGATGATGGCCGAAAGTGGTTGCTCCCTGGCGGCGCTCAATGGTTTATGGGGAGAAAAAGATGTTGAGAGGTCGGAAACCCAGAGTGGGAGGGCCAGTCCAGAGTAAACTCACGCCATCGAATCGGTTTCTGTCCTACACCAGCTAGCACGTCACCGAGTCGGTCAGCGGCTGGTATACGCCCCTCTAGGCTGCAAAAACCCCTGAAACTGGTTGCGCTTTGGTGGGCCACCTGCAGACGAGACGGATAGACTGCGCACGCTAGTGGTGAAATATCGTCGGTAACTTCTGGAAAATCAACCGTTCCACACATTTTCACGGCAAGCATGACACGGACGCCGATTATGTCGCAGCTGCTCTATGGACACCATTCCTACATCCCTGCTTACTGACGGCATCTGCATCCCACAATGAGCAAGTTTGGTGCTCTCATCATGGGTCCGGCTGGCGCCGGTAAGGTGTGGAATACCATAGGCACATCTTTAAGATTTCTGTTGTTCTGATTGTAGCGTTTGGGCAGACAACGTTCTGTGCTGCTGCGATCAATCATCTTCGAATCAACAAGCGGTCATGTTTCTATGTCAACCTTGACCCTGCTGCAGAGAACTTTGCCTATGAACCCGATCTAGATATCAAGGAACTCATCTCGCTCGAAGATGCAATGGATGAAATGGGCCTTGGGCCCAACGGTGGGTTGATTTACTGCTTTGAGTAGGTATCAAATTCCAGCGACTTCAAAAGGTGACTGACTCAGAAGGCACCTCCTTGAGAATCTCGACTTCTTGACGAAGCACATTGAGCCTGTGACTGAAGAATATCTAATTCTCATTGACATGCCCGGACAAATCGAACTCTACACCCATATTCCGATCGTTCCAGCTCTTGTCTCACATCTGAGGGTATCCTTAAATGTCAATCTGTGTGCGACGTATCTCCTTGAGTCATCCTTCGTGATAGATCGCGCGAAGTTCTTCGCTGGCACCTTGTCGGCCATGAGCGCTATGATAATGCTTGAGCTGCCCCATATCAATGTCATGAGTAAGATCGACCTAGTCAAAGGCTCCATCAACAAGAAGGAGCTCAGGCGCTTCATCGATCCTGACGCATCGCTTTTGGACGATGATCCCGCAGACTTTCAGGGCGCTTCTGTATCAAATCTTGCAGAAGAATCCGATCCACTGAACACTACCTCTATCATGGCAGGCAGCAGCTTCAAACGTCTCAACCACGCGGTAGCAAATCTGATTGACGATTTTAGTATGGTTAATTTCTTGCGGCTAGATGTGCAGAAGGAAGAGAGTGTTGCCGCCATCATGAGCTACATCGACGATGCAATCCAGTATCATGAGGCTCAGGAGCCAAGAGAGCCGAATGATGAGATTGAGTACGATCTTGGAGATACTGACATGGGATGAAAGCCTTACGAAATGGCGCCCAATCCATTACCTAGCGAAGGACCATGATCATGGAGTGATTCGATCCGAGATCCTCTAATATGCATTTGGATTGCGAATGTGCTTTTATGCAGATTTGATCATGCCAATTTCCAGGATTTAGTCTAAAAATGTGTAGAAACTGGCTAAGACGGGTACTCAATCAGGGAGCTTGATCCGTAAATAATACTACTCGGCAGTGGAGTTACTACGACTTTCAGGGCCCTACTGCTAGCTTGAAAACCCAGTAGGGCAAACAAGGTGGACTGGTGGCTTTGTTGGACGAGGATTGGACGAGATGAAGACTTCTGTTTTGCAAGCAAATTACCAGAGGATGTTAAGATACTTTTCTCACAAGATCCAGAAGACTGTCCAATGCATGATATTACATCGCATGAAGCCCCCAACACCACGCTGTGACTTTCCATTTTCTATGCGCAAACCGAAAAGTACTGCTGCTCACCCACGCCTACCATCCCGCGCCCCTTCTCCCTCCACTCCTCCTTGTACGAGCAGATCTCACGTGACCAGCCTCGTACTCCCTGCGACTTGCCCTACGATTGCCTTGGCGCTGCCCTTCAGTGCTGAGGCCTTCAAGTAATCCCCACAAGTACCCAAAATCCTCCAAGCTTTGCTCAAGTCCACGTTGCCAGACATATACACCCACGCCAAAAAGCAATACGTAGAGGGAGAGTCGTATTGCTAGGCTGATCCAGAACACGATAGTCCTCCGCATGTAGTCGAGAGCTCGCATGGAAATATATAGGACGATGGCAAGACCGAGGAGACTGAGAAGATCCGGCGAATCGGAGGACAGCGAGTGAAGGGCATTGTCGGCGAGAGTGTAAATCGGATACAGGGTGGGGAAGAGGTAGCGGAAGAAGTATGACTGGGCGAGGAGGGCGAAGCGGTAGAGGGGAGCGATGTAGGGGTGATAGACCGTGTTGTAGGTGTTGTAGAGGTAGTAGAGCTGAGGAAGATAGTCTGCGATGGACATTAGTGTTTGTGAATGGGCAGATTGTTTTCGTACGTGAGCTCACCTTGTACGTAGTCCATGATGGAGGCGAGATTTCGAAGCGGATTATGTTCTGAAGGACAGATGTCTTTGAGGAAAGAAGGATAGTATTAAATACTGGTGTGACCGCTTCCACATCTTTGTGTCAATGACACGTATTTCAGGTGTTGAGAGCAAACATCGAAAGTGGGAAGCCGATAAGGTTGCCCCTCTTCGCGCGTGGACCGCTGTCAGGACCTCAACACCCACTAGAACTATGAGGCAACACTTCGATAATGATCAATGCGAAGGTGTTCAAGATAATCAGACGAGCTCGCGTTGCCAGGCGTTCGAAGATTAGGGTGTGGGAGTGTTTTCATTGCGCGTCCTATAGATCTGAGATGGAGTTTAGTTGTAAACTCGCTCAGAAGAGGTGATGGGCCCATAGTCTCTATTATGCACATTATGTATGAAATATACGCTATTTGCCCTCCCAGAAGTGTCCCCTAGACTTCGATGGCTTAAGGACTGTCGCAAGATCTGTTTAAGGACCCACGCCCTTGTATTTGATATTACTGATGCGCAGCATACAGACTGTCTGGTTGACTCGTCACTTCTTCTAGTCAGCGCCAAAGTTTAGAGAGCGCTAACACTTTGCCTCTGAGGCTCGCATTTTCAGAAACAGCTTCACTACCATTCTGTCGATAAAGTGTTGGGGCAGTCCTGAAGAAGGACTTCATAAGGAATTGAATTAAAGATGGATTATCAAGTAAGGCTTATTACCTCAAATTCCTGCCTTGGCTGCTGACCTAGGCTCTTTGTCAGAATCGCGCCGGCTCTAAATTCGGCGGTGGTGGAGTTGCTTCCACCAGTGCATCCAACGCCGACAGGCGAGAGCGTCTGCGCAAGCTCGCACTCGAGACTATCGACCTCGACAAAGATCCATATTTTTTCAAGAATCATGTTGGCTCCTTCGAGTGCCGGCTCTGCCTCACTGTGCACCAAAATGATGGCTCATACCTTGCACACACTCAGGGGCGGAAGCATCAGACCAACCTCGCACGAAGGGCGGCGCGGGAACAAAAGGAGGGCAAGGCGAACGAAGCAATACTGGGTATCAACATGGGCGTGACGGTGCGAAGGAATGCTGTCAAGATCGGTCGACCGGGCTATAAGATCACCAAAATACGAGACCCGTTGACACGGCAAAATGGTCTACTCTTCCAGCTTCAGTATCCCGAGATCTCGCAAGGGGCATCGCCGAGGGTTCGTTTCATGTCTGCATATGAACAGAAAATAGAAGACCCACCAGACAAGAACTTTCAGTATTTGCTTGTCGCAGCTGAGCCATATGAGACCTGCGGATTCAAGCTACAGGCGAGGGAGGTAGATCGGAGAGAAGGCAGGTTCTGGACGTGGTTCGATGAAGATAGCAAGGAGTTCTGGGTTCAAGTGCTCTTCAAGACGGAGAGAGAGGAGAGGTACTCCGGTGTACCAGGGTTAGCACCGACTGCTACGCGCAGATAGAGGTGTAATCCAAGGCAAGCTGTACATATTGATGCAACATGCGTCATGTCAATGCATAGCTGACCTTCTTAGACCCACTACTATGCCTACCTTATCAAATACGTGACTGTGCCGACCACCTTGAGACATCCCGATTGACTTACCAAATTGCGGCGCATCGCCAGGACAGCATAACTTGCCGGCCTGCTTTCAAAGTTCAATTATATCTCAAGCGATCTCAAGCTAGCATTGACATGCGGGTAGCCGCGTGGGTCGGTTGAATCTTACCCGCAACTCCACTTACCGACGCAAGCCGCAGTGACGTTTTGGAGGTATTTGTTTTCAATTGAGATGGCCCCTCCCAATCGCCAATGGCTGTCGCAAGGCTTCAATATCTACCAAGAGTCCTCTTCAGAAATATTATACCTGTACCTCGACACAGAATTGTACCACAGTACAGATCTGCACCACAAAGGCTAAGCCAAATGGCAACAATTGCAACGTACAAGGTGCCTAAAGTTGAGAACGAGAACAACGTAAGCAGTCAACAGATGCGTTGTCTTCCACATGTAGAACCAGCTAATGCGCTGCGGTAGAAACACTACACTAAAGACTCACCCGATCGCAAAGCTCTAGCATCTGCTCTTACAGCTCATGATAAACCACTCGATGTCCCCACGGTAATTGATGGCAAAGAGCTGTGGGAGTCTGTCAATTCCACTCAATCAAATCCCTCAGCACACAAGTCTGCAGTCGCAAAATACGCAAATGCATCCAGTGAAAATGTCGCGAAAGCAATCGATTCTGCCCTTGCAGCCAAGCTTGAATGGGAGGCGCTGCCTTTCCACGATAGAGCTTCCATCTTCCTGAAAGCGGCGGACCTCATAAGCGGAAAGTATCGTTACGACATCATGGCAACCACCATGCTCGGCCAAGGGAAAAATGCATGGCAGGCTGAGATTGATGCAGCTGCAGAATTATGCGACTTCCTTCGCTTCAATGTTCAATATGCCCAAGAGCTTTACGCTCAGCAACCCGTACACAATTCTCCAGGCGTCTGGAACCGGGTCGAATACAGGCCGCTGGAAGGTTTCGTCTACGCTATCACTCCTTTCAATTTCACAGCCATAGGCGGCAACCTGCCGTGTGCGCCCGCTTTGATGGGTAACGTCGTTGTGTGGAAACCGTCTCCATCTGCAATCGCTTCGAACTATCTCATATACAAGATTCTGCTCGAATCTGGGCTTCCCCCTAACGTAATACAATTCATTCCCGGCGACGCAGAAGAAGTAACGTCTGTCGTGCTTGGCCACCGCGACTTCTCCAGCCTTCACTACACGGGTAGTACTGTCGTCTTCCGCAGCCTATACAGCAAAATAGCGAACAACGTGGCCTCGGGCAAATACCGAGGCTACCCTCGCATTGTTGGAGAGACAGGCGGCAAGAACTTCCACCTCGTCCACCCAAGTGCGGACGTGAATAATGCTGTCATAAATACCATCCGCGGAGCATTTGAGTTCCAAGGTCAAAAATGCAGTGCCTGCTCACGCGCTTACATTCCCTCTTCTCTATGGCCCCAGTTCAAAGAAGGTCTAGCATCAGAAGCGAAGGCATTGAAAGTCGGCCCGCCCACATCCTTCGAGAATTTCATCGGGCCAGTGATCCACAACCGCTCGTTCGACAAGCTTGCAAAAGTCATTGATGATGCAAAATCAGACTCAGAGCTCGAGTTGATCGCGGGCGGATCTTACGATGGCTCAGAAGGCTACTTCATTCACCCCACCACCTACCTCACCAAGAACCCCAGTCACACCCTCATGTCAACCGAGCTCTTCGGCCCAATCCTCACCGTCTATGTCTACGACGACTCAGGCCCAAATGCTTTCGCAGAGACATGCAAGCTCATTGACGACTCGTCCGACTACGCCCTCACCGGCGCTGTGTTTGCGCAAGACCGGCAAGCCATCAACTTTGCGGAGAACGCGCTCAGGAATTCCGCCGGCAATTTCTACATCAATACGAAATGCACTGGCGCTGTTGTCGGACAACAGCCGTTTGGTGGCGCGAGAGCGAGTGGAACGAACGATAAGGCAGGTAGTCAAAATCTGCTCAGTAGGTTCGTAAGTATGAGAGCCATTAAGGAGGATTTCGTAGGGAGTGGGAAGGTGGAGTATCCGAGTAACGAGGTTTGAGGGCTCATGAGACGATTGTGTAAAGAAAAGCTTCTTGGTTTTCAGGCAATGTTGGTAGGTGTAATGACTCGATTGTGGCACTTTTGGACAGCTAGCCTGCAAAAGGTGACAATAATAACTTTGAGAATCTTGAGAAAAAGTCAGTACATTTCCCAGCAGCCGCAGTATGCTCCCTACGAAATGCATGAGGACTGTCCGAGCACTCCCCATCGTCTCAATGTCAAATTGCCGACCCTGTGGCATATTTACCCCTTTGACTAGAGAGAAACATCAGAGAATGAGGCCACCCCTTGTCAAACAAAGTAAAGTAGCCTGCTGCAGAGGGATCTCTGGGCCGCCGCTGGCAATGATATTCATCCGTGTCCTGGAGCTCTACTGTCAAATCGTCGAGGAAGGAACAATTGGCAACATTGCAATATCGAACGATTTCAAGGCTTCATATAGCCGCGTGCTCGAACACTATCTTGTCGCTAAGAAAAACACAATCGCAATCTGACTCCATGCCAACATCAATCATACTACCAGGGTATTGGCAAGCTTGAGGCTTGACGACATATTGCCGGCAAAGAGACCTTCACATTACTCCTCAGCCTCAACAGGCTGCTCCTCGTCACTTGATACATGTTAGCAAAATCCTAAGTAAGGGGCAGCAAACACTTACTATTCCTCCTCAGCATCTGAAACAGATGCATCCTGGTATTGCTGGTACTCAGAGACCAGGTCGTTCATGTTGCTCTCGGCCTCAGTGAATTCCATCTCGTCCATACCTTCACCAGTGTACCAATGCAGGAAAGCTTTACGACGGAACATAGCAGTGAACTGATCACCAACGCGCTTGAAGAGTTCCTGTATGGATGTTGAGTTTCCGATGAACGTAGACGACATTTTAAGACCGCGAGGAGGGATGGAGCACAAAGCTGTTTGGACATTGTTGGGGATCCACTCAACGAAGTAAGATTGGTTCTTGTTTTGGACGTTGCGCATTTGATCCTCGACCTCCTTCATCGAAACCTTACCGCGGCTAAGGTGCAATAAGCAAATTGTTCCTCAGGACGAAAAGAGGAGACTTACAAGATGGCGGCGCAGGTTAAGTAGCGACCATTTCTAAAATCGGAAGCGGCCATCATGTTCTTTGGATCGTACATCTGCTGCGTCAATTCAGGCACAGTGACCGCGCGGAACGAATGGGCGCCACGGCTAGTAAGAGGTGCGAAGCCAACCATGAAGAAGTGGAGACGAGGGAATGGCACCATGTTGACGGCCAATTTGCGTAGATCAGAATTGAGTTGACCAGGGAAACGGAGGCAGGTGGTGACGCCGGACATGACAGCAGAGACCAGATGGTTCAAGTCGCCATAAGATGGGTGAGAAAGCTTGAGAGTCCTCATGCAGATGTCGTAGAGAGCCTGGATTTGTCAGTATGCCATAGCGCGTGAAAGGTCGATGTCATCATACCTCGTTATCGATACAGAAGGTTTCGTCAGAGTTCTCGACCAGCTGATGGACGGACAGGGTTGCGTTGTATGGCTCAACAACAGTGTCCGAGACCTTGGGGGATGGCACGACGGAGAAGGTTGCCATCATACGGTCCGGAAATTCCTCTCGGATCTTCGATATCAAAAGCGTGCCCATACCGGCGCCAGTCCCACCACCAAGGGAATGCGTAATCTGGAAGCCCTGGAGGCAGTCGCATGCCTCAGCTTCCCGTCGAACAACGTCCAACACCTGATCCACGAGTTCGGCGCCCTCTGTGTAATGGCCTTTTGCCCAGTTGTTTCCAGCGCCTGATTGGCCGAAGACGAAATTGTCTGGTCTGAAAAGCTGACCAAAGGGACCAGCGCGGACCGCATCCATTGTACCGGGTTCAAGATCGACAAGGACGGAGCGCGGAACATATTTGTTTTGGGAAGCCTGACAGACAGTAAGACAGAATCTCTGATGTCTCCAAAGTATGGTGCTTACTTCATTGAAGTAGACATTCATGCGCTCAAGTTGAAGATCGGAGGTGCCATGATAGCTAAGGTTGTTCAGCATTACGCTGACTTCTCTAAACGTCATTTGAGCTTACACTCCATTACCATCGAGACCGTGCTCGCCGGATATTGTTTGCCTATCATGGAATGGTGGTAAGCTTTGAACGCTCGCACAGGGGCCTATTCCCAATGTAAACATACCAAAAAGCAGCACCAATTTGGTTGCCCTGACGTTAAGTGAGAACAGCCAGGTGGTATGGGAAGTACTTCTCTTACACATTGGCCGGTCTGTAGGTGTACCTATGTGCATCGAAGAATCACTATTAGCTTGTTTGTCTCGTGAAGTAAGTGCAGGGATTGCAGCGGACGCGGTAAGGGACTCGAGATATACGGATGAAGAACTTACAATCTCACGCATGTTGCTTGAGACACACGAGTAACGGGGAAGTAGTGAGGTTTAGATCTTCTTTGTCGCCTCGTAAGGGAAATTGAGCCAGGTGAAAATACTGCTTGTTGAAAAGGTAGTCGTTCAAGCCTTCAAGGGCGTGTTGTGGGAGGCGGCAGCATTTAGCGCGCTGCTTGGGTCTTGGCGTAAACAGGTCTAAATGAGCCTAGCGCCTTGATCCATCATTCGTGCAGCAGGAGCGACGTATGAAATGACGTTCAAAGGATACTAATCAAGAGCTTCATATTTGGTCTATGACATTGATCATTCTGTGCTCTAGTTCTCGACTACTGGTGCCTTATTTCACCTAATCAGACCTTCTTCCACTTTACCATCCGTTTGACAAAACCAGATCTCTGCATTTTTGCATCCTTTGATACTTCCCTATGAACGTGTAGCACATCCTCTACACTCAAGCTGCTATCCTCTGACGCTCGTCTCTCTGCTGCGAGTGCTTCTATTTCTCCAATCTTCCACGCTCGCAATGCCCACATACACAAAGTGGCTCCAAGGTACATGCAACCTGCGTAAATTTGTGCATGTAGGTATATATTTCCATTTTCCTGCCTTAGTTGGAGTGCGATGGGTTCTGAGAATGTAGCTGGTACCACAAGGAAAAGCCAAAATATAGACAACGCAGATGGTAAGTCCTTTAAGCCGACAACTTCAGCACCCACGGGTGCTATTGCTACCCATATAGTCCCGGCGACTGTGCCAACGATGATTGCGAAGAAAACGAGTACCCCATAGCTCTTTGCGAAAATCCAAATCACAAAGATAAAAAGACCGGAGATGAAAGTGCAAATACCAGCCAAGTTAATACGGCCAGCGCTGTCAGAGAATATTCCCACGACAGGTCGTCCTAGACCTTGTCCCAGGTTCAGTAATGCCCCAATTTCTGAGCCTTGCTTCGCAGTTAAACCAATACTGACAGCGTAGTTTGGCAACGAGAACAGCAAAACAATGTAGCCCATCATACTTAGGAATCCCCATATCAGAAGCATCCAGTACTCGGCTCTTCTGAAAAGCGTGTAATCAAATGCAAGCTGTCTAGCGCCAACGGCTTTGTTGCGATCCCTTATCAACATCGCGCACACAAAATTGACGCCACAAGCCACGATGCCCAGAATGCGGAATGCCCAATCGACACCCAAAGATTCAATCATAGCGTTCGCAGCCAAGCTATACATCATCCCACCAACTCCACTTCCAGCGGTACCAATGCCATTAGCTAGGCTTCTTCTTTTGGAGAACCATTGGGGAACAATTCCAACCGAGCCAACGAACAGGAAACCCATGCCATATCCGAAACAGATTCCCTGGGTAAGGAAAAGTTGCCATATTTCATGGGTGAAACTTGCCCCAATCAATGCCAAGGTTTCGAATGCGACTCCGATCAAAAGCGTTGTCCTAGTCCCGTAGACCCTCGTTACATATGTTGACAAAGGTGAGATCAAGAGCGCTTGAGAAATTGACAAGCCACCAACGAATGCAAATTGAAGGGGAGTTGCATTTGGATAATAATCATTAGCCAGGTAGAACGCTAAGAATACGCCATAAGAAGAATTTATGCCCCACGTGTGAGCGTTGATAAAAAATACGCAACCAGTGCATACCCAGCCGTACCCACCGTCTGGTATTATATCTGGTGGAGCTGGATCTGACGGTTTCTCAGCCAACGATTTCTCTGGATCGTATCCTGCAGAGTCTGCCACAGGATTTCGTGGGGAGATGTGATGGGATCCGCTGGTGGAAGTAGATTGTTCGCCCACCATTATCAATCCCAGACACAATGAGAGATAGTGAATGGAGGATGAAATCGAAAGTTCCAAAGGGACAAACGATTTTTGTTAGCCATCTTGACGGCAATAGAGGCGAACGGGAATAACGGTCAACTGTCGCTGTTCGTTACTTTATTAAAGACCCTTATTAAAGCAAGTGGTTTAAAGCTAGAGCTCTGCCGAAACGTTGCCGTCTGTAACGGCACTGCAGTAGTGCGACGTCATCAGTGAAAGAAGCCTAGCGTTAGGGTGACCGATATTCCCTCGGCTTTTCAGTTGACGACATTCATGTGCCAGATTCATCTACCTTTCTTGAATGTGGTTTTAATAAGTATAGATACGATCAAGCAGAATGACAGACGCGCTATGTGGGCCATCTAATGCTTTGCAAACATTCCAAAAGCATAACTCGGTCGACAGAACCCTACAGCAAGAAAGGCTCGCTCGGCAGCACTCACCTGTAGAGGTACTACTATATTCAGATGCAAGCTCATGTGCACCGCTAAAATCTAAGAGCAGAGCTTCAGATCCAGTCTCGGTCCAGAGTCTCAAGCTCTCGACGCCGAGTTCGAGGCTTTCCAATCTAGCAATCCTTTAGAGACTGGCTTCCCGGAACCGCCATCCTTCTATCATTCGCCGCCGCCGACCGTTCCCCAGCACGCTCTAGAAGAGTCTAGCTGGGCATCAGACTTCCAAAACCTTCAGCTCGACGGACGGCGAGACTTGCCCATCCCCGCATCTCAGCTCCATCAGTATGCGCCCATCCACCGAAGAAGTCCGAACGCCTGGCAACAGGAGTTTGTGAACGGGTCACGCCAGTCCCACGCAAGGGCGTCGCAGAACGATACTCGCTACCAGTCGTCAACGTTCCCACCCACAGCTTTGCAGCATCAGTTGGCCACGCCTCACCAGTATGCCCAAACAGGCTTTGACAGAGGGTGGTCAGCCCAGGACCAGGTGGCACAAAATCGCGACTCATTTGAGGATAGTGCGTTCGCAAAGGCTTTTGAAGAGGCTCAAGCAGAGGCAATGCTAGCTGAAAATCAAGCCGTCAAGAATATGCCTTTACCAGATTCACGATTCGAGGATGGCATCTCAAACGACGCAACAACGCAGTACCGGATAGGTTCCGACAGAATTCTAGATGAGAGTCAGGAGAGAGCTCAAAGCAACGAGAGCACAGATGACGGGGATGATCTAGCGAGGACTGCGGGACAGCTTTTGGAGAACATTCAAGGCGATTCAAGCAAAAAGTTTCAAGAAAGCAATTTCCTGTCATTGATGCGGCAGCTAAGGGACAGGGAGGTGAAACTTGATGGAGACAAATTCGTTGATGTACGTCTCTCTTCTTTTCCGCCCTCGCTTTCATTTTCGCCCTCTTTCAAGAAGCAGCTTCCTGCACCGATGCACGATTTTGTAGGCACGTGATACTGACAATCAGTGCAGACGCACCCTTTACATCCGGGAGGCGCCGGTTATCCCCCAGACTTGAGCCTTGCGGAGGAAAACATGCAATCAGAAGCCTCATCACGACAGAAGTCTCGTGACCCTCCGGAGCCAACTTATTACTCTAGTTTGATGACCTAGACAGCTATTGCAATTTGATTCAAGTTGAATGATCGTTGCCCGTGGCATGAAATCATGTGAATGTGCAGTAATGGACCGTGGTCATGTTTGCACCTTGTGTCGATTTCGTACGCCCAAAGCATCCCTAAAATGATGCGGCGCTTTTCTACGTACCAACACTTTCACTACCACTTGTTCGATAGTCCTGGAATACGATGTTTAGTTTTTCCTGCCTATATTTTCTCATTTGGCTGAAACTATTTATCGGGTAACCTCTTTTGGAATTTGACTGATTTCGATGCAACATAAATTCGGAGGTCAAAACAATTTTCTACAAGAAAGTAGAATTCTTGTTGTGCCCATACCAAGCTTAGTCTCGTGGTTGCTCTGAGCTCGTTCCCAATTCATTGGATATTTGACGACGGAACTGATCGAAGTACTGAAGACACGTTCTACTCGTTTGTACTCGGGCAAAGCCAACATGTTACAATGTTCCCTACCTCTTTCCGTCTGTTCAGGGCAACGACGTGTAAACGATTCATATAGAAGCAAAGTAACGGCCTATAGATCGTGGTGTGATATCCTACAAAAATGTGGGGTGATCGAAGGATGGATATCCGAATGCAATGATATCGCATTCGTACATCTATGAGTCTTCTGTACATGGTCGGTTTCCATTATCCACGGGTCCGCTTTCTGATCGGCAGCGGCGGATACTCACAAATTCATTTTTAAAACTACTGAGAAAATTCATGATTGAAATGTGTGAGATACGGGTGACTTGTCAAGCCTGGTCCTGTTTCCTTGCACAAACATTCAGACTCCAAGATTTGGTAGTTTCCTCTGATTTCACAATCGTTCTGAATCCTACCTTGCAGGCTCCGACCACACTTTCGTCAATGGAAGAGAGAATTATCCATCATTTCACCTTCAAAATGCCTTGAAGTGGCTCATGCTGAGCGAATCACGATAGTGGATCCAGGTCATGGTATAACCCTTTTGTTTCGCGGTCAACAATAGCGTGATGTAGAGCCACGGATACATCAAACAGCGGAGTTGTCTGCCGGCGGAAACCATTCAATGACCATCGTCATAAAGATGCAAAAGGGGTTTCAATATCTTGTGCTAGCAGAAATGCGATCCTGACACAATTGGCGAGCCATGTTACTAATTCGGTGTCAAAAGGAGTGTAAGGCAAATATACAGGCAAGACAAGGCGAATGCATTCGAGATAACGGAGTACTATTTTGCTGGGGTCTTGCAAGGAGAGCGAAAGGGAAGGTACTTCGGGAGAAACAACATTAAACGTCACACTTGATATGTGCAAAGATTCAATTATGTATCCGTCTCTTTAGCCTCGTAGATTAGCAATCAGCTCATATATGATCTTCAGTAATCGTTACGAGGAAGGCTCATGGAGAATGAAAGACAATATTCAAGTCAGTCCATCTCGCAAATCTGGCACAACACGACCCACTGATAGATCAGTTATGGTGGTTTGCTTTGGTACAGATGCTTCACAGTGTTTGCATTTTCTATGAAGCAGGCAATTGCTACTCCAGCTCCCTGCGCTTTTTCGCTCATCCAACCATGCCGCCGAAAACAAAAGGGATTCGTGTATGCCATGCCCCAAGCGATCTCTTTGTCGCCTGCAGGTCGACGCTGATGCAATGAAGGGGAACATCAAATGACAAGTTATACTTACTGAGCAGAAGGCGCTGGCATCCATTACCGAGGAAAATGTGTTTTCCTCGCTTTCTCGCAGCTCACACCCGATTCAATCGAATCCATCATAGCACTCCATGTCGTGCCATGGCTAGACCATTTTCTAAAGCTTCAACGCATCAAGAATCTTGCTAGCCATTTCCTTGTACTGCCATGTCCCACCTTGAACCTTCTTGAACTGAATACCATGCAGACTGAATAATGGCACCTTCACAATAAAGATCTCGAATTTGAGGACCATGTTGTCCCCTAGGTCATTCTGTACTTGCGTTGTTGTCTCTCCAGGGCCAGTCTTTGGCCATTCGCTAGCAGACGCGTTGTCCGCAGGTCTCGTAGGTGGACTAGCGTGGCTACGTGGTGAGCGCTGCGTACTTTGAGGAAAGTCGCTTTCTGAGCCTGAGGATGCGGTAAAAGATTGGTCTGGGGGATTTGGTTGCTTCTTGCGGAGAGTTGACATTCTCTTAGGCTTTGGTTCTGATTCTTCTGTGGTCCGATCACTTCCACTTCTCAAGCCACCTACGAAACTTATCCTTCGCCTGTGCATGCCGGATGCCTCGGGGCTTGAGGGTGTGTTTTCAGTGGTTGCCTTGTTCAGGTCTATGCTAGGCGCATGCCGACAAGAAAAGCCACCCTTGATCTCGGCCCATGATACACCTAGCTGGTTGAGAACACGAACAATATCCATGCGTATAATAGGTAGTGGCTTATTACTAGTCGTTGAAACGCTGAAGAGACCCTTCAGATAGACAGGCTTGATGTTCTCAAGCGACTTGTTCGGATTATCTGGGCTAGTTGCTAAATCTTCGTAAGTTTCCTCAGGAACGTCGGCTTCCTTGGGGTCTTCTCTTCGAGTCCTCCGAATCTGCATACTCTCTCTCGCCGCATGACCAAGCGATTTCGCTCTTGCTGTGGCTGCACGGGCTGGCAAAGAACCTTTCTGCTCTGATGCAGCCACTGGTCGTGGTTTGGACTTATAATCGCCACTGATACTAGATCTGTCCGATCCGCTGGTCAATGGAGGCTCCAGGCTAGCTCCCGCAGGCTGGCCTTCAGAGACACCTCGTCGCCCGTGTCGCTGCCGATAGTCCGCCGAGTTGACGCTTGCGGATCTATTCATCGCAGTACCGCTTCGGGACTGATTATCTTGCGGAATGCTGGGGCTTAGTAATTCCGCCTGATGCGGTGTGCTTCCTCCTGGGTGCAGAGGCGCTGGACCTCTTTCTCTGTTTCGAGACCTTCGAACGCTGAAGCTCTTTCGGGGGGTTGCCGACAAGTCTGACGGAGGCTGTACCTGGAACGATGGATTCTGTTGGGGTTCCGGTCGATGGTAGTCTTTCGTTCGACGTGTGCTGAACCTTCTGAGGATTCCCATCCCTGTACTCTCCTTCTTTGCAGGATTCTGCTCCGCTGGCGGAGTCACAATAGCTGGAGGTTGTCCGGGTGGCACATTGAGATTGACCTTCTTTAAGTTTTCAGCTACATCATCTTCTCCTTGCGTCCTGGACCTGGCCCTTGCCCGACCACCTGTAGGCTTCTCACCAGCCATCTCGTAGGTGGAGACGTTAGTGTGAGCAGCTTGAGGAGCGGGTAGGTCGGGCATCTTAAGCGGGGTTTCACCGGGAGATTTAGGCATACTGAGCGCTCCTGGGTTGGACTCAGCTCGTTCTCTTTCCTGTTTCTCCCTTACGAGGTAGTAAATAGAAATCAATGGACTGAAAGCATTTGTAGGGTCCGACCCAAGCTGCACAGCTTCGGACGATGGATTTTGAAGGGTGTCTCGACTGGTGGTCGAGTTTCTCCTCTTATAGAAATTGAACACGCCTTTCTTTTGCTCAGACGCAGCAGTATGCTGGGCTTGTTCCCGCACATTGTTTTTAACAGCGGCCAGGTAATCGTCGGAGCCCAATACTTTGGTGAGCTCATTTGTGATGTAATCGGCTGGTCCGAAGTCGAAGCCAGTCATCTTTTCGATTATTTGAGGATCCAAAGGAAGTTGCAAGGGCTCACGGTGAGGCAAGTAATTTTCTGGTGGGCTGTTGAAGCCCTTGGTCATCCAGGGGTGATTCATGATCTCGCTGAGGCTCGCTCTTTGGCGAGGATCTGTGACTAGCATACGAGAGATGAGACCTTTGCATTCTATGAATTCATTTAGCATAGCATTGAGGAAAGTTAATGTCGGAAATCCACACTTACCTGGAGACAACCAATTGGGGTAGTCTACTACACCTTTCTTTATCTTGGCATGCAATTGAGGCATGCTTTGATCATCAAATGGGACTTTGCCGCAAACCAGGACGTAGAGCACAATACCAAAGCTCCAGATATCGACTTCGGGCCCCGTGTATTGCCGGGCTTGCAGTAACTCTGGAGCTGCAAAGTACAGGCTACCACAGAAAGTTTTCAGAGAGCTTCGAGGAGAGAACAGGTTGCTGAGGCCAAAATCGATGATCTTGATATCCCCCGTCTTGCTGATCAAGATATTCTCGATTTTGAGATCTCTATGCACGATGCTGTTTCGGTGGCAGAAATCCAAAGCACTCGCAATTTGCCTGCCAAATTTCCTAGCTTGCTTCTCCTTTAGCTTCCCGTGCGAAATGATGTAGTCGAGCATTTGTCCGCCATTGACATACTCAAAGAGCATGTACCAATGATAGTGCGTGCGTTGCACGTCCCGCATAGCGCAAATGTAAGGGTGATTTAACAAGGTCACGATAGCTGCCTCTCTAGCGGTCCTAACCTCCTTCGAGTGATCGGCCCGTTCTCTCTCCCTGTCACTGCGATGCTCATCTGTCGACTGTCGTGGGACTATTTTGACAGCCGCTTGCTCACCGGTCTCCATGTTTTTCGCCAATTTGACCTTGCCCATGCTACCTGCGCCGATCGTCTTGCCGAGAGACCATTGACCCGTTTGTGCATTGATCATTGTCCGCTTTTTTGGTGCACTACTACCTGAAGTACTTCCCTCCGGATGAGTCCTTGCAGCACTGGAAGACTGCGGCTGGTCATTGACTGCTGTAGTTGCTTCTGACATTCGGGATTCATTCCGAGCATGGCTAGGTCGTGAAGATGTTCGGCGCGAGTCTCTTGTAGATTCTGTTCTTCTGGGTATAGAAGAAGCATGATGTCGATCCTGATCCATGCTTCTGCGAGAGGACGAGGGCGGTCGAGCTACGTTTGTCGTTTCGTAGTCCCTTCGTGCTACACCTGCCAGCTGATTCTGCTGTGAGGATGTTGGTCGTCCATAGCTCTGCGACTCTGATCTTGTCGGTCCGCTGCTGGACGAAGGAGGTTTCGAGGCGGAAGAGGTAGCGCGATGTGGTCGCTCTGACGGATTGGCTGGGGCCTGTTGCCTGCGTGACGAACTGCGCGTGACGGAAGAAGGTGCTGTGGAGGCTGCTGACATTTTTGAGGAGGAAGAGTCGGGTGAAGCGGGGCGCGAGAAATTGTGAGAGGCTTCTGAAACGTAGAGGAACTGTGAGCTCTGAACCTACGGTCGCCGTTCTAGGGGGGAATGAGCTGCCCGGTAAGAAGCTGGCAAGGTCTTATGAGCGTCCCAGGCTGGAAATGTGCAAGCCCTATCCTGGCAACAAGCAAACGACTCAAACGTCAAGCTGCTTATGGATATTCCCCCTGGAATATTTGTATCCAATGCCCTCTCTGCAATGTCTAATCACGCTGAAGGTCTTGTTTAAAGGAATCCAGGGCGCCAGGTAGAAGCGAGCTCAAGGTTCGAAGACTATGGCGCTCTGAGGTAAGAGGGCGGAAAGTGGTCTGTGTGACGCGCGAGGTGGCCCGGCATGCCCTTCAGGGCTGGAATTGCGTTTGGTCTTGGGTGTTTAGATGGATGTTGTGAGTAAGTAATCACTGAGTAGGCTTGATTGCCATCGCGTCTGCACGACGGTCCAACTCATGCATGTGATGTGGGTCAGATGTCATGAGCAATGCGTGATTTCGCGGGGGGATGCTCTGCCTGGGCTGCCTGCTGCTCTGTCTATTTTCCTTGGAGCTTCACATCGTTGATTAGCGCCGGAAGAGGTGACAGTCCAACCGGCCAGACGGGGCCATTTAGGGCGAGTACTCCGGTACATGTAATCATAGATGCCTATAATTCAGACTGGCCGGTGGGACCGTCACTCCTTCCAGGCGCCAACCTTAAGCAGAGAAAGCTAGATTTCGATTTCTCTAGGGGTATTGGACTGAAGGTTGATGAATAGTGAATACTAAATAATTGCTCGTCTTACTTCTGGCATTCCATGTGCGAGGAATACATTAACCTGCCAGATCATAACGTCTTGTCCTTGTAACCATGTCTTCTTCTACCTGCCATGGCCCACAAACGATCACGAGCTGCCTACGAAGCGGACCTTCAAGCTCAGCAATCTCCGTACGTCATCTACGGCACTCCACTGCCTCCGCTAGATCCAGAGAGCCGCGACGACGGGTCTTACGTACCTTTGTGGAAGCAAGAAGTTACAGATGAGCAGGGCAGAAAAAGGCTTCATGGCGCATTCACCGGCGGCTTCAGTGCTGGCTACTTCAATACTGTTGGGTCCAAAGAAGGATGGACTCCGTCTACCTTTGTCTCGTCACGGTCCAACCGGAAGAAGAATGCTCAAAAGCAGCAACTGAGGCCAGAGGATTTCATGGACGATGAGGATCTTGCGGAGGCAGAGGAAGCACGGAAGTTGCAAACGAGCGAAACCTTTGCCGGACTGGGCTCAACAAGTGATGGGCGAAAATCCGAAGGCTTCATGGATTTACTCAGACCGACTGGAGATACTATGGGAGCGAAGCTGTTGAGAAAGATGGGATGGCGAGAAGGTCAGGGCATTGGTCCAAAAATTCGTAGAAAAGCTAGGTTAGAGGATGGGCAGTCAGCTGAGGATATTGAAATGCATCTCTTTGCGCCCGAGAACACAGAGATGATCTCGTTCACTCGAAAAACAGACCGGAAAGGTTTAGGCTTTGAAGGCGAAGATGGCTTCGGGAAACCGATCAATACGCCGGAAGCTGCCGGCCGTGTCAAGCAGGACGAGGAGGACGATGAACAGCCTACCAATGGTAACTTCTTGAATGGGACAAAGAGTAAAAGGCAAAGCTCACAGAAGAAAAGTGGATTTGGCGTTGGTATCTTGAATGACGACGGCTCGGATGACGAAGACCCCTACTCCATGGGTCCGCGAATATCATATAACCGCATCATTGGAGGCGACAAGAAGAAAGCAAAGAAGACTGAGAAGATGAAGTCAGCTTCAAACCCTTTACTGGGCAATAAAGTGGTGTTCACTTCTAAGAGATCTTCTCAAGGAAAGGCTAATGCCGTCTTCCGTCGCTGCCATGACGGCCGTCTGCCACTCGACGGTTTCATACTCTCGTCCGCTTCCGATGCACCGGCTTCGTTGCTCAATCAAGATACCAAATATCCGCCTCCAACGATTCCAGAGGGCTGGAGACCTCCTGAGTCTTCTGCTCCCCAAGCTGCCGCAGGCGATGCTCCAACCAAACAGCCTTCATCGTCCGCTCTCAACCCTTCCTCCCGAGCTGCCTTACTAGGTGAGACCGCACTGCCTGGAAAATCGGTGTTCGATTACCTCACCCCATCAGCTCGCTCACGGATCGCCACTGTGACATGCAACACGAATCTCCCTGCAGCCGGCAGCGAAGCTTTCCCACCCCAACCTAAACAATCGCCCATTGATCTTGTCCCCAACCTGCCAAAGGAAACGGCGCTCGCAGCGCTCGGCCGCGGCACAGCAGGCTGGATGCCATACTCAGAAGACCCACAAAAACGCTCTCGCTACCGATCATTCCTTGAACTACGCGCCGGCCTCCTTCCAGAGGACCAACTTCCCGAACGCGCCCCCGGCGTGAAACTCGACGACTGGGCGAAAGAACTACAGGAGTTTGCGCATGCGGCCCAGATCTTCAAGCCCATGAGTACAGCCATGGCATCACGCTTCACGTCCTCCTCATCAGGCGCATACAGTGGGGATATGAAACCCCCCGGCACCACCTCCGACACCACTACGGCGGAGGATCTGCTGACGCGTCCAGCTCAGAAAACGAAGACGCCGGCCGAAGAAGCCGCGGCAGCAGGCATGTATGGCCCCCTAACCCGTAGTGTCGAGAATTGGTACCCGACGCGGCTGTTGTGTAAGCGATTCAATGTTCGTCCACCGGGGCATGTGCAGGTCGACCCTGGGGACGTGGCACCGGATGCGTCGGGGCAGGCGAAGGAAAACCCAACGCATTCGACAGCGTTGCCGCAGAGGCGGTTGGAGTTGGTGGGAAAGAAGGACATGGATGAGTTGAGGATGAGTGGAGGAGGTAGAGTGGGCGGAGTGGGTGGAGCAAGGGCCTGGGGATTCACAAGTGCGGGCACGGAAGGAGGGAGCGATATGGATGAGGGGATTGGAGGGGAAGAGAAGGCGAAAGAAGAGCCAGTGGTTGTCGACCCTGAGAGAAACGAGGCGATTGAGAGGGAGAGGCCTGAGGAGGCTGTGTTTAAAGCTATCTTTGGCAGTGATAGCGAAGATGATTGACGATCTTGAACCCAGGCTTTCCATTCCTGGAACAAATGAAAGCTGAAGGAAGGACTGCCATATTATGCAACCTCCTGATGAAGGGCAATCCATTAGACCTGCTCTGCGAAGCGAAGTTTGTGTATACAATATCATTACCTACTGTACTCGTGCAAGCCAGTCAAAACAACAGGATCGAGAGTGGTTAATCGTCACTCCCTTCTGCTTTTGCTTTACCGCTCTGAAGGGTATCCCACTGATTCCAATAAAGTGTATATTCAGTAGCTGCCATGTCCCATATTGTGCGCCTCTTTGGCGCACTCACAATCATCGTAACCCAATCACGCTCTAAGATGATATGTCAGCTGGTTTTCCCTCGAGGAAAGGGAAAGCAGCAATCACTGGGCAATAGAACTCACCATCTCCAAAGTCCAAACTCTTCGGATCCAAACCTTCAACTTCCCCTGAACACCTTCCACATCCGACAACTCCACGCCTTCCCACCAACATCGCCTTGCGGGTTTCCGCCAAAATAGCAAGAGCTTCTGAGCCATACCGACTGCACTGCTGTTGCTACTTGACTCGGTGCCTTTCACGTCTGTCCGGAGCCTTGCGAGAGCCAAAGAGCAGATGACGGCTTTCTGTGGCTCAGATGCACGATGGCCCCATGTATCTTCGTGATAAAAACCGCTGGGGGTTGAAGTTAGTCATGCCCAGGGTATCTATAGTGACGAAGTGTGAGGGCAAGGGTGACGTACCCAGCAGTCAACATCTCAATCAGATGCTGCTCGGTAGTACCACTCTCATCACTCCTTCTCAGCCCGCTGAATATACCGTTTTGTTGCAGCAGAGCCCGCCCTGCTGCTCTCTTCACTTCTACCATCTCAGTAGCATCAATGTCTGGCTTCGGCGGTATCACATAGAAATCTAGATCTTCGCGTAAGACAATGATACCTGCACGATCTTGTAGCATGTCTCTCGTTGAATTGTTGGAGGACGGATCTGAAGAGCTGGCTGTGGCAGGAGTCTGACCAGCAGAGGGTGAGGTGGTGGGAGAGGAGTCAGAAGGTATGGTTGCTGCAACGCCCCGGAAGAATTCCAGCATATATTCTAATGATTTGGGATCATACTGGAATATGAATCAGGACCCCACAAGAGATTGAATTGAGAAGACAGTACTCACATCGACCTGATAAACGTCTCCACCTTCGTGGAAAGAGTTGTTCATATGTCCGTCGGGCAAAAGTCCATTTGGGAAAAGGGAAAGAAGGACGAATTCGGGTAGAGTCAGGAGCTCATCTCTCGAAAGTGTGAATTTAATGCCTCTGTGTAATTTGTGTCAGCCAGAACTTCTGCAGTCTCTGGCACAAAAACTACCTCAAGTCCAGCGTTATGTGTTCGTCTCCCGCAACATCTGCATTTGGATCAGCTCCGTAACTCTTGAAAGACCCATTTGAGTTGAAATGATGCTCGTACCCGCTAATGTGTTCACAGGTGGCGGCGCTCCCTGCTGCACCTGTGTGATGATACTAGCCGCCCCTCCAGCCGCCGCCATCACGTAGGTAAAAGATTCAAGAGGACTGTATCCCTCTGTATAGGGCGGCGGTGGCTCAGCTTCTTCTGTAGATTTGCTGCTCTCGCCTTTGTTGTCCGCCGGGAGCGCAGCTTTGGTCTCAGCTTCTGCTCCAATGAGAGCTGAGGTGCCAAGCGCAGATTCCTCTTCACGCGGGACTGGCGTGAAAGGTGGCGGAGGATTCGGCGTTGGTTCAGTGACGGAAGTTGTAAGATGATTTTGAGAGACTTGAGGCTGAAAGTAGAGGGAAGAAAAGGGCGGAGGTGCAAGGGAGGGAAGTAATGATGCGGCTGTCGGAGGGTTGGAGAATAGCGGGGACTCGGTGTACTCTGGCTCTGGATCGCAGGCAGCTACAGAGGAGCGGAAGGAGAGCTTGTCGGATACGGACGAGCCGTCGCTGGAATCCCTTGTGGTAGACAACGTGCCGGTGGTTGATCCTATCAATTTAGACGACCTGGTAGTAGTGGAAGCAGTGGTAGAGCAAAGAATTCGCTAGCCTGGTTGATTTCTGATTAGTCCATATTGAAGCCACAACATCTCTTGCGTACCTTATCTAGCACATCGGCGCATTTTGACGAACTGGTATACCTAGCTTGTTTGGGTCAATTGAGAGATGAGTGCAATCAAGGTTCTAAGATAGCTTAGGTAATACATCAACAAGGACGGGGCTTGGCGACCAGCTACCCTGAGGATACACGCTAACATCCTCAAGGTCACCTTAGCTTTGTAGAGAATTGAAAATTCGCATTATGAGTCGACCCTACTACCTTCAGCTATGGAGCAAGCTGATCATGAAACTTTGGCCCGAGATTTGAGCTTATTGATTTTCATTGATGCTAAATCGTCTATCTTTAGCTTAACCATATACAACTTTCGGCACCAGCGTCTCTCTACATCATTACCTTGTGTTTGAACACAAATGGTACTCAACCTTCATTGCCATCTGCTTGTTTGGCTCGTACTCTCTGATATTTCTGATTCATTTTCATGTTCGTGTACGTTGACAGTGTAGTGTCTGGCTTACTCTCTAATCATACCGATGCCTTTTGTAAAATTCGTTGCATGTCCTTCCTTTCCTTGTTTTAGCATTTCCTCCCATAACGCAAGTTATCGTACGCTTCTCTATGCAATAAAGCCAACCTCCCATCAAGATAGTCCGGTCATCACCAGACCAAAACCCTTGCTAGGCCCAAATCAAGGAAACTTTGACCGCGCTGGCGCAACCCGCAATCACCAAGATGGCGCAAATCCTTTTCTGCACCATCGCCGCCGATTGTGTATCCATTCGTCAAGTCAATACAGAGTCAATTAAGAAAAGTCGCTAAAATGCCGAAAACAGGTCACGACGCATATAAAATATGAGGCGACGATTAAAGATTTACAGTGGAGTACATAACATGTGTCTTTGGCTCGTATTCACACACGCTGTAGCTTGGTCGGGTCAGATTCGAGAGCTGCGATTCATACAAGGGTCATTATCTTCATATGTCCGTTCATCTCATCATTGTTGAGCACGCTGCTTCGGGAGCTTTTGGCACTCTTGCTGCTCTTAGGGCTCTTAGGGCTCTTGGGGCTTTTGGGAGTTTGAGTAACCCTTGAGCTCTTATTGAAAGACGGCGAAGGTGACGGCTTCTTGAATAGAGTCTGACTGAAAGGAGGGTCAGGCGGTGTGCTCGGACGGTGGTCGCGCCGGGCTTCGATGGAGGGACTTCCGCTTCGATTTTCGGCTCGCCGGACTTCTTCCTTCAATGCTCGAGTCACCACGCCAGCACGCGTCACTAAGTCCTTAAGCGAAGTCGTATCGAATGGCAACTTTCTCTGGGTGATTGCGGCGTTCAAAAGCGCACCATCGTAGGTTGTGCGTTGCTGATGAATGTTTTCCAGGACGGTCTTTGCCTTTGCAGAAGATTCTTTGCGCGGCCTTGAGCTTGGTGGTGGCGTTTCCAGGTTGGTGTGGGTTGTAGGGGGCACAGGGGACGTGCGGGATGAGACCTCTGGTTCGTGGAAGGGCATATCGTCTTTTGGAGGCGGAGTCGGAGGTGGAGGTGATTCCTGTCTTCGCCTCCGGCTAGATGGAGAGTCATCATCAAAGAAGTCGAAGTCTGCAGAGGGGGAGCGTGGTGGAAGCAAGTCTTGCTCGTCATCGTCAAGCGTTGCCAGGTTGATGATGCCTTCCGCCTCTCTCCACAACTCCACTGCTTGGCCATTCATAATGCCTTGGAGTCTGGCCTGCTGCTGCAGCCGCTTAAGTTCCTCAACTAGCTTGGTTAACTCCTTGACCTGTCCGAATTGCCCATGCACACTCGCTTGATTTTCGAGTATCGCCTGAGGAACCAGCATACCGGAGGATAGACTAGGTCGCATGCTCTCGTTCGACGGCTTAAGTGCCCGGGACGGTTCCTCGAAATCAAAATCACCATCCCAGTCTTCGCTTGGACCTTTCCCACCCAATACCCAAGTGTCAACTTTTGATGCGCTACTATGACTGCGGTTTTCACTGGGCACAGGAACACTTTGGCTTCGTAGATGCAGAGGGGCTGGACCCCGTCGATTACTTGGCCGGTGTCCGCGTACGTCTTTACCTAATCTACCATGCACTGTTCTGGGCCGAACGGGGTCTGCTTGAGTGTTGTTCTTATCTGAATTGGTCTGTTCAGACCAGTCGAATGGGTTCTGTCGTGAGCTTGAGCCAGGTGGAGACTTGCGTCTTCTTGGAGTACTTCTTCGCGATCGAGACTGTTCCTCTGGACTATTCTGCGCTGCATCACTCCGAGGACTTTGCGGTAGTGGTTTTGACACATTTGACGCAGTACGCAGTCTCTTCGAAGATACACCAGTAGGGTCATGTGTTGCCATATCCTCAGGAAGAACGAAACTTGCCGCTCTTTGGTCTGACGCTATTCCGGGCCGTTTATCTGCTATGGGGGGTTCTTTTGGTATTTCTGGTTTTGCGTTAGGCATAACATGCTCAGAAATTGGAGCCTTGTTGTCCTCAGTAGAATTTTGTCCTCTGTGAAGAACGTGGTGATCTCCCGTTGCGTCTCTCTCGTCCAGGTTAAGACGTTCGAAAGCAAGGAGCTTGTGCTCTACAATGGCATGCTTTGGGGGTGGAGATTCATCAAATATAGCATCTATGTGGGGTCTCTTGTTGCCAGCGAGACTACTGTCAGTTGCGCCAGTCCTTGTGGAATCATAGACCGTTGAACTTCGCCCGTCAAATTCGTCTTCGTCGCCAGATAGCATACGACTGTTCTCGGTATCGGATCCCAGGAGAGTGGATGCGTGATCAGAATGCGTGCCCGAAGGATGGTAAGTTCTGAATGGATGAAACGCATGTGAGGATGAAGGCGGCGTTGTTACAGACACTTTTCTAGAGTGACCTGGCGATTCCCTCCTGCCAGGGGTGGTAGGGTACGAAGGAATAGTTTCTGGTAAATTCAATTGAAACGAGGACAGCCGCTTCAAAGGAGGCAACGGTGATGAAGGCGATCTGTGAAAGGCGTCGTCTAATGTAGGGGCCGACTTAGAAGGTGTGGCATTCATTTCAGGTGAAGCGTAAATATGTGTATGGTTCCCTAGGGTCTGCTGATTTGTAGCTGTAGAGGCGAATCCCCCTGTTCGAGTGGTCTGTGGAGCGGAAACAATCCTGCGGCCGCTTCTACCAGGTGCTTTTTTATTGCGTAGGCTCCCCGCACGTGGCATCTTCCAGGTTAATGGAGACGGTGACGGGAACATGTCACTAAGAGAGAAGGACGTCCTAGGCCTAGAATCCACACCAGCTGATGAATTTGATTCAGTGAGTTGAGGTGTTGTTGGACTGGCCTTATGTAGCCTTGTAGGCGTGAGAGGACGGCTCAAATGGGAAATTTCAGATGGTCGACGTGAGAAGTCTGCATCTAGCGAGCGTGAGCGAATGGAGGTAGCTAATAGCATTGTGGGCAACTCTGTAAGGTCTGGCACCACAGTCGGAGGGTTCTCGCGCCTCGCAGCACCAGAATATGTCTTCCGTTTGCCGGATGGGCTTGTCTTGGGCAGGCGTTGCGTTTGAGCCCGAAAAAAGGGCCGCCATTGTTGTGGTCCGCTGTCAAAAGAATGGCTATACTCCCCAAGATGGTGAGACAGGGGAGACGAGTGAACGCCAGTAGGTGCTGCTTCTTCTTCAACAAAGTAATCCTTGTTAAGAGTTGCAGACCGCTGGTGGCTTGTAGCGGGTCGCCTTAGTGTAGAATGTAATTGATTCCCCCCATTTAACATGCGTTGTGAAGAACTCCTCTTGACCAGCTTGTTTCGTGACGGTGCCCTTGCGTAACGATCACCGTGAAGAGGCAGTATAGGTGCTGTAGAGCTGTTCGACTGACTGAGGGAAGCTGACCCAGCTGGTGTGGTTGTGGCAGGGCTTCCATTCCGGAGCGATGACCTGGCCGACTTCGGCAGAGAATGGAATGGTCTAACATTTTCCAGTTCAAATTGAGATGAGTTTCGCCCTCTGGCTTGTAATTCTCTCCGCGAGTGTCCCTTGTAGCCATCTAGTCCACTTTCGCTTTTAAGGATTCTCTCAGGTGTAGGTTCTGCAGTCCTTGTGCCGCCTCTCAAGCCTGTTGATGGTACGACCGGGGAGCTGGTTGGGGCAGAGACTCGAAATTTAGAGGTGGGGGCTGACATTGCTTGGGTAGGAGGAGTTGTAGGCGAGGGGTTGCGAGGACGCGGAGTCTCAAACATATCCCTCGACACTGCTCTTCTCTTGTTGCTTGGGACTCCTTTGGGTTGGCCGAGCGCGAGACCGACGCTGGCAATAAACACTGTTCCTGATGCACAGAGCTGTTGACAGGGTCAGCATGAGATCTTGCAACGCACAACAGGGGCAGGTCAAGACAAAGTTTTGGCATCAGCAGGTGATAGTGTGTGCATAGCTTAGAGTATCATCTTACCGATGAGACAGCCTCCATGACCTACACCCCTCCCCCCACCGCAGAGAAGCACAGTAAGCGTAGCCTACTGCATTGGTAAAATGGCGTTGTATGGACGACAACAGAGGCTTGTGGCGTCATATAGCACCACCTGCTCATCCAAGCTCTTGGGCGAGCTCTGTTGCCGTAACGAGTGGTAAAGTGATAAGGAATAAGACTCGGCTTGGTAAGTGATGGTAGTTGGCAGAGGTGTAGACGCCCCTGCTGTCTCCTAAGGGATGTGTGCAACAATGCGATGATAGTCGCGAGGTGATAGTCGGTGCGGTGGAGGGAAAAGTAAAACGCCTTCCCAAGTTATCATCCTCCTTTGAAATTGAGCGGGCCAAACAATTTTATTTCGTACGAAGACCAATGAAATTACTAGTGGTCTGTCTATCATAAGGTATAATACTTTTCCTACGATTTCTATGTATTCTACGAACTACTGGAGCTTCTCTAGACAATGCATGTATGAACAACGCAATGAATGTCGGACTATGTGAACAGCCGCTGCTTTCGCAAATGCTCACTCTTCTGACTTTCTGGCTGTTCGGCTGCCAATTCCGGGAAGGCGTATGAGTCTGACACCCCGTGAACAAAGAACACATATCCGCACTTGCTTCTTGCCGAAGCCTTTCATTCATTCTTTCAACGTTTGCCTTGAGCGATTGAAGCAACAAGCCGGACTTGTTCCCTCAAATTTGAGGTGAGAGAAAATTGAATCCGCCTGTCGTCGGGATGTAAGCTGAGGGTGGTTCGAGATGAGAGCCGACTGGAGCTTGGAAGCAGCAGAAGGTTATAAAGGAGGGGTCCATCCGGCGTTGTGTTCAGGCTGAGGCTCCACCGAACCAAAGCTCGTCTAGGCCGAACCCTACGATGATCAATGGGCGCTTTGGGGGTGATGGCAACAGCTTCCTCAGCTGGGAAGCTGCGGCAGCATCCACCCGGTGGAGCGAGGCCGTAAATTGTTTAGAATAGCATCCGTAGAGCAGCATTGACCAATCACTACACGTGGAGAAGTGTTCTCTTAAATCTTCTTTGGTCGCTTAGAAGTATGTTTGCGAAACAGGTATTACAACAGTGCGGCAATACTCAGCAGAGACAGGGCCCCAAGAACGATGATCTCTTAGTGGGGAGACGGCGAAGGAGAGGTTTCATACTCGTATCGAGAAGAGCTCAGATCTCTTTTTTGATCATCTTCGATCGTAGAAGGGTCTTTGCGTTCCCTTGCAGCCGTAGTGCTTTGCCTTCCGACTTACGCTATCTGAACAGTTGGCTGCAGCGGGTCATGTACGAGATTGGGGAACGCCTGAATTAGGGAATTGCGTGAGTGGGCGAAGTGACTAGGCCAGGGGCTTTGAGGGGCTGGCGAGCCAGCAAAGCGTCGATCTCAAGCAAGGGCAAGGGTTAGTTGAGATGGCCACGAGGATGGTCTCCCAGCGGAATGGTTCGTGAAAAGACGGTCCATATGCTAACAAAGACCGCATAAAGAAGTTGGTGAGACTCGGTTCACAAGAGGCATTCAGGCATGAAGCAAATCAAAAATCAGTCAGAGGCAGGGCAGCAAAGGAAGCATCGGTTCTAGGCCATGACGTACGAACCCTCGCACGGTATCTCACTATCTCCACCTTCCCTTTAGCGACCACACGCGATTTGACGCGTCTCAGATTTGCTACACGTAAGCAAGGACCAGCTCGTGCATGAGCTTTCCGACCACGATTGACCGCCCAACGCCATGCATAAGTGTGAGACGAGGCCTCATAGATCCTGAAGCTAAGCAAGGGGCTTATTGTTCAAACTTGCCCTATTTTGTGGCTGCTCAAGCCCCGATCTTTGTGGCAGCAAGTCTGGGCCTGCAAGGCCTGCTAAGTCCGGGCGGAGCGGAAAGGCATAGCGCGGGAAGAATAAGAACTTTCGAGACTGGGCTAGCTGAGGATTGGTGGGATAAAGTATAGTCGTCGATTAAATGTCATATCTACTCTCTTTGAAGAAAAATGAATTTCTATGTCGATATTGCAGTTGATTAAGAGTTAGCCTGCCTGTACTCTATGGGAACGGGAGAGCCAACGGTGTGTCATGGAGGCTGAAATCCGTAGCCAGATACCAGATATCGATCCTATAGTATCAGAATATGCATCCGTGAGTGCCTGACACATAGAGCCCAAATTGCATGGATTCATTGACAGCCCACAGGGTTATCTGAGCCATGCATCAACTCGTTACAGCACAGACGCTGATGGCAACACGCCAACGCCTCTTGATGAGGCAGCTAGCACCATTACCGCCCTTTTAGTTTCTGCCTCTGGTAACTTCTCGGACCAAAACGAGACCAGTGTTCATAATTTGGTCGACAAGTTTATATCAAAGCTCAACGCCGCGAATGGAGTTGATGGCGAGCGGAGGCAAATGGCCCCCAAGACGCGAAAGTTGGAGCAAGCCATTCAAGTAGGATCGCAGCGCAATGTATCCAGCACCCTCGGTCTAGCTGCTGGAGCTGTGGATCTTGAGGCAGTCAGCTCGAGAAAGGTAGAGTCTCGTGTGGACCGAAAGAAGCTTGAGAAGGCCGAGCGAAAGATTGCTGCGAAACAGGACCGCAAAGTGATGAGGAACGTTCAGTATGAGGCATCAAGGCTCTTGGATCAACCTACGGACACGGAATCATACGAGGAGTTCTTCATGAAAGTCAATCCGTTACAACTTGGTGCCGACCAAGCCAAAAGCAAAGACATAAAAGTCGAAGGCGTCGATGTGTCTATTAGTGGCAAACGAATACTGACTGACACACCTCTTACATTAGCTTTTGGCCGTCGTTACGGTCTTGTTGGTCAGAACGGCATTGGTAAAAGTACTTTACTGAGAGCCCTTAGTCGGAGAGAGGTTGCTATTCCTACGCATATTTCCATTCTGCATGTCGAGCAAGAAATCACAGGAGACGATACTGCTGCCTTGCAAGCAGTGCTGGATGCTGATGTATGGCGAAAGCATCTTTTGGGTGAACAAGACAAGATTACCAAGCAACTGTCTGAGCTTGAGGCCGAGAGATCTTCCATGGCAGATACTTCAGGGGATGCTGAAAAGCTTGACCGGCACCGGGAGGGCCTTGATACTACATTGAGTGACATTCACGCAAAGCTTTCGGAAATGGAGTCTGACAAAGCTGAGTCTCGAGCTGCCAGCATATTAGCCGGTCTTGGGTTTTCTGAAGAAAGGCAGCATTTTGCTACAAAAACGTTCTCAGGAGGTTGGAGAATGCGACTGGCACTGGCCAGAGCACTTTTCTGTGAACCAGACCTCCTTCTTCTCGACGAACCGTCGAACATGTTGGATGTACCCAGTATCACATTCCTATCGACCTACCTCCAGTCATACCCTAGCACCGTGCTGGTAGTCTCTCACGACCGAGCGTTCCTCAACGAAGTAGCAACAGACATCATCCACCAGCATAGCGAACGCCTCGACTATTACAAAGGCGGCAACTTCGACTCCTTCTACGCCACCAAAGAAGAACGTCGAAAAACCGCAAAACGGGAGTATGAGAACCAAATGGCACAACGCGCCCACCTTCAAGCATTCATCGACAAATTCCGCTACAACGCCGCCAAATCCTCCGAGGCGCAGTCTCGGATCAAGAAGCTGGAGAAGATGCCCATCCTCGAGGCCCCCGAGGCCGAATATTCGGTACATTTCCGTTTCCCAGAAGTAGAGAAGCTATCCCCACCCATCATCCAAATGTCCGACGTCTCCTTCACGTACCCAGGCCTCTCGTCTCCGCTCCTCAAAAACATCGATCTCGACGTGCAACTCGACTCTCGAATCGGTATCGTTGGACCCAACGGCGCTGGCAAGACCACCGTCCTAAAACTCCTCATCGGCGCCCTCTCACCCACATCCGGGCTCATCTCCTCACATCCGCGGCTCCGTCTCGGCTTCTTCGCCCAACACCACGTCGATGCCCTTGATATGAACGCCTCACCCGTCACATTCATGTCGAAAAACTACCACGGCAAATCCGACGAAGAGTACCGCCGTCATCTCGGCGCGTTCGGCATCACGGGCACGACCGCCCTCCAGAAAATGGAACTTCTGTCTGGAGGCCAGAAGAGCAGAGTGGCATTCGCGTGTCTGGGATTGACGAACCCGCATATTCTGGTGCTGGACGAGCCGAGCAATCATCTCGATATCGAGGCTATGGACGCGTTGAGCAAAGCGTTGGCGGAATTCCAAGGCGGTGTTTTGATGGTTAGTCACGATGTTACGATGCTACAGAAAGTATGCACGAGTCTCTGGGTGTGTGAGAATGGGCATGTGGAAAAGTTTGATGGGGACGTTAATGCTTATAAGAGGAGGATTCAGGCGCAGGCGGATATGACGAGTGGGGTCGTACAGAGGCAGACTTAGGAGAGGATGAGGCTGTGGTCGTGTAATGGCATTTATAGGACGATAGATGGGACGATTTGATGAATCACGACGAGGACGAGTTTGTGCGTATTGATACATTATTTGGCATATTGCATGCGTCTATCATCTCTAGGCATGTCTAAATAGAATGGCCCACCTTACCCGCTAAATCATCGTAAATATCGTCAACTTATTGATTGGTATCTTTAAATGGACGCATCGAAGTCTCCAAACAGGGCTGACCCGTCATATAAGACATCAGCATGAGTATATCAAGACTGACCCGTTTGCTAGTTCTGGGATGGCGCTTCCATGGTCTCCGTTGACGAAGCCGAAACCCCTAACCCAGTAGTAGCGTGGTGCTGCACTGGGCTTGGAGCGAGCTTCGTCACTGGAGGTAGCGCTGTTATGTCCTTTGGCAATATATTGCCAGGAGGTGGTGGTTGCTGTTGGAGAGAGGCTTGTTTTACAGGAGAGTAGCCAGGGCTCACCGGACCATTGGGACGAAGTGCAGGCTGATGAGAAATTGGACTCGCGGACGGAGGCTTGGAGTTTACAGCGTGCGGAGCTGGTGGAGATGCTTGTTTGATCGGCGATTGAGACGGGGGACCGACGGGTTCATAAGTCGAATTATTTGTCATAAGGCCGTTGGTTTGAGGCGGTGTAGAAACAGGTGGAGCATTGAAGCTTTGATTAGGGGTCTTATACTGTGGTGGTGAGAGCGTAGGCGCATTTTGCAAAGGCGAGGGCAATGTTTTCCCATGTCCATGATTAGAAGATGGCCGATGAGCATTTCGCTGAGAGTTCTCGTTTGAGGTATTAACTTGAGGACGGTGATCTGTGGGTGGTAGGCCATTTGGTACAGAGGAGAAATGATGTGATGGAGAAGGAACGTAGCGGGCAGACAAATTAGGTTGCCTCGGAGGTTCCTGAGTTTTTGATGATGGCAGGTAGCCATTCTGGCGAGGCTGGTACGGTGGCTGGAAGGTCTGGAAATTGTTCTGCTGAGCATGGACTGGTCTTTGGTGGTGGCCGTTCGTCAGAAATGGTGGCGGTTGAAACGATTGGTTAGGAGCTGGTCCACCATAATGGTTTGAGGTGGTTTGGTCAGGACGGTTTTGAATAGGATAAGGAATGGGATGAGCTGAGTATTGGTGGTGGAGCTGGAAATTTGCCGAATAGCTTGGAGACCGTGGGACGGTCGCTGATTGACCCCGGTTATATATTGCTTGACCGTTCGTGGTCGGTTGAGGGGTCCCATATGTAGTGCTTTGGGAAGCCACGGTGCGCGTTGCGTCAGGCACAAGATGTTGAGGTTCTGCATGCTCCAATATATTCCGGTCATGTTGCTCGAAATCTGCCTCCTCTAGCTTGCGCTTTTTGACTTCAACTGGCTGAAGGAGAACCACCCTCGGCTTTTGGTCAGGTGGGGACGTGGAATGACCAACACGGAACTTGAGACTTGGTATCTTCGGCTTCTTTGCGTCTTCTTCTCGGCGCTTACAGTCCTGGCAAACGAAATGGAAGTCATCCCTTTCAGCTTCGACTTGGGAGATGCCCAGACAAGCACTGTGCTGCCATACATTGCATCTCTCGCAGGCAACGCTGTGCGTGCCGTCGTCCTGTCGCCAGTAAGCTACGAACTGCAATAATGAGGTCTCTTATACATACCCAGTTCATGCCGTGCTTACCACACTTGGAGCAGTCGAAGGTCCATTCATCATATTGCTCCAGCGCAGCTAGCTCCTTCTTTTTCTTCTCCATTTCTGCTTTGAGATGCCGTTCAGACAGCCTCGACTCACCATTGTCGACTTTCTTCTCCTCTTCAGACATACGAGCAAGCTCCTGCTCATTGAGGATACGCTTCACTTCACGCTCTTTAAGTCGCTGTTCTCGCGTCATCATCCGGGACTCCCTGTCGTGCTCCATTTTCTCCTGTCGTCTCTGATAGGCCTCTGCATCAGCAAGCTCTGCCTTTCGCTTCTGCTCAGCTTCCAGGATTCCTCGCTCTTGTCGCTCCCTCTCCAATTTGGCTTCGAGCCGACTGGAGCGCTTTGCTGTTGCCAACTTGTGTACGTTGAGCATTTCCCGCTCCTGTCGTTGCTTCTTTCGCAGCTGCGAAGCCTCTGCCTGCTCAATGACTGGCATCACGTCATTCATAATGATTTTGTACAGAGCCTTTTCGTTTGCGTCTCGGCTCTTTTCAATGGTGGCCAAGAACTCTTGATACTCTCCCATTGTGATGGCAATGCATTCCCACTTCCGTCCCCCAAAGGCATCCTCGTCCTCAGGGTCATCGATCTCTTCAGCTGGTTCTTCAGGCTGTGGAGTTTCAATATCAGCGTCATTTGCTGACTCTTCAGCTTGCCTTGTCTTCCTGCGTTTTGAGGCACGGGCAGATGCTTTAGCTTTCTTAGACTTTGATTTGGGCTTGGGCGCGGGTGGAGGCGGCAGAGGAGCTTCGGTGCGGCGATATAGGCGGTTATCATCAAGGACGAAGTAGTAGCGATCGTGTCGGTCATAGCCAATCTCGTTGATACGCTGTGCGAGGCATCGTTTAGTTTTACCTTCGCATAAAGAGGATAGAATACATACCCAAGCACCTGATTGTTCACCTTCACCTCGTTCTTCCATCTTCTCTCGTATTCTCTCCACATTTCCCAGAGTCCATTGTGATAATTGCACAAGCACCTTCAGCTTTGTGAAGACATCAAACTCAGCGAATTTTCTCGGTTCTTCTTCCTCGCCAAAAGGATTCCGTTGAGGAGCTTTCGCAACGTATTGACGGCGGGTGTACTCATCAAATATTTCTGGCCTTAAGATAGTTAGAGTTGCATCACTTTGCAGTGGAGCATAAGCTCACGTCAATCCGCGGTGCGATGAGACATATTTGAGGAGTGCGAGACCAATATCTGACAAGACATTCGAGGGCTCTGGCATGCAACACTCTCGCTCGAGATCCTGCACATCCATCGAAAACCATCAGCATTAATTGTAGTAACAATGTGACACGGTGTAGGCAGTGCTCTCAGAGAGAGGTGAGGAGGATGGTACCTCAATATCTAGATTCTCATCGATTTTGACAGCCTTGCCGAAAATGTAGATGTACTGCATGAGGTTGGCAAACTGCCATGTATTCCGAAGCTTCGTTACGAGAGCATCAGAGGGCGGAGCAGGGTCTGCGGAGTCCATTTCTTCATGGCCCCGCTTTCGAGCTACCATTTCGATGGGTCACGCTCCAGTAGAAATTGACGCAGATGTCAGCAACAAAGGAAGGGGCAACTCATGAGCCACTGATGAGAACACAAGGTTAAGACCAGCAAGTCAAGAGCTATGGGTTGTCAAAGATTATGAACAAAATCTGTAAATACGACACAGTCGCGAGTTTCACGTGAAGTGGAAAATCCGCGAAAGACGAAATCACCAATGTAAGGGCTTGGCGTCACCGGAGCTTAACCTTGTCCGCCGTTCCGCCCAAGTCGCCGTCATGGCTGAAAACATCTTAAATGCAGGGCACAGACTGATAGCTTCAACTGAATAGTATTATCAGTACCCAAAATCACATGTTCTTCATTCTGGTTCTCGAATGCCCGCTATCCCACCCAAATGTGCCGCAAATCGTGCTATTATATACATACATATCCAGGTATCTCGCGTGTCAATCACAAGCAAGCGAACGCCGTACCCCCTTTCAGAAACCAACCCTGAGCGAAAAGAGGTGAATCTCAAATGACCAAATGTACTTGTCGTTGAGGGTTATCATCGCTCATAAGCACATTTCCAACAAGTGCCGCTTTTTCTGAATCCAATCAACCTCCGCAGATCTTCAAACGCGCCTGGGTATTCTTCTAGTGCTGTGAAGCAGAACAGAACGGCCTTCCAAATGCTCGCAGATAGTATGATACATTTCCAAAAATCTGTTCGAACAAAAGAAACTTCGTGGTACTTCGTGTCAAGGAACGCGTGAATGTCGCTAAATCGTTTGACTGCCATTGGAATCGGCAATATTGTCCGACAGGTTGATCATGAGCTGCGCCAGGCAACGTTTCGTGGCAGCATCATCTCTTAGCACAGAGGAAAACGTAGCATCGCGAAGAGGCTCAGGGAGGCACTGGCGGAGAGCCTCACGCGCACGAGCATTGTCGCTTAAACTGGAGAAAATCAGCTTGTCTGCTAAAGACTCGGAATCGGAGAACGCTACCGTAGGAAGCAGCGAACAACGTGCTTGAGTAGCCGAACAGTCTGCTGCTCGACAAGCTGGGTAACCATGTTGCTAAGTACGGTCCCGACAGCGTAGAATCTCTCATATGTGTGGCAAATGTAACCAAGGCCAGTGTCGTCGAGTAGAATCTTCTGGACAATGAATATCGCGACAGTCTTGCTCAACTCAGAGCCAGTTTCCATAATGCGCAGGCATAGTGGGATGATCTCGGTCGTCAGAAGGAAATTGATGACTTCTGTTGAGTCATTCTTCACGAGAGCGCCGATGACGCCAAGTGATGTCAGGCGCAAGTACTCGAACGGCCGAGACTTTGAAGTAGTGTTCAGGAAGGGGTAGAGGAACAGAGGGATGTGCGCTGATCAAACCAACATTAGTATTGGAAGCGTAGGCTGATCGTAGTTACATACCCTGCAAGAAGAGACCACGGGTCTCGTTATGCGAGGCAACACATTGTAGAAGTGCCAATGCGTTACAGACTCTGTTCGAATTTGCAGCTGTGAGTTGTGAAGGATTTAATAAAGGGTACACCGAGATGATTTCCTGCAAGAGAGATGTCATAACCCCTGAGAAGGAGATTAGTTTGTGGAAAAGCAGTGGATCAGTGTTCCTGTTCCTACCGAAAGAGTGCCATATGATCAGTGCAAGTTCACCCACTTGCTCCCTTTTCTTGCTTAATTCCATGAGTGCAGTCTCCCTCGAATTTCCGCTTCCACTTAGCAACTCCGCGACCCAACCAAGGACCCTTGTATTTTCTTCCAAGGAATTTCCTTCACTCGATCCCAGGCCATTGCCATGATCCATTCTCATTGCATGCCCGTTACTAGTACTGTGGTTGCTTTGCATGCGAGCATAATGTTGCTGCTGCGCCATTGAATGAGGGTGGTTGTTGTGGTGCAAGCCATGATGCCCCTGTTGGTGAGGATTGTGGCTTTGGTGATGTTGAACCCAGGAAGGATCTTGGGGGTACTGCTGCTGATGTGAGAAGACGTGATGCTGTGAATGCATTTCTAGCAAGAGGAAGACGTTAGGCAAGGTCTTTCGAGAAAGCTCGTGTTATCTGAGATACAGCTTCAGTCGCGTCGAGAACATCTATTGTAAATAGAGTGTCAGCAAGATTCTATGTACGACATTGTTGAGCGCGGGTATTCACGTACAGCTGGCTCATTGGATGAAGCATACAGTGACACAAAACGTGGAGATAGCGGACCATAGGGATTCTGCAATGCGGAATTAGCACAACAGCTAGTAATAGAGCAAAAGCAATGTGTAAATATTCAAAAACGCCGGAAGGCTGTTGCATGAGTTAAGCTCAGATGAAAGCTGTATGTGGTCACCGCATTAGGCTACTGTAGCCGACCAACGATAACGGCCGCTCTTCCCGCTCGCGTCAACTCTAATTGACGCGTGTGAGTGTTCGACAGCTCAATAGCCTTGAACAACGTCAACTCGTCATCCGTACGCAAGACGTCACAAGCTTCAATTCTGTAAAACAAGAACCTCTAGCGATTGCAGAGGCAAGCGAAAACCCTGCCAGGCCGTTAAGTACGTGAATTCGATGGGCTAGACAATGGTAACATACTAGTAGGGTATTATCCCAGCTACCTTACATGTCACGTTTCTTAAAACACATGTACTCCAGCTCCCTCTTTCGGTGAGCTATCATCGGTGTAAAACACCCCATGCCGACAACTCCATTGCTGCAAGAAACTTCCCTGATTCATCTCTCATAAAAGCAATCAATCAAGCCAGTGGGTTAGCGGAATTCCATTGCCGCAAAGGTACCACCGTCGCAACACCACTCCAAAGCCAAGCTCTGGATCTTGCTGCTATGTTGCCTTGTTCGTCAGTGTAAGCTTCACTGGAGTAAACAATTACTCACTGATCGCTTCTGGAATGATAGTAGATCCCAGAGATGGCTCCAGCAATCTGATTGAAGCATATATAGTAAAATCCTTCGAAGCTTGCGCCTGAAATCTCTTTTACTCGATGATCCGGTACCAGAAACTTCTCTTTCCATCTCATAAATATGTTCTCCCGGTTCTCGCTATGTTTGTAATGAAAATCGGTCTTCTTGGCTTGCTTCGCAAGAGGCTTCCAAGCAGGGAAATGACCCCAATGTTTCATATCATCTTTCTCCGACGCTCCCCAACTATCATGTCGAGTCTGGAATGTGTATTTAGGACCGATGATCTCGCCCTCGAAGTACGTTGTTAGAGTCGCGTGTTCTGGCGTGAGACCTGGGTCTCGTAAGCCACTGTACATCCAAACGCACATTGCATGTCAAACCTTCAATCTTCAAGTACCCACATATAAAGGATTCCGACATGTCCACAGATTTGATCACAACCTCCACATTGTATCGCTGTTGGTCCGATGTTTGAGTACCGCGGTATCTGCTACCCGCACGTAGCTTGGAGGATGTGTGAGTTTGAAGCAACTATGTATCGTCAGCATTACCTGTCTACAGAAGACCTCTGCAGATCCTTACTCTCGGGCTGTCTATGCCATATTTGACAGAGTATGGCAAGTCCAGGGCCGAGGATGATTCTCCACCGGTGCTGCCGTGTCTCGGATCTCTTTCTATTTGGTTCGAGACCTGCAGATTACGTCCATTCAAAGAAGGCGCCATGTCCGCAAGAGCTCCGAAAGGAGACGAAGCTTTCCTTCCATTGGGCCCAACCTCGAGATCGCTACGCGTTTCCATGGTGATCCCTTCACGGCTTTCCGGAGTACTCGAGTCCATACGCGGAGATAATTCGGAGCGCGTCGCAACATCTGCGATCGCATGCTCCATATCTCCCAGTACTTGCTGGCCCCATTGCGCCGGTCTGTCGATCGTTTCAGGAGGACACGAAGATTGACTGTGAGGGTCCAGTTGAAGTGGAAGTCCTTCGGAACTATCTCGCGGAGTGGGCATCGGCAAGTATCATGAAGAGAATGTGGCGATCGAAGACAATGGAGGCAGATTAAAGGAGTAAGGCCGAAAAGAACCTATGTTACAATGGCCAGCATAGTGAAAGTGTTAATCTTCAGAGGCAGTGCCGTTGAACGGAGAGTCGCATGTCTGGTTCGTCAGTCTCCGCAGACTTACTTCATCGGTTGGACCCGCGGGCTACAGGGCGGGTTGAAAGCTTGGCAGGGATCCACTTCTAGCGTGGCAGTAAACGCGTGTTGCACGGCAGAGAGCTACACCACAGTAGAGGCTATATCTTGGTTCATTGCGTTCTACAGATCCTCGCGAAAGGGCTAAGTCGATCTCAAGACTGAAAACTCAAGTCAAGAGGCATGAAATATACATTGTCTTCAGCAATGCACGATCTTGAGGTTTCACTTCTTCGTTCTATCATAGCTCACTTAATTCCCATCCGCGACGTGAACGTAGCCCAGCTTTGATCTCCCGATGATAATCAATCGGTGTTCAGATTGGCTTTATCTAATACCAAAAAAGTCAACAGTGGTTGAGTGGTAAAGAAAAATTGAATGGACCCACCTTGAAGTGCAATGAGATCAGCGAGAACACAAGTGCCTTGAGATCTTGAACAAGATAATAAAATACTCGCAGACCCTCTGGATCTGCTGACTCCGTAACGTCGACCAGCGAACCTATTTTTGCAGTCTACCATCTCTCATCAGTCTTGCAGAATATTTAGCAGGTACCATCACTTACTTCAAAGGAGATGTGTTCATTTCCGAGCCTAATTTCTAACTCTTGTCGACCATCTTTGTTCTTTTCCGGCCACTTTGAATCGTCTTCCCTACCCTATCATTAGCAACTGAAGCCACATCTTCTATGTTAGTAACGAACTTCATTATCTCGCTCTCTTTTACAATCCTTTTGATCTCTGTAATGACGGTCGAGCTGACGCACACTTCTTATGGTAAGCGCAAATCGAGCTGTGATACAGCCTGCGGCTCACTTTCTTTACGAATGAGTGAGTCATTTCGGTAGTTGGAGTTATTTGCATATCGTGCCGAAGCGCTGCGGCCGTCGCCAAGGGCTCGAAAATCGAATTCTATTCTCCATATTAGCTGTGTCCACATATCAGTATGTCAATACTGACCTAGAAACTCATGTCCAAACCGCCCGGAATGTCCTGAGCTTTGGCGCCATCAGCAGCTGCAAGACTCCGGGTACCACCTTATCTTACTAGTATCGCACATAGAAAGGCTCATTAGTTGTTGCCATAGTCTCGTGATTCGATCAGTATTAAGTTGCTAGCACACCGGCGGAAAAAGCCATAATGTAGGATGAGCCCCGCATTGGCGGAGCCGGGGGAGATACGTACGTTTCATCCTAGCGGCGCATTTTGAAGATCGGTTTTTCCCCTGTCAATTGCTGTCCACAATCAGCAATTGACTTCCTTGCCTGTCACCAGCTTTCTGACTGCTTTGAGAGCAGAGCAACTCTAACGAGCCAAGTCCAGCCACCAGTCTCTTCTCGCTGTCGCCAATCCTAACGACAGCCTCACGGCGCATTTTCACCATGGTAGTCTTTCAAGTCTTCCAGTAACATTCCAATCATCAGGTGCATCCGAAAAATTTGTTCCCACGAGAGATCGCTCCAATAGCCGCTTCACAAATACACACAATCGAGCAAACATGGCTACCTTCATAGAAAATGCGTATAGCATGGTCCACTTGGACAATTCTGCAGATCAGCCGACCTTGCAAGAGCTGAAGACGCACCTGGAAAAGGGCACGGACGATTCAAAAGTGGATACTATGAAGCGCATACTCACGATCATGTTAAATGGGGACTCAATGCCTTCCTTATTAATGCATATAATTCGTTTTGTCATGCCATCGAAAAGCAAACAGCTAAAAAAGCTTCTCTACTTCTATTATGAAATTTGCCCAAAGCTTGACGCAGGAGGAAAGTTGAAGCAAGAAATGATATTAGTCTGGTATGTGCAAACATCTTGCTCAGTCTGTTCTTTTCTAACTACATGAAGCAATGGTATCAGAAACGACTTGCAACACCCCAACGAGTACATCCGAGGCAACACTCTCCGCTTTCTTTGCAAGCTCAGAGAGCCAGAGCTTATTGAACCCTTGCTTTCATCAGCTAGATCATGCCTCGAGCACCGGCACGCTTATGTCCGCAAGAACGCCATCTTCGCCATCTCCTCCATATATTCACACTCCGAATCCCTTATCCCTGATGCCCCTGAGCTCATACAGACATTCATCGAAACCGAGAGTGACCCGACGTGCAAACGCAATGCATTTGCAGCATTGAGCGCGATGAATCATGAAAAAGCTTTGGAATATCTAAGTGGGGCTTTCGATGCTATACCGAACGCAGACGAGCTGTTACAGCTCGTCGAGCTTGAATTCATCCGTAAGGATGCAGTGGAAAATTCACAGAACAAGGCGCGTCTATCTAACAAACTGTAAGAATCAGCCTTGCTAACCTTCTCGATAAGGCTCGCTACCTTCGCTTGATATTCGACTTGCTAGAGGCCAATGCGACTACTGTCGTCTATGAGGCAGCATCATCTCTCACAGCTTTGACAAACAATCCCGTAGCAATTAAAGCTGCCGCGACCAAATTCATTGAGCTTAGTATTAAGGAAGCCGACAACAATGTCAAGCTCATAGTTCTTGATCGAGTTGACCAGCTGCGCAAAAGGAACGAAGGGGTCCTCGACGATCTCACTATGGACATTCTGCGTGTTCTCTCTAGCCCTGATATCGACGTGCGGAAGAAGGCCCTTGATCTTGCCCTCGACATGGTATCAAGCAAGAATGTGGACGAAGTTGTGATGTTGCTAAAGAAGGAGCTGCAAAAGACCGTGGATGAGCAGTACGAAAAAAATGCGGAATACCGACAATTACTGATCCACTCCATCCATCAGTGCGCAATAAAGTTTTCAGAGATTGCTGCCTCTGTCGTGGATTTGTTGATGGACTTCATTGCAGACTTCAACGCGTCCTCGGCGGTTGATGTCATTTCGTTTGTTAAGGAGGTTGTTGAGAAATTTCCCAAACTGCGACCTTCCATTGTGGAAAGACTTGTAAGCACATTGAACGAGGTCCGTGCTGGGAAAGTCTACCGTGGAGCTCTCTGGATTGTCGGCGAATACTCACTAGAAGCCAGCGACATTCGAGAGGCTTGGAAAAAGATTCGAGCTAGCTTGGGCGAGATTCCTATCTTGTCTTCGGAACAGCGATTGCTTGAGGAGGTGCCTGACGACCAGGAGGCCAAGGAACAAGTGAATGGTACCGCGAAACCTTCCGCACCAACAGGCTCGAGGAAGGTCCTGGCAGACGGAACGTATGCGACTGAGAGTGCACTTACCAGCCAGTCATCTGCAAATGCTAAGTTGGAGGCTGTTAAAGCCGCCCAAAAACCACCGCTCAGACAGCTCATACTGGATGGAGACTTCTACCTTGCATCAGTGCTATCTTCAACTTTGACAAAGCTGGTCATGCGGCATTCTGATATCTCACAAGACGAAGCTAGAACCAATGCTCTTCGAGCGGAAGCTATGCTTATCATGATTTCAATTATACGTGTTGGGCAATCTCAATTCGTCAAAGCACCGATAGATGAAGACTCTGTTGACAGAATAATGTCTTGTATACGGTCTTTAGCCGAGTTTGCGCAGAAGAAAGACTTGGAGACCGTCTTCCTGGATGACACGCGAAAGGCCTTCAGGGCTATGGTCCAAGTTGAAGAGAAGAAGCGCGCTGCAAAGGAGGCAGTAGAAAAGGCCAAAGCTGCGGTGCAAGTCGACGATGTTGTTGGCATACGTCAATTGTCTAAGAAGTCTACTGGCGACGGTTCCGAAGAGTTCGAGGTTGATATCGAGAAAGCCACTGGCGGAGATTCCGCCACGGAAGAATTGTCGTCAAAACTTAGCAGAGTCGTTCAACTTACTGGTTTCTCTGACCCGGTATATGCAGAGGCATACGTTAATGTGCACCAATTTGACATTGTTCTCGACGTGCTTCTAGTGAATCAGACTGCCGATACACTACAGAATCTCTCAGTCGAATTTGCTACTTTGGGTGATTTGAAAGTTGTAGAACGCCCCACAACACAAAATCTCGGGGCCCATGATTTCTTGAATGTTCAAAGCACTATCAAGGTTTCATCAACAGATACGGGCGTAATATTCGGCAATGTAGTTTATGATGGGTCCAGTTCAACCGAGAGCAATGTCGTCATCTTGAACGATGTGCATGTCGATATCATGGACTACATACAGCCTGCCTATTGCACAGAGACGCAATTCAGGACGATGTGGACGGAGTTCGAATGGGAAAACAAGGTCAACATCAACTCGAAAGCCAAAACACTGCGGGAATTCCTCGACCAACTGAGGGCTTGTACGAACATGACATGTCTGACGCCGGAGGCCTCAATGAAGGGTGACTGTCAGTTCCTGAGCGCGAACCTCTATGCTCGTAGCGTCTTTGGTAGGCAATCCAGCATCCTTGCTTCGCCCCAGGCATTACTGACTGCTATCTAGGTGAGGATGCTTTAGCCAATCTAAGTATCGAGAAGGAGGGAGAAGATGGCCCAATTACAGGCTTCGTTAGGATACGAAGTCGATCACAAGGGCTTGCATTAAGTCTTGGATCGTTGAAGGGACTGAATAAGGTAGGTGCGTCGGCTTCATGAGAACCTCTTGTCTCAGAGTGCCCTTTAGAGTCAACCATAGCCAACCGTTAGCAGTTGGGTGGCTATGCGTGAGTCCAAAAGCCTCAGGTCAATAAACAAAACAACCTGCATTCGCAGAGACAGTGACGGTTTACGAGTAATTGAAATTCAAAGCCGGAAGGGACTGTTGAGGTTCGGTCAATGGATTTGCCCTCGATTTAGCCATACTATTGAGGATTCGGCAGCTGTAGAAGCGAAGCACGTCTCTTCTTCGCTGGAGTATTGAAGCGCAAAGTGCTGGCACATGTCAAGGGTAGAAGGATTTCGATCAAAAAGGGTGTGGCATATTAGTCGCTTAGTAGGGGTTCCATCGGTGAATCTTCAGCATCCTGTGTCTCTATGTCTGGAAGGTTTCCAAAGAAAGTCTTGCGTGCAATATTGTTAAGCATAGAATTCGGAATAGATTGTGTGTGCAAAAGTTGATCTTGATGTAAACACATGGAAAGATAGACTGTGCAAAACATCTGGCGGTTAGCCGGCCCTGTCGATTTTAGTTTTCTTCCACCCCGAGTATTTCTGCCCGCTGGTCAGCAAACACCTCTACCAGTGGGTCGAGATGCTGGTGGTCGTCAAGTCTATTACATTTAGCACTGATGACTGAGGTCGATAGAGACCCATTCGTCGATCCTGTTCAGACCAGTGAGGATGGGCTTGGTGCTGAGGGGTCTACCCTCGCTGTCGGCCGAAATGCCTCACTGACGCTAGCTACCGAATCACTGATTGTTCTTGGTATGTGACCACTGGTGTCTCACCATTACTTGCTCTGACATCTAGGAAGATGAGGACTTTACGACTCACAGAAGAAGCAATTGCTGTGGTCTGCTTCCATCCAGTACGTGGAAGCCCGCACCCAAGAATTTGATAGGGGGAGCCTAATACTGTGTAGAATCCAAGACCACTCAAGTCATACCGTTTTTCAACATACTATGGGCTGAGACTTCGAGTCACTACATAACGATACAATATGCGAAGCCCACCTCGAAAGGTGTGGTGCGTGTCGCTTCATTGCACTACTTGGTCGACAAGCCTCAAGAGAGCTATCCAGCCTCTTGGGTATCGAGATTGTTGGATCGAGCGTATGGGGAATCGCAGAAGAACAAGAGGATCAAGGTGCTAGTCAACCCGTTCGGTGGGCAAGGCAGGGCACAGAAATGGTTCTTGCGGGACGTTGAACCCATATTCGCTGCTGCAAGGTGTGAGATGGATGTGGAAAGGACACTATACCGAGGGCATGCAGTCGAGATCGCTGAGAAGCTGAACGTCGAATCCTATGACGTCGTCGCAAGCTGTTCCGGAGATGGGTTGCCTCACGAAGTCTTCAATGGACTTGCCAAGAAGTCCAACGCTGCGGAAGCTCTGTCGAAGGTCGCTGTGGTGCAACTGCCATGTGGGACCGGTAATGCCATGAGTCTGAATCTCATGGGCACTGATAGTACAAGCATGGCTGCACTGGCCATAGTGAAGGGCGTACGGACGCCTTTGGACCTTACTTCTATCACTCAAGGCGAAACTCGGACACTTTCTTTCTTGTCCCAATCCGTGGGCATCGTTGCAGAGGTAGACCTGGGAACCGAGCATCTACGGTGGATGGGCAGTGCTCGATTTACGTACGGATTCTTGATACGGATCTTACGCAAAACTGTATGGCCGTGCGACCTAAATGTCAAAGTAGACATCCCAACGAAGCCCGAGATAAGAGCTCATTACAGCAAGTGCGTCTCTCGGGCCTCCACAAGACCCCGTTCTAGGGGTTCAGCTAGCTGTCAATCATCTGGTCTGCCGACTCTCGAGTACGGAACCGTCAAAGCCAGCTTGCCCTCAGCCTTCACTCCTATCCAGGCGCACAAGATGGGAAACTTCTATGCGGGCAACATGGCTCTCATGGCCCCTGGTGCTAATTTCTTCCCTGCAGCCCTTCCATCCGACGGCTACATAGATCTCATAACTATCGACGGTGACATTGGTCGCTTGGCTTCCATCCAGTCCTTCCTTGCCGTCGAGAATGGCAAATTTTTCGATATGCCACATGTGGGTTACAGGAAGATCAGCGGCTATAGAATTAAGCCACTGAGTGGGAGCGAAGGTTATATCAGCATTGATGGCGAACGGGTGCCATTCGAAGAATTCCAGGCAGAGGTGCATCCAGGTTTGGGATGCACCTTGAGCCGCACTGGACGAGGGTATGAAGCAACTGGCGTGGTCCCAAAACAGGACCTGGGACAAGGGGATCAATGAGGCCCGATAGCGATGATTCAATATTTGCCGGTTTTTAGATGTTCTGCTGATATGATACCCCTAGAGTTGGTCGGAAGCACGGGGACCCGGGTTCCTCCTTTGACTAATGGATTGTAGATGAATCGCATATAGATAAGAGTGGTACACAAGATTGGTTGTACCGCTTTAAATCAGAAATATGTGTAAATACAAAAGTCCCTCATGAAGAAGACTTCAGTCTTCAAACCCACTAAATTCTTCGTCATCTTCGTCATCCCTGACTTCCCCCACAGTATCTAGTGGGAGTTCTCCACCTAGCCTCTCATCCTTCAAAACACCTTTTGCCCTCTCCCTCACCGTCCTCGTCTGACTTCCCGTGGTCAAACCCTCGACCGGTCCCAGGACCCCATTTTCCACGCCAAGCTTCCAATCCTCAACAACTACAAGTCCATCAATCCAGACATCCATCACATGATACCGCAACCCGTCTCCCACCTTGCCATCCGTCGGGTCCAGCACACCCGCGCACTCGCCTTGTCCCACCATCATAGCCGCCCAGGCATCGACCAAACTATCCTCCCATCCCGTCCGCGAGAGATAGATGAACGAATGCGAAATGTACAGCCGGATCAGGTAGAGATATTTATCAAGCCGAAGGGCTGGGATAGACGACCAGTAGCTGATGATCGTTTGGAAGAAAGCGGAGAGAAACGGTATGAAGACGTGGTTTGGAAGAGCGAGCAGGAGTGAGGCGAGAGAGTCCGAGAGACGTTGTTGGGGGAGAGGGTTGGCTGTATGGTGGACACCTAGGGGACAGATCTGTCAGCTAGGTTCATTTCCAAACTCTCAACAAAAAAGCTTGAGAGGAATGCAAGGCAGCGATTTGTGGATATCTGAATGGGGTTCGCAACGATACTTGTTCGTTAGTGTGTGGACTTACAGAAGAACAAACCCTTCCAGACCTTGAGTAACTCGGTGTAGGTGAAGGTGCGGCCGGATGTTAGATAGGTCTGTAAAGAGGCGAGTGCTTTGTCTCGTGTAGGCCGATCTGTAAGAATTGGGAAATTATTAGCCACTGTAGGACTCCAATCTTGAAAAGCAGAATGGATGGGCATCATGGATCAAGTACAAATTTGAAGTATGCTATCGGTATTTTGTATTCTCCGTTTCAAGAGTTGTTCTCTCGCAGGTCGAAGGGAAACCCACGAATGAGTTCAAAAACATGGAACCTCAACCATTTACTCAAAGTCTATGTAGTCGATACATCCAATAGCAGATTTCTTCGAGATAAAGGACGTGGAAAGTGAGACAAGCACAGTATAAAATTGGGACACAACCAAATTTTACCCTTCAATGAACAATGTTAATTTATGGGCGAATACGCAAGAAGAACAACGGTTAGCAGTCCAGATTGGATATGGCGAACCCTACATCTTGAGACTACCACGAAATACAAGTCAACTTTTGAAGATCTTCAAGAGTTCCCTGGGGCCAACCACATTGTATGTTGCTTTTCGAGTTTGGAGAGCCGCGTTCAGCCTGGCTTACCCCATTGGACATCTGCGAGGCTTGCCTGATTGTAAGAACGAGATCCAAAACGCATACTCTGTCATTCAATCTTGATTCTTTTGATAGCTGATCATCAATACTGATCTGGACCCTTGCAAATATAACGAATATTCACGGGGAACGAGAAATAAAAATCGGAACGGATCAGTCGCTTACCAGTAGCAGCTAATTGCTTGATGAATGGAGTTTGCTGGATATCTGTCGCCATGATTGCGGTGATGTGGGACGCCTGAGCCGATTCCAGTTTATAGTGTGTTAGAAATGTCTGTCGAGATTCTCAGAACATGTCTGGTTTTACACGTTTGTGACAGGAATTAGATCTTAATTTAAGAAAACTTTGTAGGGTACAATCTCTATAACACTTAAGAGGTTGAGAGTGTAGGGATTGAATAAAGTCTAGAGAGAATATTGAAAAAGAAAAAGAGCTTTAAAGGAATATATTCTATCCCTTTAGTTTTAGGTCTGGATAAGAAATATAAAGTAAAGTACTATTGCTTTTGCAAAACCCTAAGCTTAGAAACGTATTTTCTATTTATAGTAAAATCACCACGCTAACTAAAAATGCCTAGCGTGAATCTCTTATAAAAAAGCGGTGAACAAACTTATAACATATTACTTTAATATTGAGAACCTTTATCAAAGTAAACCTTCTAGAATCTAAAACCGTTATCAAGCTCCTAGACAATTCTATAGACATGGAAACTCAGATCGACAAGTCTGTTAACAACACTTGGAGTTCAAGGGTAGATAGTACTGGATTATTTCTTATTCCGTCAAATTCTACAACCCTGCCAGTTCATCTAAGAAGTCCTTCGCAGAAATCTCACACTAAGCTTAACACCCGGTATATAATATCAACGAAAATAGATATTACTTTCAACTTACTTTGATAGCACTCGACTACTGGATAGAGAAGCTTTTCCACCAACATCTGTCTTAGGACAGAAACGACAGCACGAATTAGTTGACCTTACGGCTGATGGCACTGAAAGCGACGAATCACTGCCAATTATCGATCCTAGAAAAAAGTCCCGAAGCACTACCTCGTCACCTGGCCATGACCAGCCCCCTGAGCGAAATGTCTCTGTCTCGAGCAATTGTAATAATACTTATTTCTTTTACAAAAGAGCCTAAATTGGATTTCTTTGGATATACTGACAATCAAACCTTACAGCAAGTTCCGACAAATCAACTTCATCAAGCTCTACGACCCAATCGCGTGACCGCCAAAGGCAAGTGGTTTCCGCCGTAAAAGTGCCCGGCGCACCCCGCCCCTCGCCTACGAAAGCGGATATCAAGAAAAGGGAGCTCTTCAACCAGAACCTTCGCATTCTGCCGGGAGTTACTCTTCGAAACGACGTGGATAACGATACCCCACCGACCAGCTTCACTTTTGTTAAAGAAAGTGTACTACAACAGGGGGTCTACCGTGCCCCTGAAGATGTAATGCTCGGGTGTACCTGCCAGAAAAGGTATAAGCAAGCTCTTGGCTGTGTATACCTCGAATATTGCAGTTGCATCGAGGACTCTGCCGTTGACAATAATGGGAAGAAATGCTTCCCTTATGGTGCTTCGGATAACAATTATCGCTGTCTACGAAATACATATTTAAACAGCCGCAATCACGTCTACGAATGCAATAAAAACTGCGATTGTACGGCAGACTGTAAGAACCGCGTGGTCCAACACGGTAGGCAAGTCGCACTGGAAATCTTCAAAACCACCAATAGAGGCTGGGGTGAGTGATTGGCCTTTTATATACCTTTTATATTAAATATGTTCGATGACTAAGCCATCCACTAGGACTACGATGCCGCCAAGACCTGAAAAAGGGGCAGTTTGTCGAGACATACCGGGGCGAAATCATCACATCCGAGGAAGCTGATCGACGCGGTACCGCGAACGAGGACGAAGACAACTTTCTTTTCGACTTCGATAAGTTCGAAGGATCTCCCGCCTTCGACCCTGAGCGCCGCTACGTCTGCGACGGTCGTTACATGGGCTCTCCTGCGCGATTCATCAACCATTCCTGCGATCCTAATCTGAGACTCTTCACCGTCTCTTACAACCATTACGACCGGAACATCTACGAGTTAGCCTTCTTCGCTACCGACTTCATTCCCAAGGGCACGGAGTTGACATTTGACTACTACGACGAGGATGACCCGACCATCATTTCCGACGCCATGGCCGACGACTTCGAGAAGGAAAAGGGATATCGCCCAACGAAATGCCTCTGCGGGAGCGAAGACTGCCGTAGGTATTTCTTTCATTGATAGGTACGGCAAAAAGCGGGAAATTCCATTTGTTTTCAAGCGTGCAAGATCCTTGTACAAGAGGGTTGATGCCAGCAAAGAAGAAGGTACGAGCAGAAATATCTTTCTACAACATCCACACCACTCAGCTTTCTGGCACTATTCTGATACAATGATGAAGTTCAGAGTGGCAAGCGGTTCCCATCCTCTGGTAGATTCTCAATAAACACAGTGATAATGAGGTATGACGATATGATACAAATAGCAATGATCAGATTTCATTCATCTAAAACTCCAGATCACTCTCTGCCTTTGCAAGCAAACCCTGGTATCTTCCCTGGTATCTCTCCCCATCTATATAGCCCAACCATCTCGAAACGCCAACCCAATCCTTATTCCCCCACCGTAATATACAGTCGCTTCCAAAACCCAGCATCCTCCCATCCAATCACCATCGTTTCCCTCCCTCCAAAACCTCACCAATCCCCCAATCCACAACCTCCCTCGGCCTCGGCTCCATCAACCCAAACCTCAACCCCCGATCCTCCTCCCTCTCACCCTCCAAAACACCCCTCTCAATCCGATCATTCAACCCTCCCATATACCAGCCCCCACCCAAATTTTCCGGTGGCAACACCAACCGCACGCTCCCCATACTCTCCATCCGTCTGAGACTACGATTCCGCCGGCGAGCTCGCAGGATACTGTTGATTTTGCTCTGGATCGATCGACGGGAAGCGGCTGAGGAGGCGGATGTCGAGGATGAGAAGGACGATGAGGAGGAACGAGATGGTGGTGGGGAAGATGTGGGTGAGGCGGCGCGGGAGGTGGTTGATGAGGGTGTGGGCGAGGGTGCGAGGCAGTGGAAGGGGCCGTAGAGGCCTAGGGGCGTGGCTGGCGTGAGGTGGGACATCTTGCGGGGATGAGGAGTAAGCGGAAAGGGATAGTGGTGGATGTCGCTCCTGTGAGCTGACCGGCGGTCACTTTGAGCACTGCTTGAGGGTGCCTGCTCTAGACTTGGCCTTCGTTCTGGTTTAGGAGGCAAGATTGATGTCTAGGGTGACTTATGGTCGTATGTCGCTGGTTTTGATGAGGGTTTGTGGTTCCACGGATGGAATTGTCTTTCGTAAGGCGGTGGTGGATATCAGAAACCCATGGGTTCCCTGGATTGTTTAGAAGGTACAGGGGGAATCAATGAGAAAAGCTGGCAATAATATCCATGCTTTTCGCGTATAGAGTAGGTTCAAGATGGAAGCCTTGAGGCTATGAGAGGTGATGATGCAAAACAGCCGAGTGCCCCGGCGTTTTTCTCACACAAACTTATGTCTAAAAGCAGTGGCCTCGGCGATTGATTGTCTTGTCAAGTCGTATCAGTGTGGCCTCTTTCTAATAATGGTTAAAGGCAGCCCGAAGAATGATTGCTTGAAGCTGTCAGGGACAGGGGGTAACAAAGAAGCGCAGCAGTGGGGAACGTCCCTGAAACCCGCAACGCGCATAAAGACCAGATAGATTGGAGCTTCTCAAACGACGCGCTGGCAGAGCGTTGAACTCAAGAACGTTTTCGGAAAATGAGGTGCAGGAAGGGGGTTCATTTAAATCCATTCAAGTATTTTTTCTTCATAATCCTGTAGAAGAGGTACAACGGCAACGTGGCAGGTGCCTAACGCTCGCGGTGGCACCAACCTCTTGCGCCCCAGGCGCAGGTTTCAGGCAGCCCAGTTTACTTTGTTGGCCTGTATCATGTTGTGCAATCAGAAAGTCATCAAGTGTATGATGGTATCAGCCTCAGTATTGGTCGAACGGCGATGATAATCTGCGTTGTGAGGAGATTGCCTTAATCTTCCTTGAGATGAGATAATCTTCCGGGCTCCACGTTGCCTTGGAATCCAGCCAGAAGGAGACCGCTTCGTGCTTGGATGGAGTGGATGTTTTTCATTCGGCTCTTGCAGTCGGTAAGTCGAAGTTGAAGAGAAACAGGGTATCGAGGAGTGACTGTGAACGGTTCTCTGGCGGAGAAATGCGGACGGCACAGACCTTTGGAGGCTGAGGTCGCCCCACGAACTCCAAGCCTAGGGGGCGTTGTGTTGCTTCCCAACTTAGTACCAAGACTATTCAAATACATTCTTCACTAATTGTTCGAGTGTTTGAAGCTTAAAGATTTGATTGATACTTTACAATGTCATATGGAACATATCATGTGTTGATGCGCAACATGGTATCTTTTCTATAGGATGCTCAACCCCGAACCCGTACTCGTTACAACCATTGAACGCTCACGCAATGCATACGCTTATAGATCACCAACCCATGCCTCTCACATGCTATGCTTATACCACCATGCCTTCCCTCTATCCACTTGCGCCACCAAAGTCATAATCGTTAGTCGTCAAAAGGCCTAGAGCTGTACGTTCTCAGGGCATTGGGTCGTGCCTGTCGTCCCTCCCTCTGCGGCTACCGGTAGCCCTCCCCTTGGTGCCAGTCCTTCTCGTCGTGAAGCTCCTTCTCATACTTTCACCCCATGCGCTGTTATCGAAGACTTCAAGCACGTTTTCCCGATTCACAGCGCTGTGCGCTCTGCTCCGGCCCCCTGGCGGCGAAAGCCCTTCCGAAGCTCCATCGAACGGCGATCCTGCTAACCCCCCGTCTGGAGCAGCGTACAGATTCCAATTGAAAGCACTCTCCGTGGAAGGTGAAGGCGAGTGGTGTGGCGTCAATGTCGGAGACCGCCCACTAGGGGAAAGACCTCCCACGCTTGGCCCAAGTCGAGGGCTGACCGATGCAGCTCGCTCTGATCCTGATGGTGATCGCGAAGGCGAGGTGGACCGATGTCGGAATCCACTGGTATCAAGTGAAGGGCGACTAGTCGAGCTTGCATCCTGAGGCGGGACCATAGGTGCGTCTGTGAACGGTCCTGCCATCGTGCCCTGTGGGGAAGCGAGCGCGTCTTGATCGTCGACAAAGATTTCAGGGACAGCAAATTGGGGCACATTGACCATGCGAGCTGAATGGCGGAAATCGTGGCGGGAGCGAAACTGTCGGAACCAAAACATCATGTCGAAGAACGACATGATGATACGACGATCGACCTCTTCATCTACGCGCTGCATGCGAGCTCGACGTCGAAGATATTCCTCCAATCGCAAGGCTTTCTTGTCGTCAATAACATTGTAATGCGCGAGGATCATTAGGCACGTGGTGAAGTTGACACCCCGCGTCTGGTCTGACGAAACTAAGATTTCTTGAAAGAAGGTTTCCATTCGTCGTCGGCGCCGCCGAATGTCGTCAACGTCAATCATTCGTAGTTGTCGATTCAGCTCGGCTAGGTCAACCCCGTATTTAGCTCCTGGAGGAGGCGTACCACCAGCACGAGTTTCAACCCTGCAATTCTCGAGGATGCGGTTGACTGAGTGATCACCTCCAGCATAGATACGCATCTCAAAGACGCCCGAGAGCTCGCCAAGGAGCCGTGGGAAGATCTCTTTGGGAATGAAGCCAGTGCCATCCGGATCGAAAGTTGCCCATGCCTGCTTGAACTTCCTGATCTCTTTCCTACTAACTACAGAAAGACCGCTGCTCTTTTGATACACATATGAGAAACTTTCGAAAATAAGAGACACAAACAAGCTGACGAAGATGTACATGCTCAATATGTTCCAAGAAATGAAAAGAGTCCTCGCCCAAGCGGCACTCCCACAATCGCTTTCGAAGAATTCTGTGCGATCGTTGCAATACGGCGTGGTTATGGAGGCATAGTCTTCCATTATCGCATTCCAAGCTTCACCGCAGCTCATGCGAAAAAGCAAAATGAGCGCTTTTGGCACGTTGCGAAAGTTCAGATTGCCGTCTTCGTTCTCGCCAAACCTGGTCAGGCCCAACGTTTGTGTAAGGGCAATTGCGTACGCCAGAAAGAGGACGAACCAGGTTGCGAGCAAATTGCCAATTGCGCTTAGGGAGGCTGCCGCAGTCTTGAAGAGCTGATCAAGTTGATTGTTACGGGGAATGAGTAGCAAGGCTATCGAGACAAGGAAAAACTTGTGCAGCATGCTGTAAGTATTGTTGTAGTATTTTGAGAGGGCCAGAAGAGTAGTGATTACGGTGCCAGTGACGGCAAAAATGGAGTAGAGATCCCAAGAGCTGTTTCGGAAGCGTTTCCAGGTTAGGCCAACCATTCGTATGACGACATTAGCAATATAGAAAACAGTAAAGCCGAGGAAGATGTAATCTCGAGCGTGCTGCCAGGACTCAGGCTCAGAATGCCATTCGAGGACCAACAAGAGAAGGTGGAGGATAAGGATGAATGTGAGGAATCTTTGCCACCTTCCCCGCTTTTTGACCGCAATCCTGTAGCACCAACCGCGCCATCCTTCCTCTGACTTTTTCGAGGGTCGTTTGGACGGGGATATCTGCTTTAAAAGCTTCCGCAATTCAAGCCAAGAGCGCTGTTCGGCGGTCAAGAAGGCCACACCGGTTTGTTCCGTGTAGTTGCGCATGAACACGGACACAAAGAGTGTCAATACGAAGACAGCACCAAGGAGATTGAAGATGATGAAGAAGATCGCGTTGCCTTGGGATTGGTAGTCCTCAAGTCCAGTGTCTCGTCCCGTGATCGACATTGCAGACCACATAACGTCGGTCCAGCCTTCCTGCGATACAATTTGGAACAAAATGCTGAGAGAGCTACCAAAATTATCGAAGCTGTAGTAAGGATTTGCTGCCTGCCTGGGGGCAAGGACTTCCCATTTGAATGGGGTGCTCTTGTACTCACCCACGCAATCCGCAAGGTTGTGGATACTGCCATCGTTGCAATCTCGCATCTTTCCGTTGAAGAGATTGAGACCATAGATAGCAAAGGGGAACAGCAGACTGAGAGAGACAAAGGCAGCAGACATGACTTTCCAGCCTCCGAGTACTATGACAGAGTGAAACGTGTCTCTTGCACTGTCACTAACGTTGAGAAGTCTGAGAGCCCTCAATGCTTTGAAGGCGCCGACAGCTCTAGATACTGCGCCATCTCGGTAAAGGGAGGTGATAACGTTGATCCACAAGGTAACAAGCACCAGACCATCAATGAAGCCCCAAGAGCCTCTAAAATATGCATTTGGCGTCCAAAAGAAACCGTCAGCAATCACTTTGATGAGCGCTTCAAGTGAGAAGAGCACGGCGAACCCCATGTCAGTCCACACGAACCAGTTGCGAGCGTTGAAGCCATTTCGCTCGTCAAAGTATTCCTTCTGATAAAGTGGCGTTGAAATGCAAGCCAAGATGACCATGGCAACAATTGCAGCGTATACGAAAGCTGAAAACCCATACCACACAGGCTTGTAGGGTTCCAGGCCTTCGATTCGCTCACTACCGCGGCCTGGGCCCACGACACGCTGGCAGAGCTTTCTTAGAGGATTTTTGTTTGAGAAAAGGAAGAGCGACACATTGTACCTTGGATGTCTCTGAAGATATTGTCGTTGATGCTTTCGCCGTCGTTCTGTCAAATTGACGACTTGTTGAGCCTGCGTGCGGATGTCCGCGTCCTCTCGAGCTCGCGAAAGATGCACCCTGGAATAAAAAGGGTTTGGTTCACCATCGCTGAAAGTACCAAGGATTTTATTCCACCATCGAGTTGGAAGTCCAGGCTTCATAGGTCCCGAAGGTCTCTCTAGCACCGTGCCGTCCCCGTCTTGCATTTCGTCCAGAGGCTCCATGGCCTCATCGAGCCAGTCACGGTACAAGTCATCGTGTAATAGCATTTCCATTGTCGCAGGCCCATAATCTATAGGATCCCTATGCCCGGCGCTTTTCCTTCCCAACTTGAGTATGGTGGCTAGCGAGAGATTTCCATGCGAAGAGCCACCGAGCTCTTTTTGTTGTAGGAAAGCCTTGACTTGCTGCAAGCGTTTTTCATCCTCAGAAACATCAAAATTCTCTTGTATGACAGCAATAAACATGTTGAGCACGATGAAGTTTGCCAGGATGAACCACATAATGAAAAACGTAGCACTTATCCAGGCGGTACTGTAGTGGACCTGATACTGCGTTGCATTATACATTAAACTCGTCCAATTTTCGCTGGAAAGCACTTGATACATGCCAATAAAAGAGTTGTAGATGTCGGAGAATGTAATGTGAACTCGCTCGTTGTTGGCGTCGAAGTCAGGCAACTCGCCCCGAAATATTTGAACAGCGAAAATTGCTGTGAGGAAAGTGACGAGCACCACGAAAATGATTAGGTTTACGAGACCAGCAACGTTGCCCAAAACTTTCTTAATGAGGTCGCGGGTAATGGATATAGCCAGGACCACACGATAGATCCTGAGAATCTGAAAGAAAGAGAGCCACGCATAGGGTTGGCCCGAATTACGGAGTGGTGGTATTTGAATGACTGATGTTATGATAGCAAGGCCAAGGTCAACCCAATTGCATCGCGATTTGTGAAAGTTTCTCCAATCCGTGAGGATCCTCAAGACAATTTCTAGGAGCAACACGAGTGTTACGACACTTTCAGTATTGTTGATAAAAGCCTCACGATCGTCACCCATGTTTGAGCTCCTCAGGCACATAATGAGAAGATCGAACATAATGACAGCAATCCAGAGCCAGTGAATTTTATCGTATAGCTTCTTGAGCTGACTTTGTCGGCTGACCTTCGGCTCTTCATCGATGAAGTGGTACTGCTCATCGTCTGCAGTAAAGGCGCTTGTCTTGCTTTCTTCACGAATAACCTGGAACGAAGATGTAATCACCGCGACCAGCAAATTGATCATCCAGAAACTCATTATGACTATGCCGACAGCGAAGAAAAGAGCTGCCGCCAAGAAGTCGCTGTTGGTCGTGTAATACATGATGTCTGAGAATGTGTTGGCACTCATAATCACAAAGACCATCTGGAGGGATTGTAGAACATTGTCGAACCCTACCGTCCCGTCGTAGGGACCCTGGCCTTCGACGCAGAGGGAGCCAATAGGGCAAAGGAATCCTTTATACGTTTCTGTGCCGTTTTTGTTAAGATCTTCCTTAACCCACGGCATCGGTTGGGACGTCTTATGGTTAATGTAGCCGCCACAGAATTGAAAAACGTCAGCCGTTGAGTTACGAGCATAAAAATCATCCGGATCCAGATTCTTGCCACGCTGGGCTATTGCTGTATCGATATCGTCAAACCATACACAAGTCCTTCTCAGAGAGGATTTGAATGCCTGAACTCCCACTATGGCGAAAAGTAGCCAGAAGAAGCCGATTAGGAAGGCTACATTCACAAGGAGGGGTGCGGCTTTCTTAAGACTTCGCAAGATGACCGATGTACCACTAGTGAGGCCTAGGAGTCTTAAAATACGAAGACAGCTCAGCATACGAAAAATGTATATATGCTTATGGCCTTCAACGCTTGTGACAAGCGGAGAAAAAACGATAGCTATCCAAAAAGAGATGACGGCCACAAAGTCAAGTCGGTTGAATCCGTGACGAAGGAAAGCACGGCGTGCCAACCTGATACGTTGTGCTTGACGTGAGTGACCGGGTTGATCGTAGGGTGTTTGGACGTTTGTGAACTGGCGAAATATTGATGGTCCTGGCTCGGATCTGTTAGTCGGGTTCCTAGAAGAATTTTGTCTTTGCGGTCCAAAGAAGAATTTCACCCGCTCAGTGAGACCAGCTTTCTTTCCCTGCGCGAGATTGACCGTACTATACTCGTAGGGATTTTTGACGAACCCTGAGACAATCACTCGAGCTATGATCTCAATGGTATAGATTGTAAAAAGAACAATCAGGCACAAGTCTATCCATGAATGACTCGACGACTTGTTCCTTCCGTTGTACTCCATACGAGGAGCAGCGTCCACTGCCAGCAGAATAGTCTGTACGACAATTAGGATTAAAATCAATGGTTCGGTGACAGGATGCACAAGCATGTCGCATAGCTTAAGTCGCAGCCAATTTTCCGGGCCAAAAAAGCCTAAACTCTTCCCTTTCAAAGGATTAGGTGCTGGTTGCCATTGGTTGTGGACTGGCCGTGAGGAAGTGAAATGGCGAAGCTTTTCCATCTCGAAGGACTGGCTAGAGGCTTCGTCATGAGCGTGAGATTCCATGTATGGGAGTACTGGTGGAGCCTGCATCCTGGATTCCTTGCTTTCGTCATCCTCCTCTTCCCGCTCGTCACGGTCTTGTCGCATGCTGTGTTCTATTGGATCTGGTTCATTGCTGAGGTTCACAACTCGCTGCGAAACCTTCCTCATTATAGTTCCAGCTCTCGACAATGGCGAGACTCCCATGTTGCTCAACGTAGAAGGGGGACGACTCCTTGAACCCCGCGCGCCATTAGGTAGGTTGTCGCCTAGTCTCGACCCTAGTCTACTGTTTCGTGGAGCTGACATACCATCCACCTGGGCACCGGTGATGGGCGCGAGGTATCTTGTATCATGCAGCGGCGTTCGATCATTGTCTGGTGGCGACAGGAAGACGTCGTGCTCAGGCTCTGCCTCGTAGACAGGGTGCGAGTCATACCGAGCCGCCGCTGAACCGTCATAGTTTTCCGTAATGACGTTGAGTGAGCTTGGAATCGTGCTTCGCCGTCGCGGTGCCGGCGGTCTTGAAGGCCCTGGAGGCTCAACCACTGGTTCTTCGTATGCCGGCTCAAAGCTCAAGCCCACGTCCCCCATGCCACCCATAGCAGACGCGAACTCCGCAGCGTTGACGGGCGAGACTTCCCCATCTTGGTATTCATAAGGTGACTGATATGCATTTCTTGGTGTTGTGACGTGCGGAGGTAGGGCAGAATCAGGGTATTGAGGCGATGAGTCTTCGATAGGTTCGTAGCCTGTGTTGACTGTCCCATGGAATCTCGATCTTCTGGCCAACCATTCGCTAGCTCTACCGCTTGCCGTTCTGAGATGGCCAGATCCACGTCTAGCATACGAGCCCTGCTCTGGAGGCCGGGAAAGGTTTTGCAACGGTATTTCTTGCCGCTGCGGAGAGGTGTGGTGGGGAGGTCGATTTGAGGCCATAATGTTGAGATTTTCAACGACTTCTTATCTCTCGCCGTCTCGCCATTGTTGCACTCAGCGACGAAGCCCTCATGACGAAGACCCGTGACTAGGATGGGCTGCGCGTGTGTTGCATCAATTCTCAATTCGTGGCCGATGTGTCTTCTGGTGTTTTGCTGATCGCGAAACTAAGGGCGACAGTCGCGACAAGAGCTTTTGATGAAGAATGCAAGGTTGAGAGAGCGAAATGTGGTCAGTATTTAGTCAAGGACGAAAGATACAGCCTAAAGATGGAGTGAGCGCTGAGTTAAGGTCTGTTCTTCGAGACTTGCTGCGGCACGTAACCGGGCCCTGGCTTATGCCAAGATTTACGAATTTACTACCTTAAAGTGTAAACGATTGATCATACCCGTTTAGGCCAGTCTTTATACATCAAACATCGGTACTTGGAATCTTGCCTTTGTGTATGTAACATCGGATTTCATGATTTGATTATGTGAGAAGGTACCATAGATATGCTCAGTATATGCAGCTCATAATACAGACATGCTGCTAGAACTCCTGATAATATAGATGTTACATTTCACGGACCTGATTTCAGCGTCGTTTACGCTGGTGAAGGTCATGACTGTGATGCAGGATCACTGAAAAACCAAGGCATTAATGACATGACCCTCCCTCCAACCTTGGGCTGGTAAGCTCTGGTTTGGATTGAGCATTTTTCCCATGTAAGCGATTCGAACCTTACGGTCTTTGTCCAACTTGTAAAATATCAGCACGACGGCTAAAGTAGCAAATTCCGAGGGAAATGAATTTACTCACGCCGACCTCGTCTCGTATCCTTCGTATTATCGACCGCACAGACTGATCCTTCTCCACCTGTATTATCACGTCTGATCCACCTCTATCACTCAATCTGGCAGTTACTCGAACCAAATTACCCTCTACTTCCGGCGCCTTGCCCTTCTCCTCTCTCCTCCTGTCAGCTTCTTCCTCATCCTCTGTAGCATCTGCACTTGTCCCGTCCTTGTCCTCGTCCTTGGGTGCATCAAGAACTACATTGGTTGGATCGCTGATGATATGTTCTGGCATCTGATATAGAAAGCCTGCCTCATCATATGCGCCGTTTCTCAAGTTGCCGGTCGGAACGGTGATAGCTGCGGCGTCGATGATGCCCTGAGCGGTAGCCACGTCACCGCTTGCAAGCATCTCGGTAACTGTCTTCAACGTTGCCCATATTTCGGCGTGGCCTGTTACCTGGGTCTCGAAGAACTCGCGTCGTTCTCGATCAAGTTCAGAGCGGGTCCATTGACGCTTTGCTGTCCATATATGAGGTCGGAGGGGGGTATTGATGTGTTCGTTAGGTTGGGCGTGCCGTCTATGCCGGCTAATTCGAGGAGCTGCAGGCACATGGCCTGATGTGTGAGAGGGCGAGGTTTCTAACGGGTGTGAGGTACTTTGCGTGATGGCACGTGAGGAATCGTCATGTGGCTGTGAGGGATCGTATGGGTGGTTCTCGCCTTCTGTCGCGGGCTTGGATGAGCAGCACCCCTAAGTCTCCTGATTAGTCCATGTGCAAGAATGGGTTGCATGGTGGTTGGGCTCAACCTGCCATTGCTTCTCATGGTGCAGCAAGCTGCTGCTGCCAGTGTAGATGATAAATTGGTTGTACAGCTGTCGCTATTGGCATTGCCATGCGTAAGAGATACCGAATAATCTGGAAATAAATGTGCAGCGTCAGATATTCAGCCAGCTAGCCTTGGATAGTCACGGTAATAGACTTGCGGTTGTCCAGCGCGAATGAGGCAATGGCTTGGCAAAGCGCGGAAGCCACACGGACGATCTGGGGTATTGACCAGCCCTATCGAATGCATATTGCTGCCGTAGAAGATTACGTTGAACAAGATCTCAGACTGACCCGATAAGATAACCTCGCCCATTGAGCTGTCACTACATCCAGTCCGAAAAACCCAACATAGTGGAACCATCGCAGGGGGAAAACAGTTGAGGCTCAATAGCTGGGAAGACATTTGGAAGTCCTCCTTTTTCTTCATACGCTGTCTCTACCACCAGTCTACCATGTCCCGAGATATTGATAAAGACGCCTGGTGCTAGCATATACAGTGCGGGCTAGAGGCTCCATAATTTGCCAACCAGAAGCTGATCACCCATCGGCATCAACCCAGATACTAATTCCCCGCCTATCGTTTCTGATACCTTCCGTTCCTACGACTTTCAGATTCTTGTGAAAATGGACGTCATAAACTCTCAATTGCGGATTGATCCAAGTGCCCTTTGCTTGAGGCAGTAGATTGAATAGTATCAACTGCCTGCTCAATGGGACAAGCTGCAATGTGGTACTCTTTGCTCCGCTGAAAGCAAATTCATCGCTCGTTTCCATCACAATGTTGAAAGTCAAGCTGTAGATTGAGGGGTTTTCAAGCACGTAGTGAAGCTGTATGACGCCGGGTGGGTCATTCCTGCTGTGTACTGAGGCCAATACCCTAGGCTCTCCGAATGGCATCGCAAGCTCTGGGATTGGGAGGATGGCACTGATGGGTGGCCCAGGCGAACCAAGTGGGCGCCACAGCACCTTGAGCTGATAATCGACATACGTAGGTCTCCGGTCCTCTATATCAAGCTTTTGAACATCTAGCGAATATTGATGCTCTTGAACCTCGCCAGGCTGCAGATCGGCAGGCACATTCACGCCAAGAGCGGTAGACGTACAATAAGCGGCTTCCTGGACAGCTGTGACCTCTATCTCGGCGCTTTCAATCGTGAGACTCAACGTCGCTAGGGACAGTATCCTGGCTGTAAGAAGCCACCTCTGCATGAGTCCCCGTGCTTTCTTACTCTCAATGCGTGAATCATCATCGCCTTCTGCGTCTGATATTTCAAAGTAGTTGGGCCAAGCATCCGGATGGATTAGCGGAGAAAAGCTGTAAGTGGCTTCGAAAGGGCGACATATGTTGATGTCCGTCGATACGGACTTTACTATCGGGGTTTCCGGATCAGACTTTATGGAGTAGGATGCTCGAATCTCTAGCATATGCTCAGAAGGCTGGGAGGACGCCTCTAAACGCAATTTGCATGACTGGCTCGCTGCGGGAGATAGAGTTCCGAGATCTAGATGTGGATCAGTTTTCTGATTACCCACTTGCTCTTCTAAGGGATTGTCATTCCTCAGTTCAGATAACCACCGGATGGAAGGGGCCGTCTCGGGTGAGCCAAGTATCCGAAGGTCTAGCTTGACATCGACCTCATCTTCCTCATCATTCACAAGATCCACCAAGATGGTTGAAATTTCATCTAAGAAGTATTCTCTTCCCGGATCGGAGATCGCTATCTTCAGTCTGGGTAGTTTGGGTAGAATATTGATAACGCTGCTTCGTTCCTTCGTAATAAGCCGTAGACAGATTCCATCCTCGTTCTTGACAAAGATACCATCTTGCTGCATATTTTCGCTATCAGTGGTGAGTATCTCTACGTCGTACGTCGTGCCCTCCTCGACTACGATTGTAATGCTGCTGACTTCGACCTCTCCTGCGTCTCTCGGTGTGTCAAGGAGAGAAAATATTTTGGATGTTCCTGCTGGAAGCGACAGGTCTGCTTGACCGTAAAGAGTATTCTGGGCGCTTGATACGATTGTATTCGCAGGTAGGACTGGAATAGCAGGAACACTATCACTGACTGCAGATATTTTCTGTAGATCAACATCTTGCAGCTTGAGACGCTGTCTTATTTGCACTTCCGCTGACCGTCCGTCATTCTTGTGATCCAACTGTATGTTCTTCAAGCCTCCTTCGAAAGCCACTTGTATTCTGCGTACTAATAGAGGCTTCAGAGGGTCACGAGCGTGCGAAGTCAACGTGAGCTGTGATCGCAAGGGCACGCTGACGTTCCCTTCACGTTTGGAGAAGGCATATTTTGCAGAAACTAAGAAGCTCTCAGTCAACTTGGCCAATTTTAAGAGGAGCGCAAGGCATCCTTACCGCCGGAGAGCACGCTTTCTGCTCGTAACTTGATTTTTGGTCTCGTATCTGGAGGTATCATGTCCTTGAGCTCGGGTTTCTTGGTCTCCTGTCGTGGTGTCAGGGCTGAGCTCAGTCAGATCAAGCGGCATTGCAGCAAGAATTGCACGAACAGCTGTTCAGGAGCTCCCATTGTACGGCGATGAGCGTGTCTACGTCTTGAACGTTCCGAGCACACTCTTGCAAAGCACAGTCCACTTCTTCTAGCAACAGCCACCACCCAGATTTTCGCCAGCTCAGGGTCTGCCATAGCGGCAGCAGAATTCTCATTGCATGCTTCCAATTCTGGTGTTGCATATGTAACCTGGCCTGCTCATAATGTATCCGCTCGACAACGCGCCGTTGATCCTTTTCTGAGAAGTGTTCGGCTGACCGTTGCAGCGTGCGGACCAATGCCGTGTATTGGTCCGGACCATTGTTGATCAACAGGGATGCCTCCCCAGCTGGCTCCTTACAGACGTAAGTTTCGAATACGGATGGTGGGTGGGAATAAGCGGCCATGCTGCTGCGACTCGTGCGCCAGAGAAGTTGGCTTATGGCAAACTTGGAAGAGCTTGGGCACATACAAGGGTCGTCCCGCAGACCGTTGACGCATGACGTGCCTTAGAGCACCAGCACGTGGGGGTAGCTCAGGCACAAAAGAAACGACATTTGAAGTGCGAGACCACGAGGTAATCCATCCACCAACGAATTAGGAGCTAAGGGATCTGATTCTTCAGCTTCAATTGTGCCAAAATGTCGGGTCAATACATACCTTCCGTTGATCTTTCTCAGCCGTCTATCTATTGTGCGTTCAACGATTCCGTAGTCATCGCCCGGCTTGCAATTCGCGCTGACTAGAGACACCAGTGTCCGCAGCAATGATCATTTTCAACCCTACGTTTTGGAACATAGCTGCTCGTTCTGGTAGACTACCTATCCCAGTCAACGGGTCACAGTTGGCTTACCTCTGGCGTGTAGAATACAACAACAAAACCATAACGCGCCTATTCGGTGGGAATTCGCTTCGTGGCTGCTATGCTCTTGCATTAACCATCTTCGGAATCGGTGTCTTTCGCGATCTATTGTATGAGCGCGCTCTCCGCCAGCAGCCCATGGTGCCTGCATTCCAATCCATGCCTTTAGCATATTTGCTCCTTGCGATTGGCAATACGCTTGTACTCAGCTCCTTCTACCAGCTTGGCATAACTGGCACATTCTTGGGCGATTATTTTGGCATATTAATGGACGAGCCTGTGACAGGCTTCCCATTCAATGTTACTGGAGCGCCAATGTACTGGGGTAGTGCGACCAGCTTTCTTGGGAGTGCGATCCTGTACGGACGTCCTGCCGGTGCCCTGATAACCGGGCTTGTGGTTGTTGTGTACTACTGTGCTTTGCAATACGAAGAGTGAGTGCTATTACATACGGTGAACGTCATTGCTGACGATGAGCAGCCCTTTTACCGCAGAGATCTACGCCAAACGAGACAGAGAAAGCAAGAGTGGAAAGAAAGCAAAATGAGTGGGAAGCGACAATTGATGTGACTGCTCAACCAGATCACTATCTACATTCGGAGCTGGGATAATGTACATATGGTACAAATCTACAGATTCTCGCCATCTTTTACCTCGCTTCTTCTGACCAGCTCTTCATAGAGTGTCCACGACAATGCTAGCGAGACAACCTTCCTCCCCGTCCTCAGCGCAAACCCTTGCATCAGACTTCTCCAACCTTCCTCCCTCACCATCCTACTAGTCGCACTCATCATAGTCACATACCTCTGCGGCATAAGCTGCAACCTCGTCTTCACCGCATCAAAGGGATTCGTAATCGCACTAGCCACAGCAGCAGCCAAGACAGCAGAAGTAGAATTAATCGCCAGAGCCGTCGACCTGTTCATCCCCTCTTCGCTTCTTGCCTCTGCAGCCATCCTATTCAACCTCCCCTTCCCCTCCTCATAGACCACCAAATAAAGCCCAGCAAAGGGCGCATCCCTCACAGCCGTCGCCCCCGCGCCCTGAAAGAAGCCCCTTCCCCCATCCTGCTTCCAAATCGCCTTGCATGCACCCACCAAGCTTCCGTACTTGTAAAGTGAGCTTTCGTACCGTACCTTCACCACCGTAGCGGGCATGAGAACGAAACCCGCCGCTGCTCGGGCCACTGCGCCTGTGAAAAGGTTCGCGGTCTTGCTGAGCTGTGGGAGCGTGGAGCTGGATTTTGCAATTCCATCTCGGGCGGGTCCGGGGAGAAGAGAGACTTGGCTGCGTAGAGCGTTCAAGGAGCTGTAGTAGAGTGCCGAGCCCAGGCCGGTGCGAATTACGCTGGGGAGGGTGCCACGCCAGAGGCTAAGGATTCCGCCGCCGAAGCCATTTGCGTTCGGAGTGGAAAGGACGGAACGGAAAGCTGAGAGAAGGGGCGCTGGGGAATGTCCGGACGGTTCTTGGAGGCGGGTTTTGAGTAGGTCGGCGGGTTGGAGGAGAGTAGAGGTTATGAGACCGGTGTAGAGGCCGGCGAGGAAGTGTGCTAATTGGCAACGTTAGTCAGAGAGCTGTAAGCAAGGTATTGGTGATTTACTCAAAGAGGACTTCGGTTTGGGCGTGGTCGCATTGCGGGACATCAGATGGATACAGAGCTCCTTGAGTTAGGGGAGGGTAGTTTGGAAGGATCGGTAACGAGGAGCATTGTGTATATGCGCATTCTCACGGATTTGTCCTTTTGATGCAGGGTTGAAGAGGTCGCATAATGAGAGTGAAAGAGTCACTGTCGAATACGCGAAAAAGAACCGGGTAATCAAATGCAGCCAATGAAGCGGCTCTCGTTGCTACACAATCGTTGAATATACACAGATTGGCCATCATGACCGACATAGCAATTCGTGAATCAAGGGTTTACTGTGTTAAGCTCTGCGTCCTCTCGTCTTCTTCCCCTGCACTGCCGGGTCCTCTTCCTCCTCCGCATGCCCTTTTCTCAGATCTTCCTCCAATCCCCATTCTTCCTTGTCATACCAGTCCTCGCCATCGCTCATCTCTCCTATGTGCGCTTCGGCTTTGCACCAGTTGTAGACCGTTTTGCGTTGTCGATCCGCGAGCAGCAAGCCTTCGTAAAGCTTTTCAGCGCCTCTGCAGACCTCTTCCTGTTTCTGCACGTACGCTGCCAGCAGATGACGCGTTTCTGCCGCTTCCGTCGATGGAAGACCAAAGTCCGCTTCAGGTTCCGCAGTAGGAGGGATGAGGAAGAGCGGGTGAATGGGCGGCGACACCCAGTCGCTTGGACTTTCCGAGTGAGACGACGCAGTCACCTTATCTGCTTGCGCTTGAGCACGCGTTATACGTCTTGGGGGTGACTTAGATCCCGTGGCCGCGTCATCTTTGCCCTCGTTTGGTTGGTCTTCGTTCCCGTCGTTGTTAGGTGGAGGATCGTATGGTTGCGTATTCTCGACGCTGGGAAGAACCGTATTCTCATCGATTTCCATGGTTGAAGGCTGCCGAGATTTTGAATTTGGGCCACCGTCCAACGTAGAGTGCTGTGAAATAAAGGGGGTTTGTTCAACTATCCTCGGTGACTCTAGACTTGAGCCACCGTTCTCTTTGCCTTCAGGTTTGACATAGTGTCTTGAAGTGGTGTGCATGCCTTCAGACGAGTCCTGCTTATCGTGGGCAGCTAAGCTGTCAACTTCGCCCTCCCTCGCAGTGTCGCGGTTCTCAGCGGTCTCAGTCGTAAAGGAATTCTGTTGAGTCTTGCTGGCATTGGGGGCCAAAATAGTAGAGGCCTCAGCACCAGTTCCTGAATGGTGGTGTTTATCACCAAAATCGCCATTCAACTTAGATTGAGTTTTACGATGTCCACCATTGATAGGACTACTGGCCAAGATCATATCATAGACTCCGTTTACGTCAAAAATCGCATTGTCGTAGTCTGCTTCCAGCTGACCAGGGAGTATCCACGTATCATCGCCTCGTAGCTTTGTCAGCATTCTCTTCGCATTTGCCAGTGTCCTCCGCTCTCGTTGTACTATCTTACGAGCGTAGTCTGCCATATCGCCGAGGGTACTTGAAGTATAGGAAACGGATAAGGATGGATGCTCAGGGAGACTAGCTGCGCTCGTCAAGGGCGCCAGGAGACCTATCCAAGAGTTGTTAGTGGTGAACATTCACCGCTTAGGATTTTAGACCCACTCTCTAGCTTGATATCAGCATATGGATTCTCTTCGGCGGCACGTGCTGTAGCCTCTTCATCTTCATCTTCTGTTGCAAGCTCGTCGCCGTCTTCGTCGTATCGCTTGGGATTTCGGCGTAGGATATCGCGTGTGTAGCCTGCATGCTTGATTGCCTGTTACTTGGATCAATCACTATGCCATTCTGTACAAGTGAAATTGCCCTACCTTTCTTCCGGCTTTTACCCTTTCATCCAGTCCCCCAGACATCAGGTTTGCCTGCCGCTTAAGCTTGTTGCCATAATTGGAGGGCTGAAGGTATGGCTCATCCGAGTCCGAAACTGCTGTCGTGGTTAGTACTTGATCCAAATGTGAAGATTTTGTGTGGATAGACCAACAGTACTGATCCTTGGTAATGGTTCTTTGCATGCCAGCTACGGTCTCCGCAATGGTTGCAGCGAGGGCCGCCATGTCTAGAGGGAAGAGACAGCCTCGTTTCGACGGAAAACTGTATTTTTGTGATGCAGATCTGAGCGCCCAAAGCAGCTTGCACAACTTATATTCGGTGAGAGTGATAGGGTAGTCTCGTTTGAGGTACTGGTGCAAGGCACAATGGGGGAGCTTGGTTGGTTGGCAGCTAGTGGCGAGCTGCAAACAGCTTGCGTTGACTGTGAGACTGGTACGGTTTTTGGATTGGAGGCCTATACAGTTTTAAGCCGGATAGTACTGTGTCTTGATAACTTTTAATGGTAATAATGGTAAGGAGGACGAGGGGGAGCATCAAGTTCAACGCCAAGCTTATCGATAAAGCCGTAAAGACCGACCGAGATGATAGGTGGGGAATGGAGCTTCCGAGGTGCTTTCTCAGTCCGCAACCTTTCCTTAGGTCAAACACAATCTAGAAATACCATTATCTTTACAAGCTCTATAGCAGGCTCCTGACTGATGTTAGAGCTGACGTACTATAGATATTTGAAAAATGAGGATTTGATAGTCAAGAACGATTTTCATAAGTCGTCATGTTACTATTCGATTTTCATGCCACCAGCTAGACGTGGTATGAGGGGTACATCAACGTTTGCCGTAGGGACACGCTCTATCCTTATGCCCGTTCCTATGTTTGCATGCCTCGTTGACATACATGACTCATGTACGCAGACACGTGCTCCACACGCGAACTTACATCCTACACGCAAGCATTGCATTATGCATAGCATTGGCTTACTGATTCCACGAGTATCTGATGCTGTCCAACGGGCGAAGGGATCATTCGTTGGAAAGCAAACTGTGTGGTGGGATGGAAAGCTACCAATGGCTGGATGTAGCAATGGTAAAGCGCTGGACCACTCATAAGGTCCCCAAAGCAAGCCACGAGATGGGTGGCGTTGCTGCAAAAACGACTGGTCATAAATACGGAGATATCGCCTCCTCGACAAGACCGAGAGGTGAAGCTAATACGTGAGGGTAGCACGGTCGCGAGGTTGCCACGATCTTGCCATGGCCCTGGGACGAGCTAGCTTCACAGCCCCGAGTGATTCCCTTACGCGTGTTGTTGTGCCTGCCGTTCCTCAAGTGGTAAATGCGATCTCAAGGCCTTTCGCATACATCAAAAAGAGATGCTATCCTCGAATCTGTAAATCAGTTAGAACTAAGGCAATTGCAGTCCACAGTAAGTTTTTGCGGTTCCTGACTTGGTTGACGCTTGCGGCCAGCCGTCACAGACCGTTCGCGGTCAGACTCGGGAAGGCAAAGCAAAAGTAAATGACGATTAAGCTTTTCGGAAATGCGGTGACGGACGTTCTTGAGCAGGCTCTATGAGTTTATGAGCGGGAAAGTCACTGCTTCAGGCAAGATCGGTCTTGTGCTGGTGGTGGAACGCTCAACCCGCATCAAAATGCGATCATGTGAACTGACCTTACTTCATTCCTATCCACTGTGTCGATCATTATTGATACATGTGTTCGCGTTTGTTGCAATCTCACGAGGCGAGATTCTCGACGAGTCATGTATGAGATCTCGCGCCCTCGTGTGGTGGCTGTTGACTTTAGCCTGTTTGTTGCTGGTTGTGCTAGTGTATGTCACGCTCGCGTAGACGCATCAACGGCTGCCTTCCGTTGATTGCTCATAGGCTTGACCGCTTACTTGGCGTATCGGAGCATTACCTGCTTTCTGCTAATATCTCTAGACAATCGTTGTTGAAAGCTTCGTGTCTGATCCAGCTGTATTATCTACGTCTTCGTAGAATTGCCCAAAGGGAAACAAAGAGCCAGTGGCATCACAAATCAACCTTTTCCCGCGCCTTGAGCAAATGGAGCAAGGCCGGAAAGCCGTCTAATGGAAGCCATGAGCCTTCTAGCTTATAGCGTTGCCGTGGTATTCAATCTGTAGATTATAGAAGCGGGGTAGACCCAGCTGTATGGATGCCCATGTCTAATCAGCCCCACCCTAGGTGCTAAGATCGTCAGACAGAGTTGTTCTCACTTATCGCGAAAGGCTCTGTGGTAGACGCATGCGGTCATTGGTGGAGGCGTCTGGCCTGTCCGTCTCGCTGAGAACAGCGAAACCTAAATCATCTGCGCTTCACTCGATCTGCTTCATGGACCATCAAGTTGAGAGCTCGGTTTGGAAGACCATCCCCTGGCTTTCAATGGTTGAGCAAAATGGCAAAATGGATAAATGCGAAGTGTCCCGCCTATACCTTTTTCTTCACGTGCCTCATGACAAAATAGAATTGTCTGGCAGAGATCGCAGCTGTTTGCTAGAAATCAACGATTATCCCTCGTATAAAGGGACAAAGAGCCTTCGTACAAGTATCGTTCGCCGCAATGAGGATTGCGTGAGTCTTGGTTCCCAGTGTGTGCGGAGTTTGAAAGATCTGGATCAGAACCGCATCCGGAAATTGACAGCGCTAAAACTTCGAAACGGTTGTCCGCAACAGGTTGGCTGATGACCGAGCATTCTCATGATGAGGGAGGTTTCCACTTGTGAACCCATCAAGTTGTTCCAGCTTATCGTTTTCACTGCCTGGTCGGTGGTAGCGGACCACCAGACGGTCGGCTTTGGGCAGCCAGCGAGCAAAGCTCCCGCACATCACTAGTCAATAGTCACACCGCTTTTGCGGATAAGCAGCAGTGGTCTCTTTGGCTCCCTAGCGTCACAAATTCATCCGCAGCTCCTCTGTATCGTTTGTATAGGAAACGTTTCGAATCTTGCAACACAGGGATCTACGCTTTGTGACAGAATATGTCCCTGATGATGGCCAGCCACCAGGGGAGTCACACACCCCCGATCCGGGAACATTATCCAGTGCGTCAGAGTAGTCTTCGGGCGCATCCAGGAGCCTTACAGTATCAGCAGGACTACTTCGACGATAATGGCTTCTTACCGTCCGGAGCAACTTCAACCTATAATTCACCACGACCTGGCTCTGCAATGATCGACGACTATGGCGGCGTATGGAGGCAAGCTGTAAGATTTCCGGTAGAGTTGATTTTGGTCGCCAAGTGCTGATGGTGGTAGGACGGTTATGGTAGCGGCCCGGCAAGTAGTTACGACAATAATGGATTCCATAACAATTTGCAACACCAGGATGTGAGTTTGATAAAACCCAAAGCCCTTCTTCCGATGCTACAGCTGAATCCCCTGATACAGTTTTCGAATCCAATGATGTATGGAAGAATGCCCACGCCTGACAACTTCGATTCGTTAGGACACAGTCAACGACAAACCCGACGGTTGATGCCGAACTCTTTCTCTCGGTCGCCTTCACCTCCCAAGCGCCGAAAAGCTGCCAAGAAGGAAAATAAAAGATCAAAGCTTGAAAAGCCGCTAAGCGAGTTGACGAAGCACCTCGAACACATTCCAATTAAAAACACAGAAGCATGGGTAAACAGAACGATGGAGGAGCGCCGCAAGGAAGTTGGCAACGATGGATTTATCAAACGACCTTCCAACTCCTTCATCCTATATCGTTCGGCCTTCGCAGATCGCTGCAGAGAATATGAGAAATCAAACAACCACCAAGATATTTCTTCCATGGCTGGAGCAAGCTGGGCTATCGAATCGACAGCTATACGAAAGCAATATGAAGACTGGGCCAAGAAAGAGCGTGAAAATCACCAAGCAGCCTTTCCCGACTATAAGTTCCAGCCACAAACGCAAGAGGCAAAGGCGCGCAAACGGAAAGAGAAGTTTGACGACGAATCACTCGAAGAGAGTGATCCAGAAGATCCTACCTATTACGGAGGACGGGGCACGACTCCTGCCAGTGCTCGATCCACGAGGGCTAAGAAGATTCGAAGAGACTTTCGAGAGTCCAGCTACACGCCCAGTCTTGGATCCGAAGGCGACTGGGGCGGTCCACAACCATATAATAGCAGCCTCCACGGACAAGCATACTATCACGGAGCCACAACAGGAAAGCCGATGCCTACGGCGCTGACTCGTATTGGGCCCCACGGCGGGTACTTCCAGGCAACAAGCCATCCAAACGCGAGATATCCGAACTTCGGACAAGTTGAAGACATCTTGTACCAGCAAACCGATGGACTGGATGCGCTTTATGGCTCTCCAGTTCCCGCCGGCCTTCCAGGCGCCTCGCATGAAGAGTTGATGGGTGAGACGAGCTTGGATAACGGGCATCTGACTTTCACTGCCTCTACATTGGACCCAGACCTGCTTGCATTTGATTCGACAGCGCAAGGGCAGAGAGACAGCCAGGTTGCCATGGCAGCTGCAACCGGGTTCCAAGCCAATGACTATCTTGGTAGTGATCAAGTTGACTTCGGGGCAGAGGTGGGACTCAGCGATGGCATCGACAAATGGGATCACTTTGGTGAGGAGGTTTGACGCGTGTGAATGACGAGGGGTGGATTTTGAGCTTGGGAGGCGGAGAACGCGATAAAACGCTAGGGTTGGCTAAACTTAAAGTGCGGTCGACTGATGACGCACCTCTTGGAAAAGCGACGTTTTCCTTTGGTATTTGCGGTGGATTGATGGTTATTTCCTTTTTCCTTTCTAGGTGGATGACTTAGATTTGCACAGACCTCACGGTCGACCGAAGATTATGCCCATAGGCAAGTAATCTAGCTCCAGTTGAGCTTTCTTGCTTATCACATCCGAAATTCCTCAAGTTGCATCAACCAAATTAAGGTCTCGTTCATCAGTATAGCATAGAAGGGTATCAGATAGCCTCAAGGAGACAATGGCCATTGTGTGTCAACGGGTAGATGCAGGATCGAGTGCTCTACTTTGTCCACTTGCCCTCATCGTATTCACACGGACATAGGAATGCCGGTACTTATCAAGGGCTTACTTAGGGGTGAATTGGCCATCGCCGCAGAAGTGTGCATCGGCTACCGATAGACTGTCGAAGAGTGAGAAACAGATATAATCTACAAGCTAGGCATGCGACGTTGGTGATGAGACAGCCGTTTTTAAGGTTTTGGTATCATATCTTAGCGCGTTATCATGTTGTTTAGTGGGCTCACCTGGTCTCGACGTATTTCCTGTCAGGAGCTACTCGCCATCCCGGGCTTTCTTGACGAGCTGGCATGCACGGCAACTTAGGTCTCAAGCTCGTAAGGCCCCTGACATATATTGCGAATCGTTGCTAAGACCTTGAGTCAAGGTCCAGGATGCCAAACGTACCCAAGCGTTGCCTTACCTTCCCCCCTATCAGGGCGAGCTCATTCGCGGAATGACCAGAGAGGTGCGAGACCTTGATAAAGACGTCGCAGCTACGCTTGCCCCTTATGCTGGCTCTTTCAACCCCTCCCAAGATCCACCCGTAGCCGCTTCGATTCTGATCAATCACCTTTGCATGCGCAGGAATAAGCGATGTATGTTGGCCTATCATCGCGTAAGAACTGACAAGCTGGAAGAGATGTGTTGGAACGGGCGCGACGTATTGGAAGAAGCAAACAGGCAAGGTGTTGACAACGCGCAAGCACAGGGAAGTGCTGGTGGGGAAGCGAATCAGAACTCGTTGAGCCCGGAGGAAGAAGAATATGTGCGACAATTTGGGGACATGCTCGCAGCATACAAGGGCGAATGGACAGATATAGATCTTACGGGAAGCTTAGAACCTCCAAAGGAGTTGTTCATCGATGTCCGAGTATTGAAAGATGCTGGGGAAATCCAGACTGAATACGGGTAGGTACCATTGCAACAAGAGATGCGCTACCCTGCTAAATTACGACCTAGTGCTATCAGTTTGACGAAGAATAGCCAATTCTACGTCAGACAGGGCGACGTTGAACGCCTCATCGCTCAAGGCTACCTTCAGAAGTTGAGCTGAATCGCTCGCTACAAGTCCTCTGGACTTATGCTTGCACCTATTGACACTTGCGCTGCGGCGAATGTACCGCAAAGCGAGCACATGACAATCCGCAAGTAGCGCCCTGAGACCTGCATATCCTCGGCAGCAGTCCTCGGATGGTCCGGACCTGCATGCGCAGGATACTGCACATAACGTAACCCCCAAGATCCGAAACCGCGTTGTCCAAATAGCAGGTCGATGGCTTCTGGGGAAAGGACCCTAATTTTGCTCAAGAGCGAACTCGTCCTCTTCCGTCATGGAGAGAGTCCTCCGAGGGGGAAAGAAGAGGTCCGCGGGCTTAGAAGGAAGACGGTGCCAAGTCCTTATTCACGCTATAGTGGCATGCATAAGGTATTCAACGGCCTTGCAGGTGCGGCCGGCCTGTCAAATTAGCATAGCGTCATGGCCTCCAATGCAATTGACATAATCCTCCGCATAGTGTGCCGATGAACTCAAGCGATATCGCAGTTTTCTGAGGTCTCGATAATGCCATACCAATTTAGCGGCAATGTTCCTCCACGGCCGCTCTCCAGGAGTCAATCCGCCGGCAGCCCCACTAAGCCCACCAAGCGCAAACCTAGTGGGGGCGGGCACGTCAATTTTCCAATTGCCATTGCTTGCAACATGCCACATTCAGTGTACTAAACCGTCCCTCAAAACCCCGGCACACCCCACCATTGGAATGACTCAGGCTCTCAACGTGCATCTTTGGGTGAAGGGGGATGTTGCCTCTATTATGAACTCGGCTCATAGCATTTGTGAGCTTGACAAACCACGGCAGCGAAATCTTGGGCCAAACCAATCAGCCTGTGATGCCGCCTTCGAGACCCGACTATGGCTCCCAGCTTTCGAGGATGCTTAGCGGCGAGTTCCTGACTCCGTCTGTCGAATCGTCAGCGGACCAAGAAGCCTCACAAAACGAAGGCCTTTCCGATGGCAAGACTCGAGCGAGGTTAGATGCTTCTCCATCGAGACGTTCCTTCTCGGTTTCGACAAGCCAGAAGACTCCAGCAAGATCGTATTTCCAACGCTCTTTTCGTGAAACGTCCGGTGAGTGAAACAAAGCTCTACAGCAGTATGGTGAGGCTGATGATACAAGGCCCGCGAGACATTGCACAAGATACTTCCCAAAGCGTACGAGAAGACACTGCGGAACTGGCATCATGGGCTCTATCTGGAAGAGGAGACACCCCTCCACAACACCCTGCGGCAACGTTGACACACTACGCACCGGAGACTCACTTCGCCAAACGCGCCATAGACGATGGAAGTGGGAGAGTTTCGAACGATTCTTTGAGACCTGGTCCAATCGAAGAAATGTCTGAGCCACCCTCCCAAGGCAGCTCACGCTCCTCCTCAAGATCTCAAGGAAGGTCAGCATTGACAGAGATGCTCCGCCATTCTTCTCCGACTGATACTTCGTCGGTCCAGTCTGACGATGAAGCATCGCGACGCAGAACCAACCAACAGATTGTGACGGTGAACAAAGGCATAATATCGCAACCGACTGAACAGACTACGTTGCTTCTGAAGAAGGCTGCCTACAGGTCCGACACATCTCCAATTTATGGCTCAATCCAAGATCTTGAAAGCCTCAAAGGGTCCAAGAAAGGATCAACCCCCCGGCATGGCACCAGCGTCCGCCAATTCAGAGCAGGTCCGTTCCAAACCCTCAAAACAGCTGCCAGTCCCAGAGAATGGAACCGCAAAGCCGTCTGGCAGAGAGGGATTCGCCAGCCGTTGAGTTTCATCCCACCAATAGTCCTAGGTCTGCTGCTGAACGTGCTGGATGCTCTATCATATGGTATGTTTGTATGACCGCTTTCCAAAAGATGAATGTTTACTCTTTAGGGATGATTCTTTTCCCTCTGGGTAACTATCCGTTCAACGACCTGGGGCCTGATGGTATCTCAATCTTCTACGTCAGCTGCATAGTCTCCCAACTTGTCTACTCATGTGGCGGCAGTATCTTCAAAGGTGGCATTGGCTCTGAAATGGTACGTTAGCTCAACTCGCCTGTGATGCGTACGAGACTAAATACGATGCAGATTGAGGTCGTCCCGTTCTTCCACAAAATGGCGTTCACTATTCTGCATCAAATCGGAGAAGATAAACCGAACGCAGTTCTTGCAACAACAATTTTAGCGTACTCGATTAGCTCTGTGATGACTGGGGCAGTATTTTTTACGATGGGACAGTGCAAGATTGGAACCTTGATCGGCTTTTTCCCTCGCCACATCCTGCTTGGATGTATTGGTGGTGTTGGTCTATTCCTCGTGCAAACTGCTCTCGAAGTTTCAGGTCGTCTCGAGGGAAGTTTTGAGTACAACTTGCCGACCATACAAGAGCTCTTCCTGCCAGAGCGGATACCCCTTTGGGTTGTGCCTTTGATTTTGGCTATTGTGCTTCTGATGGCAAAGCGCTGGATAAAGCATCCACTTACCGACGCTACATATTTCATTGCTATCATTGCTGTCTTCTACCTCTTTGAATGGCTTATTCCTAACATCAGCATGGATGGGCTTCGAGCTAAAGGTTGGATATTCGAAGCCCCCAAGGCTGGAGTACCATTTTACCATTTCTACACACTTTACGGTAAGCAGATATCGCAACCTCGTCTGTGCTCTATGGCTAGGACTAATTGAGACGCAAGACTTCCATGCTGTGGATTGGAAGGCGCTTGGATCCACTGTGCCTGCTATGCTCGCCTTAACATTCTTTGGAGTACTGCATGTGCCGATCAATATTCCGGCATTAGGCTTGACGACGGGTGAAGACAACGTTGATATCGATAGAGAGTTGAGAGCCCATGGAATTTCAAATGCCTTGTCCGGCTTTTGTGGTAGTATTCAAGTTAGCACCATAGAGTATCACGTTTTGAATGAATCGCTAATGCTTTTTAGAACTATCTTGTATATACAAATACTGTACTTTTCATGAGAAGCGGAGGCGATAGTCGATTGGCTGGTGTTATGTTAGCGGTAGCTACTTTTGGTGTGCTGGTAATTGGAACCACCATTATAGGCTATATACCTGTTATGGTGGTCGGCGCCCTTATATTTTTCTTGGGATTCGACTTAATGAGGGAAGCCCTAGTTGACACCTGGGGAAGGCTTCACCGCTTGGAGTACATTACAGTATGTAAAGTTCTTGCCCACTTCTATTATACAGGACCTAAATTTAGCAGATAATCATAATTGTCGTGACCATGGGAGCTTGGGACTTTGTCCTCGGCATACTGATCGGTATTCTGCTGGCCTGCGTAAGCTTTGTACTGCAAACCTCTCAGATCTCAGCAATCCGTGGCAAGTTGTACGGTGGTATTGCCAATTCTACAGTCCGTCGACATCCAATACAGCAGAAGTTTCTTCAAGACGCTGGAAAACAGGTTCAGGTCATGAAGTTGGCTGGGTATCTTTTCTTTGGTACCATTGTTGGTGTCGAAAAACAGATCCGATCACTTCTTGACCAAACCTTTCAGAGCCAGCCGATTCAATTTCTAGTCTTGGACCTCTTCAATGTAGATGGTGTGGACTTCTCGGCTGCGGAGGCTTTCACTCGAATCAATCGGATCTTGAATGCAAAAAGCGTCCGACTAGTGATGTGCGGTATAGTTCTGGATGGTGATGTTGGGAAGAGCTTGCGAAATGTTGGCCTCTTTGACGAGGAGGATAGTGCACAATATTTCCTGAGCCTCAACTCAGCCCTTGAGTTCTGCGAAAATGAGCTACTGAAAGCATTCTACCACCACCGGCAACTCGAAAGGGAAACAGAATCCAGCACCGGTCTTCTGGGTAAGCATTTTACCTTGATCATCAATCAAGCTGACAAAGGACCAGAGGTGCCCCGCATGGAGCGAAAGATGTCCACCGATTTCAGCGGCGTGATGTTCAACTCTCCACGCCGTCAGCACCTACATCAAGTAGCAACCGCAACTCTCAGTGAACAAGATCCTGTGACGCCTGCAAAATGGGACAGCTACGACCAGCCGTTACAATTAAGCCTGCGGACGTTCTCTACAGTGTCGGAGAAGCCTGAAAGCTTCTGGAAGCCAGCGGCCTCCTACTTTGACCAGAGAGTTTTTGCAGCTGGAGACGTTCTTTATAGAGCGGACGAGCCAGCGAAAGGCTTCTACCTGCTGGAGAGTGGAATGCTGAAGGCAAAGTATGAATTGCCTCAAGGCAACTATTCAGAGCTGATCGTAGCTGGGACGACTTGTGGAGAGTTACCGTTCTTCTCGTCTACAGTCAGGACGTCGACAACGCATGCAGAACGAGCTTCCGTCACATGGATGCTGACAGAAGCGCAATGGAGTCGAATGCAGGAGCAACAGACTGCAATCGCCCAGGAGTTGCTGAAGATCAGCCTTAGACTCACAAGTGAACGGATGGATTCAATCACGAAGTACGTCAACTTCCCTTTCAGAAAAGCAGTAGCAGCTAATCTATGCACAGATATATGCTGTTGACAAGTGGCTGATACTTTATTCAAAATGTTGGGGGCTATTTGGATTTTGAGTAGAGTGTCATGCCAATGGCAAACTACAGGGTTGGATTCTTTGTCATTTAGCGAAGGCGTTGGCGGATGCACAAGTGCACTTTGGGTTTCACAAAACGAGAGGAAAGTGATATGGCGTCAAGGCAGGTAAGTTAGGTAAAGATGAATCGGCATCCCAGCAGGATTCGAGTCAGAGAGTGGGTAGAATAAGCGGGGAATCGAGGTAAGAAAAAGTGATATCTCAGTATTTTTCAATCTGGTGTTCTGAACCGTTGTAGTGGCAGCAAGAGCATGAGCAGCCTTCTCAGCCATGGCCAGATAGCAGTGACCAAGATAGGAATTGTGTCTACTTCTATACTAAGCCTGTTTTCAGTATCAGCTATACGCAGTAGATGGATCATCGTCATCACATGGCGCACAGTGGCCATTTAAATCGAGCCCCATGAAGAGGAGGAAGCCATTAAGCAATTTATGAACACCGCTTTGATCTGCGGTAGAAGCTTCATCCTATGCCGCCTATCCGGCTGTATGTAGGCCTTGGAGTAATGATAACGGCGTGTTTTGTTGTCAGACCGTTAGGCCTGGAAGTGTGCGCATGGAGCGCTAGAAGGCGCATGCATATGCAGGTCAAGGGCTGGTCGATATGAAATGGGATAGCGTGTGGGGTCTCGTGTGCGCGTGACCAAGTCCAAAGCCCACTATCCGATCAGAATATACGGCGGCCAGTCTTGTAAGCACCTCATTGCCGAAGCTATTGTGCATCTTCCATGTGACGTTGTCCAGCTCTTGCCCCTCAGAATACAGGTGAAGGGCAAGGCGTTCCAATAGAGCCTCATTTCATTGTATTGTCTTATTCTCATGGAAGTTCGTTTAGGACTTGCTCTCTGGTTTCAGGTGTCTCGGGGTCCCTTTATTGGTCGAATGCTGTTAGGGATGTGGTAATAAGGTCACTGCCGGAATTAGAAACTGCTTAGCGCGACGACCTGTGGATAAGAAGAATAATTACTTCGGCTTCGTAATTTCCCTCCTTCTCAATCACCACAGCGACCTTTTCCTGTCTCCAGCAGCTTATCAGCTTTGCTTCTGTATCTTCTTTGATTCCTTCAGCGGCCCTTTTGCATCCTTTAGCACCTGCTTTACCGCTGTAATACTCAATTTTGAGCTTGTCACTACTCCATAAGCAACGGACACGTCACGCCACCTACAGTCAACCACCCAACTACCGCACACAATGTCTACAGAAGTGCAGCAGCAGCCGCCGCCACAAGAGGCACCTGTTGCCGAGCCCACCGGTCCTACAGGCCCATTCACGATCGACTCCTCCTCTAACGCTGCACCTACCACCGAGCAAGCACAAGAGCAGTCTGTCCTTGGACCTGGTGAGAGCAAATCATCGGACAAGGGTACTGCTGAGGCTATCCCAAACGTCGCCAACCCTGTAAAGGAAGAGAAAGTCGGCAAGGATGAGGTCAAGGTGCAAGCCAAGCCCATCAACGAAGGCATTTTAAATTACAAGGGGTCCGGACTGAAGTAAGTAATTTCCTAACCTGAGCTCACCCTCGGTGTTGCTGACCGTCTTTCAAGGGGCCTTCTCTTCTCGAAGAAGTATTTCTGGATCAGTGACGCCCCGCTTGAGAGCAAGAATCTGTCCGCCTATCTTGGAAACGAAAAGAACAAGGACTTAGGGCATGCCAACGCTTCTCACGCCACCCAGACTGGCAAGGGCCTGCTATTCTACGCAAAGCGTGCTGAGGATAAAGACCACCCACAAGGCATCCTCAACCTGGTAAGGATAGGTTTCATCCTATGTTGCAGACTACCGCTAACGAAGCTCTACGCAGGCTGATTTGACCGACCTTGCTAAAGGAAACTTCAATGATTTCTCTGCTAACTTGAATGGCCACAAACACACATTCCAGGCACAGACGAGGGCCGAGCGCGACAGCTGGCTCGTCACATTGGAACCAAAGCTTAGCGAAGCTAAGACCGCAAAGGAAGGCATTATTGGTAGTGAGGGTTACAAGAAGCAGCTAGAGACCTATGGTAAGTGACGAAATTCCCCGGGATGTAGTTCTTAGGGCTGACAACACTAATAGCCAAACCCACTGCTGCCGCCGGGTCAATAAGCAAGTCGCGCTCTCTCTCAAGGCCCAACAAGGCCAGCAAATCGCGAGAGCGGACGAAGGAAGCTGCTCCTGCAAAGGAGACTAAAGAGTCCAAGGCCGAAACCCAAAAGGAAGCTACACCAGCTGCTGCTGCCGCTGCCGCTCCTGCTCCTACAAAGACAGACGCAAGCGCCGACAAGTCGGCGAAGACCGATGCTAAGAAGGACAAGGCTGGTGAGCAGGTTGGAGAAGTAGCTGCCGGTGTTACTGCTGGAGGTGCAACAGCGGCTGCTGCAGCTAGGAAAGGTTCTTCTGATGACGATAAGAAAGATAAGAAGGGTCGCTCGCAATCACGGGGCAATAAGCGCGGCAGCATTTTCGGCGGTCTGCTAGGGAGGAAAGATGAGCCGGAGGACAAGAAGACTGCTAAGAAGGAAGAGAAGAAAGAGGAGAAGAAAGAAAAGAAGGAGGAAAAGAAAGAAGAAAAGAACTTGGTCGCGGCTGTCAAGAAAGATGAGAAGAAAGAAAAGAAGGAGGACGAGAAAGTCGAGAAGAAAGCCGAGAAAGATGCTGAGAAGCAGGAGAAGAAGGTAGAGAAAGAGGTTGAGAAAGCGGACAAGCACGATGAGAAGGCGGCTAAGGCCGATGAATCTGCTGCCACAGCGGCCGCAGGAGCAGCGGCTGCTACAGGTGTTGCTGGTGAGTTAAGGATCTTGTTGCATTCCGCCAACAAAGCTGATCATTCGCTAGCTACTAAAAAGTCCGACCATGAGAAGAAAGATGTTGTTGAACCAGCACCGATTAGCACCACTGAACCCACTAAATCTGCAGATGCCACACCGATATCGACTACGAAGGAGAAGCCCAACAAGAGAACCTCGATGTTCGGTGGCATTTTCGGCAAGAAAGAGTCTGCTGCAAGCCCTACTGAGAAGGCAGAGGAAACCACGCCAGTTGCATCTGAGCCTCCTCAGCTGGACAACCCTGTGACGGCTTCTACTGAAAATCCTCTGACCGTTCCGTCTGCGACCGAGGAACCGAAAACGAACATTGAATCTCCAGCAGCTACGTCCGCCACAACACCTTCCGACAAACGACGAACATCCTTCTTCAGCGGCCTTGGCACAAAGAAGGAGAAGAAACCCGAGACTGCCGTCGAGGAGGACAAAAAGAAGAAGATCGAGCCCACTTCCGGTGACGAGACTACAGACGGCGAAAAGAAGAAGAAAGAAGGTGGCTTCGGTGGGCTACTCCGAAAGGCCAGCCGTGCTCAGCCAAAGAAGGACCACAAGCCGCCAAAGACAGAGGGAGCAGCCGTACCTATCCTAACGAAAGACACATCAAAGGATATACCAAAGGATACATCAGCTGGTGAGAAAGCCATCAAAGAAGGCGAAAAACAAATTATGGAAGGCGCCAAGGTCATCCGGGAAGGAGAGGCGAAGATTGACGAGGGCGAGAAAGCTCTCAGAGAAGCAAGCAGCAACAGCGGACCTGCTGCAGCTGAGACCAGCGCAGCGGTTGCTAAGCCTGAGGAGGTTGCTCCTGTGGCAACCAAGGTTTAGACGAATTTACTACCTCGGATCTTTGAATACATCTACCATTGGCAAGGAGCAGCAACATAAATTGGAACGCGACGATCACCCCTCAGTGACGTTTGACTTCTTGGGCGTTGACAACAGCAACTGTTTGGCGCTAGCGATGTTCGAATCGTCTGTCGATGTGCAGTGTATTGAATTGGCGGAAGAGATGGAGCTAGACTGATGGTTGTTTTTCATTTCTCTACTGTTTAAGGCGCTTGATACCCTCATTTCCAGCATTGATTGTCTTGATACCCCGCGACCACACTCTTATTGGAGATGGGTGGCTCGCTCAGCAAGCAGACGGACTAGCCGTGGAGATAATAATTAATGCACACCCGTATTCGCTATACTACAGAACTGGGACTGCCTTGGACTTCCTGCCACTGTGTACTTCCTCTAGGTGTAGTACTGCAAGCACTCTGATACAGGAGCGGAATGCTCAGCACGCCCCAACCCGAACGGCGAAAGTGCAGGAGCGAACATCAGCACTAAGGGTTAGCGGTGCATAAGCCTCGTCTGGCGGTGTGCTCTGCGGTGAGGGAGGACGCTGGCTTAGAAATGCCATTGCTAGGTGACTCACATGTGATGCAACGGTGAACTTAATGCTGCCCTTATACGAAGGTACCCAAGATGATACCGTGCTTGAAGTGCGTATATCTCGATCATCTGAGGTCAAGTGGGTGAAGACGGAGGAGTTGGATGTACAAGTTCATGATCCATTGGTCCCGGATATCTTTGTTACACGTCCTCAATGAAGGACTGTAGACCATGCGTGCGAAGTATAGTCGCAGTAATTGCCTCTTCTAGGTTTGATAGAAGTATACGAATCTGCCTTAGGAATCCATCTCTGCTGCCTTTACTTTCGTCCTGAGGCACTTTTGTTTCGCCAGGAGGGGCGCACGCTCATTGGATTGCCTGGCGCATCTTCACGCCGGCGTAGAGTTCGAAAGTTAATTGGTGTAGGAAGCGTGCGTAGAGGTACTAGAGGACAGTGGGAGGGTGGGGCTAAGCTGGTTGAAGGACTTGTGACTCACACTCAGCCCTGCTGCTGCCGCTAAACCCTTCACAGCCCGTCGCACAATTTCCTTTAAGTGCACTCGCTGCCTGATTCTTCTCTCTTCCTCACCATCTCACCCACACACAAATTCACACAAAATTCATACAACTCTGGACACCATCTTGATATGGCTGCCTAGGGTATTTACCCACTCCACAGTCACTCTATCTCCACGATAGAACTGAACTCTACTCAAACAAAAAACCCCACTCAATTCAAAACTTCAACCTCAGACTTTCCTCTCCAGGAACTTCTGAGCTCAGCTTTTGCTCCCCGCAACTGCCCGAGTTCTTGCTGTCTCACAGCAACCATTCCCACCGTCGACTTCACGTCGTTCATCACGGATCAATCACAAAAATGGCTTTCTCAACCCCAATCACCAAGGCTTCCCACGCCCAGTTTGACATCAGTACACCACCACCACGACCAGGACTTTGTGCTGTTCCCCTCGACAGCGGAACACGACAACACCCACCAGGCTCACAGGCACTCCAACAACGTGCTTCAGCAGGCGACGTCTCGTACGCTCCCTAATCAGTCTTCACGAGCGGCTTCATACAGCCCAGGACAACTCAATCAACAACAACAACAGTATCAGCATTGGCAACGTACTCAACAATCATCTGTATCGCCTGTTCAGAACCCACGTGTGAGTGGTCTGATCGGATCGTCTGCATCATCCCCATCGCAAGCACACAACAATCTCGTTGGTCAGCCTCGTCGCTACGTGTCGGCACCTAATTCATCCACCAACACCCATCTGAATAATTCGCCTCGAACACGCCCACCAGTTCCCTTATTTTCGCAAAGCACCGGCAACGTACAGAAGATGACGGAAACTCCGTTCGAGCATTCTGAAGGTAGCTCAACACCGCCTTTTCCAGCATACCTCTTTGAAACGCTTCAGCTAACCTCATCCGATTCAGATATCGCCAACATGGAGTGTAGCTTCTCAGATCTCACTGGACTGCCGGAAGGTCATCTCCAATTCGTCGACGAGCCTCTCCAATACAGCCACGTCGATTCTTTTGAATCACTCAATGACCTTTCGGCATCCACACACTCTGCATCTCAGACTGTGTCTCCAAAGGACGTGATGGTCGATACCATGTCTGCGCCTCCTTCTGCGACCATGACCAACCTCACAACTCCTGGCACATCAACATACGATTCTCCATTCCTCACTTACAGCACCGACACCTCTCCAATGTTCAAAGATCTCGAGCTTGATGGAGCTGACAACTGGCCAAGCCTGTTTCCGGAAGAAGAGCCGCTCCAGTCGGTCGCAATGGGGCAAAGTCTGTCTAGCTCTTCGTCTTCGGGTGCAGCCTATAACACTAGCCCTGCGATTGCGAATGCTTCTCCTGCCTCTCACATGTCAAGAACATACTCCTCTCCTGGCCAGAAGACTTCAAAATCTGGTCGACAACACAGCTTCACTTCTGGTGTTGGTGCTCGGAAGAGGGACAAGCCCCTACCTGCCATAACCGTCGAGGATCCCAACGACTCCATCGCCGTTAAGCGAGCAAGGAACACAATGGCGGCAAGGAAGTCACGCCAGAAGCGAATGGAAGAAAAGGAAACTTTGGTGCACAAGGTCGAGGAATTGGAGCGAGAGCTTGAGGAATCTTTGAGTCGAAAGGAGTTCTACGAGGAACTATGCAGGAGGAACGGGCTTGTGGAATAATCAACAGTATGAACACCTGTTCGACCTACCAATGTTAGAAAGAGGAATCAACACAAAGCAATAAACGAGAGGAATAATAGACGATGTCCAAACTCCGTGTTTGGGGTTGAGCCAAAACAAAGAGACCAAGCGTGAGGATGTCCCCTGGGAAAGGACGAGGATTCAAGTGCTTGGTCGGGGAATACCATTTCGGTTTGTTAGGAGGGAAACGAGGGAAATATGCGGTCTTGTTTCATCTTCACGCAAGATGCAACTTATGATGGTCTTTCAGCTTGCCGGCCGGTTCTGATGTCTCCCACATTCTTTGGCTTGCCAGAGAGAGATGGGATAGTACTCGTGGCTCGTGCTTGTGCTTTTGTATGCAATTGATTTCAGTATTCTTAGTATTAGTGCAAACAACAAAAACATTCGTTCTTTGCAACATCCTTCCCTCGCTCTTCTTTTGTGCACCTTGCTGGCCTTCGAGCACCTTAGAATTTTCTCGTAGCACTCAAAGGGTCTCCGTTCTCTCCACATCTCGCCCATAGTTTCTTTGGCGCCAGTATTAACATTTGTCTGCTACAATTAACCTGGACTCAAGCCGCCAAGGCAGGCTGCTTAAATTTATCTTAAATACCCACTTTGCTTTATTTCATGTAAGATTTGAGCCGTGTTGCATTTTATATTCTTCAGCTTGAACTTCAGCCTCTATATGATGAAACAAGTGGCTAGTATGATGGATGTGTACGCGGGCTCGCTGTACTTTCGAACCCTCTTTGCTAGTTTGCTTGGACCCTGCATCTGAATGTGCTCTGTCCCCTGTTACAGGTAACTTTTATTTTCGTCGCCGAAGTTTTGTTGAAAGCTCAAGGTTCGTTTTAGCCCCATGTATGTATGTTCCGAGCAAAGGGGGGGGGCGTCTTTTCAATTGGTGCATTGGTGCTACAGCTCAGCTGTACATGATACCACGAGAGATTCATCGATCAGTGTACAACCTTTATCTGAAAACGCAGTCCTTGTTTTTCCTTCTCTTGTCATAAACTTTGGCTTCAAGCGATGCCCTCATCTACAGATTCTACACGCCAACCCTGCTCTCCGAATCAGGACACTCAATTCCGTGCTGGAACAGGGGATCAAGACGACAGGCATGTACGTATCGTAGTCGTTGGTGCCGGTCCATCAGGGTTGTGTTTTGCATACAAAGCCCAAAGACTGTTGAAGAACTTCTCCTTGACTATCTATGAAAAGAACCCAGAAGTGGCTGGCACATGGTACGAGAATCGATACCCTGGATGCATGTCTGATATCCCATCTGTCAATTACACGTTCTCGTTCGAGCCGAAAAGTGATTGGTCTTCTCCTTACGCAAAAGCTTGTGAGATTAGGCAGTATCTTGGTGACTTTTGTGGGAGGTATGGCCTCGATCAGTATATCAAAGTGAAGCACAAGGTCCGTGCAGCCAAGTGGATGAACAACGAAAGCCAATGGAGCATCGACGTCGAAGATATACAAACAAAAATGGTATTCAGTCAAGCATGTGACATCTTCATCAACGCAGGAGGCTACCTGAACTCCCCCAAGTACCCCGACATCCCTGGATTCGATCTCTATCAAGGCAAGCTTCTGCACAGCGCGGCATGGGACCCAGACTTCGACCCTCAAGGGAAGCGAGTGGCATTAATAGGCAATGGGTAAGTTCCCTAACCACATTCCCACTCCGCTGGGCCCAAATAACTGCTAACATCTTCAGCGCCTCCGGCACCCAAATCCTCCCCGCCCTCCAACCCCTCGTCTCCCACGTCCTCTTCATCCTCCGCACCCCAACCTGGCTCCTCCCACCTATCACCTCCCCCTCGCACACCTACACCCCCTCAGAATTAACCCAGCTCTCCAACCCATCAACCTCTCACGCCCTACGCCTTCACAACGAAGCCATCATAAACAAGTACTTCACACGCTACATCCTCGGTTCTGCCGAACAAACCCAGAAACTCTCAGAGTACAACCAATCCCTCCGCGCCTTCCTCCCGTCCCACTTACCCAGCGAGACCCTCCTCCCCTCTTGCGGCGATAATTGCAACCGCCTGCTCCCCGGCCCAAACTACATCACCTCCCTCTCCGCCAGCAACGTAACCTGCGTCTATGGCAGCGCCACATCCCTGACCCCCACCGGCCTGATCGACTCCTCTGGTACTGAGCACAAAGCCCTCGACGCAATAATCCTTGCCACAGGCTTCGACACCTCTTCCGTCCCTCGCTTCCACATGATCGGCTTAGACGGCATAAACATGCAAGACACCTGGCGCTCACAGCCACGAAGCTACCTCGGCGTCGCAGCCGACGGGTTTTCGAATTTCTTTACGCTGCTGGGACCGTACTCGCCGGTTGCGAACGGGACGGTGTTGCCGGCTCTGGAAGCGCAGTGTGAGTTTGTGGTCGGGATGGTGGGGCGATGGCAAGATATGGGAAGGGGGAGAGTGAAATATTTCGTGCCGAAGAAGGAGGCTGTGGATGGATTCTTGGAGCATCAGGGACGGTTTTTTGAGGAGAGGGAGTGGTTGGGACGGTGGAGGCCGCAGAATGGGAGATTCATTTGGCCCGGAACGACGTTGCATTATTTGGAGACGTTGGGGAAGGTTGGTATGGAGGATTGGGAGGTGGTGTACGAGGGGCATAGGTTTGCTTGGTTGGGGGATGGGGTTAGTGGTGTTGAGAGAGATCCAGAAGGCGATTTGGTGTGGTATCTCCGGCATGACCATCAGAGCAAGTTTTTGGGAAAGGAAACGAGTGAAAGCCCAGATAGAGGGGACAACAAAAACCACGCATCAAGCAAAAGTGGAATGAAGCTGGGTGGAGACTCAGCGCAAAAGGCTTGAAGTTGGTTGACCTGGGGCAATCCGCGTCGACGTTACCAGTTGCCTAGATACTGAGGGCATGAGCATTTGCTTCCAGCACCCAACTCGCCGTCGCCCCTGACGCTAGATATAAAGATGAAGCTCAACCTAAGCGCCGACCTCAAGTGAGGCGGGAGATAGCGTGATCCATCGTGTGTTTCAGGCATCTCGAGGCCTGGGCATTGCAATCCTTCGCCCCTAAGGGAACCCTGCAAATCGTAGATTGGCAGCAGAAGGCTATCATTGCATGGCTCTAAGCCACATCATGCATGAGCGCACGAGTCCCTTCATATACAGTCAACACCCCGCTCGTTGAAATGCTCGGACGACGCTTGACTCTCAGACAACCATGCAGACTCTTGCCTTCCTCGCATGTCTATTTGTCTCAGCCCATGCAGCAGGACGATTCCCCTTCATACCAAAGCCTGCTTCTCGCGGATCTCAAACCGGTGACGACGTTCCCTCGAATGTCCGTCCAGTTGCAGGTGGTGGTGCTGCTGGCGAAAGCCCTGGCGGGCCCATCAACGCAGAAAGCCGCAGGTATGCAGAACTAGGAGACAGTCTTATACAAATTGTGGAGCAACTTCTAAAACCCGCATTGCCGAGCGATGAAGATGCCACGTCTCAAATATCGGCAACGGTAACATCTATGGGTAGTAGCATCTCCGTGACTAGGTCTGCAGGCAATAGTGCTATGACTACTGGGTTCCCGTCCGAGGCTGCCGGCTGCGTAAGCGCCAGCAGCAAATACGCGGCCTGTTCGTCCTCGTACGGCGTCTCCAACGTTACCAGCAATAGCTTCAATTTCGACTTACAGCCGTATACGGAGCAGGCATCTTGTCTGTGCTACAGTACCGTAGACGCAGGCACAGGTAGCGCTAATCCATGGCTGTGGCAGCCGCAACAATTTGAGGGATGGTTGATTGGTTGTCGTAGCTACGTTCGGGCTTCCTTGCCAACACTTTCGACCAGAACGGGAGCCAGTACCGTTGAGAGCACAGCGACAAGCGCGGCGCAAAGTCTCTCCGGGGTGCCTGATCTGTTTGCTGGAGACGCCAGGGGTGCGATTAGCGCTGCTGCTGGGTTGTGCACGAAAGCGGGGGATGTGAAGGCGGCGTCGATGAGCAGTGCTGCGTCGGAGAGCTCGAGCGCGGCGCCTTCGGAGAGCAACCCGTCTGGTGGCTCGACATCGGCAGGAGTCGGGCACCAACTCACAGGCTTAGAGAGGGTCTTAATGGTCCTGAGTCTTGCGGCCAGTGGGTTATGGATGATGAAACATGGATAATTTATATCCGAAATGATCCATGGGAATGAGGTCAAGCCAAGCCTTGCTGATCAGTGACAATTCACAGGCAGTCGATACGTGTGCACGTACTTGTTGCATTGCCAAAAGGATTTCAAGAGCGTGCACTGCGTCCGAATAGCCCGCCAAAGATTGATGCACGAGGGTTAGGCTTATAGCCTCTCCCTCCCGTCTCCACAAGAGTGAATGGACACTCGCCTAGCGCAGATCTTTCTTCGTCAGCCAGCAGCCATCCGAGTCTGACCTGGTACCTGTCCTTCCCGGCCTCGGGCTTTATCTGCTTCAGGGGCTGCAAGAGACCAACCATGAGGTCGGTCAGTTCGGAAGTTCCTTTGATTCCCACAAAGAAGTAGTATTGCTGAAGTTGGATCAGGAGGTCCGTCAGATTGGGCATGCTGGCAAGGGTTCGACAGATTGACTTCCATTTGGGCATCGTGGTGTCATGGAGAGTGTTAGTCGTGATTTGCGGAAAGCGATGGAATTTATGGTGGAAAGTCAGGCGTTTAATGTTGCTCAGGTTGGGGCCGTGGAAAATCCCCCCGTTAACCTGGTCGCACTTGAGGAGAAGTTCTGACTGACTTATGGTGAAGCGACACGTCGAGTACAAGAATGCCATGGCCTCATCATACCTAGGGAGTACTTGTAATTAGCTCGAAGGTGCTTCACGACATAATTTTGCTTGCGCGAACAAGCGTATTATGCATTGCGAGGGTGATACTGGCCCAACTCACATTCTTTTACTTGTCATGCAGAGAGGGAGAATCTTGCCTCTGTGAAACTCGCCTTCTCTCTCGATCTCGTTGACCTGTAGGCAGGCAAGGTGCCGATGTCCATCCCATTCTTCTTCTTCTCGTGTGCATGCGACGTAAGCTGTGGTAGAGCCAAGCTTCTCCAGGTGTATGATGTACCTCTTGAAATACAGCTCGTAAATCAAGGCTCGGATCTCGAATGGTAGCTTTGAAAAGAAAGCAGAACGTTCTTGAGGAGCAGGACTCGTGGGCGATTTTGGGGGATTCGATCGCTGGGTGGATAGACTCTTCTTGCGGAAGAATAAAGACTTCATCGTTTTAGTCAAGCCATCCTTCTTGACTGTGTCTTGGATCTTCGAAGACGCCATTTATCTGATTGCCGTCGCGGAACGTCGTTGAGTGCAATTGAGCCTTGAGAGTCCTGTCGGTGGTTCGGAACCCTCCACTATGTCAAGCGTGAGATTGATTCGATGTACGATAGTAGGTATTCGAAGTCAAGAATAATTCAATCAACTGAGCCAGACAGTCGACTTGCATTGTCACAACGTGCTGGCTTAGCCAGGCTTGCCAGGCTCCAACTCGCATGAGGGAAGCGGAGGATTGCGGCAACCGACCGTAGCCGGCGTCTTGCTTGACGTTCCTCTCTTCGTTCCTTCACAACGTAAAGAGTCCAAGACGTTGCTTGCCAATGTTAGAGGCCAAGTCACGAAGATCACTATGGCCAACATGGAGCATCAAGCTCGGCGTGTTAAACTTTAGATCAGCAAGGGGAGAACTGTGCGCCGCGTGGAGGAGGCTCGGCGCTGCGTCATGGATGTCTGAATGGGCGTTGCTCTACAAAATGGCAGGCGCAACCTTTCCAGCCAGCCGATTACACATCTGTTGAATCTGTTGCATTACTCCAGCTGTCCAATTACTAGGGAACTTGAAGGATCACTATGCATTTCAATCTCCATCCAATTGCTGCTGGCGCTTTCTTTATCTCATCTGCTATAGCTCAAACCCCACCTAACAGCCAACCAGAAACAGCTGATAACCTTGGAGTCACATACGGCAATGTCCAGATATCGCCGGGCCTGATGTTGCCTCGTCCCTGTACGCAAGCCCCCAGGTCAGCCCCAACGTACTAACAGCAGTGTAGCGACAACGACAATTCCGACATTTGCGTATACGCCCACTTCCAATTCCACGTACACTCTTCTTATGGTTGACCTGTCCATCAACACCGCCACAACCAATACCAGCGCCTTGAATCCGAATTACCAGCTTCCTCTGGCCGCTGGCATCTCCGCAAACCGCACCACGCGTCTGCACTTCTGGCAAGCCGGCCTGACATTTACAAGTAACGGTACTTTGGTCAACGCCACGGAGCCTGTGGCCTTCTACCAAGGCCCCAATCCGCCTCCAGGTGACATCCCACATGTATATGCCTTCTACCTCTTCCAGCAAGAGGAAGGCTTTGCGCCTCCGCCAGAGGATAGCCCTTTTGCCGCCGCCAACGTAAACGCAAGGCCGACGAACAGGGCAAGCTTTGACATTCAGGGTTTTGCTGAGGAGGATGGGGTGGGACAATTAGTTGCCGCCAATTATATCATGGTGCAGAATACCACGGGTTCATCGAGCAGGCCGAGTGGTGGCGCTGGAAGTCCCACTGGCTCGACGACTGGGAGCGTGACTGCTCCTTCCGCTCCAGCTTTTACTGGGTTGGCAAGCAGTGTTGGGCTGGGAGCTGTAGGTGGTTTAAGCATGGCTGTTGGAATCGCGTTGGCTGTCCTGCTGGCTTAGCTCTTCGGAGATGGATCGATAAGGATAGGGCACATTGACTGAGTTAGCACAAAATAGTCGAAGCATTCCAATGTAGGTCCAGTTGAAATTTCGCATGATTTTACTAGTACCATATGTCTGTACTGCTGTGAACTCCAATACACCACCATTTCATGATTATCGACGCTGGCCAATCGCGCCGGTCGCTCCAACGATTCCCTTACAATCAATGCACGAGGTACAATCGTTACAGTCTGGAACAAATATGGGTGTCAGCATCCTTCATTCACGCCGGGTTGTCTTAGGTCCATACCCGAGCAATCGACGCACGATCTACAGTCCACGCAATACGTACAGCTACGCGACACTGTAGTTAGTAAAGCTCAAAGGGGTTTGCGATCATCGACTTAAGCTAGTCCAGTGGAGAAAGCTTGTGGTCAAAAACGTGGTCATTGGGCCTGATGTAAGCCCGTTACTTTCTTTACACGAAATCAGGTTATGTGAGATTTCACGTACTCGATACACGCCTGGCAGCCCGAACATCCTCGGCAGTCTATTGAGCCTGGGTTTGGTCGTGGATAAGGCATACTGCTTCCGGATGTCTCTGGTGACGAGTCAATAGAACGGCTATTTCCAGGGTGATAGTCTTCATTGCTTGCCCTTTGCAGGTCGAGCTCTGCTTATTCTGTCTTTCTGTTGGCTTTCGCTGATATCATCTTCGCTCGCGAGGTTGGTGTTGTAAGCTGCTGCGGGTCTCCGCCGGACAGAGATGCACCTCCACCCACAGAAGTCCCATTGGAGGTTATAATCCATGCTGAAAGCTCCACCCATTGCTGTTCGGAGTGTTGGAAAGTATTGTCGGACAGGATTCACTCCGCCGTTGTTGCGGTACAATTGCCCCACCAAAGGATGATGAGACAAGCCTGGCTCATTTGGAGCATTTCTGCAGCTAGTGGTAGCGTCCGCTGCAAGAGGTCGCGTACGAAGATTGTCAAGGGGAAGGCGATGTCATGGCTTCGGAAATTTGTGGAACCAGTGTCATTAGGGTAGGTCATATTGGGGAAGTCAGCTCCGCCTACATTCAAACGGCATTACTAGAGGATAAGTGATTCTGCATCGATGCTTGCGGTATTGATGCATTTGCACGACTGGATATGGGACTTGTTCCCTGAATTAGGCATGATTATGCATGCTGGTTCACTGCCCCTTTCGCGTTCACCAGGCCTTCACACTTTACATTTCCGGAGTTGGGCTTGGGCCCTTGAGTCTTGTGACAATCCTTATTTGGCTGATGGGAACGCTTTGGGATATGCGTAGGCGTCTTTTCTATTTGACGCGGTCAGCCAGTTTCTCAAAGGCCGAAACATTACATTTTCGATACCCTTTGTCCCTTCTGAATAACTCTGACCCTTGTTACGGACGGAGTTGTTGTTCCTGACTCGAGTTTTGGAGCTGCTATCGTCCTTGATCTCGATAGTCCGGCCCCTGTTCAACATCAGACATCTATCATTTACGGAGAAGATTGAGACGGTCGAGAAAGGTTCCAGAGATGTCATTGCAAAAAGCGATGCTATGATCTAAGGCCGAGACCTACCAGTGCTAATCCGCGTAGTGTTTGATGCTTCATTACCAGACCCATGATTTGTGGATTTCGAGTCAATTGACGTATTACTGCACCTTGTGAGATGGTGCATGTTGCTAGAAAGTGATATTTTACTGATTGCTTTTCGAAGTACCATTGGAGACTGTTTCATGTTTACGTGATGACGCACGTGCCAGTGAAGCCGACGATGCAGTTACAGTGTTGCTTTGAATTGTGATCCTGGCATAATAATGAAGGGTGTCCTTGACTCGACTTAAGGCCCGACGATAGGGAGGGCCTGGCATGTCGAACTTTCTGTTTTGGGCTACTTTTTTAAGAAGGTACACGCTCAATCTTCGGGCGCTATGACCAATTGAGGGCTGCTGACATACGAGTTCGGTCCTTGGGTTTAGTGCACAGAATATAGGATGCTTGTGCTGCGTCATGCGGAAAAGTTGCGGTAGCGCACGGTACTTTACTGAGAACCGAACACATTCCAAAGTGGGGTGTCGCCTTGACCAAGGATCATACATGTCTAGCTTTTAGTGTTAGATCCAATGAGCTTCTCGATATGTTCCCGGCTATTCTTGTGTGTTGTCTCTAAATAATGCAATTTCTTGTTTAGATTGCCAATGTCAGACTTCAGCTCCGTGACGTTTGATGATATGCGCTTTTCTACGTCCTCTCTTGGGCTGTATACGAACCTAAGCAGAATTTGTTAGCTTGTGCTGACGTTCTAAAGCTGGCCTGAGTCAACGTACATCTTCCCTACTCCTTCATAGAGCTTGGTCTCTTTGTCCATCTGCTTGACCTCCGAAGATGTTAGCTCTAACATACGTGTATCACGCTGTTTAGTGGCTATGGCTGCCTTGACGATATTGATATCTCTTTGGGCGGAGTTGGCTTGAGCTTCAATTTCGATGGCGAGCTAGGGGACTGATCAGCTGTGCTCGAGACTTATTAGATCATGTTACCTTTTGTAGCGCTTCATTTGGTATTGACATCTTCGTATTGTTTTGAGTCTCGAGTCAGGGTTGTGATACTTGAACGTAACGTCCTTTGATGTAGAAATTTGTCTATGCGGGAAAAGGAGGCCGAACCTTATCTCTCTAGTGCGGAGATTAGGGTTGAGCGCACCCGTTGAAGCCGGCCGGGAGATCAGCTCGCCGTGGCACTAGGGACCCTGTTTGGACTTTGGAAAGGCATTCGGGAAGCAATGACCAGTTCGCGCTGTATCGTAGCCTATCTTTCCAGTCGCTATATATTCTAAGCTTCTCATCAATATGCCTACTTGGCTGCCATCCATACCATATGAGACCTCAGATGAGGGTTATTGGTCGCCAGTGACATCCACCTTGAACTGGTGTGAAGAAGTTTGCCCGCCTCATTCAACTCCGTGCTCTCCGGCTGAATCAAATGGCAGGACTACTATGTCACACGATATGCTGCCGAGATCGTGAATACGCTCACCAATCTCCTCTTCGTCTACTGCGCGTATCTTGGAATACAGAGCTGCCGAAAGCAGGGTCATGACCGGATCTTTATCGTCAGCTATGTTGGCTATCTGTTGGTGGGGATTGGTAGCTTTTGGTTTCATGCTACCCTAAAATGTATGAGTTGTCTGCTTTGCTATTTCCGTCACGTCATCAATATGCCAATATCTGACCGTCAGTCAGACCCAATGCAGCTGGTCGATGAGCTCTCTATGATCTACACCACATGTTTGATGTGCTATGCCACCTTCTCCTACTCCAGGACTCCGTCGGTCAAACTGATTCTAGCATTTCATCTCGTCATACTTGCCATTGGCATCACGCTCTATTATCACTACCTGCAGGACCCAGTGTTTCATCAGCGGGTATATGCCCTCTTAACGGTCATTGTCGTCTTCCGCCAGATGTACGTGATGGAATTCACCTTACGGCCAAGACTTAAAAACACCGAAAACAAATACAGGTTGAGGCATGGACGATCGATGGGCATGGAGGAGAAAGAGATGTCCAGAGGAGAGGATCAGAGAGATCAAGCAATACTGAGGACTATGTGGATCATGATGGCCGTCGGCCTTTCAACGTTCCTTGGAGGTTTCGGAGTGTGGGGCATGGACATCGCGTTTTGTCACCAACTACGTAGCTGGAGGAGAGAGCTGGGCTTGCCGTGGGGTATCCTGCTCGAAGGACATGGCTGGTGGCATTTGATGACAGGAATTGGTGCCTACTTCTACATAGTATGGGTGATATGGCTCAGGCATTGTCTGAATGGAAGACAGGATGAATATGATCTGAACTGGCCAAGAATTTGGAAGTTGCCAGAGGTGGTCAGGAGAAGTCGACCGAGCGAATCCGCCAACGGAAAGGCTAAAAAGAAGACATGATATTGTTGATTTTTATGTAGCGCACCAACATAGACGAATGGAAAAGTCTCCAGCATTGACCGCTGGAATGTACTTCAGATACAAGACGAAACCTATGACCCGGATCAACAAACCATATCGTGCCGAGCAAACCCAGTCAAAGAGCCACCAGCGATAGAAAGCATTAAAGTCATCAGAGTTTCGCATTCACCGCCCTGGCTCGTCTTGGATTGCCTCCAATATGCTTCTCCCAATCCTCGGTGATCATTGTCCTCTCCTTCCGGCTCTTTGCTCTCCACTGAGCCGTCCATTCTTGCTCTTCCCATCTCCACGTCTTGAGCTCCTTCACCAGCCATACAGCAATCACTTCAGCGGCTTCCTTTATTTGCTCAAATGGTAATAGATGTCCCGCTCCCTCCAATGTGTGCTCGCATACACGTCTCTCTGCAATGCCGCCACTCCCGCCAACATCGGTACCAGTTCGCTTTACTCTAGTGATCCGCGTCTCGGGTGACGACATTGGGGACCGTCCTCCAAACATATACAAAACGGGGGGTCTGAGGTGAGGCAACCTATCGTACATCATCTCCGGCTCAACCCGATAGAACAGAGCCAAGTGTGCCAAGCGTGGGTCGAAGTCCGGGGTGAGAGGTCGGCGAAAACCTGCAGTAAAGTTTGGGCGAAGGAAAGTGAAAACCTCTTGGTGCTTGCTTGTCGATAGAGTGACCGGCTTCTCAGATGTTTCTGTCCTGGTAAACTCCTCGCTGCCGTGAATATTTGTTGGCAGATCTCTGAGGCCGTATTGAACCCAAAGACTCATGACTCGTGGGTCCCATGATCGGAAGAAAGATGCTCGCTTGAAGTGTGTGGCAGCATCAGCTCTTGACGGCCAGATGTCGCGGCGGAACATTGATTGGCGGGTCAATTGTGAGGTGGCTCTGGATTCGGGAGATCTCTCCCCGTCGAAGATGACGGGTTCAATGAGCACAAGATCTGATAGGAGTCGAGGATGCATGAGAGACAGGTTGACGAGGCTGGTTGCACCCATGCTATGGCCTAGGCCCACAATGGGTCTTCGTATGTCTTTGCGAAAGTGGTTGATCATGTGGAGGAGATCGCGGGCATGATCGAACCAGCTGGGGTCGTTTCCCAAAAGATGTTCATTCAGCACTCCACTTGCGCCTTGATGTACAACGTCTGCGATCCATATATTCCTAATTTCCTGACCCCGTGCCTTCAATGAGATATATAAGTCGTTCCAAAATGGTTCGTACAGTTCTTTAGGAAAGCCGTTTGCATGAGTCCCAATGATCGTGACAGCGCCCGGTTTGTCATTCTGACCGTCCAAAGGAGTGTATTGCTTTACGTGTAGTGCGAATTCGGCTTCTTGGTCGTCTAGACAAGCGCCTGGATACTCTCGTATATACTGGGCCGGCACGGTATGTTCTTTAATCGCAAAAGGGAAAGACATTCCACCAAGATTTTCAAAAGGCGGTCACTGCATCATAAAGAAATGATGGCGACCTAGAGTGAAATAGAGACGCGCAAGTACTGGAAACGGATAGTCGAGGCACGGTGTGAATGACATCTGGGGCAAACTCAATGGAACACATCGGCTATAAGTTCTGCTTTCAGTAAATGCGCAGCTGACGATGGTACCTACATTGATTGGCGATGTAATTAGCGATACCAATGTGTTATGTTTCCCATGTCGTCGCTTCATATCAACAAGCACTTCAGTCCACGTCAGGGAACGAACAAGCTCACGTGACGTCAGTTAGCCCCAACTCTAATATCGCGAGAATTGACGCGCCTTACCAGTTCGCGAGATCGGTCAACATCCAGACGCTAAACGACCACTTCAAGGCAGCAAACACTCCTGCATGCAGATTTTGTGCGGGCATTGCGTCTACTCGTGATTCGTAGATAATGGCGGAGACGGACCTTCCTTTCGCCCAGCCGCAAGTGCGATTTCACATCGTCGAAAGTAAAGAGCTTCCAGACGAAGAGGCTCGATGGGTGGGTCTCGTCTGTCCATTTCGAGTGTCCTCGCTAAATCCGAGGTAGCTCACTGATCTGTTGACCGAAGGAGGCGCAGTATCTGCCTCGCAGAGCCCTCCGCAAAGCAACAATGAAATCGACCTAGAAAAAGTAACCCATATCATCACGAAAACTGTTGATTTCCCCGAATTTGAAGCAGCGGCAGAGCCTTCATTGGGCAAAGCTATCGTCAGACCGGAATGGGTCACCGCTTCCCTCTCGAAGCACAGGCAAGCGAATCCGCGGCAGTACAGCGCAGACCCAAAGATGTTCTTTTCAGGCTTGATAGTATGTTGTGCAAGCGACCTTCCGGAGGGAGACAAAGATGCAATTATTGGCTACGTGCTTGCGGTTGGAGGGCTATACTCGAGCGCAGTCACAAAACAAGTCACGCATATCATCGCTTTGACAACAGAGTCAGATAAATGCAAGATTGCTCTTGGGAAGAAGTTGAGTTGCAAAATAGTGCTACCACACTGGTATGAAAACATTGCACGTGATCCTTCTAAATAGTTATTGCTAACAATTACAGGATTGATGACTGTCTCAAGATCCGAGCACGCTTGAATGAGGATCCGTACTGCCTGCCAAATCCGAAAATCCTGCAGAACGGTGCTTCAGAGAAGCCTACAGATGTACACAGAAACGATCTACGCGGTTCCTCGACTGCTCAACCAGTCCAACCTCCCACGCCAGATGCATCGAGCCCTTCGTTGACAGTCTTCAAATCTAAGACAGTCATGCTCGCTGCAGATTTGGGGATAAGCAGTCGCCTTAGAGGCACCATCGAAGATCTAATTACCAATGGAGGGGGATCGGTGACTGGAAGTGTTTACAAAGCTGATTTCCTCATCTGCCAACATCGAGAGTCTCGTGACTTTCGGATCGCCTCTCGCGCAGGCAAGATAGTAGGTAGCCTTTCCTGGCTGTATCATCTGATCACACATAATTCCTGGACATCGCCGACGCGTCGCCTTCTGCATTATCCAGTCTCAAAACATGGCATACCTGGCTTTAAACCATTTAAGATAAGTGTTTCTAATTACAACGGTGAAGCTCGAATATACCTAGAGAATCTCGCTGTAGCGGCAGGTGCCGACTTCACGAAGACAATGAAAGATGACAATACCCACCTTATCACGGCTCATCCGAACAGTGAGAAGTGTACTGCTGCTAAAGAATGGAACATCCATATTGTTAATCACCTTTGGCTCGAGGAAAGTTATGCACAATGGCAGATACAAACAGTCTCGAAACCTACATATACGCAGTTCCCAAATCAGACAAATCTTGGTGAAATTGTAGGTCAGACAGAGATTGACAAGAAGGCTACTGAGCGACACTTCTTTCCTCCAGGGTCAGACCAGGAGGAGGCTGAGGACCAGCCAGTCGTCCAGCAGCTTCCTCACAAAGCTGGGACTTCTGGAAACGTGCGGGCTAGACAAGACCCATCATCGGCGTTAGGCCAGATACCTTCAGATGGATCTACTCCCAGAGCATCAAAGGCCAATCGGCGTCATACAGATGGCGAAGCGATACAAACGCCGGCGAATAAACGGAACAAGATCACCGGGAAAGAGAACGAAACACCATCTACCACTGGGAGCAGAAGTGCGAAAGCAATGGCCGCTGCTAAACTGCACAATCTCGCACCCGATATTGCCTTGTATGAGAAAGAGAGCAAGCGGGTAGGCGGTGTTATCCATGGTGGCAAGAAGAACACAGATGATCTTGTGAATAATGGCCAGAGAAAGCGATCAAAGTCTACGGATGAGAATGCTAATACAGGAACCGAAGAGGACACCAAGGGGGCGAAGAGAAAGAAAACGAGCGGCCTACCTCCACCAAGTATGCGCCTGCTCCTTTCTGGCTACAAGAGGTGGGTTGGGCAGCCGAGCAAAATAGAAAGTGAAGAGCGGGTATGTTGTTCAAAACATTCTGAGGTTCTTTGCTGACATTTGTAGACACAACTTCGCGAGTTGGGTATTCTTGTGGTGCAAAGTCCGTCGAATTGTACCCATCTTGCTTCGCCCCACATCGTCAGAACCCAAAAATTCGTATGTGCAATTGCACACGCTCCGAGTATAATCAACACTAAGTTCATCGATGATTGTTTGGATCAAAATCGTCATCTAGACCCCAACGACTATCTCCTAAAAGATGATAGTTACGAAAAGCAGACTGGCTATAAATTAGCAGACGCCTTACTACGAGCCAAAGCCAATAAGGGGCAACACCTCAAGGGACACACGATTTATTGCACAGAGAATGTGCACGGCGGATTCGACACGTACAAGGCCATTGCAGAAGTCAACGGTGGGAAATGTCTTCTATATCGCGCCCGAGCTGGCGCAAACCAAAGCCTTCGAGCTGGCTCGGCAGAAGAGCCTTCCGATACTGAAGCAAAACCCCAGCAGGTCTTCCTTGTGAGTGGTACGACGGCAGAAGAGGCCAAGCTCTGGCCCCGATTCCGTCAAATGGTCGAGTCAAACAACAAGATACCGAAAGTAGTTCGACATGACTGGTTGCTGCAAACTACATTGTTTCAGCAAACCTTCGTAGCTGATTCTTACGCCTTGACCGAGAAAGATATTGGAACATGACTAGCATAAGCATACGGCTGTCGTCAAGCCCAGCGAGGAGTTCCGGGGTTAGTGTTTGTGGTAGTCTGAAGCGTGTATTGAAGAGCGATAATCGGAGTAAGCGACCATGAATGTACGAGCCAAGTTATGTGAGGCCTCAAGTCATGATAATAGTATCATCTTGGGCGTGACATTCAGAAGAATTTGGCACCTCTTGAATCTTCATCTCCAAAGACTTGTGCCTTCCCCTTCTTGATCAAGGAAGCCATGGCCTTAGCGAAGATGTCAGCATCCATGTCATGAAAGTCTACACCTGGTTAGCAAACCATATCTCTTCCATAAAATGTTCTGAGTGACATGCCTTGCCCCACTGTCCCCTCACCATGTAGTAGCTCGTAGAAAGTGAGCACCGCACCCTTCTGCCCCACAGCATCCACCCATCTCAGGACATCTTCTCCCCACTCTTCTGGTCGCTTCCAGTAGACCCAGAAGGCATCTTTGCCGGACCACTCACCCCTCATCCCTCCTTCTTCAGACGCTATCCAATGCAGGACTTCCTTAACATCCCGCTCAGCTAGCCTTTTTTTGATCTCTGTATTCTTGAACAGTGGTGAGTCAAGACACGAAGGGATAGAGAGCCGAAAGAGGCGTTCGTGCCTGCAATACAGTTGGATGGTTCGACACCATTTCTGATATTGAGCAAGGCGGGTTGTGGGGTTGGGTTGAAGAGTGTAGAGTGGAGGGAAGGAGTGCGACTTTGGAAATTGAAAAAGTGGGGGAGGATTGTTCTCTAATGGACGAGGTGCTGGAGAAGTCATCATCCGATGAGAAAGTAACATCAGGACATCTTTGTGGAATGTAAGATAGGTGTAGGTATGACGCCAGAGCAGAGGTAGAGTTGGATAAATTTATTACGCCAGAGCAAAGGTAGAGTTGAATAAATTTATTAGTAGTAGAACTACGACTATGCTTCAAGGATGCTGGTTTTCTAGCACGAGAGATGATCAGTCCAACAACTTTCCGTCTTCTCGTACAACGATGCCAACTCCTTGGTCTCCGTCCTCGGACTTCACTGAGACAGCGCAGTCTATCAACCAAACCCTCGCCGGATGAGAAAGTGCGCTCGCGCTTCCAGCGCATCCAGAGTCGACTCCCAAGGTTTCTACGTCCGTACACTGAGCGTGTCTTCAATGCACCAATATCGCATATCATATCGTTTCTCATCATCCACGAGGCTACCGCTATAGTCCCGCTCTTCGGCTTTTTTGGGGTCTTCCACTACTGCAACTGGCTGCCCGCATACTTTAGCGAAGGGAAATGGGTTTCGCAGGGGTTAGAGAAAGCCGGGCGGTATTTCAAGAAGAAAGGCTGGCTGGGTAAACATGATGAACAAGGCATTGCTCAGGCAGAGAGGGGTAGGTGGTGGAACAAAAGTGAAGGAGGCACGCGGATTGTGGTTGAGTACGTGATGTTCGGGCCGAAGGCCATATCAAATATTAGAAGCTCGCTGATTTGGTTCGAAAGATTTGCCACCGCCTACGCTGTCACCAAAGCATTGCTGCCATTGAGGTTACTTCTGAGTGTTTGGGCAACGCCATGGTTTGCGCGAGTTGGTGTTGTGCCCGCGACGTCCATATTCGCCAGAATGTTTCAGACACGCCGGACGTAGCTACTCTTTGCGGTAGAGGAAGTCCACGCGGAACGTCTCAGCAACTCGTGATAGCTACCTAGCGTGTGTCGTCGTCAATGCTGTGGGTGTAGTTGAGCTAGCCCTAAGCCGAGCTTCACATCACCGATTCAAATCGACGGTCTCACATCAACGATGAAATCAACAGACGGCCTCCATAGCAGATTGGGTTTGTCCAAGACGATTCAAGCCCTTGATTGAGTGTGCATGATTGCCTGACCATGTTCCACGCTGTTTTGTGACTTGGTATTCACGAGTGACAGTGGGGTCAATTAGCGAATCAAGCTGTTTGCATTTCACCTTACGGATTTCAAGTAGAATATTCTCATTCACGCCTTCCTTCCAGAGTCTCGACCATCTACGTCACTCTAGTGCACTGCATCCATAGTCTCCGGAGTTTGGAGGCATTGCTGCCTTCCAAAGAGCACAACCGAAGTTCTCGACTTTAACACCACCAAGCAGGTGTCAAGCTGGTTGCCACTGAGCTGCCGGTCCGAAATTCGAACAAAGCTGTTTGCCATCTTGACAGCTGAACCCTTCTGTTAATCTGCTACTTCTTCTCAACTTCACCTAGGTCAACTTAAAAAGGGAGCTTGCCCTCTGCACAGAACAGTCCGCTGAACACTCGTCTTGATCTTCCTATCTAGTCAAAGTCGCTGTTGGCGGAAGCGGCTTCCACCAACCATTTGTTCCAGACCTAGGCCATTCCAAGTCTACCAAACTGCCAACGAGATGGCAAAATCGAAGTCTAAGGTGCCCTACGAATTGAGGGATGCTCGAGCATGGGATCCTAATCGAACCGAAGACGAGTTTTCCGGCTCCGATGATTCAGAGCCTCTCACGAACACAGATGAGTGGGGAGAGGGTGGTATAACCACTGAAAGCGAGTCTGCTGCTGAGGCTCCTCATAAGACGAAGTCAGTTACAAAATCTCAACCTCCCGCAACACACAAGCAAGACGAAGAAGGTTGGCAGACTGTTACGCCAAAAGGTAAGGCGTCACAGTCGAAGGGAACTTTCCGCAAGAATGAAATTGTGCAGCCTACGCTGAAAGCTGCCCAAGTCACCGCACGACAGCGCAAGGTCGTTCGGCAGTATCCCCAACCGCGGAGACCCGCTAGGCCCTTTCTTGACTTCCCTCGAGACAATCATGCTAAGATGGCGTATCGAAACCGGCAGCCTCCGGACCATAACTTCCAACTCCACAAGAATGCGAACGAGATTGAACCAGATCGGAAGCTTATGTATAGTAGGCTAGAAGAGATAGGTGTCCGATGCAACACATTTCTCAGACCGCCACAGACCGTTGACGACAAGACTATCCTAATCTGGGGCGATACGCGCGGAATAGCTAAGACTCGCGCTGCTTTGTTTGACTGGTTCAAGCGGACTGAAGAACAGCCAGCCACGAAATCCAAAGCAGCGCTACAATTTGCGATCGAAAAATCGGTGATAGGTGGCAACTATAAAAGGGAACAGAAGCGTCTTCAAGCCGATCAAGAACTGAAAGTGTTCCAACAGCTACCGGAGTCAGGGCGTCACTACGAGTTTCAAGGTTGGTATCCCTGGAATGTTGATGATATCAATCCTAAAGACGTTTTCGGGCTGAGCACGGAAGCCTTTGATTCGGTCAGACAGGCTTACAAGTGTCATATCGTCTTCAATGATAGGCTTGAGTGTTTCAGGATTTACACAGATTACAGGGATAATGTTGCTCCTGTCTTGTCTCGCATTCGTGGCGCTTACGATACTATTATCCAGCAGAGTCAGCCAAGAATCACGCGATATATGGTCGACCCTCCAGCTTCTGGTGCTGCCCGTAAAGACGTTATGCTTGTAAAAGAAGATTCGACAGATGCTAAGGAGTCAGCTGTGAGGGTCCCCAAACTTTCTGGTCCTGTGCTTGATGCTTGGGCTCGAACTGCTTACGACGAGCATGTTTCGCGTAGTGTCGAGGAAAATGAAAGGTGGTTCGAAGCGTCGTTGAACAGCCTGTGGCCAAAGTTGAAGTATTATGATGGCCACCTCCAACTTCGCATTTCTTTCGGCAGCTTCCAATTGAGGAGGTTTCCTATCCCAGAACGCGAAAGAGCGCTTCAATATGAGGATTTCTGTACCAAGCTCCAACTTGCTGGCGTGAAGGCTAACATGTTGCCAAGGCAGGTGGAACTTTTTAAGTTGTTTCAACGTCTGAAGCTAACTCATCAGTAGGATCGCAATGAACATAGATGCAAAAGCCATGATGGCTAGAATCCACAATGCCACAGACCTCTTAGAGCCTGAAAATGTGTCAATCAAGACTCTTGAGGATACCTTGCCGGAGATGGAAGGGTGCTATGTGGTACATCGTCTTGATCGTCCATCCGTTGAACTGAAGGCAACTGCCATTCCCTTGTCACGCGACAGTATCCAACATCAAATCATGTTAACTTGGTTACGCTACGACCGAAAGGGTGCTCAAACTCCTTTAGAAGCAACCATTGTGAGACTTGACGGGTACGCCTTGTCTTGCCCATTTGGCAAACGTGCACATGACTGATATCTCTAATAGCAAACTCTCTTGGCAATTGAAGATCTTGAACGAACATCACCTTGATAAAACCAAGGTAGATCCAATGATGAGTGACTTGGCCAAAAGCATCAAGTTTCATTTCCAGAATATGAAGGATCAAGTTTATACGGGCAGAAGAGTTGTCTTCCGTCAGTCTACCGGTCTCAAGCCATCGCAATTTGAACAAAAGGCAACCTTCAGGTATCGGGTTCGAGCATCTCCCTCATGGATGTTAGTGTTGGCTAGGTGTGATACGTACAAAGATGAAGCCGAATTGCCGAATGTAACCCGTTGGGAAGCTTCATTATCAAATGAGGACTGGGATTCCGCTGCCGCTAAGAACGCCAAACTTCGCACTGGTGAGCTTGCCAAATGGGATCTGAACCCCGACAAACTTTTCCACATGCCTGAAGACAGGCCATTAAGCCAAGGAATCGACCTTCACTCCGGAGTCTCACCATTCTTCCGTGTGGTGCGGATTATAGGCGACCTATTCAACTTCAGCGGGCCGGATGACCATTCACGAAATACCACGAGTCAGTCGACTTTACCGACAAGCCAGCTCTATCCTAGCCTGCAGTTTAGAGAAACAGGTGCTCCCGCCAGGAGCAAAGATTCGAAGAAACGGTTCTGCTGAGCCTGTACGAATGGCCCTGTTGGAGGCACAAGTTTTCCACTCTGAAACAGGACTCATATTGGACGGAGAGATGCGAGTCCCTCCCCGGCCTCCTGAGCATGCATTATCATACCTCTGTCCTTACCTAGCATCCAGCACAACAAAAAAGTGCCTTTGAAACAGGATTGTCCGACAGAGAAGTGGTAGGTAGGTAGGAAATCTCCAGCCTCTCGGATTCACAATTTGCTGAAGGCAAGGCTAAATATGACCGGGATGGGACGGTAAAGAAGCGTCGTTGAGGACTTGTCATACCCCACTCAATCTTAGCACTGAAATCCCGGACGGCGCAAGGGTCATGTAAAAAAAAAAGCGCCTTGAGACATGCATATGCAAAAGGGAGGAAATCGCAACACGAACATTGTGCACAGATCTAGCATAGATAGACAAGAACATAAGCTGTCCTCGGGCTGCCGCTTGAACGTGATAACAGAGATTATCTTGAAATTTATCTGGTGATCTCATGCAATCAACCCTTTTCCCCTACCAACACTCCTATGACTCTATGATTTGCCCCTCACTATGGCTTCACTGTCAGTATGGAGGTCTATCATGACTGGATGCTTTGCAGCAACACCCCGGCCATGTCAAGTATAAAGTTCTTAGGCTTTTCGAGCGGCGTTTTGTCGTCAGACGCGGACTGCCCGTATCTATTTAAAGTGCTTTAGTCAAGTAGTTCCATACCTGGACGGTCAAGGTACAGTTTGATTACTCTCCAGCAGTGTATTCGCTACTGTGTAGAGTAGCACTTGGGCTCCGGGCTGGCTCTGCACAGCCTTTATATCCTGAATATGACATGCTTTCAATTTCGAATGGCACGTATTGAACACAGTGCTATCCAGCTCCCTCATCCTCTGCACTGCCTTTACCACTCTCTTGTATGACCTTCTGCCGTAGAACTGCCCTGGGTCAGCAAAACCCCTTCCAAACTCCGAGAGCCCCCGTTGATCAGGCACTCACCATCTTCAACAGTTCCCAGATTTCCTTGCTTCCCCTGCACGATTTTCTCCAGATCTGTCAGATTCCTACCTAGCTCATCCACCTTGTTCTTGTAGAAGTCTTGAGCAGCATCTGGTTTCTTCTCCACGTAGAATCCTGTTCCGATGTCGACAAGAACTGTCTCTGGGGAGGCCAGCTTCCCAGGCACATAGAGGGAGGGCGTGAGAGGGACTAGTATGGGTGTGCCTGGTAGCGTTAATAAGCCTAAGTCCGGTCGTCACAGCTCATGCTGGGCAAGCAAACCCTCTTCCTTGCTCAGTCCATCCCGTACGCTAGTGATACAATCTCTGAATTTGGCTTGTGCAGTCTTGAGCTGCTGGAAGGAGTTGGTGAGGTGCTGCAGCTCCTGCGTGAGCTGATTCTTCACTTGATTGAGCTGCTGGATAGGGAGGGAATTCAGGTCAACTGTCAGTCGATTGCCATGATTAGCGAAGTGTTGCTAAGTCGGAAAGATTCAATGGTGGTAGCACGTACTGCCTTGGGGTTGGGCCTGCGACTTTGGTGCGTTAGAAGCCATGATCACAGCTAAGATTCGTCTTTCGAAAACCGAGGCTTTTATGGACGTCCTTAAGAACGTCGCTAGCCTAGTTCCCGCTGCCTTCTCGCCAGGGGCGGGGCGGGAGATGATGACATCCCTTGGCATAAGCCCCTTTTCATCTCATCCCCCAAGCTCCCACAGCCTCCTTCATCATTCAAGAGCAATGAACTTCCGCGCGTCACTCATGAACCCAATTCATCGTTTACGATATTGAAAGCACTCACACTGTACAGCTTGCATTTGCGTGGTCATTCGTGAAGTACCCGAAAATTTTCGGATGCAAAGCCGGACAGTTGAGGAAGCCGGACAAAAAAGCGCTGCCATTGAGTCATTGACTGCCAGTCCTTCCTCTCCTTAGTAACGTTACTTCTTTGATTTAGGTCCAATCGCTTGGGTTAATCCCGTTTGGTGGCTTGTACTACCTTCCTGTCGAAATATTTGGCGTGTGAATTTGAACGCCATTCCCTATTGTCTCTGTTTCAGCATTGCAGGAATGATCTGGCATCTCAGCCTTGTTTGAGGTGCTCAGTTATTGGACTGTCCTAACGGATGTCGAAGCCTGGCTAAATCACTGGCTAGCGGTGGCGCCCATTTTCCTAAACCTTCTCCCTTTACTTCGTTGACGCATTATTGTTCTGAGACTCTGTCTCAAATGCGATTGATACTCCATATGGCATTGCGTGTCAAGAAGCATCCTCGATGAAACGAGGGCGGCACCTAAATATATATATACCTATTGTTGTGAGGACTCAGCTAAAGGTTATAGCTTATTTTTACGTATGAGGTCTATTGATGGACAAGCTTAGCGTTCTGGTTCGTGCACATGTTTCGTTTGAGACCGGACAAGTTGGATTAAGGGCTGTTATGCTTTGGTTTATCCCCTGTGAGTTGTATGACACAATGTCAAAAAAAGCCAGCAAGCCTACTTTCATCCACGAAGTCTATTTAAACATCCTTTAAGCCACCACATTTTCGTCGTTCTCAAAATTTTATCTGCATCATAATCAAATTCTGAACCTGTCTGAGCAAGCGATTCCCCTTTCTTCGGTCATATCATTCTTACCATCATTGAACATCATAGATTTCATCATGGCTGAACCTTTTCATTATGACGCCCATAGACAATCTCCTCTCAACAAACTCGACAATTGCTGCCACGGTCTGGAAGAGGGAGAGATCGATTCAAAGGGAGAGTGTACCCAGGCTAATCCGTGTGGCTTCTGTATACAGTGCACATTACATCCTGAACAGGACACGATAGTGTGCCCGAACACCACATTTGGTCGTCAATACTGGCAAACAGCGCCGAGGATCAGGAAAGCGTTATCTTTTCCGCCGCAGCCCGTCTCCGATTTGGTTACCAACCTCATCACCAACACTTTGGACCACCCTACTGAGGACCAGCATGAGTCCCGTGGAGATCTTTTCTGGGCCTTGAAATATGAAAGATTTGCCTTCCTGTATGGCAAACGCCGATTCTCTTCCAAAGACATGCGGAAGTACTTCAACTTATTCGACAATGCCTTCTTCGCAGGACTTCTCAATAAGTCAAACCGTATTGCTCTCCGAGCATTTGATACACCAGCTCAGCAAGGAGACTGGATCGGTTATACAGCCTTTGAGAAAAGATTTACAGGCAAAACAAGTGCTGAAATCCGACTAAGGAACCCTCCAGCGGGTGACGCAGAGGACTACAAATCCGGCGTCATTCTACAATACCTTCTGGAGACACTCTTACATGAGATGCTTCACTGTGTCGTCGAGCTGATGTCTTGCTCGTGTAAAGTCTGCCTGTGTAAACGTAATATCATGCAGACTATAGGTCTAAGGGGTCATGGGCCTAGCTGGAGACGACTCGCTGGGGCTCTGGCAGAAACCCTCAATCAGACCATCGTTGGTGCTCTGCCATTCCACTGGAGCATCGATTTAGCCAAAAGCGAGCTTCAGGTCGAACATGAGCTCAACCAGAAGGTTAATGCAAGGAGGGAATGTGAAGGTGCCCTCAAATTGCCCTGTTGCGCGGAGATGGATGCCGATCCAGTTTTACTCGACCAGACTATGAATCGAATCCGTAGCTTGCGACTTACTTGACCGCCGCGCCGTCGATTGACGCCATCTGCAGCTCCAATGATAAAACCATTGCGGATGGCATCCAGGTATCTAGTACGTACGGAGCTTACAGTAATGAGTTTTTGCCAGAGTGGAGCACACCTTACAATACTTGCGACATTGTCTGTGGACCTTCAGCTGCTGGAGAGGCCAGTCAGGGGGAACAACCGTGCATCAATTGTGGTAAGGGTGTCTTGATCTACGACTAGCCTCACCCATCAGGCCGCAGCTATACCAGATTATCTACGTCCCTCTCCACAAGATATAAATCGAGGTTGGCGCCTGCTATTGTGTTGGTTTGACTCTAACGCTCGGTGTCTTCCAACGAAAGAAATCGAGAGGGACCTGTATCGATCCATCAATCAGCGTGTGGCTCCAAGTCTATTGAGCTTGCTACCATTTCGGTCGTGTTTTCAAGCAAAGACGTGCAGGAGTTTAATCTCAGACGTGTCTGCCACATGTTCTCATCTCATCAATGCCTAGAACGATGTTTTGCATCTTAGCACTTTCACTTGAACCACCCCCGGGAAGACGAGGACGGTGAAAACCGAACGAATGTCCGAAATCTAGGTGGAGAGTACCTGCATACGCCAGCTACAGCCCATCAGATTGACTGAGGAGGAGTGACTGCACAATAAGGTCTCAGAAGTCTGGATCCGACAAACAAACACATGTGTAATTTGTCACGGATAGCGGAGTGAAAGTGGAAATAGGGTTCATCAATTGACACGTGTTCATCGTCTTGCCTTCACCAACACCATTACTGTCTCCATTCTACCACCGAGAGACAAAAGACGCCTCAGTGTCAAGTGCAAAGTGGCTACACTCGCGTAAAATTGCCAGTTCAGACATTCAGAAGCGCGACTCGTGCCCAGATAGCAGGCCATCCAGGTGAATTCCCCTAGGGTGTCTCTGAAATGTATTCAATGTTTGCTGCTGCAGCCACTGATTTCATCAATTCACGGTCCGGACACGATGAATAAATATTTTCCAAATGACATCAATCGGCCAGGCATGCATGTCATTGCCACACACAGAGCACTGTACCGCCTGGAACAGGCCAGTCAGGAGGAAGATTTAAAAAAAAGACAGGGATCTCCTCAACAAACTTTACGATTTGCCTTCACAAAGACTGCTGCTGTGCTACCGCTCAGCCTCTACACGGTGAATGCTCGTCAGTCTTGTGACACACTCCTCGGGTGCGTGCGCTTGTTCATACCAAATTTGTCACATTCACACTCCTGCTCCGGGCATCTCGAGGGGAAGCTGGGGTATATATATCTCCTCTTGCTCCCCTCAAGTTTGGACTTCTTCAGGCTTCCCTCCACCGCTAGTGTGGATGGAAGCCTAAATATATATACACACACCTGGGTTCGGTCTGCGACTTGCAGAAATCGCTCTGACTCAATATGGATATGTCGACGATGTCATCAAACAAATAAAGCAGGCTCGTGATGATCTCCCGCTCGCCGATTTGGCACGAGGACAATGGACAAGCTATCATTGCGACGTGCAACAGAAACCTGCCGCAGATACACTGGATGACAATGACCGTGTCGATCCAGAAGCTATCCGTCGACTAGTTCGACAGAACCAGGAGAATCGCGTGACCTCAATCAAGAAAGGTGTACACGCACACGTAGTATTGAAGTCTGCCCGCAGCATCGAAAGTCTCAACTTATTACGCGGCATGGTTGATTCACTGAGTCACATGGAAGTTGAAGAGTTTACGTATCTACAAGTCCAATGCATAGAAGGACTTACAGGATTTGACCCGCCATTGGGAAACTAAAGGCGCACAAAGACATCCTGGTGCAAGCAGAAGTTGGAGCTGGAAAAACGCTCGCGTATGGGGTGCCCATTGTTGAGTATGTCGACTACGAGAACCAGCGCGAAGGGCTTAAGGCTCACGGCAATGTTGGAAAGTATGTTGATTACGACAACAAGCGCAAGCAGCGCGAGCGGGCTAATCCTCGTGATGATGTTGGGAGGCGTATCCTGAAGCCTCGCGTCATCATTATGTTGCCGACTCGAGATCTTTGCATCCAGGTATCAAAGGTCATCAACGACCTCTGCATTAGGACCAATGTTATATCCGGAGCTTTCTACGGAGGTGGACTCAGGGACGCTGGCGAACAAATCAGGAAGATGAAGAGAGGCTGTGATATTGTCATCGGTACACCTAACAGTCTCGCCGACTTATTGAGCGAAGAACGCCGTCATGTTGTTGACACTACTAGAGTGACACATCTTATCACCGACGAAATCCAGATGTTGCTGCTGGATGACAAGCGAGAGGAAGAATACGAGCGGATTCCTCAGGCACGTATCCAGAATGAGGAATACTGCTCCTGGGGCTTTGCTCTAAGTTCAACTCCGGAGTTGAAAGATAAAGTCGCAGAACATTTCGACCAGGTCAACGGATTGTGGGAGATCGTTGTCGATAGAACGAAAATACATGTCAAGTACGAGGACGTACGATCAATCGGTGTTGAGCACGTGCTGGTGTTAGGCGACACCGATTATAGAGTGAGGTTTACTCAGTTAGCAAGGCTCCTAGCAGAGGGGGAGGTGAGATCGAAAGCACTCATACTTACCAAGACGGTAAACTCAGCGATGAACGTGCAGGCGCAATTGGAACACAGCATCCATCAGAGCTCAACAGCTTTGTGGTGGAGCAAGGCCGATACGTGACATTAATGGGGACTTTGGAACAGCCTTCATCAGATCTCACCATATCTGTAGAGGCTACAGAGAAACCCTCACCTAAGGCTCCTAGACGTCTTAAAGCGAGCCTCCAATGATCACAGCACCCACATAGAAGCTGGCGTGCATACCGGGTTCCTCTATCAAAAGCGGTCCGAGGAACATATGCGCCTTTCAGGAAGTATACGAGGACGACGCAAGATGGTGTCGATTGCTTCCTAGTGGCTTTCGACAAATCAGCAACCATGGTAAAGGCATTGGACTGTTGTTACATATTGTGCCTTTTGCACATTGATGTCTCTCGTTCAAGGTCCATCCCTCATTGAATGGGAGTTGTACATAGTTAACTACAAGCAACGCGCTGTGCATTCATACCATCTCACCGTACTTCCCTTTGCTTTCAAGTGCTCTGCCTAACGTGAATAGCGGAATTTCCTCGCAGAAGACCATATCATGCAGCTAACGTGTCATCTCCGTAGACTGTTTAGAGCATGTCAGACCCTTGCGGCTTGGGTGGCTCTCTGAGATGCCGCAAGTGGAAGGTAATTGGCGGGTTCATGTTACGAAAGGTTACCCCACAAGTCCGAGATGGCACGAAAATTTCTTAAGCCTCAGGTTTGCGTCGCTGCTCGGATATCCAGATGAATGTTGTGACAGGCAATTCTTTGCGAACTTGGGTACGAGGCACAAATCCGACAAATCCAGTATGAGAAAGTCGCATTTTCAATCCTGTATAAAGAAAGAGCCTTCTCATACTTCTGGCAGCTGCCGAGAAACCTCTTGGAAAAGTCTTGAAAAGGTCTCTTGACTGGCAGACCTGGTGGAAGATGCGGGATGACCAACGCAATACCTGAGCAACCAAATGGTGGCAAGTATTGTGCACATCAATGTGATACTTGACACATGTTGAGGACATTCGCACAATAGAAGGGTTTCACAAATCTCTTTGTATCCGTCTAGAATCAAGCAAGCAAGAGCAGAAACACATGTCAGGGCTGAGAGAGCATATCGACTGGAGTGGCCAGGCATGTTCAGGGTGACTTGCATTGTAGTCACGTCTTTTAATGGCGAAGAGCAACCTATCACTGAGAATGCAAGAGATCTTGCAATTGGAAAAGAATGCATGTCACAAGGCTGACAAATTCTTCGCTTCGCATGCAAAGCATCACCTTAGCGAAGTCATGCATTTGATGGTCGCTTGGGTGAAAATTGTTTGACGATTGACATTGCGCTAGACTCCTTCATCACTCACCGTTGAGAAAGACTTGACAGCAAAGCAAGCCTCGTACCCCTTCACAAAACATGTCCCGGATAAGAAACATTCTTGATTGGCGTCTCTGAGAAGCCGTTTGCATTTAAAGTAGTGTCCCTTCTGATTGAGCCGACTGCTATGAATTCCGTAATCCGGTGAATCTGGAAAGTGAGTGGAACGTAAAGTCTCATATAATTCAAGTAGGCGCCCAAGGCGTCAATTATTTGCTCTGCGTCCCCGAAGGTAAGGCTGTAGGCGCTGGTACTATGTATGCTTCTTGGGAGCGGCTCCAGTGCAATGCTCACACCCCAGAGGCCTTCGCGGACTTTCCTCTTTATGGGATCTTGGTTTGACTTCAAGGAAAGCTCGGCTAATAAAGCTTTCATACATTGATTTACAGTGTGGCCACCTATCGGTATGGTATGCTCGTCCGCAAATAGACTGACAGAGAACTTGGTTCCTGTCACTGTGAAAGTGAAATCGTTCGATAAAGTATAAAGCTTGCGTTTTGATACTTGAGCACTCGCGAGACTCTCAGCTTGGTAAGTCGAATTAAACTCCGCGCTGTCTATGGAAGGGCGCTGATCAAGTTTAATCTCGCCTACTTTTTGACCATTGCTCCATTTGAGGAGTGCAGTAAATTGCCGATCAATCCGATGGGTTGAAAGTACGGTGCGCAACCTGATTAGGATTTTTCGAGCGTCGACGTAGTATAGGTTGGGGTACTCATCTATGAGCCTCGTTCGCCAAACCGTTACGCGAATATTGCCCGATGAGCGGCGAATGATGCTAGGATCCAAGACCATGGCGGAAGGTGCTTGCACAAACACTGCCTCAAGTTCTCCAATAGCTTTCTTTATGTCACTTTGCCAGAATCTTTTTCCGATTGAGTAGGCGGAGAGAGTGACAGCAATTTGCGTTCCGGGTACATTGAATGCTACCGTTGTTTCGTCCAGCGGATTCTGATCGTTCCCTTTGCCAGGGTTGACCAGGTCGGGCAGTCGTTTTGCTTGCCCGCATGGGCCTGAGTTGGCACATTGTATGTTGTGACTCTTTGACATTGGGGTATCTTGCATAGGATAGCAAAGACCGAATGATGTGATCAAGGTCATGAACAAAAGGCTTGACAGAACGGATTGCATCGTGTGGTCGCACCGCTCTTGCAACAGTCGTAGTACATTCAAGAGCAGCCGACAAGGACGAGAAGTCCATTGCGAGCAATACAAAGGAATCTCACTTGGGCTAATGCAGCTAGAAGCGTGATATTCCCGGCGGTGTGGTGTGCTGATCAAGTTGAGCGATTTTTCAAGACATGCCTCACGTGAGTATTTAGGCTTGAAACAACAGCAATGAACGAGGGCACTGAACTTCTGCTCGCGACTCGGTTTGCAGAATGACCCTACGTTGATGTCTGCGCTGCTAAAAGACCTCTAAAAATGAAGGCGTGCATCATACCGTGTCTTAGAACTTCGCACAAGGTGTTACTAACCAGGTGAGATTGAACCAACATGTCTTTCGAAAGACATCTTCCGATTTACTTCAGCCCACAACCTTCCATGGTACTTGGGCACTCTCTTTCTAGCCAGTCTCTGTTCCAGTTAGTTTCTGCGCAAGACCAAAGAACGAGGAGCGTTGTTCTCGCTCATCCTCACTGTAAGAGGATGACGAGTCTATTCTTTGGCTAAGACCTTTGCCAGACGAAAGCTTCTCTTTACCAGAAACACTTCGTTCTGATAGTCTGAGAGATACGGCTTCAGGCCTCAATAGCTGCGTAATAAATAGGACTTCACAGTCAGATTAATTTCTTCAAGCCCGCTGCTTGCTGGGGGTGGAGAAGTCAATTTACGAAGGCGCCAAAGCGACTTCCGTGCCCCTAAGCTCTTCGCACAGCTCTAAATGCCCCTAAGAGGCCGCCCCTTGATTGGTGACAATAGCTTCCGTTGTCCGCACTTCTGCCAACTTTAGTCTTGGGCCAAGACCATGCTAGATGACAGCATCCAATGCTCTGTTGACTGGGAGGTTGGCTTCTGTGTAGCAGTTCCTGGTTACTCTACTCAGGGACGTTAGCCACGACACAGTCAAAGTCGATGATTCTTTAACAATGGCCTCAAAGTTCGCCAGAGCCTGACGACAAGTATAAAGCCATCGCATTAGTTACATGGTCAATAGCTTGGATCTCTTTGCTCAGCGGTCGAAGGTTCTCCTTGGCCACGGTCCCCCATCACCCCATTCGACAACCGCCCAAGCCGCCCCGCCCGAGACCCCTGCACCAGCCCCGCCGCAGAACCCCCACCATCCCTACGGCGAAAGTCTTATCCTCTGATCCGACATAGAAGTCCAGCGACATCTGAGCCGCCGATCTTGTTAGCTAGACTTGGCCCAACAACCCGCAAAGCAAGCCCGCCGCAGCCATGGTTACAATATGGCCTCCACAATTTGACCCTCACGTCTTGCTTCTGGCTGCAGCTCCTCCCAAGCTTCCGAATCGATTGATATCCTCCCGATCATGGCTTCGACCGCCCTCCCGAAGAGCGACAGCTCTTCGAATTCGCTGCGCTTTAAGGGTAGCAATGAGAAGACGCCCGGAGAGAAGCCAGGGGCCTTTGGGATAAAAGACGAAGAGCACGGTCAGCCACCATTCCCAGAGACCAGCAGCACACACGATGTGAAAACAGACAACACGCACCGGCAGCTGAAGCCCAGGCACATCCAGTACGAATATTTCGAAAGCATATCCTGTCACAAGGGTCCTGCTAACTCCAATGCATGCTCATCGGCATCGGAGGCACCATTGGTACCGCCCTATATGTGCAAATCGGTCAGGGACTATTGAACGGCGGACCTGCGTCGTTGTTTATGGCGTTTACTATATGGTAAGTATTGAAGTAGGTGGGATAGAAAGTCTCGCCTGCGCAGGAGGGCAATGAGAATCCGCAAGATTGGTCTAAGTAGTCGAAGGCTTGGGGGAACCTTGCCAGGCAGGCGAACATCGAGCGATTCTGCTCCGCATGTAAAGTGATAGCGGTAGCTTACCGAATATGGTGAGCATAGGTGCACATTTATCATGGCCGTCACAATTTGTAAGAGAGTCCTATTTATTGATCCTAAATTGGCGGCGAGTGCTGCATGGTGGTCACACCGTCTACCCTTTCCGTACAAAACAACATCTGGGGGTGACACAAGCATTCTTGCTTGCTGTCAAAGACTGTCTGCCATGGATGTCCGGAGTCTTAATTGAAGCCCATCGTGCTGACATACGAGAAGCAATTGCAGAGCTTGTGACCTATCTCCCAATTAGCTCGCCGTTCATTCGCTTCGCCGGCAGATACGTTGATGAAGCCTTCGGAATGGCTGCTGGATACAACTTTTTCGTTGTATGTGAATGCCACTCAGGGCACACTTGCCTCGAATCCCGTTCCGGAACACTAATGCTGACTTTAAATTTGTTCTAGTTCCAAGCAGGTATGCTGCTCTGGACAATAAGCGTCAGCTCGTCAGACCACAGTTGGCTTTGCTAAGCATTTCCAGCGCTCGTTCCTTTCGAAATAGTAGCCTGCAACGTTATAATACGATATTGGAGCGACGCTGTGCCCGCCGGTGGTATTATTGCGATCACCATCTTCTGTTACGCGTACGTGCTGGCTGAGCGGCCTCCAGGTGTTATCTCAAAGCTTTTGCATCGGACGAGGGGCCACAGTTGTTGCACTTAATAGCCAGAGCTGACGGACCATTCTAGTCTCATCAACGTTTTCGCTGTGAAGTGGCAAGTGCCTTCCTTCTCCAAGTGCATCTCGCACGAGCAATGCAGACCCGTCTTGTACAACAACTAACAACACATAGGTACGGCGAGAGTGAGTTCTGGTTGGCGCTAGGAAAGGTCATCTTGATCATCGGCTTGATAGCTTACACGTACGTGATCTTCACCTCAATTCTCTGCAGCCAAGTCGACCCCTGACATGACGTCCCAAGCTTTATTACTATGCTTGGGGGAAATCCCTTAGGCGACCGTTATGGCTTTAGGTTCTGGCGTGAGCCTGGTTCCTTTGCTCCGTTGTACAGAGAGGGCAGTCTGGGCCGCTTTCTCGGGTTCTTGCAATGTCTCATCCTGGCGGCCTTTACGATCGCTGGTCCGGACTATGTATCAATGGCGGTACGTGTCATCTTCTTCGTGTTGTTCTCTGAGCTGGAGCTGTCAAAGTTTCCGAAACATTTTGCACTAGAATGAGCTCCTTGGCTCTGTCTCGCACTTTATAGAAATACTCGGAAAAGGCAATGCTGACTTCAAGGAAATCGGCAGGCAGGTGAAGCCGAGAATCCAAGAGTCGTTCTCCCCAGAGCTTATAACAAGGTATTCTATAGACTCACAGCTTTCTTCGTGCTCGGAAGTCTATGTGTAGGCATCAACGTACCTTACGACGACAAGAACCTGAAAGATGCCTTCGAGAGTGAACTTCCGGGCGCTGCAGCATCGCCCTATGTAGTTTCCGTAGGTTGTCGCAATTATAGTATGTTTGGCTAGGCTGACGTTGCGGCAGATGAACCGGCTGAGGGTGAAAGTCCTACCTGACATTGTCAATGCTCTTGTCTTGAGCGCAGCTTTCTCTGCAGGCAACAGCTACGTGTACTGCGCTAGTAGGAGTCTATTTGGTCTCGCGCTAGAAGGCAAAGCGCCAAAGATCTTCAAGAAGTGCACTCGCAACGGCGTACCCATTTACTGTGTTGCCATAACATTGGCAATATCACTTCTCAGCTTCCTCCAAGTCAGTAACAGCGCGGCAGTGGTGCTATCCTGGTTTGTTCAGCTCGTCACAGCTTCGCAACTAATCAACTTCTCGGTTATGACGTTCACGTACCTCCGTTTCTACAATGCTTGTAGAGCACAAGGCTTGTCACGAGATTCTTTGCCGTATAAAGGTTTCTGGCAGCCTGGACTTGCCATCTACGCCTTTATCGGAACATCGATCATGGTTTTTGTCGGAGGCTGGCCTGTCTTTCTGGAGTGGAATGTGCCGACATTTATCTTCTCATACTTTTCCGTCGCACTTTTTCCTGGCCTTTTCTTTGGTTGGAAATTCATCAAGAAAACCACATGGCGAAAACCTCATGAAGTGGATCTGCGGCAGGATGTCGACGAGATTGACACGTACAGTAGGAACTACGTGGCACTGCCCCCAAAGAACAAAGCTGAATGGTTTCTGGCAAAGTGCTTCGACTGACTGGGAAGGAACTATCTCTGCAAACCGTTGTGGGACTAGCTTCCATTGAATCACCCCTGTCCGTACAGCGAGCAAACATGTTTAATAAGATCGCTTTGCATCCATGTTTTCCTATAGTCAGGTTCTTTATCATACACGCTGCGAGTCTTAGAGCCTTTCTTGTTGAAGCATTTTCAAGGCAGGATCTTAAGCTTAGAGATGACCGTGAAGGGCACAATGGCATACTCGTTGATCATCAGACCTGGATAAATCAAACGTCCAAGACGACGCTTGACATTCTGAGCTGGTTCCAGCTACCAAATGCGCAAGTTTTCATCCCTAACATCATGCAAGTTGCTTTGCGACCGACCTTCTCCGTCAAAGACCGCGAGAACAAACTGACCTTGACCGTTTCCTGCAAGCATCTGCTGTGTTCTGGGTTTGTGACGTTGATGAACCAATGACTTGGGTTCCAGAGTGGGCTCGAATCCGTTCCGTCACTTCAGTTGGTTGACATTGGCCATTAGCGCTGTTGTGCGGCTTCTGTGACATACTTGACGGGCGATGCATGAGCCATGTGAGTAGCGACGAAAAGCAAGGATTCGATGAAAGTCCAAATTGGCTTGGTGCTGGTGGTCTTTGCCCAATGTTCCTCCTCAGATTCGGCAACCGCCTGTTGGCAGCCGGGCGCGCGGTCACATGTCCTTCCCTTTATTGGTTTCTTCCATAGATGCCAAGATCATGCATTGACCATACTAGACCGCGGACGCCTGACCATAATGCCATTCCAGCGTCAGAAATACAAATCATACCAAAGTGAGGATCAATTACGTTTCCTCAAACCATTTCAGGCACGCTGATCAGGTCCCTCAGTGATTCAATTGGAGTACACTCTCTAATGCATACCGGCGATTCCCCGGTAGAATTCATGGGTGAACGTGTTGCTAAGGTTTGAGATCTCCACTGCTGTCATTCCTGCATAACAGCTGCCCGGCAAGTTTATCGCGAACCGCGCAGAACGGCAACGTGACTGATCAGAGACCTGCCACATCGTCTGCACTGCAACCTTCACGACTGTTACTATTGCCACTAGGTTGAGGTATGCCAACGCATAATGAATTCATTCCCGCGACTCGACGTCAAGCCCCCTGAGGTATTCAGCAATGGGGATCAAAATTCGGTGCGATTGGTGCTCAGCTGGCACTCACTGCAAGATTGATGTGTTGGGGAACACTCGGCCTCCTTCCAGACCTGCCAGACACAACCTTATGGACGTCATTGAACGTGATGGCCATGTGAGTGACTTCTCCATGGCCATGTACATAAAAAGCCGAGAGTTCTGCAACTTCAAAGTGCAAGCAGATATCACTCAGAACACGCTAGATTCTTTTACACCAATGATGCAAATAGAGAGCACTGTCAAAGACCAGATTCACGCAACACCCAAGCAATTATTGCTGAACAAATATGCCGTAGGTCATCTCCAATGTTTATTGCGTACACATGACCAGCTGACAGCTATGCAAAGAGCTCTAACCAACGCATCGGCAGCTCGTTCGAAACAGCACCTAGCGCCCTCAAAGCCCTCCAGTTCGACTGTTGGTGAAAACGGGAGTGCGGACGACAGCTCCAGCACCCGACAATCTGAGAAATCCCCACCAGCACATGGGACCTCTTGCCCTCAATCCGTAGAGGACGCTTCTAGAGAAATCGGGTCTCAATTTGAGAAGGACCAGCAGAATCGAGGAAAGGTACTTCCACGGACGTGGTTGATCTTCCAGTGACTCACTTCATTCTCAACAGGGCGGCCCATCAGGAAAAGGCACACAACAGTCCGCAGAAAAGCTTTGAGACCGAAAAAGCGCTTTGACCTTTTCATCACTCGTTAAGCAGAGTCAAGGCTCCTGCAAGTCTACGTAGCATCCTACCCAAAGCAATCGCATTGAGGTACCGGCTAGCTGTCCATAGAATATATCAAGATTCACTTTTGGATTCGATTTCCATTGACACTGTAGTATGTAGCCGGCCTTTGAACTTATTTTTCAATCTTGCTGCAATCACACAGAAGGCTCTGGGGAACCATAGATCTAGTTCATCAGTCGGAGCGCCGTTGATCATTTTGACCAGAGCTTGCGCGCATAGAAAGCTCGAGACCATACCAGAGCCCTGAAACGACGCTGCAATGTAGAGGCCACTCGTACCAGGCGTCTCCCGTATCAGAGGAAATCCATCGGCGGAATAGCCCATGATCCCCGTCCAAGCTTTGCGTATCCTGCCAAATGCATGATCTTCGCCCCATTTGGTACCAAATATAGTGCCTAGGGTTTGAGTTAGATAGTTAAGTATCGCAGTATTGAGACTCGTTTCGTCAACGGTGCCATATTCTCGCAAGCCTTGGTTCTCTGCTTTCGTTAAGCCGCCGCCAATCATGAAATCACCTCTATTCTCAGAGCTTTCTTGACGGCGTATGCAGTATTCATACCCGTCATCGTAGATATAAGAGCAGCTGGCAAGACCCTCTCTGGCCATCGACTTCCCAGGCCTTTGCGCTGTCATGTGACCCCTCAGTGGAACGATAACTGACTGGACAGCCGGTAAGAGGTGCGCGGTATAGCCGTTAGTGGCCAATACGAGCTTTTTTGCAGTCACACTTCCACGCTCCGTTTCCACAAGCCAGCCATCTTTAGCAGGAGACACTTTCAGAGCAGGAGTCTGAGTCTGCAGATTCAAGCCCTTCTTCAAAGCCAGCTCAAGCACACCAACTACAAATTTGTAGGGATGTATACTTCCGGCGGCATAAGTCACAGCTCCAAACGCTCCATGAGCCAGAAAGTTGCGTTCAGTCTCTTCGGCACCACAGAAAGTATACCTAGTGGCCGGCTCTTCCCCCATCGCGTTTCTCATCGCTGCCACGGCTCTTCGAGCCTTGTCCATCTGAGCTTCACTATAAAACACATCAACGGTATCGCCTTGCCAGCTATCACACTCAATACCATGCTTTCTCGCAAATTCATGCACTGCTTGGACGCAGTTGTACTGAAGACGCACGATCTTACATGCCTCATCGACGCCTAATGTGCTGGAATTGCTTTCAAACTCTCGGTAAGCAGCAGGTTTCGTGTGTCCGCCATTGCGGCCTGTGGCACCTGATACAGCAGTCCGAGCTTCCAGCATCACTACTGACAGAGTAGAATTTTCATCAAGAAGGTGGAAAGCGATCGAAACGCCAGTGATGCCCGAGCCGACAACGACGATGTCAGCATTCTGGGGCAACTCTGAGGTTGTTCTACAATTCGCAAGTGGAGAAGGAGGGTCCTGCCAGTCTGAGATGGTAGGGTTCTGGCAAGGTAGGCCAGGGACGATTGCTGCACGTTGCTCCATCTTCACACAAGCTCAGGAGTACCGTAGACGATCCGCGACTTACTACTCATCTCAATACACAAGAACGACAAATCGCAGATCTGTTGTGGGAGGCCTTGCGGAGAAGGCACGAAAACCGAATGGAATGTCTAATAGGTGACGGAGTGCAGACTCTGAAGCTCTGCTACTGACATCTTTCTGCCTTCAGTGCCTATTAAGTCTCCAGAGCTTTTCAGGGGTGCCCCTGAGATGACTCCTAAAAGCGGCGCAGTGACGCGAAATCTGACTCGGATTAGCGCCTCTGGCAAACTTGGCAGCCACAAAAAATTTTCATTCACTTCTGAATTCCATCACGAGTTGGGATGACTGCTGTCCGTCCAATACTACGCTCGAGGCGGCACTATAGTTCTAGATGAAGTTTAAATTCAGTCCGATAAAGATGATGTACGTGCAGAGGTGGCGCTTAAGGCTCTGAAGGATGTTCGCAGCATAGCATCTTCAGTGAATACTATCTGCATAATGTACAGCCATCAGGTTGCTGCATAACCTAGTGAGTGGTGCTAGTCGTCTGATGTACAACGACTGATGAAAATCTAGCAGTGTAGAAACAACAGCTCATAGGAGACCCTGAATGTCACCACCTATTTGTCCTTCTTCTTCTTGCCGCCGCCACTTGCTTGACCCTCTTTCTTCTGGTGAACGATCAATCTAGTCCATGACTCTTCTTTATCCCATTCGAAGCCAGCGAGCACGGGTAGTTCGAGTTCATCGTCCTTCTACAAAGCAGAAGCAGTCAGCGAGCGTTTCTTTTCCATTCTCAGATGAAAATCGAAGATGCATTGATTGCGTACCTTCTTCTTGAACTGCTTGTGTATGGCATCTAGAGCGTCCTTGATCGTGACTCCTTTCAGGTTTCGAGCAGTGACTTCCAGCCCCAGTGGAAAATGGAGATCGATCTTCTTGACCGGTGGAGTGGTCAGAAATTTCTTCAGCGCATCCTTCTCATCTACTGTCGTGGGAGACGTGTTCAACTTCCTGCAAAAACTGTCAGTCAGCCTCGATTCCCACCATCGTCGTCATTTGATTTTACAGAAGAGCAGCATAAAGCTGCTTTTGTTAGACACAAGAGAGGAGACGTACCAGTTCAGCTGTTGTGTCTCCTTCGCTATCTCCAGTTCTTTGCCTTCCTTCTCTGCATGCTACGTCAGTTCATCGTCGTGCAATTTTCTTTCTACAAAGGGGGAGATGGAAAGGTCTCCAGCTCTACATACCCAGATCAGCAATGTTGTACACCCCAGCCGCGCTGGAGCTTGCTCTCCGATGTCCTTTCGTTTCTGGAGGGGAGGATGACATGCCGGAGATGGCGGAGTCGACTTTGTTTAGATCTGACGTTTCTGCGGCCATGATGGATTCTCTAAGTGCGCGAGGACAGATGTGATGATCAACGTGTGCTCTGTTCAGTAATGTGAAGGTCAAGTGCTACAGAGCCAGGAAGATGTTCAGGTACGAGAGTCAATCAGTACGGAAGGGGGTGGAATGCTGCTTAGCCTTGTGTCGTACCGCAGCAATGCGGGGTTTGGTCTCGTGATCGCGGGGAAGCGCTAATTTCTTGTCCAAAAGCCGACAGATTTCGGAGGATATAAAGACCCCAAAAAGACAATAATTTTCAAGAAAACACCTGAAATTTAGTCGCGAAGACAGGGATTCCAACCCCGATGCTCAAGGATGCTGGACGTCGTAAGCTCGTTGATCATATAGATCTGCACACTCCCGAAGGCAGCCTGACCATTCAGTTGCCATATATTCAAGATGTGTTAACCATTACACCATCTTCGCTTCTGTGTTCAGACATGCACAATTTAACAATCTATATATTCCACGATTTGGCTCGTGACAAGTCTCCAATTTATCCTCAATCCAAACCATCTTATCCCCTAAAGCCGAGTTGACATTGCCCACCAAAGCTTCAGCTTCTTGCACGAAGAAACCTTCTTTGCTGAGGAAGTTCTACACTCGCACTCATGACAAAATCAAAGAGGCGTGAGAAGCGCGAGGAGTATCGCTCCTCTCAGGCGGCTCGAGATGGGCAAGTCGAAATGCCTAAAAAGAAATTCTACCGGCAGCGTGCCCATGCAAACCCTTTCTCAGACCACGCCTTGACATAGTACGTGCAACCTCTGTCCCAGCATACACGCCTTTATCACGACCTCATCTGCCTCGGAGCTAACGAGCTGACCCAGATGGCCGCTGTAGTCCGAAGAGCCCCGCGCACATGGACTGGTCGAGTCATTTTCCCGCCTTCATTGATCCCCAAGACTACCAGAATGAAGACGCTCCGAAACAGATGAAGGCAAATATCACAGTCGCAGATATAGGATGTGGCTTTGGAGGCCTCCTCGTGGCACTATCGCCTCTCTTCCCCGAAAAGCTGATGCTGGGTACAACCTCTCCTCACTCCTTTTCGGGGATATCCATCGAGCTAACATGACTTTCACCCAGGCATGGAAATCCGCACCCAAGTAACAACCTACACGAACGATCGGATCTTCGCCCTCCGACAGCAACCCCTTCCTCCTCCTACCCCCACCAACCCCACTCCCTCCATCCCCAACGAACCCTCTCCCGACTCACACCCCCCACCTTCCCCCACATCCCCGTACCAAAACGTCTCGGCCCTCCGTGCCAACAGCATGAAGTTCCTTCCGAACTTCTTCCCCCGCGCCTCCCTCGAGCACATCTTCCTCTGCTTCCCGGACCCGCACTTCAAAGCACGGAAACACAAGGCTAGGATCGTTAGCGAAACGTTGTGTGCGGAGTATGCGTACGTTCTGAAGCCTGGGGGACGGGTGTGGACGATCACGGACGTTGAGGAATTGGCTGGTTGGATGCGGAAGCGGTATGAGGAGTTTGGGAAAAGTGAGGGGAATGAGGGGTTATTTGAGGAAGTGCGGCCGTTGCCCGAGGAGGGGAAGGAAGGGGAGTGGAAGGATGAGGAGGTGGGGAGTATTTTGAGGTGTATGAGGGAGGAGACGGAGGAGGGAAAGAAGGTTACGAGGAATGCGGGGAAGAAGTTCGTGAGTGTGTGGAGAAGAAGGGGGAATCCGCCGTGGCCAGGACAAGAGTGATACGAAAGTCAATATTGAATGAGGAACAAATGATACCTAAAGTCATGCCGTCTACCAATTTCAAATAATGCGTGGGCGCATAAAATGCTTCATACTCCAAAAGATTTTGATGGCCAAGAATGAAATAAGAAATCCTCCTGTCAAATGCGCATAGAACACCTCGCTCATATCCCTTCTCTTTGAATCCTTAATCCGTCGGGTTCTTATTCTTGCCAGATAACGCCTTTCCATACAACCAGCAGGATATTTTTGCACACGAAGACAATTGAGCTTGCGGTGCTCGTCTATACTTTGTTGATCCGAATAATCCAACGCTTTCTATTACCTCCCACCATATCTCTTCCAGTTCTCTGTGTATACTTTATTTGGGTTGGCGAATCATGACCGCGGAGTATCTAGTCACGGATCAGCGCAAAGTCATCATTCAGCTGCCTGTAAATGCTTACCCAAAAATACTTAGCAGAGCAAGCATGATGCCCATCGCAGCCTCGACCGTGATGATTCTCCCACCAGTGAAAGCACCAATGATCACTATCACACAGGTCTTCAAATGACCGACAACTGTGCTCTCGACTGGGCCAGCACCAATGATGATGTAGAATTGCGAGATGTTGATTAACGAGGCCATAACACCACTGAACAAGATCAGATACCAGATATTGATAGGCGCCTGGTCCAGGGCTGGGAATTTGTCGGTCCAGGGCACAACGTATAGAAGCACGATGGCTCCAATTGGCGCCTGGTTGTATAATAGCTGAAAGCCATTGACGTCGTATTTTCTTTGGTACGAGCCAACCCAGACAGTGTAGATACCGCTGATGAAAACACTGCCCAACGCAACGACAGTACCCAACACACCATTATCCTTAATAGGTGCCCCTGGAGGAGGTGGTGGCTTCACATCGTAATAGCTGATGAGAGCGACACCAAAGCACATGGGTATCAGAGCATAGGCAGCCATTCGAGGTATGTTCTTGCCGTAGAAAAAGAAGTTGATGATCGCGACTGTAGGTGTAAGGAGCACTCTTGTGATTTGGTAAAATGTGACCGTCGATATCTGCAGGGAAAGGTTCATGCCAACAATGTTGGCGGCCATTGAGACTGCCAATGGCATCATGCTGGCTACTGGTATCCATTTGGGTGTGAACATCTGGAACTGAGGTCTTGAGGCGGCGTAGAGCGTCGCAGCTGTGACGAAGAAATGGAAGGATGCGAAAGCTGCCTGACATTGGCCAAAGGAAGGGTCGGAGAAGATTGCTTTGTTGCAGAATACCTAAAGCAAGCAATCAGTCACAGTGATCGCTCAGAGCTTAGAATGTATGTGTGTCGCAGTAGGGACAGCTATCTTGACCAGCTGAAGTCTTGGCCATAGGCATCCTTGTGGGGAGGGCGCTTACGATGAACACGGTAGCGAAAGTGTTAATAGCCATCCACATTATCATTTTCGCTCTCGCGAGAGGATCGGGTGTAACATGGTCTTTTGTGATGACCGCTGGCGTGCGAGTGATTGTGCCATCTGCGCTTCCCTTTTCGATATCCTTGGGCGACCGATCATCCAGTTCCGTTTCTGACATGTTGAGTAGAGTCCGTTCCGAGCTTGCTCTGGATTCGCTGCGTGAGTCTACTGGATTGTGTGTCGTCTTGTCTTTGTACTTCTCATTGACGGCCATAATTTGAACTCATGAGGTCTTCAGAAGAAAGTGGAAGTGTGAGGTGGGAAATTTAATCGTGGCTGAATAAGGCTCACGAACCCCTCGTAACCCAATCGTCAGGTGAAGAGCAAGTGCCGGCGATACGAACAGTCTCAAGACTACGACTCGAGATGGCAATTGCCCATGGCTCAACGTTCGAATGGCGACGATGGACGGTCCTGAGTGCTGGTATAGCTTGCGACAGCCAAAAACCCCTTGGAAACCCTCTTATTATTATTTGGCGGTCCCTGACTCCCTGAGGCAAGGTTTGACTTCCGGGACCCCCAAAGCGCCTAGCTCCCGCCCCTAGCGTTCCCTTTTCGGGTCGGGGGTCTGGGCATGATATCAAATTGCCCTTTTCATCATCTGAAGCCCAAAGCCAATGCCTGTGTTCGAGCATTGCCACCAGCAATGCTTCAGACGGCATGAAAGCCAGAATGTGTCGCCAACATTACCTAAGCTGTTGCTATGGCCTTAAAGCTCCGTGATGTGTCCATAGCAGCTTTTGCAATTTTTGTTGCTTGGGGCTTTCTTGTTAGCTGGGCTCCTGTCATCCGCTACCTTGGGTATGCCTTCGTCACTGGCATACTGACAGCTTTTCTTGCCACCTCAGCTCTAGTCCTCCTCAGTTTCAACCCCAAGAGCGATGTCCACGCTCACAGACCCAGCACGACGGGTCCGGCCTTCATCGCACCGCAAGCATGGACGGAGGAGACAACATATCTGTCGCACAATGCGCTGTACAAGCAGAACACGATCTACCCTCCATCCTTCATCATCTCTCAGAGTGTCGACACTCTAATTGATTGGGTTCTCCGCGATTTCGTTTCGTCATGGTATGGTCACATTTCGAAGAGCCCTACCTTTGTCAACGAGATCGATCGCTCGCTCCGGACTGCCATAATTGAGATCAGGAAACGCATATTCGAGAAAGACGTCGTCGAGGTCGCAGTCTCACGAGTAGTGCCACTGATTACCAAACACCTGAAGGATTTTTACGAAGCAGAGAGAGCTGTGAAAGGCATCAACCTAAATCGTAATGTGACTGAATCAGAAGAGCTTGACCTCGCAATAGCGGCGAAGTACAGGGAAGGTCACCTTCATGCTGCAGCGTCTCTGAAACACACAGATCTCAGGCTTGTACAGCAAGAACATCTCAGACGAATCGTGCTTCGGGTTCTTCCGGAAGTTCTACCTGAGAGTGTGATCAAAAGCCGTGCGGTGTCTGTTCTAATTAAGGAGATTGTGTCTTGCGCCGTCCTCGCACCATTGATGCAGTCACTCTCCGACCCTGACACCTGGAACCAGCTCATGGAGGCTTATGGTCGAACAATGATGCAAGATCGCAAAAGCGTCCGTAAGCTACGGGCTGCGCTCGATGAGCACGCTTCACCACCCCCAAAGCCAACCAAATCGCAAGCTCTTCCGAGACTATCCCCAGGCGATGACGAGAGGAAGTTCGAGAGGTTCGTGAGATCAATCAGGCAATGCAACAACCTTTCAGAAGCGCGCAGACTTAGGAGCGAAATTGCCAGCAAGTTGAAACGGGAGTCGTTGATGGATTGTCAAGATCAGATATACCTACGAAGGTTGGAGACCGGCAAACAGCTACTGGATCAGCGAGTAGGCAAGCTCAGCGCCGTGGGTAATACTTCAGAGGGTCGGTTGCGGGTATCAGGAATAAAGAATGATCAAACATCTTCGGCAGCCCTAAATGTCTCACTACGAGAGGTGCTATACAGCGCAGCTGGACTGTCGTACTTCATGGAGTTCATGGACCGGCGACGAGGCATGGCTCTCGTCCAATTCTGGATAGTTGTGGATGGCATTCGCAACCCATTAGAAGACGAAACACGCACGGACGATCCCTTTGCCACGACGCAAAAGCACTGGACGGACTCTGACCGCATGGATCTTGCTCAGATCAGTGAGGCCTACTTATCGAAACCAGAGCTACATGTACCCGACGATACAAAGCGAGCAGTTCATGCTTTTCTTCACGCAAATTCTCAAGCCACAATGTTGCAATTTGTGGGTGCAAGGGGCGCGGTCCTAAAAGCTCAGTCTGCGATATACGCTGAGATGAACGAGCATCACTTTCAAGAATTCAAACGGTCTGATCTATTCTACAAATATCTTACCGCAGATGACGGCGCCTCGAGAGGGCCAATAAAACCTGCACCTCGCGCCATAAAGCAACCTTCAGTTCCGTCGATCCCAGAATCCCCGAGCCGACCTAATCTCAGCCGAATGGCAACAGGTCTCAGCGGTACAACATCCAGGCTGAGGAGGAACGCTGCGTCTAGTAATGATTTGAGTAGCTCCGCCAAGGCCTCAGAGTCAGCAACCGAGACTCGGCGCTCATTAGACGTGGATATATCAGGACCTCTGTTTGATGACGATGTTGATGATGAGCGCATGGCTCGCTCTACGCACAGCCTCGACAATGAATCAATAAATGGAGATCAGGGTCCCGAAAATCAAGACCAGGTGGTCAATGCTATGGAAGCCGCGCTGGAAGATATTCTTACGAACGATAGCAAGGGTGACGACACAAAAGACTCGCTTTTCGGAGGCTCAGATTCCACCTTCCTCAGTAACAAGGTCACTGACTCACCACGAAGCTCAGGAGAATTCAAGAGGGTTGAATCACTTGCAGTCAGCGAGAAGGACAAAGAAAGGCCAAATCTAGCTTCATTGGGGTTGGTGAATACATCTTCTCGGATCGGAGTCTTCACAGATAACGATCTGTTTGGTGATGAAGAGAAGTTCCTGGAAGATGAACAAACAGATCCAGAGCTTTCTGCAGAAGAGAAATCGGTAGACGACGAAATACAACAGGCGCAGCCAGGCGATCTTGGACTTGCGGAGGCCATTACTGCACTGACAGCAGATATTGACAGACTCGCTGCGCAAGAATCAGTCTTAGAGACATTGAGCCGCAAAGCAGAGCTCACCAATAACGTTGCTGAGCTTCGTATCCTTGGAAAGTCGAGATCTAGTCTGCAGCGCGAGATCCGTCGCAAAGAACTACAGCGGCAGCAGTACATCGTACAAGAAAGCGACAACAGTCTCTATGGTCGTGCAAACGTCCGGATTAAGTCGATTGTAGTTGGCCGAGAAGATGACGGGCAAGAGTTCGCTCTCTACGTGGTCGAAGTTCAGCGACAGGCGGGCGAGAACATGCCTGCAGCCTCGTGGAGAGTACCTAGACGCTACAGCGAATTTCATGATCTTCATAGACAGCTCCGTCTGAAGTATCCCGGTGTTCGCAGCATTGATTTCCCTCGGAGGCGGCTGGTGATGAAACTTCAACGCGAGTTCCTTCGGAAGCGAAAAGACGCTCTTGAGCAGTATCTGCGGCAGCTACTTCAGCTCCCAGCGGTTTGTCGCAGTCGTAACCTGCGGGCGTTCTTGTCCCAGTCAGCCATCATCAGCCAGAAGGACTCGACTCAAGATGGTGAGCGACGAGACATTGTCTCTCGCTTGTACAATTCTGTCGCTGATGGTATGGACGAATTTATTGGCAATGTCCCCGTCCTTGACCAACTTTCACTTGCCGGCCAAAACCTCATCTCCGCTGCCACTTCTCAATTCAACACCATCACAACCACCAACGCTCAGAATCCGAGTGCCAACGCGGCAACATCCTTACCCATTGCACCTGAAGACCCCATTCAATCAGACGAGGCACGTGCTGAGCTTCTTGCGTTCGAGCCGGGTGCAGCGAATACTCCCCGCTCTGATCAATTGGAGCCGTTTGTGAAGCCGATCTCTGATATCTTCCTCGAGGCCTTCGACCTGCAACGCGGAAACAACTGGCTACGCGGTCGAGCCGTCGTCGTTGTACTGCATCAGCTTCTTGGAGGCACAGTCGAGCGAAAAGTGAGAGAATCTGCTCGAACGCTCTTTGCAGAGACGGCTGTTCTTAAGTATATCGATATGCTTAAGGATACAATGTGGCCTGGTGGTCAGCTGCAGAGAGAGAGGCCGGTCAGAACACCAGCGGAAAAGGCAAGGACAAAGACAGAGACGGGCGTGATGTTGGCAACACTCATACCGGAATTAGCAGGAAGCGTGGTTGGCAAGCAAAACGCACAGGCTGCGAGCAGGCGATTGGCAGCGACGGTGAATAATGGAAGACTCAACACGCATTTGGCATTTGTGATTTTGGATGAGCTCGTGGAAGAACTATTTCCTCGGCGTGGGATTCGAGGAGGATGACTGTATATATGCGAAGATACCCAAAGGTCTGGCTGTCCACGCCAGTACAGACTCAGTACAATGTTCTACACAGTTTACAAGACCATGACTGCATTTGCGGTTTTTCCATGCGATGCAAAATCGCAGCTATGGCAGTCACAGCTTCCTGCGGCGGCCGGAAAAGGGGCGGGTAATGCGCTAGGCCGAAAGTAGCGGAAGTGGTTGCATTAGCGCCGTCGCGTCGACGCGTCTTCTGAAGGCCCAAATAACCAGCCTTGCGATAATCCAGCGTTTCGCTTTGCTTGCATTTTACACCTGCATTGTCTTTCAGAATGCCTATGAAAGCATCAAACTCGACACAATCTGCGCAAGCAAAAGCAGCTCGTGCACGCCAGTACTTGAAAAGCGGGGGGATCACGCGCGAAGACTCGGACGATGAATTGGGCCTCGAAGATCACCCCTGGGAATGGATATACTCTCACTCGCCTCCACCAACCCCTCAGAAGCAACGAAATGGCTCGGCATCATTGCAGATTATTGGCGCTCGAATGGGGAAGTTTGAATGCCGTGTTGGCGACTGCGTGCTGCTTAAAGCGGAGGGAAATAAAGAGGCTTGGGTGGGCTTGATCTGCGACTTCGTTGAGGAGGACTACGGCAGCGACAGTGAAGAGGATGATGATGAGGACAGCGGATATGGAGGAAGTAAAGGTCAGCGTATGGCGGCAAATTTCATGTGGTTCAGCACTTCGAAGGAGATTAGGAATAAGGAGAAGAGGAAAGCAGACGCCTTACCCTATGAGGTCTATATCACGCCCTCATGGGACACCAATCCATTGGCGAGTATCAATGGCAGAGCTACCATTCTATCGCAAGAGGCCTTTATGCATAAGTATCCGTCTGGCAAAGTGCCGAGATCCTCAAAGGACTTCGGCAAGGTTTTCATGTGCAGGAAAGGATGCAACACTCGCACAGCTACTTATACAGAGGAGTTTGTGTGGGAGGAAAGGTACAATAGGGCCGAAGACATAGCATCTCTGATCGAACTTGTTCAAAGCCAGACGAAGGCGACAAGAAGGAAGAGAAAGAGGACAGAGGAGCATGAGGATGATGCTGAAGAGGTTCGCTCATCACTTCTCATTTCCACCCCGTTTCTAATATTCATAGTACATCGACCGCCCGGACCCAACAGAGCCTAGAACCCCGAGCAAGAAGCGCAAGTACACTCATCCCCTAACCCCATCTTCCACGCCCAAACGAAAACCAAAGACGCCGACCTCCACCCACAAACGTGCCATCATCAAGAAGCCCCTCACCATCACACCCTTAACAACGCGCTACCTCTCCCCCTCCCACACCAACAGCACCCCCCACCAACTCGCGCGCACCAATCTCCACGTCTCCTCCGTTCCCACATCGCTCCCCTGCCGCGAAACCGAATTTACAACAGTCTACTCCCACCTCGAAACGGCCATCACCGACGGCAGCGGCTCCTGCATCTATATTTCCGGCACGCCTGGCACTGGCAAAACCGCCACAGTCCGCGAAGTGATCAGCTCCCTGCACTCTGCCGTCCAAGCGGAAGAGCTCGACGACTTCATCTTCGTCGAGATCAATGGCATGAAAGTGACGGAACCCTCCCAGGCTTACAGTCTCCTTTGGGAAGCCTTACGGGACGAACGTGTGTCTCCAGCACACGCATTAGGGTTGCTGGAACAGGAATTCGCGCATCCGAGCCCTAGGCGCGTGCCGTGCGTGGTGCTTATGGACGAGCTGGATCAGCTCGTCACGAGGACGCAGAGCGTGATGTATAATTTCTTCAACTGGCCGCAGCTGCGGCATAGTCGGTTGATTGTCCTGGCAGTTGCGAATACGATGGATTTACCCGAGAGGACTTTGAGTAACAAGATTAGTTCGCGGCTTGGGTTGACGAGGATTTTGTTTCCGGGCTATAGTCATGAGCAGTTGATGGAGATTGTGCGGACGAGGTTGGAAGGCGTGGATGGCGATGTTGTCGATAAAGATGCGGTGCAATTTGCTGCGAGGAAGGTGGCCGCTGTTAGTGGCGATGCGAGACGGTGTTTGGATATCTGTAGGAGGGCGGTCGAGATTGCCGAGGCAGAGGCCCAAGAGGAAGGGGTGGCCGTGAGCACGCCAAGTAAGAGTGCGAAGAGGAGGGAGATGGACGCTCAGCGGAGGGCAGGGAAGGGGAAGGTAACTATTCAGACTGTCAAGAATGCTATCAATGAGGCGACATCGAGCCCTTTGCAGCAGTATTTGAGGAATTTGCCGCTGGCTGCGAAGGCATTTCTGGCTGCTCTTCTTGCACGCACGCGCAGGATGGGCGTCAATGAGTCTGTTCTTGTGGACGTGGTTGATGAAGCAAGACGGCTTGCTCTGATGGCGGTGGAAAATCCCAAGATCCAGGAGATGTTGCTGAAAGAAGATATCGCCGGCCGAAGAGGTTCAAAAGATGATGTCTTTGTTCGAAAAGTCGAGGTGCAAAAGACTGTCTACCGAGTTAAAGGTCTGAGCCATGCTGCTGCTGAATTAGCTGAGGCTGGTGTGATTGGGCTTGAAGGCGGTCGTGTGCGAGGTGAGCGGATTGGAAAAGTCAGACTAGCCATTGGAGATGAGGAGGTTAGTACTGCTCTTCGAGGTGACGTTGAAGTCAGAGGACTTGGTTTTGGATAGATGTATGGATGAAATTTATCTCGACGTGGACCCTCACTTAGCTTTTCATGCATTACGCCTAACTCGCATTCTCTTCCAATATTTTGGACTTTAGTTCGCGTGTTATATTTTGTAGTATAGAGAAGTGAAAGTCCCGCATCGAACAACATTGTGACAGCCTCACTCAACTGCTCAACGAATTCCTTAACGCCGTCGCTACACGTTTGGAGAAAAATACGTTAGAATTTCTGCCGTCCCAAAGTAGGCTTCCACTCCAACGGATGGGTCTCCGGCGTTGCTTCGCTGTTCTGCCTCCACACTTTGATCGTCTTGTCGGCTTCTCCCGTGATCAATCGAAGACCAGTCCTATCAAAAGTGCTTGAAAAAATCCCCGACTCCGCATCCAAGCTTCCAGGTTGTGCGGTTGTATCTATGCCTTGGTACTTGTGTCCGCTCTTCCAATCCCAGAACGATATTGATCCGTTGTCTCCTCCTGAGAACATGACATTGTCTTCATTGACTGCCAATGTGTTGATCACAGCGTTGTGGCCTTCAAAATTCTGCATGAAAGCGCCTTCAGGGCATTTCCATTGCTTGATGCTGCCGGTGCTGCTACTAGCAAATGTGAATTCCGTCGGATGGACTGCTAACGAACGCACTCCCTTTTTGTGGTGTGTGAGTACGCCCATAGTTTTGCCGGCGGCAAGATCCCACAGGCGTACAGTGGAATCGAGAGACGACGTGATTACTTGTGGATCGGCTTCCTGGCATTTGAGGTCAGATACGGTCTGAGTGTGTCCGCTCAGGACATGAATGTTGCTCCGAGTCCGCATGTCCCACACCCTAGCAACACCATCCCGACCACCTGTGACCAGTACATCGAGGGTAGGATGGAGGGCTAATGTGTAGACTCCGCTGAGATGGCCATGGTAATGTCGAATGACTTTGTTAGTCTCTAGATCCCAGCACTTCACTTGCTTATCTTCCCCACAAGAGAACAGATACGGATGTCGCGGTGAGACGGCAAGACCACGGACTGTTGAGATATGGCCTGTTAAAGTGAGTTTGAGGGATCCTGAGGCCAGGTCCCAAATCTTGATCGTGCGGTCCCCTGCACCGCTGGCGAACCATTGGTTATTTGGCTCCACTGTGAGGGCCCTCACCCATCCTAAATGGCCGGAGATGACTCGCATCAGTTCCCAAGGCGCGTGCCACTCCGGCTTTACGTGTTGTATGTTCTGCCGGCGCACTAAGCTCGAGGATGAGTGTGTACCTGGTGGTGAGCCAGCATTGCCTTTTCGCAAGGCCAGCGCAGTCGATTGACCACCTGAGATTTCACTTTTAGACGCTATCCCCTCAATCGTCTTTGCTGTCGACGACTGTGTATTGTCATCAACCTTTTTCTTTTTGTTGCCCCTTGCTGCGGCGGCTGCAGCTTTCTGTTTCGCTTCTAGTGCTGGGGGTAATGTCTGTACTGCTTCATATTCTGCTCGCAGTCGGGACGACAAGCCCGCTTTCTCGGCTGCTTGTAGAGGGTCTTGTGGAGAGGATGACTCGTATGGCGCAGGGCTTGTATAATCGGAACCGAAGAGATCTCGAGTTCGTTTGAGGGATGTCTGGACGAGAGCGGTTGGGGAAGAGATTGAGGCAGCCATTTTGATATTCAAGGGTTGGGGTGGTTGTTGGGAGCTGAGATGATATTCGGAAGGGCAACATCAAAACGGAGGCTAGATTTATGCAGAATGTCAAAAACTGATGTGGCTGAGCGGGAGGCAGGAACGGACCGTGAAGCACGTGGCTTTGTCGTCACTCTCTCTAGAACCTAATTCTCGTCACGCATGATACCAGACCATGAGTTCAGATCCGGAAAATAGATATGCTATTCATGAAGCTGCACGAGAAGGCCGGAGTGAGAAGCCCCAGCACGTTGCAAAACAAATGTACTGAACTATTTGTCTTAGCTGCCGCGGTTGAATCCCTGCTCAACGTCTGAACTTGCTCCCCTAAGTTTGTGTCACGCCAGTTGACTGAGCTACAGGCCAATCCAAAGCTAGCTCAACGTCGCGATGAAGACGATCGATTACCCATCCACTGGGCTTGCTCATACAACCACCGTCCGATCATCGAGCTTCTAATCTCTCGGAAAGACTTCGATCCGGGCGTACAGGTAGGCTCATTCACTTTGTATCGAACGACAGTCGTTGAAAGATGGCAGGATGCGTCTGGCTGGACGGCCTTAATGATCGCTTCCTCGCTGAAGGAAGAAGACGGGCTCGTGAAACTGTTCTTAAGCAAAGGGGCTGATGCCACCGTCCAGAACAACGCCGGTCAGGTATGTCACAGTCTTTTTCTTTCTCACGGACAGGGCGCTGTCATCTTGAACACTTCTTTTTACACCTTTTGTTCGGCTATCTTAAGATCGTGATCTGATATCGCTGTTCACAACGCAGAGTGCTCTGCATCTCACGACTTCCAAATCGAATCTTTCTATTGCTCGCCTCCTGCTCTCACATGGCGCTTCTGCCCGGGTAAAGGACAAGAGGGGACAACTTCCCCTTCACAGAGCTGCGGCCATCGGAAGCGTGCCTCTAATTGAGCTGATGATTGCGAACCGGAGTCCTGTAAATGCTACTGATGTTAGTGGGTTGAGTGCCCTGCATCATGGTAGGCGTATCTCTTAAGTGCGTAAATTCACAAGGCTGATGAGATGTCTCAAGCCATATCCGAAGGCCATGGAGAAGCTGCTTTGGCGTTACTGAGAGAGGGCGCCGAGTCGGACAAGAGGGATCACGATGGGTATTTGGCCATTGACATGGCCCCAGATAAAAGTGTTAGTTACCCGTCCAAACTGAACTGATCGCAAACCAGAAGCGGGGAGCTGACCAACTTTCACAGGTGAGATTGTATATACTTAGAGCAGCTGAACGAGAGGATCTTGATGTAACAACACAATGAAGTGACATGATACCATATTGCACGGATGATTAAATGAGTTCTGAAATATCAATGACGGTAATTGGCCATAGAATTACATGCCCATCTCACTTGGAAGCGAATCATTTCACCCTCTCCTCAACCATCTCCCTCAGTAGAGCCTTGAGATCCACTATATCAGCTTTCAGCTCCTCCACCTTCTCGCTCTTCTCACCCAACATCTCTAGCGTGGCCTCATAACGCCCCTTCATATCGCTTATCTCCTTCTCCAACACCTTGACCCTATTGTCCACCGCCTTCTTGCCAGCATTATCTTTCATTAGCTCCACTACTTGGTCCCTCGCTTCATCTCTCTGCTGTGCTAGTCGCGCTAGCTCGTCCTTGTGTTCTGCTTTCTCGCTTTCCAAGCGGCGTACGGCAGCGGACATCCGCTCGACAAGCTGGACAGACGGTCCAGCACCAGCAGTAGAGACGGAGACTAGATCATGAATGGTCCGTTCAGGTGGCGTTGCCGGTGTGTGGACGCCGGCAAAGAATTCGTCTTCATTATGAGCGTCGTAATCTACTGACGGCGTCTCGGGAACACCGTTGTTGATGGCAATGTCTGGTACAGTGGACATAGAATCCACACGATCAAGACCCCGTGATGTGGGTGCAGACCTAAGATCTGGACCTTCTCCAAACACGGGCTGGGTCGTCGAGCGACGACTTGGCGGACGCTCAAGAGGTGAGTAGCCGGAACCAGATAGGCCAAGACCTTGATAGCTGGAGACGCGTCGACTGTGAGGGCTTGAACGGTCGGCGGCGTTAGATGACTTCCGAGTCCGATTTGGTATCATTGGAGACTCGTTTCGTATCTGAGTATACAGATTCCCGGGAATAGATTTCATGAATTCATCTCGGATCCTGCACCTTTCTTCTTCAAGACGATGGGCTTGACGTGACTCCAATGATTCACGCTCGGTCTTAAGCTCATTGCGGGTCGCATTGACTTCAGCTTCGGCTTTGTTGAGCTGATCTCGGATGGTTTTAAGTTGAGATGTCAGAGATGCTCGCTCTGAGTCTAGATCTTGACTCATGCTGGTAGCCCGTTCAAGCTCTTCCTCCATTTTTCTCGATCGGGTGTTCTATAGGACGTCAGCAAGCTAATGATCGTATCAAGAAAACGCAACTTACGCTCTCACGAGCCTTTCGTCTAATTTCGGATTCTCGCTTTGCAACCTCGTCCCTCTCTTTCTCTAAAGTTGCCACTCTTGACAGAAGGGATCCTTCAATGCCTTGCCAATTTTCGCTAGCTACAGCATACTGATTCTGAAGTGTCTCGACCTGCCGCAAGAGCTTAGCTTGCACATCACCACCCTGGCCAGCAGAAGCCTCTTCTGCGCGAGCACGGTAGGCTTCTAGCCTGCTTTCCAGTATGTTGAGTTCGCCCTGCCGCTCAATTTCTGCCACTCTGGCACGCTCCTTCTCGCGTTCCCCTTTTTCTCGAATCTCGCGTAACACATTCTGATGCTCCTTCTCAGTCAGCTCCTTTTCGATTTTGATATTGGTAAGCTCTTCTGAGAGATCTGCTGCAAGCTTTCGTTGCGCGTCTAATGCCTCCGTACGCGCTCTCTCTTCTGCCTCTTTTGCAGATGACGTAGCTTCTGACAACCGCATTTGCAGGTCACGAATCAGTGAGTCTTTGGCATCTCTATCTGCTCGCAGAGAGCTCAGCTCTTGTTCCAGCTTAGTGAAGCCCTTCAGCTTTGTTCCTGCTTGCTTCTCGTTTGACTCAGCTCGCTTGGCTCGATCTTGGGCTTCTCGAGCAGCTTTCTCCTGCTTCTCGACTTTTTGCTTTACTGTTGCAACCGTCTTGTCATCCTCTGTTGATTTGGCTCGTAGCTTTTTGATCAGCGTCATATGCTTGAGTTCAGTCTGCGATAGCTTCTGACCCTCCTCTATCAGGAGAGCAATCTTCTCGTCTTTTGCTGCAAGCTTCTGTTCGTGGCTGCTCGGTAGAGCACCTGCAGAAGCTGATCGTGCTGCCTCAGCTGCCTCCTTCGTGAGATATTGAAGCTTAGCTTGCAGCGCATCAATTCTCTCTATATATTCATGTGTCTCTTCCTGTCGTCGAAGCTCCGCTGCTTCGCTGTCGTTACGAAGCTGTTGAATGGTCTTTTCGTACTCCTCAGGCATCTGCGCCTCCGCTGGGGTAACTGTTCCATTCAGTTTCGGCGATTCTAGTACCTCCGGAGTATTCGCATGAGTAACTCCCGGGGAATCTCTCCTTGGCTCTCCCCCATATGACTCGGTCGACGACTCCGGGGCATCTGTATCCAGCTCTAAGCCATTCACCGAAGGCGCATTTTGGCTGGCCAGACTCGACACTGCGAGAATCTTGTCTGAAGTTTCCTTTCCCTCGTCGTATTGAGCGCCAGGCGTAGCCTCTTGTTCCAACGTTGCCAGTGATTCACTTGTCGGAGCAGTACCTTCCATGCTGACCTCTCGTTGCGGCTCTGCACTTTGTCTTGAGCTTTCACCCACGTTAGCTGGACTCCCGGTCCTGGATGGCAGACCTGAAGAGAGAGCATTTTCATCAATCTTCTTAGCCATGTTTTTGTTTGCCATGGCTCGGGCGAGCCTCTCATTCAGTCTCTCTTGTGCTCTATTTGCAGACGCTGGTCTGGCGGGACTGGCTGGCCTGGCCGGTGCCGCCATGATATCTTTTCGATCTGGCTGCTCCGTGGCTTCCGCATCAGGCTTCTTTTGCGCCTTAGGGTCGTCTTCGGCCAAAATGGTGTCCAGCCTCGACTCCACACTTGAGAGGAAGGAGCCCCATCTTGAAGACGCTTTCTGGTTTTGTGAAGGATTGGATGCCATGTCAATGCTTATGAGCTTGTACTTCAAGGTGTAAAAGTGTTGTATGCATTATGAGAGCGTCTGACCGTTTCACGAGGCCCTTGACCGAGCTTCCAAATCATTGACAGCAAAGGCTAGCCTGCGCCATGCAGGTGGACTCACGACCGTACTTCGCCGAAATATGGTCCTTTGAGATTGCAAAAGCGTCTGTTTTCGTTTTGTGTGAATGATTGAGAAATTTGTGGTCTATTTCGTGGGTAAAGGTTGGAGCGACATATCTGAAAATAAAATGACAGCATAACGTTTGCGGCATCATGCCCGAGGCGTTTGACGCGTTCAGCCTTCCCAACTTCAACACAACAATCTATCCCACTACAGCCTCATTTATCTGACCTTTGCGCCATGGCCATCGTGGTACGGCTTCCCAAAATACCACGAACGCATTCATTGATGACACAACCAGGCAGTGGGCCAATTGTGCTCCACAGCTTCCATGACGCACAATCTCTCGCAATGCCGTACATTGATACAGAAAGCTGTGGCAGCAGGTGCAAGCGTATGTCACTCTATTACCCACGAACGTGCCTCCCGATTGACCCTCACTCAGCCTTCTCTCTCATCTAGGTCCTCTTCCTCCCCGAAGCAAGCGATTACATAGCGCCCTCCCTCTCTGAAACCGTCTCTCTCGCCATCCCAACCCCCACCTCTCCATTCGTACTCGGTCTGCAGGCCGAAGCCACGAGGCATGCTCTCCCCATCCACGTCGGCATCCACGAGCCTGTGGGAGACAGGAGACGGGTCAAGAACACCCTGATATGGATCGACAAGAAGGGCAACATCGCCAATCGCTACCAAAAACTCCACCTCTTTGACGTGGATATCCCCAATGGGCCGAGCTTGAAAGAAAGCAGGTCTGTGGAGCCCGGAAAGGCCTTATTGAAGCCGTTCTCGACGCCCTTGGGGAGGTTGGGGAGTATGATATGCTTCGACCTGCGGTTTCCAGCGCTTTCTTGCAAGCTGAGGGATCTGGGTGCGCAGATACTGACCTATCCGTCTGCCTTTACGGTGCCGACAGGTGAGGCGGAACATTGGGAAGTTCTGTTGCGGGCGAGGGCTATTGAGAATCAATCGTATGTGATCGCGGCGGCTCAAGTGGGTAGGCATGGTGGGAAGAGGGCGAGTTATGGGCATTCCATGGTCGTGGATCCATGGGGAAAGGTTCTGGCTGAGGCTGGTGGAGTGGAAGATTGGGAAAGAAGGGCGCAAGAGCCTGAGCTCATTACTACCGATGTAGATCTAGAAAGACTGGAGAAGGTGAGGAAAGAGATGCCGCTGACATTGAGAAGAGATCTGGTGGATGTTGTTGAACCATGAAGCTGGCATACTGGAAAATGAGGCAAAGTGGGACGATATGAGGATAACAATGTGATCATTAAACACCTTGCTAACTTGCTGTCCAGCGAACGCTATAATAAATCAAAATCATGGCACGCACACCAACATTATACTGAAGTGAAATGCACCATCATCACTTCGTCAGCACTGCACAGCTGTTGGCTACATCACGTAAACAGCCAGGACCTTGATCTTGACCTGGATCTCCCACTCTTGCCCCTCTTCTCCACCAGTGCCAACCTACCATTATCTTTCCTAAGCTCGACAACGGTATCCTCAATTTTCTTCCTATTCTGCTTGTCACGCAGTTTGGCGGTATGTTTGAATAGCTCTTCTTGATCATGCTCGTTAATGTAGCGCTTGATGACGATGTATTCCATATCCTAGAATTCAGCATTATCAGTGTTATTCCGAACATATTGGGTGCTGGACGCGTGACTTACCTCTGCCCACTCCCAAGGCAGCTCATAGATATCCAGCGTCTCGGTGCTCATATACTTTTTATGGACCTTGATATACGTTGGCCGCATTAATTGCTTGCCATGGTCTGCATGTTTCTCGCCCTTCTCCTTGTCGGCCTTTTTGTCGGCCTTCTTCAGCATCTTTTCTATGCTTTCTTCGGTGTAGCCGGCCTCCCTGAAGGTCTTTATGGTCTTCTCGCGCCATGCTTTCTCCTCTTCTTCCTTTTTCTTTTCCTCCTTTTTCTTTTTTTCCTCCTGCTCACGGTTGTACTCTTTGATCCATTCCTCTCGACGTTTCTTTTCGTCAGCTTCTTTTTGGCGCTTTTTCTCCGCCTCGATCAACTGCTCCCTTTCATACTGCTCTCGTGCCTTCTTCTCTTTCTCTTTCTTTTCTATCTCATCAATCTTCTTTTGGTCTTCAAGAGCCTTTCGCTGCGCCTTCTGTTCCTCTTGTTTCTCAAGGTCCTCAAGTCTCTTCAGGCGCTCTGCAAGTTTGGGATCTTGATAACGAGGGCTGGGAGATCGGCTGGGGCTGTAATGGTGGTGATGGCTATGTGATCGGTGTCTGCGGGGGCTACGATGGGCATGGTCGCTGTAGTCACTGTAATCATCGTAATCATAGCCATGGTAAGAGCCGTGAGAGCCGCGTCGACCGCGAACAGGGGAATGGTCATCAATTCTGTTGTGTATCACGACAGAAGCTGGGCGATGGGCCGACGTAGAACTGGAACGATACATGGGCTGTCCAGCTGGCGCTGCTGCGGGGACAAGCATGCCGTTCTGGTCCTGCATGTAGAAAGCTTGCCGATTTCCATGCTCTGTGTTCATTCTAGGGCGACCACGTCCAGGACGTACAGCGTGAAGCATGACGGGATTGCCCTCAGCATATTCTGGCCACTCCATGCTTGAAGCGAACGCAATATTGTAGGAGTAGTATAGGTAGGTAGCGCAGGCCGCAAAGGGGACGGGTGTATATAGCTCTCAGACAGTAGAGCCGCCGGCCTTCATCGTAGACGTATCTTTCAGGCAGGAAGGATGCTGAGAAATTGGCTGGTGGTCAGCATATAGTGGGGTGATTACTGTGGGAATTGGCGCTTGAACGCATACAACGCTGCCACGCACCATGCCGGCTAGTTGACGCACCAGTTCGGGCGATGATGTTCTAGCCAACCAATCCGCCCTTAAGAGCTCCTGATCCCAGTCTCTCGGCATCAGCGACTCAGCCCTGTTCCACCCTGTTCAACCCTATAAAGCTTGCTGAGGCCCCCAATGTCGCTAATAAAAGCTACAACTTCCCTAACTATCTTCATCATTATTTTAGCGAGAGAGTAATGTTTGGGGTTTAGGGCTGCAATTTTGATCTAGACATGCATCATGCAGCTCCAGGGCTAGCATGCATTTCGTATGCAACGACAAGCTTTCCTCTTTGTTGTCCTTTCATTCTGACGACTGAAAGAACCCACTGGACGACTTAATAAGCTGCAGCCTTCTCGACTTGTTACGAGCTCGGTTGTCTGTGGTGGCGATTTCCATTTGACTCATTACGGCCGGCAAAGACTTCACCGAATCTTCACCGCCATGCCCATGACCTATGAGTGTTCATGTCGGAGCAACGCCGCCCCACAGTACTTGGAAGTGAAAATCTCACGCAGCCTTTTTTGATTCTCCGCCTGATCGATCTCAGAGTTGGGAAACCCGACATTTAGCTCGTTGTAGATACTGCGCCTTCACGGCACGGTAGGTCAATGCAGGCATCCTCTTTCGACGTAACCACTTCGGAAGTGGCTCTTGCTTCACTTGCTGTGCATATCATATTCTAATCCAGGTCGAGAAATCCTTTACAATGCTCGCGTGCCATCTCCGCTGTTGCTACCCGCTATCATTGATATCGACCATCTGAGAGTGTCTACTATCGTATGTCATTGCTTGTTCTCAACGTGAAGCCGACTGTGTCGCTTGATAGCGAACGGCGTGAAGGCATGTGAATCCAATCACAATTTGCTGCATTCATTCAATGTCGACCAAACACTCTTCCACGCCTTAGACGATCACTTGCATATCATTATCCGTGAGACTCGGTTCAGTAAAGTGTGCTTCAAAAGAAATCCACCACATGAAACGAACTTTGCCCAACAAGCGCGGCCCAAGCGGGCTCGATCCCAGTAGTCAACGAAAGTGAGTCACATATGTCAAGTGCAACTAGCTACACCCGTCCGTTTCCATCTTCCCCATGTCCCACAAATCGCAAATAATCAAGTTTATAAAGAAAGACGCCACAAATTCAACGTCCTAAAACACTCGCTTCCATCTCCAGGACAATGGCTCGTTCTATCTACCCCATACTCCAAAATGATGTCACGGACTGGCAAGGTCGAGTCCTCCCCAAAGCCTGCATCGATCACCTCTTCCCCTCCTGCGTGGTACGCCTAGCCGTTCGTGACTACGAAACAGGCGTCACAGAAGCTATCTATTTCCGAATCATGAAGATCAAAGACGGCACGTTCTGGGGCAAAACAGAGATGACGTATCGCATCGGGCACTTAGCAGGCATGGGCATGGTCAGATTTGAGGATGGGCAGCAGTTCACGTGGCGGAGAGAGCACATCAACGAGATCCCAATGGAGAAGTTCCTGGATCAGCCGAAGGCGTATCGCAAGAAGGTAGCAGGATTGAGAGGCAAGAGGCCGGAGAAGGGCTATTTTCCCACAGGACTAAGGGGTCTGTAAGACAGTAGTGTTACTGCAACGAGCCATCATCCGTACCCGTGCTATAGCGCTGACTGTCAGACCAACCTACATTACCTCACATGTCAGTTCCAACCTGTGCAGATGAAGTTTCATTTTGCGATGGCAGCACTGCCGTTCGCTTCGACAGTCAGTCAGCACTAACGGGACCACGAAGTGATCCGGCCCCCGCAGCACTGACATGTGCTCTAAAGTGTCAACATTAGCACCTCGAATTCCAAATCTGGGTGTTTCAACATGATGGTTTACTACTTTTAGGCCACTGTTAAAATCCTTTCGCCTAAATTCGGTTATTGGAGGATTCTTATTCATCATGAACATCAGCACTAGGATCTTGAGACGAGCTCTAACGGCGCATCACGGACCCGAGAAGTGCACCCCCTCCGAGAATTGTCCGGGGGCCTTCGGGGCCCTTGGCTCTGGAGTTTCAGGACGCTCTAAGGACAGCCACCCCGGAAAGCCTTCTAAAGGTCCCCCTTAAAGAATATTTTATATTAATTACACTTTTCTCTTTGTTAATTAAACTAAAAAATCTAAAAAAATCTAAAAAAAATCCAAGTAACTTTTAGAGCGTTATTAGAAACAAAAAAGCACATAATTGTATTTTTTTTATATTTATTTAAATAGATTTTGACTACGATTCTCGGAGGAGGTGCACTTCTCGGGTCCGGTGAAGCGGCGTTAACTCGTGAAGATTTTCTCATTCGCATTGGGTATCATTGCTAGTTGGATGTTGGGTGTAGAGCCCAACTGTTGAAGCAACAACATTCACGCGGAGGATCCGTGCTAGCATTTTGTACTTCATACCCTGCCTCTGGATTTCTAAGCAATCGTCGTGGGAGTCAGCACTACGATTGTCAAGCCCAAATTTGACATCTACAGTACCGTTCTTTTTTCATCAAGCTTTCGTTGAATGTACGGAGCGATCATTTGTCCATTGTATCGTGTCCATTCGCATCCACCGGCCTCATCGAAACCACCAATTCACACTACCTGTCACCCCTTCACCAATACCCTTGACACTATGCCACCAGCCAAGGGGGATGAACAACCCATCACCGCTTTCTAATTCAGCCTCGTAGCCTCCCTCTACACGCTCCCCGTCACCTTCTCCCCAAACAGCTTCCTCAAGCACCCCCCTCTCCCGCCCGACCATCATCTCTTCGCCCCTGATCGCCTCACTAAATCCCTCCTCCCCGGCTCTCTTCCCTGTCGTTTCCATACTCAGTCGTCTTCGCACACCGTTCAGCAAATTCTTCCCTTTCTCTGGCTCCATCAACCTAATACTCTTCTTCCCACTTAACTGAACAAAAACGTTATGATTTGGATCCTTATGGAGCGGCGTATACGTGGGCGGTATGCCCATCCATAAGCTACTGTCATAAACATCACCCTTCCCAGCTTTCGTCACATACTCCGGGGTCGGCAGATCGGCGCGCAGAGCGTCTGGTAGAGTCGCAAGCGGCGATTGCGCGACATAGATCTGTGAGCTTTGGGCCGCGGATCTGTCTTTTTGCGCGAGAGACGTGTAGGCGAGGAAGAGCGAGAGAGGCGCGTTGCCCCGCTGGAATTGTGTTTCTTCATTGGGGCTTTTGCGGGTGTATTCGAGGGTGAGCATGGCGTTGCCATGTTGAGCGAGGTACTCTTGATTTAGGGCCGAGGGGTGAAACCATTTCTCAATCGCTGGGAGGGACGTGAAGGTTGAGCGAGGGAAGAGGAAGGGTTCAGAGGGTTTGAAGGCATGGTCGATGAAGGTGGGGAGGGAGGGGTCGGGAAGGTGAGGGAGAGGGCGCCATTGTGATGCTTTAGTCGCGTAAAACCTATAAGAGATTTTGTGAAATGGCTTTGGCGCCCTTGAGATGACCCTTTGCATCAAGAGGTGAGTGCATGAGGCAATTGAACTTCAAGAGAGATATTGCCTTGACCATACTTGCCATAGACCTCGGCACATCTCGCAAGGTTTCGGCAGAGCGGGAAGAGCGGAGAAGATCGTTCTTGTTCTCGTTGCCGGCTCTCGTTCTGGCTCTTGCCTTATTGCACCACCTTTCAGGCCTTTTGGTGGTCAATGCTGCCAATGAAAACCTTCAAAGCGCCCTGAGACTCGCTTCCGGCGCTGCGGATAGCTTGGAGATGGTTCGGACGGCAATGTCGTCTGCCAAGCGGCGTTATCAAGCTCCGTATGGTATAGAATCCAGCCATCACCTGTTCTTGAATTGACATGCTTGCTCCTTGACTTTCCTTGGGAGGCGACTTCCTTTACACACCTCTAGCCAGATGCTGAAGGTAGTATAAGTAACAAGTATCTTGTGCTACATGCTTGCGTTGGACTTGCCTGTGCATACCAACATTCTGCGCCACTTCAACTGATTGCTTTCCTAATTCTTCCATAACTTCCACGCGATCTTCTTTGACGGGATCGCTATTTGCCATGTACAATAAAGTTAATCAAATCCACAAAGTGGATGGATACAGTAAGGATGCTTATACATACTACCCCATCATCATCGTTGGTGCTGGCGAGTCTGGAATCGCAATGGGATGCCGGCTGAAAGAGGTGCTTGGATTCGACCAATTTCGCATCTTTGACAGACAAGCAGGCATAGGAGGTACGTGGTGGATCAACAGGTATCCAGGTGTTGCGTGCGACGTGTAAGTTCCAAGAAGGAAATGAGTGCAGCATTTGTCCGTTGACCTCTCAAAATAGGCCTGCGATCTATTACAGCTTCTCATTCAGTCCAAACAATGCCTGGCAGTCTTTCCACCCTGAAGGTCCCGAGATACTGCAATACTTTCACGACGTCTGCGCCAAGTATGGTCTCATCAACAATGTTCAGTGCAACACAGATATCAAGGAACTTCGATGGCTTGAGACTGAGCAATTGTGGGAGGCCACGCTTCATCATCTAGTTCATGGCACGGGTGACATGAGTCGAAAGGCTAGAGACGCTCTGATAAATGAAAAAGGACGTGAAGCTGTCATAATAGGAGAAGAGAGAGTGCGCGCTCGAATCATCTGCAGCGCTGCTGGAGGTTTTGTGGAACCCAATCCCTGGCCAGAGACGATACCTGGTCGAGAAAAGTTCGAAGGCGACATTTGTCATACCGCTCGTTGGAATCCTAACATGAATCTGAAAGATAAAGACGTTATTGTCGTTGGCACTGGATGCTCGGCTGCCCAAGTCGTCCCAAAGCTGACTAAAGACCCTATCAACGCAAAATCAGTGACACAGATTATGAGATCTCCACCGTGGGTCGTTCCGAGACCAGTGCCTCCAGGAGGCGAAGAATGGTGGGCGGAGAATGCTCCATGGATACTCACCAACTTTCCGTTCCTTGGTCCCATGTTCAGACTTATGATATTCTCGTTTGCTCAGAAAGACTGGTTCGATTACTTCTTACAAACGCCAAGGGCACAAGCCAAACGAAAGCTGAGGGAAAAGGGACTTCTGGAGCACATGAAGAACACAGCGCCTGAAACATACTGGGACATCCTAACTCCTAATTACGAATCCGCATGCAAGAGGTTGATCTACGATGCTTTCTGGTTGAATTGTCTCCAAGATCCGAAGATTGATCTTATCACCAAACCCTTGAAACGAATCGAAACCAACGGTGTGGTTCTAGGGACGAAAGGCGCCTATCCACCTGAGGAAACAGTGGAGAGCAAAATGGAGACAGGCGAAGAACAAGGCGAAGAGCACCTATCAGCAGACGCAATTATCCTTGCAAACGGGTTCGAGATACAGACTTGGCTTGCTCCGACCAAAATAATAGGCAGATATGGTAAGGAGTTACAGGACGTCTGGGACGAGCGCGGCGGACCACAAGCTTACATGGGCAATGCCATTGATGGCTTTCCCAATTTCTTCATTATCTTTGGCCCCAACACTGCCACCGGTCACGATAGTGTCATACTGGCAAGCGAAAACATGGTTGAATACACACTAAAGTTCATCCGGTACCTTCTGCGCGGGGATGTGAAAACTTTCGAGGTCAAAAAGGAGAAAGAGATTGCCTGGGCAAAAGACATCCAAGAAAAACTGAAAGGTACCGTCTTCATGAGTGGATGTCAAAACTGGTACAGGTCAAAGACGGGGTGGAATGCAACGACTTATCCGTACTCGCAATTTGACTTCGGACTGAAATGTATGTTCCCCAAGTGGAGTGATTGGGACATTCATTACACTAGGAAAGGGATCATTCGGCAGCGGATGAAGCAAGCATTACAGATATTCACATTTACCGCCCTGTTGATTGGAGCATACAGGATACGGAAGGAGCCTTTTGCAGGGCTTATGGCTATCCCCTATGCTCTCAAGGGATTCCTGAAAAGCCTGCTGGTTCGTGGTCTCGGGCTCCTTGAGTGAAGGAGGAACGTTTGATAAAGACGATTGATGTCAATTGAAGACCTAATGTTTTGGCTTCCTTGGATATGACATAATTTCCACCTATAACATGTGTTGTTGTAAATACAATTTCTTCATCAGCCGCACCTGGCGCTAATTATCAAATCCACCCACAATCCTTGCCTCATGTTCTCTTCCACCACACTAGCACCCCTCTACCTCTTCGGCAACCAAAAGTAGCTCCTCCAGCCCCGGCTCGACTTCTGTTGCTCATACCCCACAGACCTTTCACCCCACCCTCCTGGCAGACAAAGGACGACCGCATCCGTGGCGGTGCCTCGCAATCGTACCTCTCACTCATTCCTGAAACCAACAGCGCGCGTTTCCATGGTCATCTAGACACGAGCACGCTTGGAGGCGCGGGCTTTGCGAGCCAATTCAGCGCTGTTGAAGCCGCGCCGGAGCATGATGGGAAGAATGCTGGTGTTTCATTAACAAGAGGAGTGGGAGAAGAGGAGAATGGTGGCGATGGGGGTGAGGAAAGGTACTGGGATTTGAGTGCTTATGATGGGATTGGATTGATTGTTGAGGGTGTGAAAAGTGAGGCTGAGGAGAGTGGTGAGGGTAAGAACTACACTTTCATCTTGAGAGATGAAGTCGAGAGCGGTAAGAGGGATGATGGGAGGGAGAAGGCTGGAGTGAATTGGCAGGTGAAGTTTCGAGCAACGGGGAAAGGGGAGGAAAGGGAGCAGGGGATGGGTGTGGAGATATGGATCCCGTGGGATGACTTTAGAGCTACGTATAGAGGGAAAGAGATCGGTGATGCGGGGAGGTTAAAGGTTGAGAGGATTAGGAGAGTGGGACTGATGATGAGGAGGTATGTCATTTCTTCTTGCTTTGAGTGATGAGTCACGTATATGGGGTAGTGAGATAGCTGATCTGGTTGCTTGCTCATAGCTACTTCGGCCAGCAAGATGGCGACTTCTCGCTCGTGATCCATTCTATCAGCGCCAGGAAAGCTCCATCATCTGGCATTTCTTGGAGAGCGTGTTCACTCATGTAAGAAGGCATTAACGGCCATTCGGCTTCTTGCCCATGAATTGACTCTCATAATCCTCGCACTTCTGATGCCAGTGCTCCAGCTGTTTTTGCATATTGCTGATCTGCTTCTCATACATCCGCTTCTGACTGATCAGCCTCGTTTCGAACTCGTTCTGTGCATGCTGATACCAGGCCACATCGTGCAAGTCTTCCTTTTTGGTCTTGTCGAGAAGAAGCTCCGTGGCGCTGTGGCAGACGGCGAGCCCATCGATTGCTTTCTGGTCGTCTAGCGGCAATGAGGATTGCATAGTGGAATGGAGAAGCTGGTGATGATGCTTGAAATCGGCAGGAAACAGCTGGACGCCTGTCGATTATCAATCTCTCGGCTCTGTGCCTCAGCAAAATAAGGGGGTAGACTTTGGTGAAAAGGGGGACGAACCTCCTCGATGGACCCAGGTCAGTTCGAGCTTAGCAAAGACCGAGTGGTAGAAGTCTCTCGCTTCAACCTGGCTGGGGTGGGCGTCGGGGTGGTTTCCTGCACCGTGTTGCCTCGAGCCTTCAAGGTGCGAGCCAGCTTTCTCGTGACCGAAGCCAGGCTTTTGGGAGAGATCCATCTGTGGTCTACGATGAATCCGTTAGCGTTGCCCTGAAACGCCTGCCATGTCCTTACGAATGCTTCTTAGCTCACCGTTCGCCTTTTCCGTTATTCCGGTTGTTCTTCCTCTTTTCCCCCTCTGCCTTTTTCTTCGGTACAAGCGAAGTCGCCGCTGGCTCTGAGCTGGGTTGACGATCTTCCTGCGCTGGCTGGCCTGGCCGTGTTGTATCCTCGCCGAGATCAATCAGGTCACCGATGGGCTGCATATCTTTGCGTTCTTGCTTTGCGTTTCGATGTTTCATGCGGTGATGGGCGCTTTGTTCAAGATATGCAGAAGTTATTGACGAAATGTTTCTTGATTTGTCGTGCTTGAGAGAGGTTACAGAAATGGGGCATGAGTTATTCAAGGCGATCCTTATAATATACGCTTCCCATGCCAATTCAGAGGTGTCCTGAGTATTTGCTGTGAAGAAGGAGGCGTGTGTGAAGTGCTCGCAAACTTCAATGTAACACCCAGAAGATTTATTAGCATCACACAAAGTGGGTGTTCCCTCACTGCAATGCGCGGGCAACGCGTGGCAGTGGAATATATTTTTAGGCGGTATCAGGCTTCTATATGCCTGCTCCCACGAGACAAACAAATAGAAGAAAGGATAGAAATCAGGATTCAGAACCGAGATACTGAACACAGGCAAACAGCAAATATGATTCACGCGGCGTAAGTTGCCTGACTGACACATTTACTGTCCCTTGCACCAGGAACAATAGACGTTTCGCATGCACCAGTAATAAGAAGCTCATGATTCACTGTTCCCGACACATGTTTCGTATGGGACAGGTAGTGCCAAACCGCGTGACTTACAGATCAGAATGTATGTACTCATAGGGTCTTTTGTGTTGTTTTCCATTACAAGAAAGTCCAAGAGCATTGCTACAGTCTCTCCTTTTCCAAAGGGTCCAACGGAAAGTGTGATATAGGCTGCTATAAGACACTTTGGGACGCACTGGTAGCGCAACCCACACACAGAGCTTGCATTACCTACACTCAGAGGCAGATTATGTAGATGTGCATAAAGCTTGGCGAAAATCATTAGTGCGACTGCTCACCCTTTTCCTTTTTCGACTGCTTGCCATCAAATTCCGCACTTCAACGCTCCAAATCCGTGGACCTCTGGAATCAAATCCGCCCTCCAATCATCCCATATCGTCGCGGTCGAGGACCCTGCTTCCGCCATGAACCAGCAGCAACAAAATGCTAGTCCTTATTACACCTCGGGTCCGGTGCAGCCCGCGCCACCTTTAGAGGAGCAGAACAACAAGCGGAAACCTGATGAGAATGAAGGCATCCCTCCTCCACAGAGATCAAAGCGCAATCGTTATATCAGTATAGCTTGGTAAGCTACTTCTATAATGGGAGAGGGGATTGTGCACTGATCGCCGTCGTGTCGTACACAGTAATGAGTGCAAAAGGCGAAAGATAAAGTGCAATGGCCAAAGTCCTTGCACAAGATGTGGGAACTTATCCCTGGAATGCATCTACGCTCCCAATTGCTGCAGCTCCAACTTCAAGGACTCAGAGTAAGTGGATTTTGACCTCCATTGGCTCCGTCACGATGGCTGATGTTTAAACAGAGAGTTCAAGGCTATGCGCAACGAGATCTCAGCTTTACAGCAGCAGGTCTCCCAGCTCTATGCCTATATCCACGATCCGCGCAACGCTCAGTCGCCCTACGCAATGCATCCGAATATGGGCCCAGTAGACCCTCCCACAGCCTATCGCGCCAACATCTCCCCACCACAGTCAAGAGCGAGCCATCCACAATTTCAAGGTCCGACAAGTTCAGCCTTCAATCTAGATGTGGCTAAGTCTAGTCTGCAGACGATGGGCATAACCCAGCCGGACGCTCAGGATGATCCGGGATCCAGCGACATCGATCCTGCTCTGGGTCCGCCGTCCCACCAGCCGCAGGCCCCCATCGCTGCCATGGTCACAAGCCACAAAGATCCGCTGTGGCAGCTTTCGAAGAATGACGCGATAAAGCTTTGTAGAATTTATGACGAAGAGATTGGCATGATGTACCCCATGCTCGACATCGAGAAAATCATTGTTCAAGCAGACGCTTTGTTCAGCTATATTGAATCTGCAATTAGAAGCGGCTTGATGCAACCGGATATGTCAGGCACTGACAGCTTGGAAGGCGGTGATGTCAACATATTGAGGATGGTACTGGCGTCTGGGTTGGTGGCTGAGGGACGTGGTGAAAGCTCATTGGGTCGAGCTCTCTACGAAAGCTGCCGAACAGCTTTCGAATGCAAGCTCACTGGTACGGTAGACGTCAAAGGTCTAATTCTTCTGGTCATCGTAGTACGTATCGCTTGGTCGGTCTCCCCCACCTAGATCTTAACGCACAACAGGCAGAGTATCACTTCCAGGAAGACGAAGAGGTACAAGCCTACCGGGTCATTGGTCTTGCCTGCCGCTTGTGCCATGAAATGGGCTTGCATCGCTCCCAAAACCTGATGAAGCTGTTCACCAACGAGGAAGAGCGGAAATGGGCGACTCGTCTCTTTTGGTCCATCTTTGTGTTAGACCGTCGGTGGAGCATCGGCACGGGGATGCCTTTCGCTTTGCAGGATGATGACATCGACCCTAATCTTCCAGAACCCGTAAGTTCAAGACTGTTCATAATGTGGAGATTATCGCTGATGGTTTAGGATGAATCAACCCCGTATCTTAGTGCAATGATCCGTTATAGTCGCATAGCGGCGAAGATAATGCGAAAGACAAGCAGCTTCGAAGGCGGACTACCCGAAATCGACAGTGATACTATCAACTATTTAGATTACGACGTTCTCTCATGGCACAGCAACATTCCAGAATCTCTCAGATTTGATCCATCCGCAGAGACCTATCAACCACCCAATGGTGTCAGTCGAGGACAACAGCGGCTTCGAATCATATTGTATTTTCGCACAAATCAGATGCGGACCTTGATCTACAGACCTGTCTTGCATTCTGTATCGACTATAATGGCGAATCGACAATTTGCTCAGAAGGGGGTCGACGTCGCAAAGGATACTATCAGAGTGTTGACGCGATTGAGTGATACAACAGACATCTACAGCACGCAGCAAGTATGCTTCAACTACTTCTTACTTTCGGCACTAGCAGTCATCTTTCTGGCTGCAACCCACGCGCCTGTGGTATTCAGTCAACACGTACGCGATGAATTTTACTCTGCTCTTGGTCTCGTGAAAGGCTTTAGCAAGACCTCCCCGGTCTCGCAGAAACTCTGGAAGGCCATCAGCGATCTAAAAGAAGTGGCCCCTCATCTTGGTCTTATCAGTCGACAGTCACAGTACGCTAACCCTGGCGATCCTCAAGCATCTGCTGCTCTCACCATGGTTGATATGGCAGGCCACCAGTTGGAGGAAGCAGCGGCATATGCCTCCCCCAGCCGTAATGGAGGACCTAGCACAGCTACTAGCCCGATGGACGGACCTCAGATCAGCCGTGAACTAACGACCATGTTTGAGGCAGCCAAGGGCTCGAGCAATACTCATACCAGCAGTGCACAAGGCATGGAGGGTTCGGCGCCCAACGCCTATGCTGCATCGATGAATGCGAGGTCACAGGCTGGAGAAGGATTTGGTGCGGTATATGGTAGTGAAGGAGAGATATCCAGGATCATGCAACCTCTCTTCTAATAGTTCCCATACTGGACTTTTCGGAGCATCTTCTCGAAAGCCACTATATCAAGGTATTTCCTAGTCTTCATTTTCATGATCAGACCTGTCGTACAATGACTGTTGAATAAACGCAGTAATGCAACATCATGTCAGAACTTGCACGTAGACGAAACAACCGCACAGGCGCCTCAGCGAAATCCAATTGTCTATGCAGGGATGTCTAGTACTATATTGCGGCGTAAACATCAACCAGAGAATGCATTAGCCTTTTCAATACGCGAGGCCCCGTTTGACGGTAAGAGCAAATGATAATGGTTCGCTTTCCTTCCTCACTTCGTCATGTCTGTCACAACCATTAATGCTTTTTTGTCTCACGAAGATAGGGTGAAGGATCAAGCAGAGAGAATGTCTGAACCTGCTATCAACTCACTGGGGAAAACGAGGTAGTCAACTCGGTGTGATTTATTCACCCACAAACACTCATCACCATTCTGTGATTAGTGGGCACTGTCCCTACTCATCACTCTCCTGCATCGCACAACGTCGCCTTTACACTCTTCTTTTCTCACCAACATGCTTCCACAAACACTACCCTTGTGAAGTGAAGTTACCCTGTCCAGCATCCTCGCCATCTTCATTTGTGTGGTTGCTCTGCTGATATTTTGTTCGCTCTCTATGACACTCAAGTCTTTTGCTAAGTTTTCTCTAGAAATCTGCAGATAGCTATGATGGTCCTGTTGCTGGTGTTAGATCGTCCATTAACGCAACGGCGTCTGCTATCCAGCCCTCACCTTTTAAGCCCCCGAATGGTACGTGGGAGTTCACCCTTCAGCTTGTAAGCTCAGAAGCTCTGGGACAGCCGCCTATGGGCACCTACTATCATTAATGTTCTGCCAGGTTCATTGGCTACGAGTACTAACTCAACTACCTGGATCTAGAACCTTGCCACAGTCTCCGTCTCCTACAACAACACTCCGGATCTCACTGTACACGAAAATATCTGGCTAGATGCCGTACCCCGCGTTGATCTTCGATCTCCCAATTTCGCATACTTAGGCTGCGCCCTAGTATTCCATGTTCTGAAGCCTGGCAAGGCCTCAAACGCCACAACTGAGGATAGAAGCGGTGCTTGCATGGGCACGCTGAGCGCCCGTTGTGTGAGCGAGCTGACCAGAAGCAGTAAACATTACGCTGCACAACTGTTTCAGGCGGAGGAAAGTTTCGCAAAACGGCCGATTGAGGAGACTTGCAAGAGTCTCAGGACTCTGGATGACGGTTGGAATGCGGTTGGTATCGACCAAAATTACAAACAGGATTTGGGGGAAGAGGCTTGGATCGAGACCTTTCGTGAGTACCCGTACCATCTACCCTGATTTTGTTCTCTTAATGCCGGCCCCCTATCGTTCAACTCAAGAGAGACCCAAAGGAAGATTTGTATTTTTAATCATGCTCTAGCCTTTGCCTCGTCATCACTTCCGCCATACCAAGCCAATCCTTCCAGTCTTCTCAATTCCACAAAGAGCAACGAACACGATTATCAGGCACAGCAGCAGCAACGTCTCCCCTACGACGCTCTCGCTGACTTCGGTTATCACACCAATCCTCTAGGCGATTTCTCTGCCTACGACAATCTCACCACGACCGCGGTTCCATTGGTTGCTGTGCTCTTCGAAAACAAGACGCACGACCCTTATGGCACGAGAGAGGATTGGGTCTCAGGCTGGAGCCAGAGCCAATTACTTTGTCTTCGTCCTACGGTGGAGCAAGGTAGTCGACTTGGGCAGCCGGTGAAGTCTGCCGCAAGATCAAGGCTTTCCAACAATACTTTATCACCTTTACGCATTGCTACAGTTTCGAGTGGTGCTCGGCTCCTCATTTTGCTCATCATGACAGTAATATCAATAGGTTAATTATTGATGCAATTGCGGCGAACGGTAAGAGGAACAAGGATTGTCTTTTAACGTTTATGGCATAGGATAGGGTGAATATGCTTGGCCTATTGTCAAGCGTCGAGGTAGCAAATCCAGGGTCTCCAGAGTCTGTTAGTTGGCACATTGTATTTACAAACAGCAATGGCATTGGCGGTCGAAACCGCAGGTTTTAATAGCATTCAGACCATGATGAGGCTTCTATCATGCACAGGCGCACTACAAGACGAGCATCAACTTCCACTTAGACCGCAATGGACTTGTACTTGTCCGAGAGTTGATACCGCTGTGCAAGGTAAAGGAGTAACTCTGGCAACTGCAAGCTCGAAGTCACCAGCCATTCGATCTAGCCGTCCCGCTCCGACTAGCCACACCCCACTATCAATCTGAATAGAGAACCTACACACTGTAACTCTACAAGAACCTCACGAGAACTTCGAGAAAATCCGTTCAAAGCTTTCCCCTATACAGTCCAGTCATCGGAGCTCGACTATATCCTGTTCTGACAGTGGAAGACAAGCTACTTACCGAATCAAGGCGTCTTAGTAGCCTGCTTTAGGTCTCATACTTTTTGGTCGAGACACGGTAAGCGTACGAACATTTAATGTTACACCTTCGACTTGCTCTCAAGGCTTGTCTATGGTCATGACACAACGGCTGCCGACTGCCTTCTTCCCGTCAAGTACTCTTGCGTCCAGCTTGCGAGAGCCTCTGCCAGCATCATTGGCGCTGCAGAGGACTTGCGGTTTCCAGCTACCTTAGGACACCGAGCGACGGGTTCTGTCCAGCTGGCTGCTGTCTAACTACGACAAGGTGTCTCCTCCAAACGATTTTCTTGCCGGTCAGCTTGGTGACTTCCACCTTGCTTCACCCTCCCCGTCTACGTCTACTGCCTCCTTCAGCCAGACATCCGAAGACTCAGTCATGTCTACATCCTCTGGTGCTAGCGACTCATGGATATCCTCCTTCTGCTCTTTGCTCGGTCACGAGTACTTCGCAGAGGTGACCGAGGAATTCATAGAAGACGACTTCAATCTTACCGGCCTACAGAATCAGGTACCCATGTACAAAGAGGCGCTGGAAATGATACTAGATGTAGAACCCGAGGATGAAGACGACGAAGAAGACGGAGAGGAAGAGGAAGAAGAGGAAGAGGACGATGACGACGTGGCCATGAGAGACGAGAATGGAAATCGAATACGGCCTTCCTTCGCAACCTCACGGCAAGAGAGAAGGATGAATCGTTTGGCCAATGATCTATCCGTAATAGAATCTTCGGCGGAGCTGCTATACGGCCTGATACACCAGCGCTTCATCACTTCGAGACAGGGAATGCAGATCATGGCAGACAAGTACGAAGCCCAGCACTTCGGTTTCTGTCCACGTGTCTTCTGCAACCAAGCCCGCGTGCTCCCCGTAGGATGCTCCGACATACCAGGACGAGAAACAGTGAAGCTTTTCTGCCCCAGCTGCCTCGATGTCTACACTCCACCAAATAGCCGCTTCCAATCCGTTGACGGCGCATTTTTCGGCACAACATTCGGCTGCCTCTTCTTCATGACTTTTCCCGACTTCGACCTCTCACAGAAGGACGACTCCCTCGGCCTCTCCACCACCCACTCCGCCTTTGGTTTCTCTGGCGAAGCCAACAACCAGCCAATCATAGAGCAGAACAACCACAAACACTCTCGATCATCCTCCCTCACAACAACGCCGACTACTGCGACCACCCCACCAAACTCTCTAACGAATAATATCATGAGCGAAGAGCAACCCCTTCCTCCTCAACCAGCAACACTCAACGGCGTGGCCACATCCAACATCGCCCCCGGTCTCGGCGAAGGCAAGATCCACGAACCCCGCATCTATGGCTTCCGCGTCTCGGAACGCGCGCTCACTGGTCCAAGAATGAAATGGTTGCGATCGAGGCCACGGGATATGAATGAGCTGGACGAGCGGAGGAGATATGTAGAAATGTACGGCGATCCAGATGATGATGGAAATGACGGCGGGAGAGAGGGTGGAGATGGGAACATGAATGGGGTAGTGGATCACTCAGCAATAGGTCGGAGAAAGAAAGCCGCAGTCAGGACGAGACGGAGAGGGAATGCTGGAGAAGGGTCGTCGGCAGTGATGGCGAATGGAGGCGGTGGGACTACGGGAGTGGGATAATTAGCAGCTATCTCTAACGTATATTGCTATCATCTATAGGCTTTTTTCAGGGCGAGGGTGAAAGAGGAGCATGGCGGGCGGACGGGTGTCAATCGCATTATTTTCTTGGGCCATTGAACATGGGGCTGCTACTATCGCTGCGTGAGGGACAAGGCGAAGGGGGCGAATGGGTAGTGTGCATAGGTATAGGGTAATGAGGGGATGAGGGACGAGGAAATATACTACGATCATCTCAGTCTTCGTTGAAAGTGCCTCTTTTATTTTGATTTTTTTACATGTGGATTTTGATGATTTCCTAAACTGTCGATTGATAGAACCTCCTGCAAGCCATGCTATTGAAAAACGACGGACACGTATGCATGCCGCCTGGTCATTGGGTCACAACTCAAAATGCATGAATCTCAATGTTCGCCCTTCTCTGTTCATCTCCCCAAGGAGGCTGTAGAATTGCCGTCTCTAAATCCTTCCCCCGAACCCACGTCTTCGGAGCGGGTGACTCGAGAGGTTTTCGTGCTCGTAACATCGTATCACATGAGACTCATGTCCTTTGCTTGCCATCATCGTGGTCACCACCTCCATACTCCATATCGGACGCTACTGGCCCCAATGCATGGCATTGACCGTGACACAGCATGTGCCTAACGAGGCGCACTGCTGCCAAATTGAAGTGTCTTCCTTAATAATCGGACTTCTGAATGCTTGCATCTTGGATGGTTGAGCTTCTTCATCGGCCATACCCCGAGGCAAAGCTGCCGGTCCTGCTTCCACCTCCCCCTCCAGCGGTCTTCCCGTATTCATTCGTCTTCCTCCGCTTAATCTTTTCGCCTCTACTCCCACGACTGTTCTTGCTGGTGTACGTTTCTCCAGATTCATATCCATCCACCTCCATTTCATCGTCCACAAAGCCTTCACCGTACCCTTCAAAGCTGCCGTCATCGTACCGCCGCTTTTTCGTATTGCGCCGCGCGCGAATATGGTCGCTGGCGCCGGCAGCAGCATTAGTTGTTGTATGTGCCGCGGCGCTGGCAGACTTTCCATTGATCTTGGCATCCTTTTGTATTTTGTGATTCGCTGCGGGGTTTGGCCGATCGATGCCTAGGATGTCCTCCCACTTCGAGCCATCGGGTACGGGGCCGGGGTTGAGACTGAATGCTTTCTCTAGCTTTGCCTTCATGTGTTCCGGCAGTCCCTTCTTTATGTCCTTACCATACACTTTTTGATTTTGCCATTCCTCTTCCGGCCAGCTCGACAGCTCCTTCAAGCTTGCCATTTTGCCTGCGCCTGCCGCGAGGGCCTCTTCATGTTTGATAGACTTATTTTTGCCGGCTAAGCCGAGCGCCTTAATTTGGCCTTCGTATGATTTGCGCATCTTGTTTATTTTCTCACCGGTGGTGGGGTCGAAGCGAGCGACGCTTGCAATAAGGGGGTCGAGCTTAAAGACGGAGAGGAGGTTTGTGGAGAGGTGAGAGAACTGCGGGGGCTCATGGGCTGTCAAAGCGACAACAATATGTCAACGCAAAGTCATACAAGAATTTTCTTGTGGCATGACAAAGCGAGTGCCTTACCCGTTGTGCATTGCGCTGCTTGCGAACTTGTCTCCCCTTCGTTGTCTTGCCGAGGTCGTTCAAGAACAGGCTGTGGATCTATCGAATTAGGTGCTTCGGCATTTATTACAAGTAGAGGTGGAGGTGATGGAGGAGTTTGTGATGCCGGATTGAGAGGTTTGGAGGTCATGGTATCGTTCTGGTCCGTTGTAGCCAGCGGGCGTTTGTCGACGTCCATGGCTTCGCTGACACTGGCGGACGGTGTCTTCCCATATTTGTTTGCGGGGGTCGTTGTGATGACTGGAGGTGTCGAGGCGACCGTCTGGCTCATGGAGAGCGTTCGGTGTTGAAGAGTGACAAGGGAAGTGAGGTTGAATGCGCCTGTGAAGCAACTAGCGCGGTGCGGTTTCATTTGATCAGGCTAAGCTAGCGTCTACGGAAAGATAACGCCAATGTTTCAGCCTTGGCCTTCCAATGCTTAGGTTCAAGTCCCAGCCCTGCACCAGCTATGCTTGTTTCGCATCCACCTCATCTTCCCCTCAGCACAGCGAGGATGTACTTTCGTGAGGAGCAGGCATTCTGATGGATATGATGCATGTCGATGGCAATGAAATTTCGATCCAGACATCCATGCTGCCTTGCGACGAACGAGCTCACGCTCCAAAGATGCTTTGCTTGACATGCTCTGTGCGGCAAAATCATCATTGACCAATAGCATTAACAGGAATCGGCACGCGACAGCATCAAGACCATTTCTGCTTCTTACTCTTCACCCCGCGCTTTTGACAACCGTATGTCGTGCTTGAATGTTTATCGTACCTTTCCTTCCTCTTTTCTTTCCTCATCTCTCGTGTTCCATGCGAAGCTGTTGTTCAAATATAAAGAAAGCCTTATCTTACATGTCAATTCCTGCGTGCTGCATATTCAATTCTCATTGAGTAAGACAAGATGCCACGACCGAGCATGCCCCTTACACCTGCTGCTTCTACAGAGATACCAGGCAGGGAAGATGCCTGTGTACCACCTCCAGACCAATCCTTCGATCTTCCTCCTCCAGCTCTAGCAGCACAACGCAAGGATACGGAGGCCGCATCTACACATCAGCCAACACAGCCAGCAATAGCTTCAGCGTACTCATTGCCTCCTCCGCCAACACGCTCTCGAACCATCATCCAAATGACTCCCAGAGCCCCGCTACAAGATGCACCAAAACGAGCACCGCAGGCCATCCTTAAAGCCTCAAGTAAACGACTTAAGGCAAGCGCCGCCACATCAGCAACAGCAAAGAAGCAGCCTAGCTCAACATCTGCAGCTGGAAGGAAGATCGCCAGGAAGACCGCGCACAGTGTTATTGAACGTCGTCGGAGAAGCAAGATGAACGAGGAGTTTGGCACATTGAAGGACATGATACCCGCGTGCTCAGGCCAGGACATGCATAAGCTCGCCATCTTGCAGGTCAGTGATTGCTCTGATGGATTGGTGAAGAGACAAGTCTAATGATGCATTTAGGCCACCATTGATTATCTTCGCTATCTCGAGTCCTGCGTTAAAGATCTTTCGGCGGCCAATAATGCACTTTCGACCCCCCTCGTCCAACCTCAAGCCCTATCTCTCCGCACATACAATGTTGCCTTAGACTCATCGGATGATGAAGACGAAGACAATGGACGAGCGAGCGAACTTGAGGCCCAAGATGAAGCAATGGAAGATGTGTACCAGCCTGCCGCAGCTCAAGTCGAGCTAACAAAAGCGCAATCTGCGGCGATAGTCACACCACAATCTTCCCTACATTTGCCCGAAGAGGATTACCACTTCCGCCGGCATCGAGACTCATATGCATCAACCGTCTCATCTTTACCGTCTCCAATGTTTGGGCCACAGCGTCGCCCACAAAGTCAGCACTCTATATCTGCCTACTCATCAGCTTCCACAACAACGTCTCCGACCATTTTGCCAAATACCGAACAGGATGAAGAAGCTACTGCTGCTTTGTTGATGCTCACCCATGATCGAAGACATCTGCCATCGCAGGCGAAGGCGAAGAAAGGATTAAGTGTGAAAGACCTGCTAACTCATTAAGTATGAATCTGGCTTGGGAAGCAACGGCTTCTCTTTGAGATGGCTTGGTTTACCAACGAATGATGTTCGATAGGGTCGTGAGATGCATTGGCCCTATGATTTGTGCATACGCCCGCATCGTAGCTACGAGTGTAAAATCATGCAATTATGAATGAAAAGCCAATCCGCTTATGCTTACAAAGTGGAACGACGTAGTCCATACCAATTCTCTGTTCGTATTGAAAGCCTATATACATTCCTCACCCGACCTCGCTTTTCCCGAGTGATCCACATAGCATGGCGCGAAGCACCGAGCTAATTTTCCCTATACGATGCTCAATACTGTTCACCATTTGACTTCGACTCAGGTCCACCATCCGGGTACGGATCTTCTAGTATCCCCTCCTTCTCCAATCTCCTCCTCGCTTCTTCAAGCGCCCAGGCTTGTATCCTGTAATGCAATCCGTTAGCAAGACCACCCAACTGATATGACCTTTCCTTCACCCTTCTTCCTCCGAGCACCCTCATGCCTTCCCTCCCCCCTGTTCCCCGCACCTCCAACCAGCATAACATCAAAGGAAAGGAAAGGTGTACATACGAAGTATCAGGCTTAAAAGCATAAGCAATCCCCGCGAGCACCAAACTTCCCCAATACCCGTACACCCAAATGCCCTCCCACCCCTCTTTCTGCTCCTTTTCGCCCGGTTTCACGCCGAAGAGCCAGCCTCCTGGTGGGTCGTAATGGGATTCGTGCGCCTCGCCCCCGGCGTGGTGGGGCGTTGAGCCGTCGTTGGAGGGGGAGGCATGCGCGGCTGGGACGGGGGTTGTGGTTGAGAGAGATCGTGTTGGTGATAGATTGAGGGATTTGGGGGAGGTGAGGAGTAAGGTTCGGGTGGATGGTGACGAGGTTTGGGGGGCGAGGAGAGGACAGCGGGTTAGATGACGGAGGGGAGGCATTGCGCCTCAGGAGAGTGGGTTCGTGAGTGTGAGTTTGGCTGTAAGTGAGGTAGATGGAGGTGGGAGACAATCACTGGGCTTGGCGCGCGCTTTTAGGGAGACTCTCGGTTCGGGCTTTGTGCCTTGCATTCAGCACGTCGCACAGCGAGGATCAAAGGTATGCATTCTGTTAGTGTTTCGATAAATTATATCATTGACTGGTTTTCGATCTCTATACAAAGAAATGAAGAACCAATGGAAAGTATTACACTAGTATTCATGCCGGCTTCTCGCTATACCATCAGCCTGTTATCATATCCTGACCCGTTTCGCTAAATGAATTATCATCGCTTCTGAACAACATAAACCGAAGAGCTTATAGTGGGTGCTATCGCCGTGAAGCAGATCTCCCTGAACGCCGTGTGTATCGATCATCTGATCTGGAAGATTCGTCGCCTGTGGAATCATTAGCCTCAAGCATCATCAAAGATGTCTTTAGGTAAACTCACTGTAATAAGACGAATATTCCGAGTAATAGCTACTACCACCTCCGTACTCACTCTTCTCACGCCTCTTGTCGACCTTCCGCTTCAACCCAAGGACAACCGCCAAGGTCGTCAACCCTCCCACGACAGCGGTCATCCCACCCAGGCCGCCCTTCTTCTTCTTTTTCGTTGTGCTTGTGTCAACTCTCGCTGGTGCAAGCCCAAACCATCTCCTGCCCGCGCCAGCAGCGCCATGATGGTGTCTATGCTCCTCGATGATCGTGGTGTCTTTTCTTCGGTTTTTCCTGCGAATGCCTAGGCACGTGAGGATTGCGTCTAGTCCAGCACCAGCGCAGCAGCAGAGGAGTAGCAAGAGAAGGAGGATGAGGCCAGCGAGAACACCAATGACAATGCCGGCGATTGCACCTCCACTGAGGCCATTGTTGCTTGATTGTGACATTGCTGCTGATCCTCCCGCTGCCGTCGCTGAAGCTGAGGTTGCTGTGGAGAAGGGGACTGTCGTTGTCGCTGAACCTGTTGAGGTAACAGTTGTGGCCGTATTGCTTGTTGGTCGAAGTGGTGCTGATGCAGTAGGTGTCATAATGACTCCAAGGACGGAGCTGCTTTCGCCGCCGCCATTGTTTGCAGCGCATTTGCCTGCATAGACGCAGTATTGTCCTGTCGCACAGCACATTCCGCCGCAAGGTATTTCTCCCATCTGACCGCTGCATGAATTGGCTGTGCCTGCAGCTGCTGAGGTTGCAGCACCGAAGTATGAGCTGTAGGTGATGGTGCTTGTGACAAAGCCAGTCAAAACGGTTGTGCTGGTATAGAACTCCCATCCGGCTTGATCTTGACCTTGCCCTTGCCCTTGTTGCTGCTGGACACTGGCCGCCGTTCCTGCTCCTCCTCCTCCTCCTCCACCACCTCCTTGTCCGCCGTCTATACACACTGCTTGGTCTTGCGCATTGGTGCTACACGTTTGCCCGGCAGCGCAACATAATGGAGCAGTCCCACCGCTTGGTGCCCACCCGCATGGCGTGCAGTCTCGTTCTGTAAGGTAGTGGTATCTTGATTCGAGGAGATCTTTCAGCTGGTTTGATATCTTCGGTCGGCATTCCGAGATGTGAGTTGTGGAGAGAAGGGTGAAGAGCAGGCAGAGGAGGCTTGGTGGCTGGGAGAGCCTCATTCTTCAAGGAGGAATGCAAGATTCAGTGCTAGATTCCACAATTCGCAGTAATGAATCTCTTGAGAAGTTTGCGATTTCACACAATGAGACAGATAAACGAGCGACAATGGGTATGCAAAGTGAAGTATACAAATGGATGGGAGGGGAATTGTCTTGCGCTCACGTTTCTATCAACCCGCCAGATTAATTCTCCCAACCTCCCCCGCCCCCTCGTTTTTTCGCGATCGGGTGGGACCAACCAAATTGCAGCGGGCTAAATTGACAACTGTCGCTCGGCAGAATTGAGAGGCTGGATCGATGATGATTCCTTTTTGGAGCGGTCTGCTTGACAGCTCCAATGGAAGTCGCCGTCGACGGTCGGAGATGTGGGGCTCTCGGCGGTGATGAGCTGTAAATATCTTGGCGTTGGCCAGACTCCCTTCGCGACAAAATGTTCGCATAAGTAGCGCATTTCTGAGCACACTATGCTGGCGGTCTTGCTGCCGAGGGTCGGTCTGTCGGAACGTTGCTCCCCAAAAATGTAGGCCGTAGTTATAGGGGACATCGCCCTATAAGTCCGCCTGAATTATCATTAAATGCGTGGTCTTATAGAGCTATGACCCCTATAAGCTAAGGATTTTGGCGAGCAACGTTCCGACAGACCGACCCTCGTGCCCGCTTTTGCAATTCACTGCCCCTCGTGCACACTTAGATCATATCAAGTAGTAGCTGCAACTGACTGTTCAATACACTGACTTTACTTATCCTGCCTCTAGCAGCATTTATTTGTCTACCACAAGTCAACTTCAGCTATCGTTTCCTCCACGACTGACATCTCTATCTCGTTGAAAGCTGTTCACTGCCAGTGGCAGCAACCTCCCTTTCGCCGCAAGCCTCTCTCGAATGTTCTCTTATTCCCGATCTACCCATTCGCGTTTTTCTTCTGGCACTTGTCTATGTTCACTTGCTCCTTGTGACTTCCTCCGGAGAAGTTGTCTTCCCTTAGTGACTCATTTCGCGTCTGTTTGAATTCATAGGCGCATTAGACTTACGTGACTGAACCAGGTCTGATGTCACTGATCGATCGTCTTCATCAATCATCACACTTTCCCGTTGTGAGTTCCACCGGACAGTTCAAGGCCAAGCCGATCCTATCATGGCCCAGCTCCTCGCTCATTGAAACCAACTGTCAACAGCAAGCTCTTGCACCAATCAGCCCAAAAGCTGCCCCGCAAGTCCAACCGCCAGACCAGCTCCTATAACATATATCGCCTTATATCTTATCTGTATTGGTCCAGCGTTCGCTTGATCTCCTGCATCAAACGTGTTCCCACTACTCGTCGGCTTCGCTCCCCCTAGTGTCGAGCATTGTGATATCTGCAATCCATGACATGCTTCTTGACTCAGGCTTGAGCATATCGATTCTGCTGATGACGCAGGCACAGCTGCTTGCTGTGTAATCTGTCCTTCTTGACCTGAGACCGTCACACCATAACCGCCACCTTCGACAAACCCTGTGCATTTCGCCGACTCTGCCTGACAGCTTGAAAAAGATGTTGAACAATCAGCGGCATCAGCGTAAGTTGTTGGTATCACAGGGAATGGATAGTATTGGTTGGAGAGCGTGCTGGTTCCGCTGATCGCATGTGAGATGCCGGATCCGGGAGCCGGCAGAGAAGCTGCCGCTGCTGCTGAAGGTGCGTCGGTCGGTCTCGGTCCTGCTGCCACGGTGCCAGTACAAACTGAGTTATTGGGGCAACATGCTACATTACCTGCTCCATCTATTGCACACGCGGCCTTCTTACCACAGCACATGTTCGAGCCCATGGATGTGCAAGATGTTGCGCATTTGTCGGAACGACGGAAAAGGTAGAGAGGGGACGAGTTGACAGAGTATGGGGGTAGAAATGGTGCATATTCAGCTGTCGTTAGAAGTCCCAGAAGCCCAAGCGCGATAGTTGTGTGTTTAAACATTGCGCAGATTATGTAGGCTTCAACCGTGTAGATGCTGATCACTGACAAGCAGCCGGTCGCAAACAGAATCTAAATGAATGGGATAACTAATTAGAGCTATCAAACATCAATTGAACATGACTTATCGATTCTGGAGCTTTGTCTATTCGTTGGATAAAATAGATGGCGGGCGCAGTCGTGGTGTTTGTGTCTTTCCTTTCTGGGAGCCACTGGCGCGGCAACGGCACTAGCAAGCACCGTTCTCAAGGAGCGCTTTTACGCGAGGAATACGTGATCTATGCCCCAATCCATGCCGTCTGACGATGTGATCAAATCTATATTTATCCGTCAGCTACCACGCATCTGCATTGGATGCTCTGCCCCAATTTTGGCTACCATGCGTTAATCAAGGTTCTGCGGAAGGTACAGACACCTCCAACTTTCCATACGGCTCGGCGGTGGAAGCATGAGCTTCAGCACGAGAATGTAGTGCCTGCCTCACTCACAGCCAAGTCGGCTGATATTAGTAGCGAGCAAACTCCACAAATAACGGCAAGACTAGGAAGGACAGCAGAATGGTTGAGCTTGCCCAAAGACCCGCCATTTGCTGGCAGGCAACGGTTATCCTCTTTCTGGATACCTTCAATTGCCGCTCGAAAGCCCCTAGACTTGACCAAAGCTGATTCGAACGAGCTGCTGCAACGATGTGGCTTTTACACCTCACCGCACGCGGGAATTTTTCAAATGCTACCCCTTGGGCTTCGTGTGCAGGAAAAGTTAGAGACCCTAATCGGCAAGCACATGAGGGCTATTGGAGCTTCGAAGCTGTCACTCTCCAGTTTCTCATCGCCGGAGCTTTGGAAGAAGACAGGGCGATTTGAAAAGATAAGATCAGAGGTAGTTGCTATTATTGATCGTGGACATACGCAGGCATTAACATTTGTCGCAGCTATTTCAACTCAAGGATCGCAAAAATGCCAAGCTGATATTGTCGCCTACACATGAAGAAGAAGTAACGGCGGTGGTTAAAGGGTTAGTGCATTCGTACCGTGACCTGCCTCTCCGCCTTTACCAAATATGTATGAATCTGCATGTCTTAGCGGTATGTACAACGCTGATGTCATCAAGCACGCAAATATCGCGACGAAAGAAGACCGCGAGAGGGCCTCTTGAGAGCACGAGAGTTCTTGATGAAAGATCTATACACCTTTGACTGGTCCCTGGACAACGCTCGCAAAACCTATGATGCAGTTAGGGAGGCCTATTCCGCATTCTTCACCGACTTGAAGCTACCATGGATTGCTGCAGACGCTTCTTCAGGGGCTATGGGAGGACATATAAGCCATGAATACCATGTCCCAACCAGCAAGGGGGAGGATCGTGTCTTTACGTGTAAAGATTGTGGCTACGCCGCAAATGAGGAGCTTGCTGTTCGGAAAGAGGAGCATGAAAATTCCATCCATTCATTTGAAATGGAGCAATTAGCCCAGACTACTTGGCTCTCGCATCCCACAAGTACCGGCCTACACCACGAGCTCTTTGTGACAAACGAAAAGGACGTGCTTGTTGTAGTATGTGTCCCAGCTCATCAAGGCTCAGAGCCGACTTCCATCAATCCCTATCAATTGAGGCAGATATCAACCTTAGATCATTTGGATACTGGAGTGGAGAACCCCATGGAGATATTTCGTGCCCAGGTTTCAGCACGCAAAGCAAGTGGGAATTATGACCAAGATCTACACATTATTTACGTTCTGGACAAACAAATACGGAGCGATAACCTCAGAGCCACGATCGTTCATATTGATGATGTGCCAATCAAGGCACAGATCTTAAAGTCGGGCATAGATCTTGTCGGACTTCAAGCCGGAGACAAATGTCCAAACGTACAGTGCAACTCCGGCAGACTTGAGGTTCAGAGTTACGTGGAATTAGGCCATACATTCTTCCTGGGAACCCGCTATAGTTCCGCTTTGAATGCCCTCGTTTCTTCGCCTGAAGCGGGAAAGACCAAAGCCCCAGCACTCCAAAGAAATTCACAGGTGCCGCTGCAAATGGGTTGTCACGGAATTGGATTGTCTCGAATCATAGCTACTGCTGCAGATCTGCTCAAGGACAAGAAAGGCCTGAACTGGCCTCGCGCCATGGCACCCTTCGAAGTGGTGATCATTCCCGGACCAGAAGACTTTGAGCATGCAAACGAGGTATATGATGCCCTCTCTGGAAGCTCACCTTCAATCGACTGTGTTATTGATGATCGCGATCACTCGCCTGGATCCAAGATGAAGGACGCTCAGCTGGTAGGTTTTCCAATCATCGTGAGGATTGGCAAAAGATGGCACGAAAATCCACGCAGATGTCTAGTCAGTTGTCGACGACCCGGAGTAGTCGATGAAGATGTGGCTTTCAAGCACCTGAAGCCAAGAATACTAACGCTATTAGAACCACTGTGAAAAGTGTGTCTTCTTCTCGGGAAAGTGCTAAACAGCTGCTCGCGAGAAGCTGTACAACTCCTGGCTTCAGCAATCAAGAACCAAAAGCTAAAGATTCTCGTGCCTATGATTACAAGAGCTTACATGCTAGTGATAGATCTAAGCAGGTCTACTCAAGCCCATGCTTCGTCAACTTTTAGACATGAACATCACATCCCATGCTTCAATCTAGGCATTTACCAAGCAGACCTTCCCAAGGCTTTAGCACTACATCACCTTCCATAGCCTTGTCCGGCTTGCCCTTTAGGTAATTGCCTGCCATCCATCCCTGCACTTTCAATTCAGCGGGCAATCTCCATCGAACTTCTGTGCCACCAAAATTCAGAACGATCAACCAAAGTCCCGATGACTTCCCTTTCCTGAGATACGCAAATACGCTCCCATCTTCGGCGTTATCAATCGTTTGGTAATCACCGTGTACGAAGACATCTGCATGCGCCTTTCGATTCGCAAGGCCTCGCTGCCAGTATTGCCACACGCTCAGATCATCTTGGGCATCCGCCTTCGTCTGCACTTCAACATTGATCGTCACATAGTCATCCATCACACGCATCCATGGCTTGACATCTCTGTCGCAGAAACCCGCATGATCTGAGTCGTTCCAATGCATCGGCGTCCTTGCGTGATCTCTCGCTTTCTTCTCTAAGACCTCCCTAGCCTTCTTTAATGCCTCGTCATCGCCTCTGCATCCAGCTAGACTAGCTTCCCAGAAATTTTTAGACTGGACGTCCTCATACTCGCTAACATCCCAGCTCTTTGGCATGTTCCTGATGCCAATCTCCTCCCCTTGATATACGAAAATCGTACCACTAAGGGTTGTTTGCATTAGTGCGAGCAGTTTCGCGCCTCTATCTCGCCATTCATCGCTGTCGTCGACATATCTCCCCACGCTTCTTGGTTGATCGTGGTTCTCAATGAAAACGCTGTTCCATCCTCTGTTTTGAATCATAATCTTCTGCCACCTGTCTATTGTTTCTACCATATCCTTGACCGCAAATGGCTTCAGCGACATGCTACCAGACCCAGGCACGGAGTCGACATCTACAATATCGAAAATGAAGATCATGCTTAGCTCCCCATCTATTTGATGCACAGTCTTCAGGATCTCGTTCTCGTCACTCACACCCGGCATCTCCCCAACAGTCACAGCCTTATACGGAGCCAACACCTCCCTCTTCACCTCCTGCAAGTATTCATGCATACGCGGGCCATTGATATACCACTTCGACCCATAATGATACTTGGCTTTCGTCCCATCAGCCAGGAGGTTCGTCTCCTCCGCATCCGGAAACCCTTGATCCTTGCTGATTAAATTGATAACATCCATGCGATACCCACACACTCCCTTCTCCAGCCAGAACCGCATCACATCATGCACTGCTGCCCGTACTTCGGGGTTCTCCCAGTTCAAGTCCGGCTGCTCGGGCGTGAAAAGGCTGAGGTAGTATTGCTTGGACGCCGCATCGTAGGTCCAGGCACTGTTGGCGTCGCCAAGGAGGAGGCACCAGTTGTTGGGTGGGATCGGGTTGCCGTCTGAGTCGAAGCCTTTGGGATCTTTCCAGATGTACCAGGAGCGCTTTGGATTGGTTTTCGAGGAAATGGATTCTTTGAACCAGGCGTGCTGTCACTGGATTGGTTGGGTGTCAACATAAGCAGGGGTATTGGAATCACCTCGTTAGATGTGTGATTGACAACGAGGTCCATCATTAGCTTCATGTCTCGTTTCCTAAGCTCGGCGATCAGAATGTCGATGTCCTCATTGGTACCGTAGATGGGGTCAATGAGTTTGTAGTCGGCGATGTCGTAGCCCATGTCCGCTTGGGGGGATTTGTAGACTTTATCCCTTATCTCAGCGAATGGGGTTGAAAGGGAATGTATGTGAAGGATAATCAAGAGCGCAGATGTAGAAACGCCAAACTGTGGCACTCATTGAAGACAGAAGGAAGGCTGACAGACTTGGGGATATCCATATTATGTCCACGCCTAATTCCTTCAAGTAATCAACCTTGGAAATGATGCCGGGCAAATCACCCCAGCCATCTCTGTTCGTATCCTTGAATGAAGAAGGATAGATCTTGTGAGAATCAGAGTTCGTGTCCTATCCAATGCTGCACAATGCAGTATCATACCTGGTAGATGACCGATTCCTTCCACCAATCGTCGTCCATGCTGGCATTCAAGTCAAAGTGGAGTGGCTGTGAGGAACTATTATAGTTTTAGTTGAAACCGAAGTAAGTGTAGCAAATCTGCAGATGATTTCTCGTTGTGTTTCATAAAATGTTCAGTCTCATCCCACCATCTACCCCACTTTTGAGCAGTGTAGGCAATGATATTCCGTTACCATGGCATACTATGACGGTAACCATTACCATTATGATAGTAATGGCATAGCATAGGGTTGTGCATTACTAGCATGGCATAGTAAGACCCCCTTTATTATGCCAGTTACCAGTAATAAATTCCTAATATAATTATAATATTAGTAGTTATTAATAGAATAATAAAAGTTGAATTCTAAGGCTTTAATTAATTTAGACTTTTATTTTTCCTTTTTAGTTAACCTTAAATTAAATCTCTTATTATTTTAATTTCTTATTATTATTATATATATAATTACTATAACCTTTAATAATAATTCTTTATTGCTGTTTAATATTATATTAAGTTAATTAGCTTTTAAACTAATCTTTTTTAGTATATTAATATAGTATATTTATTATTAAAACTAAAGGCAAGGTTTTATTTTTTAATAACCTAAAAAAACCTTAGGTTAAAGCAAGCTATTTATAACATTAAAATAATATAATATTTAGCTTATTTAAAGCTAGTTTAATACTTAATTAGCTATATTAGCCTTAATATTTATTCTTTACTAATTATTACTTAATATAATTCTTTTTAAAAATAATATATAAAAAGAAGATTTAAATTATAAAATAAAAGAAAAAGAAAGTAATACTTTAGACTTAAAGAAAGAGTAATTAATATAGTAAGTAAAAGACCTTAATATATAAGCTTTTATACCTTTTACTTTAATATTAATTAACTTAATTATATTATTGCTAAATTTGCAAAACAAATTTAAATACTTTAAGATATTATTAATATAAAAATAGTATAAAATTATTATTACTTAATACTAAAGGTCTAATTAAATAAAAGAATATATATAATATAATATATAATACTTAAATACTATACTCTAGCAATATAATTAGTATAAGAATATACTTATTAAAGTTTTATTAAATTAATATTAATATTAATAGTAAGAAAAAATAGTGAATTTAAGAGAATATTAACTTATAAATTATATAATAAGTATATTAATTAAATTATTTTATTTATAATTATAATATAGAGTTATAAAGAAAAAGTATAAATAAAGAGCACTTAAATTATTAATATATTAAATAAATTATAATATTAAATGTTCTATTTTATTAGATTAAATATAAAGATTTCTGCAACTTATTTTAATATATTAGCCTATTTACTAATATCCTAATTGCTAGCAATTATAATACTATTTATAATAGTATAATAAAGCTATTTCTTAAAGGTATAAATTATATAAAATAACAATTAATATTAGTAATATCTAATATTTATATTATTATAGATAAATAAATATTACTTAATAATTTCCTTCTCTATACTATTATTACTTATTATATCAATTAAAAATACTTAACTTTATATTCTTATAATTAAGCTAAAAGAGATTTTTAGTGCTTATTTAGACAAGAACTTAACTAATATTACATTATAAATTATTAATACCTTTAATATTTAAAATCAACTAAAGTATTTTATTATAAATAATAAATATTATAATAATACTCTTATAAAGACTATTGCTAAAAGACTTCAAAAAGATAATATTAATTATAATCTTATATTATAATAGCTTTACTATAATAAATATATTATTAATTTATTAATACAAGTATTTCTCTTTAATAAAATAAATAAAGATATTAAATATATAGAAGAAAAGCTAAAAGCAGCTCCTTTTCTCTATTATAGAAGGAACTTATATAATAATATTAAATAAAATTACTAAATAAACTTTATAATATTATTATCTTTATTTCTATTTTACTTTAATATTAATAGCACTTCTGCAGGCTTAATAATAACCTTAATATAGATTATAATAATATAATAATAAAATAGAACTCTTAATAAAATACTTTAAATTAGTCATTAATAAGGGTTAAAGGTATAATTATTAATTTTACCTTAAATAAAACTAATCTAAAAGATAATGTTTTAATATAATTTAATTAAATAATTTTAAAACATATTTATAGTTTTTTAAGATTATTTAAATCAGCTATATTAGCAATAGAAAAACAAGTATTAATAATTAAAAATATTTTACTTTTTATAGATTATTTAATTAGTTGTTATAAAGAGAATCTAGTTAAATTTAAAAGTAACTTATTTATAATAGCATATTTAGATATTAATTATAATAAGCTACTAAAATACTTTAATAAAAAATTATAAATATTAGCTTATATTATTGTTATAGTCTTAAATCTAAATATTAAATAGACTTGTTTTAAGGATTAAAAGCTTTATAACCTTATTAATATTTAATAAATATTATAATATATATAGAAAGAAAAATATAGCTTATTAATTAGCTTACTTATCTATTTATTATTAGTTAATATAATTAAAAATAGCTTTTATAAATAAGTTAAATTTAAGAAAATTATAAAGATTAATATAATTAAAGATAAGCTATAATATTATTTTAAAAAGCTATATATATAATTAAAAAGAGAAGGTAATATAGCTTTAGTATAATAATATATAATATATAATTAAGTTAAGTTTCTATATCTATTGTTACGACATAGCTTTCAAGACCTAACCGCAAATAGATAAGTGTAATAAGACATATGTCTTAGGATAGATTCCATGACTATAGAAGGCATCTATAAATAAAGGAAGTTTAGCTATGCCTTTATTTATAGTATAAATCAAAAGATACAGGAATAAGCAGCAAGATCAGGATAATTAAGTGCTAAAGCTATTAAGTATATTAAGCAAGTAATTAAGCTGTTTAAGAGGATTAATAGTTAGGCACTTTAAGTACCTTAAGCAGAGAACTAAGGATTATATATATAAACCCCTTGATAAATAAATTACCAGGACTTCCTTTCTATATTTAATAATAAGTTTATTTCCTTATTATAGACTTAAATAATTATAATTTAGCTATATCATTTATAGTACCTCCTTATATATAGTTCTAATTGCTACTTAATCCCCGAGAATTAACTCGCTTACTTAGCTTTTTAACCTAACTAATATAAATCACTAATAAATAAGATCCTAAGGTCGCAACATATTAAATACCCTTAAGATAAATATTATTAGAATTTTACATCAACAAGGAGATACATTATATTGACTTACCATTTCAGATAATAATAAAACTAAACTATTTAAGCTTAACCTTTATTATAAGGAAAGGAACAAGCTTAATAATTAGTTACTTTAGTTAGATTTATATTTTCGACTTTCAGGAGATATATTAAGCAAGGATTAAGTTACCTTTGCTGCTATATTTATATAAAGTAAAGTTCTATTATAAATTAACTTAGACTTATAAGAATATATAAATAATAAAGCTAACTCTAAAACCAAAGCATAAATAGAGAATTACAATGCTTTTAAGGCCTATATCAGGAGGATATTTAGATCTCCTAATAAGGAATAAATTGCTAAGAGCATTATATAACAAATATAATAAACCAAGAGTACTGCTAATTATACAATAATATTTCAGCATTATATAGCCTAAACCAAATAAAATAGTAATACCTAAATAGCAGTATTCCGCAGAGGACTATAAAATAATATCTAAGATAAATTTATAAGGTTTAGAGGAGAAATTAATATAATTAATAAGCTTATGAAAATATTTATTAAATTAGATAATAAATTGCATTAAAGATAACTTAAGAAGCAAGAATCTTAAAGTAAGTATATAAGATAAGTTGCTTAAGGTTATTCAGGATACCAAGGATACTATAACTATAGGGGTTATTAGTTATAGAGATAGGTTAATATGCAAGGTAACCCTATAAAATTAAACATAATAAGACTATAAAGTAAGGGTAAGGGAAGAGCACTTAACCCTTAGAAGTGCTATGCTTATGGAAAACCCGGACATTTTGCATATAACTATTAGTTAAAAAATAAAGTATAATGACTATAGTTGAATATATTAAGAAGGCTTCTGATACTAAACCCTTTATTATATAATGAAAAGGATAAAAGAGAAAAAGAAGACAATGACTTAAATATCTCGTCTTTTATGTTGGTGGAAAATAACGCCTAAGAACAGATGCCAATCAAATACAAAGAATATAAGGAACTAAATAATAATAAATTAACTTAGGATAAAAACAATAATTTACTTATAGATTAAGAAAATGAAATCATCAGAATAAGTATAAAGATATAAGAACCAGAAAGAAATTCATATAAGAGCAATTAAGGTTAATATATCAATAAAAGCGACGAATAACAATATTATACAATAGATATATGAAACCATAATTATGATTCACAACATTAGTCTTTCTATTATAATAACTATTGCCTTATATATTATAATAGCAAATAAGGATATTATCTTATTATACCTAAAGCACTAAGGTACAAAGAATATGAATAACAACAATATAAAGATGACAAATGTGCGATATACTTATGGGATAAGCAAAAGAATAAGTATTTCCCAGGATATTATAGATTATAGTATGCATTGCACAAATAATCCCAACAAATAATAATACCAGAGGAATACTACCTATAACTACTCAGAACTATATAGATACCTAAAGTATAAAATATTAACTAGCAACTATATATATAGAAAGATTATATATAATATTAATAGGAGAAAATTAAGTTCAGATTCCTTAGAAAGTTAGAAAGACTTAATAATATTAATAAGGCATATTATAAAGAATAAGGATATAATATATATATTATAATATTATTGCAGCTTAAAAGAAAAGAATTAATAGCCCTACTAAATATAAGAGCTACCAGGAATTTTATTTCAGCAAAGATAATTCAACAACTAAGAATAAAAACACAAAAGATAAAACCATATTTATTTATAATAGCAGCAAAAAATATGCCAGGTATAAATATAGTTTTAGAAGAAACCATATAAACAGAGATCGCTATTTAATAGCACTATAAGAGCATAATATTCAATATCTTAAAGATGGCTACTTATAATATTATATTAGGGATACCTTGGTTAAAGAAGCAGAACCTAGTTATTAATTAGAGATCTAAAGAACTGAGGTTTAAAAATAGCTTAATTATTAAAGCCTAAAAGCCTATTAAGTCTGCGCATAAGATTATGGATAAGAATATTACAAACTAACATAATAAGATATATATAGTTATAAATTCAGATAAAGGATAATTATATAATTTGCCTGCTTTAGCAAGTATAATTAAGGATTTAGTTAACGAAGAAGCTAAGAGTTATAAGAGTAAAGACAGAAATCTTAATCTTATAGAAAGAAAAAATACCCCAGAATAAAAGGTCTAAGCAAATAAACAAGGAAAGATTACTAAAATAATACCAGAAAGATAAAAAAAGGTAATTTAGGAATAAAAGAAATATCTAATTTTAAAAGACTATAAGCTATAGAAATACTTCTTTAAAGAAGGATAAAAAGAGGAAATATTGCTAAAATATTAACTTTAAGACTATGAGATTAAATTAATTAATGAAAAGCAACCTACCTTTAGACTTATATACCAACTATTAAAAATAGAACTTAAGGCTTTTAATGAATATTTAAGAAAGAACCTCACAAAGGGATTTATCCGCCCTTTATCCTTATCAGCTAGATACCTGATTTTTTTTATTCTAAAAAAGAATAACAAACTATAATTATATATTAATTATCAGAAGTTAAATAATATTATAATCAAGAACTAATACCCATTATTAAATATAAATAAATTACAAAATTAATTACAGAAAGTATAATGGTTTATAAAACTTAATATGCAAAGAGCATATAACCTTATGTAAATAGCAAAAGGACATAAATAAAAGATAGCATTTTAAATATGATATAGATTATATAAATATATAGTTATGCTATTTAGCTTAATTAATGTTCCAGCCATATATTAAGAAATTATTAATAATATACTTAAGAATTTACTGGACTAATATATAATAGCATACCTTAATGATATTCTTATTTATTCCCAGATAATAGAGAGATATGTTTAAGATATTAAGAAGACATTATAATATTTGAATAAAATTGATTTCAAACTAGAGCCAGAAAAGTATGAATTTTATTAGAAAAGAATAATGTTTTTGGGATACATTATTACTATTAAAGGACTAGAAATAGATCCAGAAAAAATATAGGCAATGCTTAAATAGCCACAGCTAACAATAGTTAAAGAATTATAATTATTCTTAAGAGCAATTAATTTTAATTAAAGATTTATTCAGGGATTTTCACAAATTGCTTTACTTCTTATAAAGATAACTAAAAAAGAAACATTATATGAATAGGCTAAAAAACAACAAGAAGCATTCGCTAAGCTTAAGGAAACTTATATAAAGATATTAATCTTAAGAACCTTTTAAATAAGATAACTTATAAAAATTGAAATAGATGCCTCAGATATAGCTATCAAAGCATATTTATTATAAGAAACAGAAAGGAAATAGCACCTTATTATATACTATTTATGAAAGATATCTAATATAGAACAGAACTATAATATTTATGATAAAGAATTACTCACAATAATAAATGTATTTCAGCAATAGAGAATCTATATAGAAGGCTTAAGTAATATTGAAATATTTATAAACCACAAGAATTTGGTATATTTTATTATAATAAAATAGCTAAACCAAAGACAAATAAGGTAATTAGAGCTATTAAGATAATACAAGTTTTAAATAATTTACATATTAGGAAAAGGCAATATTATAGCAAATAGATTAAGCAAAAAACCTGACCTATATTAATAAAAGGTAATTAATATCTCTATTATCCTCAAAAAAGATAAAAACAAAAATCTTATACTAATATAGCAGTTAAACATACTATAAATAATATTAAACAAGGATATTCTAGAAGAAATTAAGGAAAAATATGAAATAAATAACCTTATGCAAAGATAGATTATATCTAAAAAGAAGATTCCTTTTAAATATTGCAAAAGGTATTATATGCCAGAAATATATTTAGAGAAGATTATTATACAATATTATAATAACCCTAAATATAGTTATTTAAGTATTACAAGAATATATAAACTAGTTAGCAGAAAATAATTATTACTAAAAATAAGAATAGCAATTGAAGAATATATTAATAAATGCCTAGAATATAAATAAAATAAGTCGGAAAACTACAAGAAATATAGATATTTATAAAAGATTAAGCTGCTAGAATTTCTATAGTAATGCTTAATAATAGACTTTATTATAAAGTTACCACCCTTATAAGAAATCTTAACACAAAAGATATATGACTCAATTATAGTAATAATAAATAGATATATAAAATATACTATAATAATACTGTTTAATAAAACTTATAATATAATATAGATAGCATATATATTCCTGGACAAAATTATCAAAATCAGAGGATTCCCTAAGGAGATAATCTTAAACAGAGATAAACTATTTACTTTAGCATTTTAGAAAATAATTACCACAGAAACAGGGATTAAGTTAAAATTATTAAGTATTTATTATCCAGAGATAAATAGGCAAACAGAAAGAATAAATAAGACACTGAAGACATACCTAAGATACTATATAATATAGAATTAAAATAACTGGGTAAAGCTTTTACCTATTATGGAACTTGCGTTAAACAACCTCATCTTAAATATAATAGGGATTATACCTTTTTATGCAAACTATAAATGAAATCCATAGATAATAGATTAACCAAAAGAATTACCAAAAGCATAAAGAGCTATTAAATATGTATTAAATATAAAATATATATATTAATAAATATAAGTATTACTTAAGAAAGCATAAACAAGAATAGAAACATAATAGAATAAATATAAATAGAATAAACCTTAGCTTAAAGAAAGAGATAAGGTATAGCTTTATATAAAAAACCTCAAGATAAAGCAATTAAGCAAGAAACTCAACTATATAAAAATCAGACTATTCAAAATTAAAAGAGAAAAAGGACCAGTTAATTATAAACTTAAACTACTAAAAGGATCTAAAATATACCTAGTATTTTATATTTTATTATTGGAAAAAGCTAAAGACTCTAAACCGATTATAATATTATTCGGATATAAACCTGAGGAAGAAAATATCTTTAAAATTAAAATAATCCTAGAATAACAAGGCAATTAGTACCTTATTAAATAGAAAAACTATTTGGAATTAGAAAATACCTGGGAACTAGAATATTATTTTTTTCCTAATTGCGCAAAGAAGCTAAAGGATTTTTATTCAAAAAAAACAAATCAGAAATTAATTTAGCCTATTACGATTTTAAGAAAATGGGCATAGGAACTTTAAGAGGATTAACACTAATAATAAAGTAAAAATCCGATATCACAGGACCAGCATATATTATCTCTTTAGATACCCCTTATTATTCCTTTAATTTTTTATCCTCTTTAATTTCTAAGATATTCACTAATTCTTTATTACCTAAATCTTTTAGTCATTTTAGCTAAAAGCAATATTGCTTTTTAATATAAGCAAGTTTTAATTAAATTTCTATTAATTTATTATCTAATAAATGAATATTCTTTATAGCCTTATTTATTTCTTTGAAATCAAGCGCCAAATCATATTTCCTATTATAATGAAAATATTCTTTATATTTAAGGTGATCCTAAGAAACATAATAGAGAACGCCAAAGGATACATAACTTTAATAAGGATACATAGTAATAATTACTAGGGCATAGCGATAATCAGCGGTATAATAGCAATAGAAAGTACTATTATAAAGAGGTAATATATTATTGTAAAAACATATAGGAAATAAAGAATATTTAAAGATAGGTTATATCTAAAGATAAACATTTAAAAAGGGAGATAATATTATAATATAGCTTTTAAGACTTAACCACAAATAGATAAATATAATAAGATATATATCTCAGGACAGATTCTATGACTATAGAAGGTATCTATAAATAAAGGAAGTTTAGTTATACCTTTATTTATAATATAAATTAAAAGATATAGAAATAAGCAGTAAGATCAGGATAATTAAATATTAAGGCTATTAAGCATATTAAGCAAATAATTAAGCTACTCAAAAGGATCAATAATTAAGCACTTTAAGCACCTTAAGCAAAAAGCTAAGGATTATATATATAAACCCCTTAATAAATAAGTTACTAAGATTTCCTTCTTATATTCAATAATAAATTTATTTCTTTACTATAGACTTAAATAATTATGACTTAGCTATATCATTTATAGCACCTCTTTGCATATAGTTCTGATTGCTATTTAATCCCCGAGAACCAACTTACTTACTTAGCTTCTTAACCTAGCTGATATAGATTACTAGTGGATAGGATCCTAAGGTCGCAATATCTATTAAGAATAATAATTAATATTCTTTTTATTTCAGCTATATTAGCTAAAACTAAGCATATTTTCTCCTTAGTAAAATAGATTATTTAATATAAAAGATAAAAACTATAAGCTTATTATACTCGCTAGTCGCTTGTAAGCGGAACTAGACTTAATAGCTAACTAAAGCCGGGCTAAGACTAAGAACTAAGAGTCTAAAGCTTATTACTATTGCGATTTTAGAATCTTATTTACTAATAATCTATATTAGCTAAATTAAGAAGTTAAATAGATAAGTTAATTCTCGGGGATTAAATAATAGTTAAAACTATATATAAGGAAGTACTATAAATAATATAGCTAAGTTATAACTATTTAAGTCTATAATTAAAAAAAATAAACTTATTATTAAATATAGGAAAGAAATCCTAATAACTTATCTATTAAAAGATTTATATATATAATCTTTAATTCTTTGCTTAAGGTATTGAATTATATTTAATTAATAAATATATTAAATATCCTTTAAATTAATAATATTCAATTGCTTTAGTAATTAATTATTCTAAATTTATTATTTATTCTTATATTCTTTAACTTATATTATAAGTGAAAATATAATTAAACTTTCTCTATTTATAAATACCTTCTATAACTATAGAATCTATTCTAAGATAAATATTTTGTTATATTTATTTATTTGCGATTAGTTCCTAAAAGCTATATTATAATATTATCTTCCTTTTTAAATATTTATCTCTAGATATAATTTGTTTTTAGATAATTTTTTCCCTTTATATATCTTAATTGTATATTCTATTAATAATAGTTCTCTATATTATTAATATATTATTAATATAAAAAAACATTAAGACTATTAAATAAGAATGTATTAATGTAATAATTGCATGTTTTTTAATAGCAAATATATAAAAATAAAAGATTCTTTTTATTATACTAAATATAATAAATTTAATTACAAATATAATTTAACTTCTTCTAATAAAAAAATTAATAAAATATATAATAATCTAAATTATTTAACTAAAGAAGATATTTAAATGCAGATAAAACTCTATTATATTTATAAATAGTATTTATTTTAGTTAAAGAAGCTCTTTAAGCTAAATAATTATAAAGCTTAAAATATACTGGAACTAAAAGAGGATAAAAAATTAGAAAAACAGCAAAAAATATCTAAAAAAAACAATATATATTAATTCTATAATATTGGACTCTTATTCTATTATTAATATTAATTCTCTTAAAATTCTTATATTTACTTTTTTAAAATTATAATAAACTAAGCTGGTTTCTAACTTATCTTTTTTAAATAAAAATCTTTTAGCTTCTTTATATAGTTAGAAAAAAGGTAATATTCTAATTCCTAAATATTTTCTCAATCTAAATAGCTTTTCTATTTAATAATATATTGATTATTTTTTTATCTTAGGATTATTTTAATTTTAAAGATATTTTTTTTAGGTTTATATTTAAAAGTTATTATAATAAGTTTAGAGTCTTTAGCTTTTTCTTATAATAAAATATAAAATATTAGATTTTTTTTAGATTTTTTAGATTTTTTTAATAATTTAAGTTTATAATTAATTACCTTAGAGGACCTTAGCTGTTTAGTAAGTAAAACTCTAGTTAAACTCTAATTAAACTCGAATTTGGAGTTATTCCGCTGCTTAAGACAAGCGTAAGCTCGCTCAAGAGGCGAGAAAAAAAATTAAAAAAAATTCTTTTAAGTTAGAATTACTATAATATATTAAAATATTAAGGTTTAGGCGCATTCTATATATATATTCGCGTAAATCACGTGATTCTGATGTTTTTATTACATAAGCGTGGCTATATACGGTTAAAACTCCGAATTCTTAAAAAAAAATCGTGTCAAACCGCGTCTTTTTAGACTTTAAACTATAAAAAAATTCTTAAAAAAATAGTACAAGTTAGAATCTGCATAAAAGTCTAACTCGAGCGAAAATTTTATAATAATTAAACTCTAATTAAGCTTAATATTAACTTGTAACTCGAGATTGACTTAAGATTAACTCGAGATTAACTCTAGTAAATATTTTATTTAGAGTTAATTTAGAGTTAAATATTTATAAAGAGTTAAATATAATAAAAAATTAGACTCTAATTTAGAGTTAAATTAGAGTTCAAACTTTATTTGAATTTATTTTAAGTTAATATTAAGAAAAACTCTTTTTAAAAGATTTTCTCAAGACTAACTTTTCAAACCACTAAGGCCCTCTAAGGTAATTATTTTTCTTTTTGAATTTTAAATAGTTTAATTCTTATATAGTTAAGTTTCTTGCTTGATTATTTTATTTTAAAATTTTTTATATAAAGCTATATTTTATTTATATTTATTTTATTATATTTCTATTCTAGTTTATACTTTCTTATATAATATTTATATTTATTAATATATATATTCTATATTTAATATACATTTAATAGGTTTTTGCGTTTTAAATAATTTTTTAAATTAATTTATTATCTATAAATTTTGTCTATAGTTTATATAGAACAGTATAGTTCCTATTATATTTAAAACAAAATTATTTAATATAAGCTCTATAATAGATAAAAGTTTTATTTATTTATTCTAGTTCTATACTATATAATATTATAAATATATTTTTAATATTCTATTTACTCTTTCTATTTATCTATTTATCTCTAGATAATAAATATATAATAGTTTTAGCTTAATCCTTATCTTTATAGTAATCATTTTCTAAAATACTAAAATAAATAATTTATTTTTATCTAAGATTATTTCCTTAGAAAATTCTCTAATTTTAATAATATTATTTAAGAACATATATATTATCTAGATTATATTATATATTTTACTAAATAATATTACTATAATGTATTTTATATATTTATTTATTATTATTATAATTAAATTGTATATTTTCTATATTAAGATTTATTATAAAAATAGTAACTTTATAATAAAATCTATTATTAAGTATTACTATAGAAATTCTAATAACTTAATCTTTTATAAATATCTATATTTCTTATAGTTTTCTAATTTATTTTATTTATACTTTAGATATTTATTAATATGTTTTTAATTGCTATCTTTATTTTTAGTAATAACTATTTTCTGCTAATTAATTTATATATTCTTATAATATTTAGATAACTATATTTTAGATTATTATAATATTATATAATAATTTCCTCTAAATATACTTTTAATATATAATACTTTTCACAATACTTAAGAAATACATTTTTTTCTAAATATAATCTATTATTATATAAGGTTGTTCGATTTATATTTTTTCTTAATTTCCCCCAGAACATCTTTGTTTAATATTATCTATAGTATATTTAATTATTATATTAATATAAAATTCTTATTTTTATTTTCTTTAAAAATAGCAGAAATATTGAATATTTTCTATTAATGTAAATTAGATCTCTTGCTTAATCTATTTACTATAATATTGCCTTTTCTTAATATATAAATTATTTGAAATTTATATTATTTTAATAATTCTGATTATCTTATTTATTATTAATTTAGCTATTTTATTATAATAAAATATATTAAATTCTTATAATCTATAAGTATTTTAACATTATTAAAGTTTTCTATATAAACTCTTTATTACTAAAATATATTTATTATTATAAGTAATTCTTTATTATAAATATTGTAGTTTTATTCTATATTAAATATCTTTTATAAATAATATATAATAGAATATTATTTTCCTTTATTTTCTTATAATAAATATATTCTAATAGCTATATTTAAAGTATTTATTTTAATCCTTATAAATTGTTTTATTTAAAATATTTTTAGTACTAATATCTTTATATAAATTTCTTTAAGCTTATTAAACATTTCTTATTATTCTTTAATTTATATATATAGTATTTTTTTTATTTATTAAAGCAATTTACGAAAATCCTTAAATAAATCTCTAATTAAAGTTAATTGCTTTTAAAAATAATTATAGTTCTTTAATTATTATTAATTATAGCTATTTAAATATTATTTAAATATTATTTAAATCTTTTCTAAATTTATTTTTAGTTCTTTGATTATAACTATATATTCTAAAAATGTTATTCTCTTTTAATATAATTTATATTTTTCTAGTTCTAATTTGAAATTAAATTTATTTAAGTATTATAATATCTTAGATATATCTTAGATATATCCTTTTATTATTTAAGAATAGATAAGGATATTATTAAGGTATACTATTATATATTAGTTTAGTAAATTCCCAAATATATTATTAATCATTTTTTAATATATAATTAAAGTATTAATTAAGCTAAATAATATAACTATATACTTATATAATCTATATTGTATCTAAAATATTATTTTTTATTTATATCCTTTTATTATTTATATAAAATTATATACTCTTTATATATTAAATTTTATAAACTATTATATTTTCTATAGTTAATCTTATAATTTGTTTATATTTAATAATAAATATCAATTCTTAATTATAATATTATTTAACTTTCAATAGTTAATATATAGTTATGATTTGCTATTCTTTTTTGGAATAAAAAAGATTAAATATTTAATTAATAAGGATAAATAGCAGATAAATCCTTTTATAAGATTCTCTCTTAAATACTTATTAAGAGCTTTAAATTCTATCTTTAATAATTAACATATAAATTTAAAAATAATCTACTTTTTATTAATTAATTCAATTTTATAGTCTTAAAATTAATATTTTAGTAATATTTCCTCTTTTTATCTTTCTTTAAAGAAATATTTCCATAGCTTATAGTCTTTTAATATTTTATATTTTTATTATTTATAAATTATTTTTTCATTTCTTCTTAGCAATATTTTAATAATCTCTTTTTGTTTATTTATTTAGACTTTTTATTCTAAAGTATTCTTTTTTTCTATAGAATTAAGAGTTTTATCTTTACTTTTATAACTTTTAATTTCTTTATTAAATAAATTCTTAGTTATACTTGCTAAAGCAGACAAATTATATAGTAATCTTTTATTCAAATTTATAACTATATATGTTAGTTTATATTAGTTTATAATATTCTTATTTATAGTTTTATACATAGATTTAATAAATTTTTAAACTTTAATAATTAAATTATTTTTAAATTTTAGTTTTTTAGTTCTCTAATTAATAACTAGATTTTATTTCTTTAACTAAAACATTTCTAATATAACATTATAAGTAGCTATCTCTAAAACATTAAATATTATACTTTTGTTATACTATTAAATAATGATCTCCAATTATATAGTTTTTTCTAAAATAATATTCTTTTTTAGTATATTACTTATTATTATTATAAATAAATATAGTTTTATCTTTTATATTTTTATTTTTAATTATTAAACTATTCTATTAAAATAAAGTTTTTAATAACTTTTATATTTAATAAAGCTATTAAATCTTTTTTTAAGTTATAATAGTATAATAATATATATACTATATTTTTATTCTTTATAATATATTTTATTAATATTATTAAGTTTTTTTAATTTCTTAAAGAATTTATATTTAATTTTTTTTGCTAATATTATTTATAATCCTTTTATATATATAGTTGCTAATTAATATTCTATATTTTAAATATTTATATAGTTTTAAGTAATTATAGATAATATTTTTTAATACTATTATCTATCGGAATTACTTATATAATATATATTATAGTTTATAATATTCTAGAAAATATTTATTCTTTTACTTATTCTATAAATGTATTATATATTTATTATTATTATACTATTGTTATTTATATCCTTTATATCTTAGTATTTTAAATATAATAAAATGATAGGTTTATTTATTATGATAATATATAGAGTAATAATTATTATAATAAAAAAACTAATATTACAAGTTATAATTATAGTTTTATATATCTATAGCATAATATTAATATTTATTGCTTTTATTAATATATTAGTTATAATTACTTTCTTGTTATTGTTAATTACTTTTTATTTATTAGGTATATTTTTATATTTACTTTAATAAGTTTATCTACTAATTCTATATACTAATTAATAGTGGTTTTAATTTTTTCTTAATTTAATTCATTATTGTTAAGTTTCTTATATTCTTTATATTCAATTAATATTTATTCTTAGGCGTTATTTTCTATTAATATCAAAAATGAAATGTTTAAGTTATTGTCTTCTTTTTCTCTCTTATTTTCTTTATTATATAATAGAGGGTTTAATATTAGAAACCTTTTTAATATATTTAATTATAGTTATTGCACTTTGTTCTTTAACCAATAATTACATACAAAATGTCTAGGTTTTTTATAAGCATAATATTTCTAAGAATTAGATATTTTTCTTTTATTCTTATTTTATAGTTTTATTATAATTAACTTTATAGAATTATTTTATATATTAGTTTATTTCTATAACTAATAGTCTTTATAGTTATAGTGTTTTTAATATTTTAAATAACTCTAAGTAGTTTATTTTTATATATTTACCTTGAGATTCTTGTTTTTTAAATTGTCTTTAATATAGCTTATTATTTAATTCTATTAATATTTTTATTAGTTTATTAATTGTATTAATCTTTTTTCTAAATTATATAAATTTATTTTAAATATCTTCTTATAGTCTTCTATAGAATACTGCTATTTAAGTATTATTATTCTATTTAGTTTAGACTATATAGTACTAAAATATTATTATATAATCAGTAATACCCTTAGTTTATTATATTTATTATATAATATTCTTAGCAATTTATTTCTTATTAAAAAGTCTAAATACTTTTCTAATATAAGCTTTAAAAGCATTATAGTTTTTAATCTATATTGTAGTTTTAAAGCTAGTTTCTTTGTTTATATATTTTTATAAATTAAAATTAATCTATAAAAAAACTTTATCTTATATAAATATAGTAATAAAAGTAACTTAATTCTTGCTTAATATATTTCCTAAAAGTTGAAAATATAGATTTAACTAAAATAACTAATTATTAAGTTTATTCTTTTTTCTATAATAGAAATTAAGCTTAAATAATTTAATTCTATTATTATTTGAAACGGTAAATCAATATAATGCGTCTTTTTATTAATATAAAGTTTGAATAATATTATCTATCTTAAGAATATTCAATATATTATAACTCTAAAATCCTATTGACTAATAATCTATATTAGCTAAGTTAAAAAGTTAAATGAATTAATTAGTTCTCAGCAATTAAATAATAATTAGAACTATATATAAAAAAAGATATTATAAATAATATAGTTAAATTATAATTATTTAAATCTATAATAAAGAAATAAACTTATTATTAAATATAAAAAGAAAGTTTTAATAACTTGTTTATTAAAAAATTTATATATATAATCCCTAGCTCTCTGCTTAAAGTATTTAAATATATCTAACCGATAAATATACTAAATATCTTCTAGATTAATAGTATTTAATTGTTTTAATAGTTAATTATTTTAAATTTATTAATTATTTTTATATTTTTTGACTTATACTATAAATAAGGATATAGCTAAACTTCTTCTATTTATAAATACCTTCTATAACTATAGAATCTGTTCTGAGATAAATATTTTATTATATTTATCTATTTGCAGTTAGTTCCTAAGAGCTATATTATAATAATTATTTATTAATAGTATTGGCTTTAAAAGCTACTAAAAAGCAATAAGCTATATTAAATATTAAGAATCTAATATTTAATAATAAATACAATTTACTATTAAAAGATTTTTAATAATTAATCTGTATAATATAAATATAATCTATTTTATTTTATATTTTCTAGAATCCTTTTACTAATAAAATATTAATAATTATAATTTTAATTATTTTAACCCCTTCTTTTAAGAAATAGAAAATCTAAAGCAAAATAATATAATTACTTAAAGGTAAAACCCTCTTTAAAATGCTTAATTCTCTGAAATATTTAATATTTAGAATATTCAATTTGCTTAAGAAGCTAATATAGAATTAAATAAGCAATAATAGCTTAAAAGCATTAATATTTTATCTTTAGAAATTCTCTTTTAGAACTTAAAATATTAACTTTAATAAGCTAAGTATAAGTAATAATATCTTTAGGATTAATTAAAATTCTATATAATTAATAAGGATAATACCTTATTAAAAGCTTAACTTTAAAGTTTTTATTTTAATAATAATAATAATATTAATAATACTACTAGTATACTATAAACATAGTTTATAATTCTCACTTTAATTATATTTAATTATATTAGATTATTTTTAGTTTTTAAGGCTTTATTGTTCTTTATAAAAGACTTTAAGCCTAAATAAATCCTTATCTATAAAAGAGAAAGCAAAGGCAAATTTCTTTATTAATTCTATATATATAATAATATTTTTATAAAAAATCTAACTCATTTTGCAATTAATTATATAAAAATTAATTATATATAATTTAAGCTTAAAAGTAACCTTAAAATACAATAAATTAATATATTAAGTATTATAATTAAGAGGGCATTAATTAATTTTTCTTTAAAAAATTCTTTTAAAATTTAGTTATAAATTTAATTAATTATAGACTTATTATATATAAGAAATATATTAAAGTTAAGTAGCAGAAAAACTAAAAAATAATAGCTTTTAAAGCTTACTTTAAAGAAGTTAAAGAAGCTTTAAGCTTAAAATAATTCTTAAAAATTATTATTAATTTCTTTTTATCTAAATTAAGAATAAATTTTAAGAATAAAATACTTAATAATAATAAAATATTATAAAATTAGGAAGACTTTTATATTTATACTATAATAATAAAAAGAACTATAAAATATTTTAAGTATTTAGACTTTTAAACGAATTCTTAGAATAAAAGCTTAAAGATATCTAAATCTTAAAAATAATAAATTAATAAACTTAATAATAATATTAATAAAGTAAATATATAACTTTAAAATAAAAGTAAATATAAATTTATATAAATTTGAAATAAATAATAATAATAATCTAACTAGCTATAGAATAATAACTATTATAACTATAATAAGTTTAGCTATTATATTAAGAACTACTTTAAGCTTAAAACTAGAGTAAATATTATTTCTATAATTAAAAAGCTAAAAAATAATAGTAGCTTATAGTTGCCTTAGTATTGTAATCCGACCTAGTATACTCATTTTAATATTACTCGGTTAAACCTCGGTACAGCCGGCAAAACCTCGGCTTAACGACTTTTATTGTCGCAAACTGAAGCTTAATATAAGGACGTATTGGGAGCCGACATATTAAAGCCTTAACTTATAGTATTTAATATAAAATGTTTGCTTTTCTCTTTTTTTATTTTTTATTTTTAATATCTTCGTTAGTTAAAGCCCTATAAAAACGGTTTTATATTACTAAGCTAGATAAATAATTAATATTATATTAAAGATTTTTAATTACTACGATGTCTAAAAGATAATGTCGTAAAACAAAATCTCTTTTAAAATATCAATAGCTTAGTCCGTTCCGATATTAAAATCTATAGTTTTAATAGCTAGGTTTTATTCCGTTTAAATAGCAATTTATACTAATAAATCCGATATAATCTAAACGTAAAACTAAGTTAAATCCAATAAAAGCTAGTTATCAGAAAAGTAATTTAATATTAATAAAAGTTAGCTATTAGAAAAGCAATTTAATAGATTATAAGTAATTAACTTTAAAAAAAATATTATTAGAATAAAGAGTTTTTATGTTTATATAATAAATTAATATATTATTAATAATATATTCCTTAATAGCAAATAAGCTAGTTATATTTAAAAAGCTTATTATTTACTTAAAAGAAAACTAAATTATTTAATTTGTAATTTTATTAATTCTTTTTATATTTATTAAATTAATAAATTCTATATAAAATATTATTATAATTAAGCAACTCGAAATATATATTAAAACTAATAAAAAATTAAAAGAACTATTAGCAATAATCAGAATACTATAATTATTTATAAACTATATTATATTAATAATATAAATAGCCAAAAAGCTAAAGAAGATCTATAATAATAAAAATAAAAAAATTATATTACTTAAAGAATAAAACTTAAAATATATTAAAAAGCTAATTATTAATATAACTATAGATAAAAAAAAACAATTAAAGAACAAAATAATAAGCTATTATTTTAGGCTAAGCTATAAATAGTTTAATTTTTTAATTTTAAGTTATTTTTAAATAATAAAAATAATAAAATTAGCTATAATATATAAAAAATAAATATAATTTAGAAGTTTAAATTTAACTTTAATTATTATTGCTATATTTGAAACTAGGTTATTTATATTAATAGTCGTTTTATTAATAATATAGCTAAATATACTTATATTTATTTTAAATTAAATATTTATAATTTTATTAAAAATATAGATAAATTCTTTAAATACTTAAATAAGCTTTATATAAATTAAAATAAAAATAATAATAATAAATGTAAATACTGCGATCTTAACTAGGGAAATCGCTTTTTTAAAGAATTTTAATTAAATTTTATTATATTAATATTAAAGCTAAAAAAAATAGATAAATAAATTATTAATAATTTTAAAAAAAAATTTAATTATTAGCTATATAATCGCTTTATTAGTAATTAAGATATAAAAAACTTATTAATTTAATTTCGCTATTATTTAAAAACAATTAATAATACTATTTATAACTATAATTAGAATAATAAATAATTAGTTTTTATTTAAAAGCTATAGACTATTTATGTTTTTATTTAAATAATAATTTTTACTAAAATAATAATTTTTATTATTTAGTTTATAAAAGTAATAAGTTTAAACTTATTATATTATTAACCTTTTTTTAAGCAAAAAAATAAAGAAATAGCTATTATATTAAATGCTTATTTTAAATATAATAAAATGAAATATTATATTTTTAAATATAAATCCGGAAAGTTATTTTATAATTTTATAAATATTAATAAAATTGATATTAATAATAATAAATAGGAAAAATAGAAATATACTAATGATTCTGAGCTTAAATCTAAAGAAAATTCAAAAAACGAGTAATTTTTATTAATAACATAGCTAAAAATAATAAAATTAAAATATTATTATTAAATAGCTATAGATATTTCTAAAATAATCTTTTTATACTAAAATTTTTTATAGAAACTTATACTATAAATAGTTTATATAAATAAATAAAAATAAAAAAACTTATTAATATTAATATTATTAATTATACTTTTATTAATATTAATCTCGCGTATTTTTTTTAAAAAAGTTTAATATTATATTTATATTTTTAAGTAAGCTTAAACTAATATAAATATATAATAGAATTAACTATTAATTTCTTATTTATACTTTTTATATAATATTAATTATTTAAGAAAAAATTATTTAATTAATATTATTCTTTATTATTAAATTAAAAATATATTTATTTATTATTAAATAATTTTAAATAAAAGCTATTAAAACCTTTTTCGACTATAATGCTTAATAAATACAATATCTACTAAAAAATCTTAAATAAATTAATATTGAAACTATATTTATAAGCCGCTTATTACTACCTGTTTTACTACGGCAAACTATAGAAACGTTTACGTTTAAACTAAAAACGCCCCTGGCTCCAATAGTAGTTGAAAAAAAGACCGTAGTTACGCCGGCGCGGATTCTAAAGAAACTTATTCCGTTAATAGAAAAAGACTAGAATCGACTATTAGATATTAAAGCTATTATAGTAGCATTTTTTATAAACTATTTATTAACTAAAAAAAAAAACTGAAAAAACTTAGTTTTCTTAATATTAATAATAAAGCTTAATAAATATTTAGCTTATTATAAACTATTTTAAAACTTAGAGGAACTAAATAAAATCTCTATTATATTATTTATTCAAAAAAAGATCAAAATGAAGCTTTTTAAATAGCTATATAATATTTTTAATATATTCGATAAATAATAGTCCAAAGTTTTATTTAAATATTGAAGTTATAACTATAAAATCAATTTAACTAATAAAATAAAAAATTTGCCGAAATTAAAGCTATATAATATAAGTTATTATTATTTATAAAAAATAAAAGAATATTTAGATAATAATTTAGCTAAAAATTTTATTATTTTATTTAAGATATTATATATATTATTTATTTTATTTATATAAAAGAAAGATAATAGTTTACGCTTTTATATTAATTACCGGAAATTTAATAATATTATAAAAAAGAACTATTATCTATTGCTATTAATTGAAAAAGCAATAGCTAAAATAATTAAATATAAATATTTATTTAAAATCAATATTATATTGGTATTTAATAAAATAAAAATTAATTTAAATAATAAAGAATATATTTTTTTCTTAATTTATTTTGGTATATATATATATAAAATCTTGCTTTTTAAATTCTTAAACGGACTAGTATTATAGTAAAACTATATTAATAATATATTATTTAAATATATTAATAAGTTTTACTAAACTTATATAGATAATATCTTTATCTATAATAAGACTTTTAAAAAATATAAAAAGTATATTTATTAAGTTCTTTAAAGATTTTGAATAGCAGGTTTATAAGCTAATATTAAAAAATGCAAATTTAATATTATTAAAATTAAGTTTTTTAGAATTATTATTAATAGTAATAGTATCGAAATAGATTTAAAAAAGATTAAAGCTATTATATTATAGCGAATATTAATAATAATAAAATAAGTCTAAGGGTTCTTTAGCTTCTATAATTTTTATTATAGATTTATAAGGAATTTCGGAAGGATAACAAAAGCGTTAACTAATTTTATATATAAAAATACAAAGTAAATATAAAATTATAAAGCAGAAAAGTTATTTAACGCGTTAAAAAAGATAATAATAAAAGTTTTAGTACTATATTATTTTAATTTAAGCTTAGAATATATTTTAGAAATTAACTTTTTAAATAGAATTAATAATAATATAATATTATAAAAAGACAATAAAAATAAGATATATTTAATTATATTCTATAATAAAAACTTAAATCTAGCGGAACAGAATTATAATATATATAATAAAGAGTTTTTAGCTATTATTTATACTTTTAAGTATTAATAACTTAAGTTAAAAGCTACTAAGATTTTAATATAAATTTTAACTAATTATAAGAATTTTAAAACTTTTATAATAATTAAGAAGCTATTTAGAAAACAAGTATAATAAGCTGAAATCTTATTATATTATAACTTCAAAATCTACTACTATATCAATAAAAGCAATATTAAAATAAATATTTTAACTCGCTGAGAATATAAAAACCAATAAAAATAAAAAAACTATTAAGTCTTATTATTATTAAATAAGTTCGATTTTTTATTATTATAAAAGAAAAAGTAGCTTTAAAGCATATTAATATATAAGACTATTTAATAAATTAATAATATTAATAAAGATTATATTCATTATTAAAAGGCTATTAAACGAAAAACAATTAATTATATTAATAATATTAGCTTTAAATATATAAAAAACAAGCAACGAGTATTATATTAATAAAATAAGCTATAAATGCTTTAATCTTAGATTATTTATTTTATTAAAAAGATTTATAATTAGAAGCTAGTTGGCTATTTAGAAGTAAATAGGATTGTTAAAGTAATTAAACAATATTATTATTAGCCCAGAATAATAAAAATTATTAAATAATATATTGCTAACTATTATATTTACTGATGAATAAAAGCATTTTATAATAAATTAAATAGTCTGCTATACCCTTTACTAGTACTTTAGTAATAGTAATAAGATCTCAGAATAGATTTTATTACTAATCTTCCGGAATATTAAAGAATAAATAGTATTTTAATTATTATATACTATCTTAGCAAAAATAAAGATTATATATTAATACGCTATAACGAACTAAGAATATTATTAAAAAAGACTACTTATATTTTTATTTGCGAAGTTATTATTTAATATAAACTATTAAACAGTATAATATTAAACTGTAGATTTTAATTTATATTAATATTATAGAAGTTATTATATATTAAATTTAATATTAATAACAACAAGTTAATAGTTTATTATTCTAAGACTAATAGCTAAACCAAATAAACTAATTAAGATATTAATATATATTTAAAAATATTTATTAACTATTATTAAAATAATTAGGTAGATTTATTATTAATAATAAAACTAGTCTATAATAATTTTGAATTAGCGGCTACTAGAATAACTTTATTTTTTATTAATTATAGATATTATTTTAGAATAAACTTCGGACTAAATAATACTTTATATAAAATATAACATAATTAGCAGCTAGCTATTTAAGCTATTAATATTTCTAATAAAATATAAGCTATTTTAGAAGAAATATAGATTAATATAAAAGAGACTTAGAACCGGATAGCTGAATATATTAACCATTATCACAAAAATATTATATATAAAATTGGCGATTAAATATAGCTTAATATTAAAAATATTTAAACTAGCTGTTCTAGTAAGAAATTGGATAATAAATAGATTAAACTATTTAAAATTATAAAAAAGATTAGTTATTTGTATAAGTTAGATTTGCCTAGAACAATAAAATCTTCTAAAATCTTCTATATTAAATTGCTTTATAAAGACTTAAACGACCTGCTATTAAAATAAGATAACCTAGAGCTTAGACTAATTATTATTAATAAATAAAAGGAATATAAACTTAAGCGGATTTTGGCTTTTAAATACTTTTATAAACGAGTATTATTCAAAGTAAAATAAATAAACTAAGAGTATAATGACAAATAATATAAAACTAAAAGCTTTAATAACTTATAAAATACTATCGACAACTATTATAAATAATATCTATAGTCGCTAGATAGTCTTAAAGACAACTATTGTTTTAAATAGCGTAAAAGACTATTTCGAAAATAATATAGATGTTTTACGCGGCTAATAATTTTGGACTAACTTAAATTATTTAGAAATACGGTTTTAATAATCGATAAGGCCGCAATATAAATATTTTAATTATATGCTAATCTATATATTATATTTATAAAGTTTACTATAGAACTACTACGCTAATATCTATATTCTAACCTGATATAGACTAGCTCTGTGCTTATTTTAAAGGTATAAATAAGGTACCTTTTCTTTCTTTTCTTCTTCCTCTTTTTTTCTTTTTATTATCGACGGCCTATATTGGCTCCGGGGCGGCGCCGCCGCTTTTACTAAAAAAGGCTTAAATAGAGGAAAAATGTCTAAATAGTTATGACGCTATATAATATACTTTAAAAGATATTTTTATACTAGTATAAACGATAAATTAGTATTTTAATAATATACTATAGCAAAAATTAATACCTTATCTTTAGTAAAAGTATAACAATATAGATAACGGCTAAGGATAGTTATAACAGCAAATAGGATTATATAAAAGCTTAAAAGCTAGCTTATAAAGTATTATAATATATTATAAGGTTATAATAGATTTAAAAAAGGAGAATATTATTATAATCTAATTTAGTATACTTATTTTAATATTATTCGGTTAAATTTCAATATAGCCAGCAAAATTTCAGTTTAACGACTTTTACTATTATAAATTAAAGCTTAATATAAAGACGTATTAAGAGCTGACATATTAAAGCTTTAGCTTATAGTATTTAATATAAAGTGCTTACTCTTTTCTTTCTTTTTTCCTTTATCTTTAATATCTTTGTTAATTAGGGCCCTACGAGAGCGGTTTTGCACTACTAAGCTAGGTAGATAGTCAACACTTAGAAGTAAACTAAGCAAGATAAATAGAAATAAAGATTTTTATTTATATAAAAGAGTAAACTAATTTTTAAAGAGATAAATACTTTATAATAGCTTTAATTAATATTAAATTAGCTTTTAATCTTATTTCTTAAGAACTTATAATAAAATAAGATTTAGAATTTATTATTATTAGCTTATTATAATTAAAATTGCTTAACTAAAAAGGAATTTATTATTATAGCGCCTTTAAATTAATTTATTAAATTATAAATAACTAAAGTTAAAAGAAAGAATATATTATACTCTTTTATTTAATTAATTAAGGCATAGATTTAATACTTAGTATACTTATACTAAGTAATTATAGGGTATTAATAAACCTAAAACTCTTTTAATAATATTTCAAAACGTATTCTAATTAGTTAAAAGCGCTAAATATAGCTAAATTTAAGGAAAGCATAAAACCTAAGGAAGCTATATATACTTTAATATATTATAACCTAATCTTGCTATATAATAATGCTATAATTGTTGTAATCCGACCCAGCATGCTCATTTTGATATTGCTCGGTTAAACCTCGGTACAGCCGGCAAAACCTCGGCTTAACGACTTCCACTGTCGCAAACTAAAGCTCGACATAAAGACGTATTAAAAGCCGACATATTAAAGCCTTAGCTTATAGTATTTAATATAAAATACCCGTTTTTCTCTTTCTTTTCTCTTTTATTTTTAATATCTTTGTTAATTAGGGCCCTACGAGAACGGTTTTGCATTATTAAACTAAATAGATAGTCAATATTATACTAAAAATTTTCAATTATTATGACGTCTAAAAGACGATATCGTAAAATAAAATTTCTCTTAGGACGTTGATAGTTTAATCCGTTTCGATATTAGATTTTATAGCCTTAATAGCTAGGTTTTATTTCGTTTAAATAGCAATTTATACTAATAAATCCGATATAACCTAAGCGTAAGACTAAATTAGGCCCGATAAGAGCTAATTATCGGAAAAATAATCTAATATTAATGAGAGCTAGTTATTAAAAAAGTAATCTAGTAAATTATAAATAATCGATCTTAGAAAAAATATTATTAAAATAAAGAGTTTTTACGCCTATATAACAAATTAATATACTATTAATAATATATTCTTTAATAATAGACAAGCTAGCTACGCTCGAAAAACTTGCTATTTACTTAAAAGAAAATTAAATTATCTAATTCGTTATTTTATTAACTTTTTTTATATTTATTAAATTAATAGACTCCGTATAGAATATTACTATAGTCGAACAATTTGAAATATATATCGAAGCTAACAGAAAATTAGAAAAACTATTAGCAATAATCGGAATATTATGATCATCTGTAGACTATATTATACTAATAATATAAATAATTAAAAAGCTAAAGAAGATCTATAACAATAAAGATAAAAAGATCGTATTATTTAAAGAATAAAACTCGAAACGTACTAAAAAGCTAATCGCTAATATAATTATAAATAAGAAAAAAATAACTAAAAAACGAGATAATAAATTATTATTTTAAACTAAGCTATAAACAATTTGACTTTTTAATCCTAAGTTATTCTTAGATAATAAGAATAATAAAATTAGCTATAACGTATAAAAGATAAATATAATTTAGAAGCTCGAATTCAATTTTAATTATTATTATTATATTCGAAATTAGGTTATTTATATTAATAATCGCTTTATTAGTGACGTAGCCGAATATATTTATATTCGTTTTAAACTAGATACTTATAATCCTATCGAGGATATAGACGAATTTTTTAAATATTTAGATAAACTTTATATAAATTAAAATAAAAAGAATAATAACAAACGTAAATATTGCGATCTTAATTAAAGAAATCGCTTTTTTAAAGAATTTTAGTTAAATTTTATTATATTAATATTGGAGCTAGAAAAAATAGATAAATAGATTATTAACAATCTAAAAGAAAAGATTAACCACTAGCTATATAATTATTTTATTAGTAATTAGGATATAAAAAACTTATTAGCCCAATTTCGCTATTATTTAAAAACAATTAATAACGCTATATATAATTATAACTAAAATAGTAAACGACTAATTTTTATTTAAAAGCTATAGACTATTCGTATTCTTATTCGAGCAATAGTTTTTATTAGAATAATAATTCTTATTATTTAGCCTATAAAGATAGTAAGTTTAAGTCTATTATATTACTAATTTCTTTTTAAGCGAAAAAACAAAAAAGTAGCTATTATATTAAATATTTACTTTAAATATAATAAGACAAAATACCGTACCTTTAAATATAAATCCGGAGAATTATTTTATAATTTTGCAGATATTAACAAGATCGATATCGACGATAACGAGCAAAAAAAATAGGAACACGCTAACGACTCCGAGTCTGAGTCTAAAAAAAACTCAAAAAACGAATAACCTCTACCGATAACGCGGCTAGAAATAATAAAATTAAAATATTATTATTAAATAGCTATAGACATTTTTAGAATAATCCTTTTATATTAAAATTTTTTATAGAAATTTATATTATAAGCAGTTTATATAAACAAATAAAAATAAAAAGATTTATTAATATTAATATTATTAATTATATTTTTATTAATATCGATCTCGCGTATTTTTTTTTAGAAAAATTTAATATTATATCTATGTTTTTAAATAAGCCTAAGCTAATATAGATATATAATAGAATTGACTATCGATTTATTATTTATATTCTTTATATAACGCTAACTATCCGAAAAAAAACTATTTAATTAATACCGTTTTTTATTATCCGATTAGAAATATATTTATTTATTATTAGATAATCTTAGATAAAAACTATTAAAATTTTTTTCGATTATAATATTTAACGAATACGATATCTATTAGAAAATCTTAAATAAACCGATATCGAAACTATATTTATAGGCCGCTCGCCGTTACCTATTCTATTACGGCGGACTATAAAGGCGCCTACGTCTAAACCAAAAACGCCCCCGGCTCCGATAGCAATCGAGAAAAAGATTATAGCTATATTAGCGACGCGACCGATAGCAACGCCGACTCGGATTCTAAAGAGACTTATTCTATTAATAAAAAAAGATTAGAATCGACTATTAGATATTAAAGCTATTGCAGTAATATCTTTTATAAGCTATTTATTAACTAAAAAAAAAAACTAAAAAAATTCAGTTTTTTTAATATCGATAATAGAGTTTAATAAATATTTAACTCGCTATAAACTATTTTAAAACTTAGAGGAACTAAATAAAATCTTTATTATATTATTTATTTAAAAAAAAATTAAAACGAAACTTCCCGAATAGCTATATAATATTTTTAATGTATTCGATAAATAATAATCTAAAATTTTATTTAAATATCGAAATTACAACTATAAAATCGACTTAATTAGTAAAATAAAAGATTTACCGAAATCGAAGCTATATAATATAAACTATTACCGTCTATAAAAAATAAAAAAATACCTAGATAATAATTTAGCTAAGGGTTTTATTATTTTATTTAAAATATTATATATATTATCTATTCTATTTATATAAAAAAAGGATAGTAGTTTATACTTTTATATTAATTATTAGAAACTTAATAATATTACGAAAAAAAACCATTATTTATTGTTATTAATCGAAGAAACAATAGCTAAAATAGCCAGATATAAATACTTATCCAAAATCGATATTATATTAGCGTTCAATAAAATAAAAATAAATCTAAATAACAAGAAATATATTTTTTTTCTAATTTATTTCGATATATATATATATAAAATCTTGCTTTTTAGACTCTTAAACGGACTAGCGTTATAGTAAAACTATATTAATAACGTATTATTCGAATATATTAATAAGTTTTGCTAAGCCTATATAAATAATATCTTTATTTATAATAAGATTTTTAAAGAATATAAGAAATATATTCGCTAAGTTTTTTAAAGACTCCGAGCAATAAATCTATAAATTAATATCAAAAAATACAAGTTTAACGTTATTAAGACTAAGTTCTTTAGAGTTATTATTAGCAATAACGGTATTAAAATAAATCTAAAAAAGATTAAAACTATTACGTTATAGCGAATACTAACAATAATAAAGCAAATCCAAGGGTTCTTTAATTTTTATAATTTTTATCGCAGATTTATAAAGAACTTCGGAAGGATAACAAAAGCATTAATTAATTTTACGCATAAGAATGCAAAATAGATATAAAATTATAAAGTAGAAAAGTCGTTTAATATATTGAAAAAGATAATAATAAAAGCTCTAATACTATGTTATTTTAATCTAAGCTTAAAATATATTCTAGAAACTAACTTTTTAGATAGAATCAACAATAATATACTATTATAAAAAGACAATAAAAATAAAATATATTTTATTATATTCTATAGCAAAAATCTAGACCTAGCGGAGCGGAATTATAATATATATAATAAAGAGTTCTTAGCTATTATCCGTACTTTTAAGTATTAACAACTTAAATTAGAAGCTATTAAAACTCTAGTGCAAATTTTGACCGATTATAAGAACCTTAAAACCTTTATAATAACTAAAAAACTATCTAGAAAACAAATACAATAGGCTAAGATCTTATTATATTACAACTTTAAAATCTACTACTATATCGGTAAAAGCAATATTAAAACGGATACCTTAATTCGCCGAAGATATAAAAACTAATAAAAACAAGAAAACTATTAGATTTTGCTATTATTAGATAAGTTCGATTTCTTATTATTACAAAAAAAAGAGCAGCTTTAAAACTCATCAGTATATAAAACTATTTAGTAGGCCAATAATATTAATAAAAACTATATTCGTTACCGAAAAACTATTAAACGAAAAATAATCGATTATATCGATAACGTTAATTTTAAGCATATAAAAAACAAGCAACGAATACTATACCGATAAAATAAGCTATAAATGTTTTAATCTTAGATTATCTATTTTATTAAAAAAATCTATAATTAAAAGCTAGTTAGCTATTTAGAAATAATTAAAACCGCCGAAGTAATCAAGCAATATTATTATTAGCCCGGAATAATAAAAACTATTAAATAGTATATTACTAATTATTATACTTGCTAACGAGCAAAAATACCTCGTAATAAACTAAATAGTCTATTATACCTTTTACTAATATCCTAACAATAATAGCAAAATCTCGGAATAGATTTTATTATTAATCTTCCGGAATGTTAAAAAATAAATGGTATCTTGACTATTATATACCGTCTTAGTAAAAATAGGGACTATATATTAATACGCTGCGACGAACTAAAAACGTTATTAAAAAAGATTATTTGCATTTTTATTCGCGAAATTATCGTTCGGTATAGACTACTAGATAGTATAATATTAGATTGCGGACCTCAATTCGTATTAACGTTATAGAAATTATTATATATTAGATTTAATATCAATAGCAATAAATTAATAGTTTATTATTCTAAAACCGATAAACAAACCGAATAAACTAATTAAAATATTAATATATATTTAAAAACGTTCATTAATTATTATCAAAATAATTAAATAGATTTATTACTAATAGTAAAACTAATCTATAGTAATTTCGAATTAGCGGCTACCGGAATAACTTTATTCTTCGTTAATTATAAATACTATTTTAGAATAAATTTCGGACCAGATAATATTTTATATAAAATACGATACGACTAGTAGCTAGCTACTCGAGCCGCTAATATTTCTAATAAAATACAAGCTATCTTAAAAGAAATACGGATCGGTATAAAAGAGATTTAGGACCGGACAGCCGAATATATTAACCGTCGCCGCAAAAACGTTATATACGAAATCGGCGATTAGATATAGCTTAATATAGAAAATATCCGAATTAGCCGTTTTAATAAGAAATTGGATAATAAACAGATTAGGCCGTTTAAAATTATAAAAAAGATCGATTACTTATACGAGTTAGACCTGCCTAGAACGATAAAATACCCTAAAATCTTCTACGTTAAACTACTCCGTAAAGACCTAAACGACCCGCTATTAAGATAAAATAACTTAGAGCCTAAACCGATTATCGTTAATAAATAAAAAGAATATGAATTCGAGCGGATTCTGGCTTTTAAACGCTTCTACGGACGAATACTGTTCAAAATAAAATAAATAAACTAGGAATATAACAACAAATAATATAAAATTAAAGGCTTTAATAATTTATAAAATACCGTCGACGACTATTATAAACGATATTTACGGTCGCTAAATAATCCTAAAGACGATTATTGTCCTAAACGGCGTAAAAAGCTATTTCGAAAGTAATATAAACGTTTTACGCGGCTAACAATTTCGGACCGGCTTAAATCGTTCAGAAATACGGTTTTAATAATCGATAAGGCCGCAACGTAAATATTTTGACTATGCGCTAATCTGCATGCTATATTTACAAAGCTTATTATAGAACTACTACGTTAATATTTATATTCCAACCTAATACGGACTAGCTCTGTATTTATCCTAGAGGTATAAATATTTTCTTTTTTTCTCCTCTTTTTCTCTTTTTTACCTTACGCCGCTAAAAAGGCGGCGAGGATATTAATAAAAAGACTTATATAGATAACAAGTACGGCTACGACGCTATACGGTATATTTTAAGGGGTATCTCTGCGCCAATATAACGATTAAACTAATATTTTAGTAGTAAACTGCAACAATAAACTAGTCTCTCTTCGAATATATAATATAATAAGTAATAGTTGTAAATACTCTTACGGGCGAGCTTATTACGCTATTACCGCTGTCTTTATTAGGACTAGCTCTAGGCTTTTTTTTACGGTATAAATACCTCCTCCTCCTCTTCTTTTTTTTTTTCTTTTCTCTTTATTATCGACGGCTTATATTAGCCCCGGGGCGGCGCCGCCGCCCTTACTAAAAAAAACTTAAACAGAGGAAGAGCATTTAAGCAATTACGACGCTATACGATAAGCTTTAAAAGGTATTTCTATATTAATATAGACGATAAACTAGCATTTTAGTAGTATACTATAGCAAAAACTAGTATCTTTAATAAAAATATAATAATATAGATAACGGCTAAGGATAGTTATAATAACAAATAGAACTATATAAAAGCTTAGAAGCTAGCTTACGAGGTATTATAATATATTATAAAATTATAATAAACCTGAAAAAGGGGGATACTATTATAATCCGATTTAATATATTTATTTTAATATTGCTCGGTTAAATTTCGGTACAACCGGTAAAACCTCGGTTTAACGATTTTTATTGTCGCAAACTGAAGCTCGATATAAAGACGTATTAAGAGCCGACGTATTAAAGCCTTAGCTTATAGTATTTAGTATAAAGTGCCCGCTTTTTTTTTTCTTTTCTCTTTCATTTTTAGTGTCTTCGTTAGTTAGGGCCCTACGAGAGCGGTTTTGCACCACCAAGCTAGGTAGACAGTCAACAATAATAATATAAAAAAACTTAAAAATACTAAAAAAACCTTTTAGACTTTAATAATATTTTTAATATTAAAATAAAATAGATTTTATTTAAGTTAAAGCTAGAAGACTATACTATTAAATTAATTAACAAAGATTTACTATATAGCTCTTTATATAATCTATTTATAACCAAGCTATTAAAGCTTTAGTATTACTTTAATAAAGTTTTTTAAAAAAGATAAATTTATTATTTAATTCCTCCTATAAATATATTAATACTTTTTATATTAAAAAAAGATAATAGCTTATATTTATATATTAATTATAAAGGACTAAATAAGATAACTATAAAGAATTAATATTTATTCCTTTTAATTATAGAAACCTTAAATTACTTAAATATAGCTAAGAGGTTTATTAAGTTAAGTCTTAAAGATATCTATTATTAAATTTATATTAAAGAAAATAATAAGTAAAAGATACTATTCTATATATAGTATAGCTATTTTTAATATCTTATAATATTATTTAGTTTAGTTAATACTCTAGTTATATTTTAAGTTTATATTAATAAAGTATTAATTAACTTAATAGATATAATCTATATAGTCTATTTAAATAATATCTTAATTTTTAGTAATATAACAGCGAAATAAGAGTAATATATTAAAGATATATTAAATATTTATAATAATTTTAGCTGTGTATTAACCTAAAAAAATACGAATTTAATATAATTAAAATAGAGTTTTCAAGCTTTATTATCTCTATTAAAGGAGTATAAATAAACTTAAAACAGGTTAAAACTATTAAGAAGGAGTAATTAATACTAAAGAATTATTAAGAGGTTTAAGTTTTTTTAAGATTTACTAATTTTTATAGGCGATTTATCTATTAATATTCAGATATTATAGTATTTCTTATTAGCTTATTAAAAGGGAATAAAGATAATAAGAAATTTGAATTATTTATCTAGATAAATAAAATAATATATATATTTTATATATTTTATATATTCTATAATATAATTATTTTACTACCTTTATTAAAGTATTATAACCTTAAAACTTAAATATAAATAGAGATTAATGCCTTTAATTTTGCTATTATAAGCATTATATCTTAATAAAATAAAGATTCTTATTAATACTTAGTAGCTTTTTAATCTTAGAAAATAATATTAACTAAGTAAAATTATAAGACTTATAAATAAGAAATACTTACTATTATAGCAATTATAAAGCAATAATATTATTATTTATAAAGGAATCTATATATTATTAGTATATTATTAAATTATAATAACTTTAGAAGGTTTATGAAATAAAAATTTTTCAATTTTAGATAAGTTAAATAAACTATTAAATTAGCTATATATAACTTTAAAAAATTTTATTAAGCAAATAAGATTAACCTTACTAATATATTATTAAAGCGCCCTGACTATAAAAGAGCTTTAAGCTTAAATACTATATTATTATTAATACTACAGAATAAGTTATTATTTTAGTTAAATAAACTATTAGAATAAAAATAGGAAATTATAGTAATATTAAGCTCTACTTTTAAAATAGCTAAAATTTAAGTAATTATCTTTAAGAAGGACATAAAAACTTAAAAAATAAGCTATATAATAATAATAGTTAATGCTTAATAAAGTCTTTATTAAGGAAGCTTTAAAATGTTAATACTTAAGTAAAAAAGAAGCAAAATATACTAACAAAGAACTATTAAAAGTAAGATTTTATTTAAACTTTTAATAATAAAAGTTTTCTTAAGCATAATAACTACTTATATATCCCTAGAAATAAAGTAATTAAAGAGGAATTAATTAATAAATATTATAATAATCTCTTAATAAGCTATTTTAGGCATAAGAAGTTGCTAAAGCTCTTTAAAAAAAGATATTATTAGCTAAATATAAATATAGAGGTAAAAGAATACATATAAAGCTATAATATATATTAATATATAAAGGCGTATTACTATTAACTATATAAGTAATTAAATGCCTTACTATTTTTAAAGAAACCTTAAAAAGAGCTTATAATAAATTTTATTATAAGCTTATTATATATTAAGAGAAGAGGTAATTATATCTATAATTTTATTCTAATAATAATTAATTATTATACTAAGATATATTAATATATTCTAATAGTTACTAAGATTATTAACATAGAGCTAATAGAACTATTTTTTAAGAAAGTTATTTTAAAGTATAAAGTAATATATTTAATAATATTATAAATAATAAAAGGTTTATTTTTATAAGTAATTTCTGGTTTACTATTTACTATTATATAAAAATTAAGAAGTGCTTAAATATAGCCTTTTATCCTTAAATAAATAAATAGATAAAATATTAAAATTAAGTAAAGTATTTAAATATTATTTAAGGAGTTTTATAAATAAGTATTAAAATAATTAGGCTAGTATTTTACTACTAGTAAAGTATATATATATAAATAATTATTATTGAAATATAAAAACTATGCCTTTTTATATAATATATAAATATTACCTAGAGATTTACTATAAAGAAGTTAAGGATAATTTTATTAAAAGAAGAATGTTCTTAGCAAATAAATAACTAAAATAATTATAGCTCTTAAGAAATTCTTTTAAAGAGTATTAAAATTACATTAGTGCAATATAAGTAACTATATATAATAAAAAAGTCAAATTAATAAAATTATAAAGTTAATAATTTAATTATATTAGTAAGTAAGAACTTTAAATAGAAATAGCTAAATAAAAAGCTATTATATAAATATATTAAGCTTTTTTAAAGAAAAAAATAAAATTAAAGCATAAGTATATTAATTATTATTATTAATTATTTATTAAATCTATAATACTTTTTATATTTTATTACTTAAACTTTATTACTATTATATATATAATAAGCTAATAAATATTTTTATATAAGTTTTTAAATTTATTAATAATAAAGAAATATAAGAAATTAAAGAGGTTATAAAATAGACTAAGAATAAAGATAATATTTAATATAAAGTTAAATAAATAAGCTAAGACTATAAGTATAATTAATAGCTATTAGATAAGGAAATAAATAATATAATAAATTTATAAAAAGAATTTAATAAATAATAATAATAAACTATATATATAAAAGCAGGCATAAGTAATTAATTATAATATCTAAGGTATATAGTATAGTTAATCTCTTATTATTTAGTGCTTAGAATTCTTTATATATATTTTTTTTAATTATCTTTTTTCTTTTTAAGATTAATATTATAGCTAAAAGCTATATTTATCATAAGGATTATATTATTATACTAATAAAATATTAATATATCTAGTAGATAAAGGCAAAAATAAACTTAAAAAAGCTAAATCCCCCTTAAATACTTCTTAAAGGGGTTATAATATATAAAGAAAAAGAAGAGCTTAATTAAAAGGAAACTTTTATACCTTAAGGTAATTAAAATAATTTAAATTTAATTTAATATATTTATATATAGATTGCTATTAAATTTAAATCTTACTAAGAGAAATACTAAGAAAAATATTAATAACTTATATATTTATTATTAAGTATTAGAATAACTTAAATATTATATATTTAAGTTTCTAATAAATTAATAATATAATATTTAATTTAAAGACTAGAAAAGATAATAAATTAATATTAAAGCATAATCTTAAGGAAGCTAAATATTTTAATACTTATAAATAATACTTAATAAAAGAAACTAATAAATTATAAAAAAGCTAATTAATAACAATAATAATAACTTTAATGTTTTAGAATTAGTAAAGTCTATAAGGGATATTTTTATAAGTAATATTTGTTAGGAAAAAAGTATAATCTCTCTATATATTATTAATATATTAATATAAGCATAAATCTCCTTTGCTAATTATTTATTAGCATAATTTTTTATTATTACTATTATTAATAATTATTATAATTATAAGTATAGCTAAGAATAATAAAATAAAGCAAGTCTATACTTATAGTATACTTCTATTATGCCTCTTAATAAAAATAATTTACTTTAAAGGTAATTATATAATTATAATATTCTTTATCTCTTTTTTAAATTATATTAATATCTTTAAATAATAATAATATAATAATAAAAGTATATTTCTTTATAGAAATAAAATAACTTATTACTTTAAGCTTAATTATATAAGCTTTTAATACTTTAATCTTTTCTTGTATTACCTTTCTTGCCTCTTTTAGCTACTTCTTTAGCTTTTTTTTCTTTATAAATAAATTAAAAGCTTTTTTTATTACTTTATTTATCTGCTTATAATATATAACTAGAGTATTTAACATAGCTAAGATATATATAGTATATTAATATTAGCTTTAATAGTTCTTTTATAAATATAAAATAAATAAACTAATTATTATAGAAATAAAGTTCTTATTTAATTTTAATATTTCTTAATATACTATAAAAGGTAAATATATATAATATAATAGTATATAAAAATTCTCTTACTATAAGAATATACCTTGAAAACCCCTTCTTTATTATAGTATAATAATTATATACTTGCTTTTTTATTTAAAAGCAAAGTCTTTTATTAAGATAAGCTATATAAAGTAAGCTTTCTAATGCTATTTTAGATTAATATAAGTGTTATTATTATTAAAGTAATTATATTTAAGCTTTTATACTTATATTCTATTATTAGAATAATAATATAATTACTATTAATATTATTAAGTAAATATTAATTAATTAATATAAACATAATAATATTATAATAGCGTTTACTTTAAATAATTAGAATTATAGAGGCTAAAAATAATAGAATACTATTATATATAAAATTAATATATAATAGTAATCTAATAATATAAAGTTAAGTATATAAAATTACTATTAAGAATTAATAAGGAAAGAAAATAAATTATTAATAAAGAATTATTTTAATAGCCTATAGTATCTATACTAAAGAATTATTATTATAATTTATTTATAATAATAATATTATTTTATTATTATTTTATTTTTATTTTACTTTAATTACTTACTTTAATATATATATATATATATACTTTAATTATAAAATAATTCTTTCTTCTTTTTTTCTTATTAAGTTATTTAAAAGGTTTTAATAAATATTTAATAAGTATATTAATAGCTTTAAAAGATAATTCTACTTTGCTTTATTATATTAAAAATTAGTATTTAAGAGAAAAATAATTATTATATTTATTAGCTACTTATAAATAGAGTTAAACTTAATAGCTAATTAAAGCTAGACTAAGGCTAAAGGCTAAAAGTGTAAAGCTTATTATTTATTAATAATATTAATTTTAAAAACTATTAAAAAGCAATAAGCTATATTAGATTTTAAGAATTTAATATTTAATAATAAATATAATCTGCTATTAAAAGATCTTTAGTAATTAATCTATATAATATAAATATAGTCTATTTTATTTTATGCTTTTTAGAAGCCTCTCGCTAGCAGAATATTAGCGGTTATAAAGCTAATATAATTAAAGCTTTAAAGTATTTAAAAGTATAATTCAAAGCTAATATTTTCACTAATAATAAGCTATAAAAAGGCATATTTACTAAGCTAGTATAATATATATAATAGAATATATATTTTAGAGTTTATTACTTAGTTTTATAGCATTTTTAAAAGAGTTAAAAGCCTTTATATTATTATATTAAGCTATTTTACTAATAGTAAAAACTTTAGTATTAAATATAATCTTGAAATTTTAGTTATTAACTATTAATTTATATTATTAATTATATTAAAGAAGATATACTTAGCTTATTTATAGACTTATATTAATTATTAAGTAAATATATTTCCTTAAAATCTACTTTATTATTATTAATTTAGTTACTATTACAATTGTATTTTATAATTTAAAAATTTCTTAGTATTAAATTTAATTACTAAAATTTTTTTATTTAATCTACTATATTAATAATTAGTCTTAATACCTTTTATATAATAATATTATAAGTATAATAATAAAGCTTTAGAATTTATTTTTAGTATTATCTATAATAGCTTTAAGAGCTTTAAAAACTTAATATAGAATATTATTTAATTATTTTTTATAATTATAATAACAAGTATTAATAGAGTTTAAACTAAGGTTATTAACCTTTAGAATTAAATAATAATAGTGTTATTTTAATTAAGCTAAATTTGCATAAAAAGAGAACTATAATTCTATTACAATACTACTAATAACCAATAAATACACTAACATAGCATAGTAAAAGCCCTTTACCATGCCAATAAACCTTAATTTAATGGTAATGGCATGGTAAAGGCTATTTACCATGCCGGTATTACCATTGCCCACATTGCTTTTGAGGCAATTTCAAGTGTGACTTCTACAAAACAGGAGGCCGCAATAAATCATGGATTGTATGACCGATTGATAAATTTAAGTGATGAGTTTTGATTTCGCACTTGATTTGTCAATATATAACCAATCGCCATGGGGCTGAAACCAGGGTCTTGCTCTCTACATGCCCATTTTTAAGACTCAAATGCGTTGGTGAACATGTCTCTGCCTGTCATCGTTACCTTCACCAATCGTATGGGCTCACTACTTGTTCCAGTATCCCCAATCATCCTCTAAAGGAACCAGAACATCCTCATAAAAGGCTTGTCTGAAGAATTCATTTTCAAAACTGAGCACTTTCACTCTACTGGTGAAATCGCAAAAGATGCAAGCTTTGGTTGCATCAGCATATCCAGGCAACTCTTCCTCTGCCAAGATGTTAACGAGGCGCGTTGCGATTGCGTACTCGGTGAAAAGGGGAGGATCTTCCGGTACTCTAAGGGACTCCAGCGGTTTACCGTACGATAATTCGATTAATAGGACACCTAGATCGAATAAGCTCTCATTCCTGATAGGTGTCCAGGTTTTGGCATTGTTTCGATGAACATCATCACATTCCGAAGAAGATTCCTGGCTGAAGGATTTTGATATGTACGGTCGTTCTGTGGGACCATCATGGAATAAGATGTCCTTTTTGCCGAATGATCTTTGAAGCCACGGGGTTCCATACATTTGTAAAGTAGTAGAAGCCAGTGTAAATGCCAACTGAAGGCGTTGCTTCTTGTTCAACAGGGTTCCACAGTCACGGACTGGTGTCATTGACGGACCTAAGATATCAGACAAAGTGGTAATTGGGGGCCCGAGGTGTGGCCCATATGGTCGCAGACCGACAGCATAAACCTCAAGAGTATGGTCTTCGGACTTCAAGCATCCTAGGCACCACTCCTCCTGCCGCCTACAATCTATGTGCTGAAAGCTTTGGCACAAATTTGATATTGAGGACAGATTCGTCCCAGCTTGTGCGTGATGCAGAGGCTGATTTGACGGCTTTGGCTGGTCGATCGATGGCCCTTGCAGTTGAGAAGCCCATGAGACTTTCTTAAGAGAAGACTTTTCCTTCTGCTTTGGTCTGAAAGGCAGGCTATACTGGCCTGGAACTGACCCACTTAAAGCGCTCAATTGAACAGACGCTGACATTATAGCCATTTGGCTATGTGAGCCCGACATATCCTGTGTTATATCTGCAGCAATATGATTGTCGGACGACGGCCGTTGAAGATTCTGCGCAGGCTTTTCAACCGTACTTAGGGGGCGCATTTCGGTTTCCTGCCAACTTAACGCTGTCGAATGAGGCAGAGGTGTCAGCCTTTGGAATAGTACCCGAAATGACGGGTCTGAATCTGTATTTCGTGTCTCTAGGCGTAGATGGGCAGTGTGCGGCGAGCTACAATTGTAACACCAGCTGCGCTTCAGAACATCATGTAAACTTCTGAGATATTCTCTAATTTTGCGGAAGGGTTCGCTCTTGATTCGTCGGCTTTGTCTCAACGGCTCTAGCTCCAGACTGTCTTTGGTCAAATTCATAAGATTTCTATTGTCTTGATCTAGTCTCCGAAGTAGGCTCTCATGCTCTTTCCTGGCCAGACAGACCGTAAATCTCTTCCAGGCTTTGCGGTGGCTTCGAGCATCGAACCACAAGGGCCTCCCGCTTTCGTCCAGTCCGATATGATCCCCTAAAGCCCTCAGATGATGCTCGATGTTCTCTACACATTGCGTATAGACACCCTCTGAATGTTGCAATCGCTCCGATAATTTGCATGCCAGCTTTTCATCCTTCCACCGTGGTCCGCTTGGGCTGTCCAAGAGAATAGCTATTTCAACATTACTGAACACTATCCCCCCCAGGAGTCTCTCAAGGGTATTGCGGAAGAGTGCTCGTTGGGTCCCCAAGTCGCAAATTAAGGCTCGGATCGTGGCCTTGTATCTCACAAAGTCTTTCAAAGGTTTCACACCTTCACTGTAATGTTCAAGAGCAGAGATGACCAGAGGAAGGGTGGCGAGGATGAGACCTAATTTGCAAGCGTCAGCGTCAGCATAATGCTAAAAAAAAAGGCGTAAAACATGCCTGCAGTCTCTACCCCGGTGATCATGGTCCCTTCGTTTAGACATCAGCATCTTTCATTTTTCCGCGAACGCGACTAGAGCCGTCAATTACGATCTCCTAAGCTGAAGCTTACGCAGCCTTCTTTGACGAGGCTGAAACACAGTACCGGTAGTCACTTATAGCGTCCGCTCTGAGGGTGGAAGGGATCATCTATGTACCGTTAGGGTGAGCGTAAGAAGTTTGATTATGATCCAGCACGATCTTAATGCCGACGCAATGGTCTATCCTACAGCATGGACACGAATGTAAGACACTGGCATGGCATTTGTTTCAACCGCTTCATCAGGCTGATTGAATTGCTCAACACCAACGACCGCACCCAAAATGAGGCGCTATATGTTTCGAATGTCAAGGATGAGTACGCACGCTTCAACGTGTGGGCTGGGAACATCGCAGCCCATCAGGCTGGTCGAGCGTCTCTTGATTTCCGGCTCCGAGAAGCGAGTCACGTCAAAGCCCAAGTTGTAGATATACTCAGATATCTCAGCGAGACCCTCCAAGATGGTAAGTTTGAAAAAGCCATGAAACCGAATTTGCTGGTTCCAATTACTAACCTTGAATAATCAAAGCAATATCAATTCTTGATGGGAGTCGATTGCCTTACGAGGAAGTGGCCACCAGCTCTGATGACGATTCATCATCAGAGGACCAGGCCTCGAACTCATCTCATGGAAATGAAAGGCCACCCGTAGATCGGTCATCGGGTAGCGAGCTATCTCAGCTAGCACAAAGTATTGTTGCTATGGTTTCTAATCTCTTCAAAATGTCTACTATCATTCGAAAAGGCAACATCAGTGTTGACAGACTTTTGAAGTCTACAAATATTAAAGTAGCTTTTTTCGAACAGTACGACATTCAGCATGCCAGACATAAATTACCATTGACTTCAGATAAGCTTCTAACACGCATGGGTAAGGCAAATTCTAGGCGACGTCAATACTTCAAATATCGAGAACTACACCACGAGAAGCTTGCTAGGCCTGTACAGCTTTCAGAGACGGATATGCAACTTAACAAACAAGATGACGAAATGAATGAGAGCAAGTCCAGTGCACTTTCACGCAGCCATTCCCGCTTTGAACCTTCCGAGCTTGGGTTGAGTGCAAGAACGTCCAGCAGTCATGCTGCATCAACAACAGCTTCCACATTTGTAGCTCCTCTCGAGGAGATTAAGGAATATGACCTTGATGTCGATGTGTACTCTGAAAGTGGGACTGTAAGCTCGTACCAATCATCCGTGGCTCAAGCCGAAAAACCGAGGCTTCCAACTCCTCCCAAAGCTTCGCGAGATGGACGTGATTTTGAGTGTCCTTATTGCTACACAATATGCCGCCTAGCTGGCAAGACAGACACACAACGAAAACGAGAATGGAGGTGTGTGTTTTGCTCCAATTTAGGCTTCTTGACTTATGTATTTGTAGGAGGCACCTTTTTCGAGACCTTCAACCTTACATCTGTTCGTTCAATGACTGTAGTAAAGCGGAAACCATGTTTGAGAGACGAAGTGAATGGTTTCGACATGAGACCCTGGCCCATAGGCGCGAATGGTGCTGCAACGTCTCGGGTCATCAAGCCTACAAGAACCGGAGCGACTTCCTCGAGCATATGAAAGCATTTCACGACGAAGCCAAAGGGCAGACAGCCAATGTCCTTGCACTTTTCGAGAGACCAATGGAAACCACCACGAGCTTTTGCCCCTTTTGCACTACTGAGTACGCGGATGGACTCTCGGCTAGACGACTCGAGAGACATTTGGCGAGACACATGGAATCAATAGCAGTTTTTGCATTTCCAAGGAATGTCGATGCAGGTGGCAACAGCGGTGGGGCTTCTGACGTTGCTGCAAACCCCTTGTCACAAGAGTCTTCCAATTGGCAGTCAAGCTCCGATGATGACAACTCCCAATCAGGACTTGCCAAGGTTTATGGCGAAGCAATGAACGATGCAGACGATGTTCCGGAAGGAGCTAATGTTGGTGCAATGATTCGCAACTTCTGCCTCGCCGAAGAGTCCAGAATTGCCTCAGTAGAAGGAAGATGGGTCGACTTCTTGTTATTTGAATGGGAGAAGGTGCTCTCCCATGAATCTTCTACTCGCGAATCTAGCGAAGACCTAAGACCTGCAAAGCTCATGATGCCATCCGCCAGTCAACTGAAGGAGTCATTGAGTATCGCTAGTATCGTTATGCGTGTGTATACGGAAAGTCACAAAATCTTAAAGTCATACAACAAATCTGAGACAGATACTGATAGAGGACTTCTGCCGCTCTTTGAGTGGATGGCTTCTAGTATTGGTAGGTCTGGGAGTAATGATATAAGTTCCAACTTAAAAGCACTTCACAAAACACTCTGCATGACTCTTGGTGTAGGTGAAAGTGTCGCAAAGCACGGCATGACTCTTGGAAGAGACGAAAGCGACCCTGGTAATGAGGCATCCTGGCATTTTCTGCAGCCCCAGATTCGCATTTCTGAGTCAGCAGTAAACATCCTCTACCGAGGATTAGCTGCTTGTCGTCGATTTCGGGCGTACCTCGTGGGACCGTCCGGAGAAAGCCCATCTCATGCTTGGAAAGGCACATCGAATGTTAGTTCAGAAGTTTCGGCAGTTTGCAGAAACACTGAATTGCTTGTGCAGTTGATGAGGAATAATCTATTCGACCGACACTTAGCTGTCGAAGCCGAGCGCATGTTGTGGCTCAATGAGGACCATATTGAACAATTATACACAGCGTTTGTGAACCACGATGCAGTAGAAAAAGCAGTCCGAAAATGGAATAGGGCCACGAGACTGCGTATCACGGAATTTTTGGAGCTATCTAATGATTTGCTATCCTTATTACGAATTGTTATACCTGAGGAGCTGCCTGCGGATACAAAGACTGGCCCTGAAACTCTGGTCCCTCAACATCTAATCGACCAGATCACGAAGAATGTGATAACCCAATTGCAATCCGGGCCCCTTGAGAAACCCGCGCCCTACATACCTCTCCCGGAATCACCACCTCTCCCGGAAATACCACCAACCCCGATCTTGGGTGAACTCGGCGGTGGAGCTCATCCTGAGGCTTTGGGCTTTTCCAATCGTTTACATCTTATGTTGCATGATCTCGCGCTTTATATTGTATGGCTTGCATTGCTACATGTAAATACCCGAGTGTCCTAGCAGTCCGCTAATTCTGATTTCTAGATAAAAGAATTCGAACCCTTGGAGAGCCTTGTAATCCCACCAATCAAAATGGTAAGGTATTTCGAGAGCACAAAGCTTGGCCAGACTGAGCTGTGGTCATGGTCAGGTAAGGCTCCCTTCCTCGCTCACCGAAATTGGCTCATGGGCATCATCAGACGTCTTTGACGACGAACGAAATTCCTTATCACGCATGTTCAGAGACCTTACGTGTGAGCACCATTTAATTTCGGAACCGGACGATTTTGGAGCCAGGCCAGGTATTCCAGCACTCACACCGCTGGGCTTCAAACAGTGGTCCATGCTGCTGCTTGAGGCTTACCCCGAAAAAGAAGTTCAGAGACTCGAAAGTACGCTCCTGGCTTATGATGTTCGGCGAACAGAAGGACAGGAATTCCGCTGGCTCGTATCAGATGCTGACTACGAAGAAGTCTTCGCAAGAGCAAATACCGAGACTCGTATGCGTATCACTAAAGCCATTAGAGAGCACACTAGTTTGGAGCCAGAGGTAAGTTTTGCAGAAGGCTACGAACGTCAACCATATATTGGAGAGTGGATAGAATATCCTGATTATCATTCGGCCACGGCAGGAAACGCGCCACAGTAGACAGATCCCCAATACGGTCGCCTTGCATCATCTAACGAGATTCCTTCTGGTCCTCGCAGAACGAAAGCAGCTCGAACTGATTAAATTCTAGCTTCGAAGAACAAGAACGAGCGGCGACTCCTTGTCGATCTTCCGCATCGCTTTGCTATTCCCCCAGCTCCCCCTATTCACCTCAATTCAAGAATCTTGAAGCGTGAGCGCGGAAGCGGCATAAATTAATTTTCTAACAGGCAATATCTAGTATTGTATGTTGAGAGAACTTGTGACAGCCTTCTGCTCTCAGCATGTGTTGCGGACTGGGAAAACTCCAACTTGCCCAACGTTAGATTTGAAAAATTGGTTGTAACAGGTTTTCTGCAATCTTGCACCTTAAAACATCCTTAATCTGGAGTTCCTGTATGCCGCTCATGTCATAGCCAGTGAGGCATTTGGCATCGCTATTTCGACTGTTCGGGCAAGCGCGCTCACGGAGGACGAACGAGGCAATGTAAAAGTAGCTCAAGAAAGCAAGGGTATGTCGATGGTATTTTGGTTGGACGGATGCTCAGTTTACGGCTGAGCAAATGTACTTCTACCACTCCGCAGCAGAGTCACATGGACACGGTTTGTATGGACCTGTAAATGAGATTTTTCCCTGCTAAGAAAGCTGGATGAGCTACTTCTTAGTGGAGAAGCACCAGTGCTTCGACGTGTCGTGGTGCGCCGCAGCCCTTGTGTGATAGACGATTATTGCAAGCACTTATGCGTATCAGAAGCCAAAGGGCTGCTAAGTCTACTAGCATCAGCAAAAATATCTTCCTTCTAGAATAAGAGAAGATGTACACAGAGCGGGCGAGTGTATGCGTTACCATCGGAGCAGCAGGATGATTATCAGTTGCGCACGGTACGCGAGATGAGACTTGCATTGTCTTTTGTGGTTCGTGAGCATTGGCTGTTGACGCACTGACCTTGTAAGGATATAGTACTTACGCAAGCATACAAGACCTTATCACAAGCGTGGTGTTGCAGCTGCGCTGAGAATCAGCGTTGACAACATTGGTAGCATCATTACATCAAGCATGCTCCTAGATAGCCGAAAGCCTCTTTACCCAGTTGGCTACGATTTCAGCTTAGCATTACTATGACCAGGTGTATTCTCAGCGGGTGCGTTGCCTGTAGATTTGAGACTAGACCAATGAGAACGAGCTGCCGGCGGAAGACTGAGCAACTCAGGTGATGACCTACCTCGGTTCGGCTTTGTTCCCTAAGGCCATGGATGAATGAAGGTCAGCAGATTTTGCTTTGTGGCTGGTTCTGTGTGTTCTTTGGAGACGTAGAGGAGTCTCGGTGAACGACTACACACCAAGTGACAAGAGCAGACGATAATCACAGCAGAAGCCTAGCTCCGTAAACAAATTTGCCGTATAGAATCTTGGCAATTGTTTTCACACCGCCTGCCAGTCAACGAAGCTAAGTCTGCTAGTTCTGTTCATCATTCAGCGAAAAGCAATCAGCCAAAGTTGCTGTGGCTCTTTATTTGTCACGTCGCATTTCTCGTTCCAGTCATGATGATCATTCAGCTTTGATTCGTACGAAGGGACATCCACTCATCCGCATCTTAATCAAATTCTCCTTCGATTCTCTAGCGTAGCTTCCACCTTTGCCCCTCATACTTTTCGGTCCGATATCCTCGATCTTGTACCCTTGTGGCCAATACTTGTCTCCATCATCGCCCGGCAGAGGCAGCCCCATTAACCGAGTGAGCCAGGCAGAAGGGCCATACCTACTCGGTAAGGTTGGTTTCACATAGAAAGGTGCTGCATCCATTATCTGCAAGTTGTACCTGCCATTCTCCTCGTTAGGTAGGTAAGCGGTGTTATGCTTACGCAGGAAACCCGGTCTTGGAAGAATCATGTACCGGAGCACGAATTTGCGAATGCCACAGAGCACTGAAACTAAATTGTAGTGGAGGTGAGGGGGACGAGGGTACCTGCATGCAGGGTGAGCGGGGGACACGCTGACCACCGCAAGCGAAGATGGCAATCTACTCACATCATGGCGATCCTCAATCTGTCATCCATAAGCGCATAGACAAGCTTCTTACCGAATCCTTTGGCCCAAGTTGGCACATACCACAGTAGAAGGGCCACAGTCTGCTCTGCCGTTTTGAAGTTGTCAATGGCTGGCACCATGTAGGATTTCTCATACTCTTCAGCCCACGTCTCCACCTCCTCTAGCCATTGCAGACCATCCACCCATCCTTCTTCTGCATTCTTCAGGTGGGCACCATACTCGATGTCCATGGCGTCTCCTAAGGCTTTTCCAAACACACCCAAAGCATTCTTCTCAAAGTCCTCGAGTTGCCTCCATTCATATCGATTGACCCATCTCATTGGTTCAAGGGCGAAAAGCGACAGGGTGTACAGCATATCTTCGTTGCTGATCTTTCCAGCTTTCCGGTACGCTGAATGAATGTAATTCATGCGTGCAATTGCTTCGGTCGCCCTCTCGCTCTGTGGATGATAGCCATAGAATTCCGATACTAAGACTTCAGTATCAACGTAGCGCTTGGCAGCAGTTGTCGGTCCTGATAGCTCTGATGTTTGTACCAGTAACTTGGAGATGGTGGGGATGCCATAGGTGCGAAACAGTGCAAATTGGAGCGCTTTGTGGAACATCATTGGAAACTCCATTTCGGCCAGATTTTGTTGAATGTAAAAGGCATCCCCAAGAGTCATAGATGCAAAGGACTTGCGATTCGTGTAGGGGAAATTTTGCAATGTGGTACGGACGCGATGTTTGCGTAAGAACGCTGCCAATAGCAAGTATGCTAAGATTGCGGAAAGAAAGACATAGTAGGAAGAGGGTAGTGGATGTTCAATACGGATCTTGAAAGAAGTCTTGCTCGCATTGAGCGCCATTTCAACGCTTTAGAACTGATGGTAGTTGGGGAAGTTTTCAGAGAGATCAATGAGGTGGAAGTCAGATGTGCGCAGATAGCGTCAGCAAAAGGCGCAACAATGCATACTCATCCTCTCCGGGGAGCAAAGCCGCTAGCCAATTATTTAGATGGTCGAGTCTGCATGGAGTGATTGCAGAAAAGCTACGAGATAAGTCCGTTTAAGGTGAAGGAGTTATCAACTTGCTGCCTCTCTCTGTCATCTAATCGACATTCGTCACTATTTGACTTTGTCCTTTGCCTGCGGCCCGGCAAGCCGGCCGTTCGGGGCCTGGACTTAGCAAATTGGCAGTCGAACCCCTAACGCCCCCCATCACCAGCTCACGATTGTATCCTGGGTGCCTTCTTCCTCGGTGACCAATTGATGAATTTGTGCAATAACGAGGCTTGAGTGTAAGACATGGCTTCCAGGCGAGACTAAAAGATCTACTATAATCATAGTACAACAAAAGAATACATGCTTGAAGCTTGATAGTCAGGGTCAACTGCTGAGAGTTGCTGTCTCGGCGTACGCTTTTCCTACAACCAGCGAAGAGCCCCCGAAAGCGTCGTGAGGAAAGATTTTGCCGTCTGGGCAGTGAGCACCAAGGATACAAACATGGTCGGCAACGTTATCGACTTGACCGCATCTGATCCACCCCTTTCAAGTCCGACTAGGGCATCAACTGCTTTCATAGAGCCTATTACACACCCTCTAGCGCAACCTTTGGACCTCGCAATTGCAGGTGCAACCCATGAGCGCCTCCGCAAAACTTTACGGGCTGTCTGTCAGGCGTCTCTTGAGACTAGACGCTTGGTTGAAGACACTACTTATCGACGAAGCGGACGTGGCGCGCAATTCTAGCGATGAATCTTCGAGTAGCAATAGCAGCGATACTTCAGATGAGGAAGAAGAGGAAGACGCGGAAGACGAGGAAGACGATGCACCCCACGCTCAGTCGGGTCCATTGAAGTCTTCTCAAATGTTGAGCTCAAGAAAGAGGCCTCGTCCTCGTTATGCAAATTGCATAAACTGCAGAACAGAGTTCGATCTTACAGACAATGCGAGTGGGGACTGTCAATGGCATCCAGGTATGCACTCCTCCCACAAAAAGTTCCGTGCTGTTGCTAACATGATGTCAGGCGACAAGGAAGCTGACTATGAATCGGACATCTGGGCTGATCATGACGAGAGATGTCATGGCACGATTGAAGACCTGGGTGACGTATATCCTGAAGGATTTCTATGGACCTGCTGCGACCAACCCGGCGATGAGTCCGGCTGTGAAACAGGCCCACATGAAGAGGACCTGTCCTACAAAAGAACAAGACTCTATTGAAAGATACACGATGCCATGCATATCAAATACTACTGGGACGTGGAGTGCAGCGTCAGCTGGGTTTAACAACCCATAATCCAGCTTTCCACTGCTGGGTGTACCGAAGCAGGCTGTGCAGCTTGCAACTGTAAGACCTTGTTCGGCAGCAAGCAAAGCCTCATGTTGCGGCTCTTGGAGAAGTGCATCAGTTGCGGTTTAAAATTCTGGCCAACTTTTACCACTCAGGCTTTCCTCAACTTGCAGGGATTAAAACCCTACTGTTGCTTTTCAGAGTGCTTCCGAGTAACGAACCGAAGCTATTGACGTGTCGAGGGATTCGCCGACCAGAAGTTAGCATTCTATCAGCCGCTATGTTGCTCGGTTCTATTATAGAGCTATAAGCAAGCGTACCAGAGCCAGGCCAATACTTCCACAAGGATTTAGGCGCTGGAGTAGAGATGATCCCACAGCCTCTTCTGTTTACATGGGTATCTACAAAGATGTACCTGATCATGGTACACTTGAAAGGCATCTACACGGACTGGGAAACTTGTAAGCAAGCAGAGGAAGTCTGGGGTTTACCCCATTCCCTGCAGGTTTCTAAAGGCCACGGTAGCTTGTGGCGTTGGTAAGGCGTCGATGTACCAAAAAGGTCCAGCGGTGAGTCATATCCGCAACATACCCTTCGAGGCCGGACAATAATGAGGTCAAATCTGTATTCAAGACGATTGTATGCACTTATCTATCTGCAGAGGCCGTTGCTCATATGTCCAATATTATTACATGGATGTCAGATGCTGTCATAATCAACAAGGCGTATGGAGGTGGTGGTGACCTTTACAGGCTTCCCAGCAAGGTCTCCTCATCAACCGCTATCCCGAGCACAGCCCACACCTCACCAGTCTGTCACCATGAATTCGCCGTTCTTCACGACTATTGACATAATTGGCACGCTGTAATAGGTTGTCGATAATGTCGTTTATATTTTTGGATTGGCTGGCACCGATCAGCAGATATTTTAGAACGTGATACCTCGACCCACTGTTTTGGCTGTTCTTTTCCATTTCTTCCCAAGCTTCACTCCACTCCTCGAGCCATTGCTGCACTGGCTTGCTTCCTCGGGGTGGACTGCTGCCAGCCTTATTGATACAGTCTGTATACGACGCTGAGCCAGGAAGGAAGTCATTGGAGCGACGAGAAGGAGCCCTTGTGGATTCGTATCGGGCCTTGTCCTCCGCCTGAGCCCTGGCTATTCCGTCTTGTTTCTCGGCACTAAGAGATTTTCGACGGTCAGCGTGGACCGTACAGAACGTTGAGGGTTCTTACGACATAATTATGAAGGTGCACTAGCTCTTGGCTAAATGTTCATCGTTATTTGGTCAAGATGGGGAAGGTGAATTCATGTGCATGGATGTTTGATGTCAGCCATCATACTAGGGGATTGCTTTGACCCCTATAACTCTTCCCCCGGGCATTGCATTTCAATTACCATCCTGAGGACATTGGGTGGGTCTACATGCATTTGATCTATTCTTCCAGCGATCTGCCAATTAGCCATCAGATCGACAGTGTCCGACAGAGCTAAGAGCTTCGACTTCTGGTAGACACGGTGCTAGGACACATGAGAAGGAACAGTACCCCTGTCATTTTAGGGCAGAGTCAATTGTCATTTGTGGGCATGAGTACAACAATATGCAGCCTTACCGACGACGTTACATTCATGGATACCTTCTAGCTCTATTCATTGCGAAGATGTATGTTGACCGGTGATCTAGATATGTTGCACTTCTCACCAATATGCAATTGGCTGTCCTTCAATTCGGGGACGCGACCCACTGTGGTAAGATCTCCGCCATCACAAATTGTTGCGAATGCTGCAAGCGGAAAAGAATGGCAGCTGCCGCTAAACCGCAAGACAACACATTAGCGCTCAGCTTTAACATGTGGGGAGCAACTCACTGATGTGCCGAGGTGACGACTGGGAGGGAGAATCGGGGGGCCGAACGTTGCCAAGTTCCCAGGACTGGAATCACCACCTCAGAAGATCTGTCCCAGCAGAATGGATATAGTACGTGCCGAACCGGTACTACATGACTCCCCAACCGCCCCTAGCCTCTAAGCCGCGCCACTGAAATCAGCACACACGCAATCCCCTCGCTGGCAAAAGGGGCATTGACGAGCTGACGAAAGAGCGACGAATCGTTCAATTTGCGCAATGTGGCTCTTGAATCTACGATCGATGCTCCAAATGGCGGTGAGTGCAGGTTCTATGGGAAAGCTGTCCGCCCCAATCTGCTTGTGCAGGCCAAACGCTCTAGCAAATTCAGTTTCGCTCTCTTCATGCAGCTAAAATGTCTTCGGCTCTTAGATCCGTAGCCGAACCAGCCTGCTGGGAAGCCTGGGATCACCGTGCCCCAGAAACTACCCTAGCTTATGCGCTACTTCAGCAATCCTTCCCAGCTTCTAGTCATTGAGCTAGCACATCGCCGATCTTTTGGCTGCAACGCTCTCTCCCCTGATGCTAAAACATGTGTAATAGCGGTGTCTCGTCTCAGCCTGGTATCTGATTCGAAAGGATCCAATGTCACATTTGGCCCCTGTGCCTAGTCTTCATCCGTGCCCAGACCGTTTCGTCATTGCTTTCATTATCGGCAATCATGCAGGACCCTGGAGCATGATTCTGGATCGGTCATTCGGCCAACTGCAATACACTGACTAGCTCAGCGGCCTGGTTACAACCCGTTCATGGATTATGCGGCTGGTCATGCGGCCGTTCTACGCAAGTCTTTACTACAGCCAAGATCGATCTTCATCCCACGCCGCATCGCGTTTTGGCAGGATTATCGAGGAATGATCCTATTATATAGTGACTCGGTCCGTTTAGCCACGGTAGCGGCAGGATTATGCACGATCTCTAACTCAGACGGCTTGGAGGTCCCCATTTCGCTTTGTTTATATGATTAAGATCGGTAAGTTTGCTCGCTCTCAGCTGCCCTATGCCTATGCAGGGACTTGCCGCAAGGCCACTTGAGGTTGCAGTAAGCAATTCAGAACACGAATATCATGTGCGAGCGAACGTCTGTGGAAGGCAGCAAGATTGGGTTTGGTTTGATGTTTGCCATTCAGCACTACGAGAATATTCCCTGTCAACATTACACTAGTCGGATCTTCCTATGTTCATGACTTCGTCTCACATTGGACAGCGTATAGTGCATAGCAGCTAGCGTGGTTGGTGTACAACGGCGCCTGTCACAGCCGGCTCACATCTTGGGCTTCGCTGTTTTATGTTAGCGCCATCGCTGGCCGCCGCACCTCTGTAAGACTTGCCTTGCCCGTCCTGTGCTCGATCGTTGCCTGTGATCTGGTTCCACTTGTCCTCCCAATCGCGAAGCCAATCAGACACTGGCATGGGCCCCCGCGGATTGTCGTATGGGACACCACTAATTGCATCGTGATACTGGCCGCCCTCAGGGACGTAATGGCGATAAGTCTTGTCCTTATGTGAGTCGGTGGGACAACCTTGACCATTGGTACTGCGGGTGGCACGGCCATCGTTTCCGGACCTGTTAAACGCTAGTCAGCAGGAGCGCAACTCTATTCCCTCCCCTCACTGGAAATCTCTCCATACTGTTTTCACTGGAACGTCTTCGGCTTTTTGCAGTCATTGGCGGCAAGCCTTTGAAAAGGCCCATTGGGTCTCAAGGGGTCCATATCCAGCAAGGAGAGATCGATCGATAGCACAGGAAGGTAAGACCAGTACGAATAGGGGAACGCGCACTAGCTGCCAATTTGCTAAACATGGATAAACGAGTGTCTGAAAAAGCATGTATATCATGTTATGCCGCACTCGCTTGATGAAAGCAGACCACAACTTACGGCATCATACAGAACGGACTGCGATATGTTTCTCTTTTACAACGCGAAGTTTGACTGTCTGAAATCGATCGGTGGAATTGAAAGATTTTTTAGGTACTATTCAGAAGGAGACACAGGTAAAGATTGCAAGGTTGAAACAGAAAGGAAGATCTGGGGGGTTGGGGCTTATCTGTAGCAAGAGGGAGCACTCAAAAGAGGGACGCTTGGGCCTGGATTTACCTTAGGAATAAAAAACACCGTTTTTGATGGAGGTCTCTTCATCGCTTGCAAACACTGGCTTAATGTCAAGCTCAAGCTCCCTCAAGCCCGATAATCACGTCAAACAGATGCCAGCTATTGCCAGCATGATAGGGCCGGGGGGACAAACCCAGATCAAGCGAAACAGGGGGCTCTCGGGCCTGCCTGCCACACTCTCGGCACGGCCCGCCCATAAGGTACATCGAACATAAGGTCGCAAAAGAGGGCCAAGAGGGCTCCTTCTCGCCCTGACTGGACGCTCGCCCCCATGATGAAACCAGAACAAATAACGCAAAGTACGCCATTTTGCTACTAGTGGCCTCGAAGGACTTGTGGAGCCATCCTGGGCCTAGACACGCTGCAATTATGCCCCTTCCTCTCACGCTTCTGGCAAGACGTACCGAGCCAGCCCAGATGGGTCGCCACGCCCTCACACACACCTTAACTTTCTCCATTTACCGCCAGACATGCTTTCGCCACCGGCGGGGTAAACGCAGGCTAGAAGAAGCTCCTAACCCCAACGATGAGCGGCGCGCAGATCTACAGAGCCAGGCGCAGATATTGCCTTGGAGCATTGAGAATAAAAAGGGTTCCGGCCACTTTTGTAGATATTGGCCATTGGTAGCAGCAGTGATGGTACTGACATGATCGCAGTGAGAAAGAGAAGATCCTCCTCAGTGACATCATGTCCTAACGCTGAAAGGATATCTATGCGTTGCTAGTCGGACTTCCACTGACTTTCATCAAGCAAGATCAGATGATGAAGCTAGAGACCGTAGACAACTAAGCCAGCTACAGGCGATATGTGTCGAGACAATTGTTGTCCAGCGGGTTTTCAACTGCTGAAGGACCACACTAGTACCATGCCACACGCGCCGATCGCGTACCTTTACTTTGACCTAGATTCGTCCACCAGCAGACGGGCCTGCATACCGTTCAACTCGCTAGCTTCTCTTCCGAAATTCTATGCTTGTTCCTGCACTTGTCACATTTGCCACTTGAACAAGGCAACTCAATTTTCAGGCAAACTCGCAAGGCGCGCACCAAATTAGCTTCAGATTCAGCTGAGTTGCCTCTCTACCAATCCTTGTCCAGATGCAACTAGATCGCCTTTTCATGTGGACCGTGATTGCCTGGAATTCTTTGATATCTCACACATCCTTACCTCAACTCCATGAATCAACCTGGCCAACTCAGGGATGAGTTAGTCAGGATTCCAGCCGGTGTACTCCGAAAGCAGCTCAACCCAGTTCCTTGCGCCCTCTTTCCGTTGCTTTGATCACGGTCTGGCGGATATCGAACCCCACCTTGCCTCTATCTCCCCACATTTTGCCATCTCAAACGTGACGCGAGGAGCATCTACTAATTACACTAGAGACGACATCTTATAAGATAGTCTACGGATGGCTTTACAATTGTGATCCGTGCACTGTCAACGTGCTTTGAAAAACTTGCTACGGTAATCAGAAGTCGTGGTATAATTGCCCCTGCCTACCACTCGATGCGATTCCGCAAGACTCGACGGAACCTATAGCAATTATTTAGTCAATCGTACAAGCAGTACTCATTCTCAGCTTCACGCCAAATCAAGAAGCATCATGCCATTATGCAAAGATCCTGGCCATAATTACCACTCCGTCCTCACGAGGTGTATGATTCGCATAACTCCGATTCCAGCGCTTATGGTCCACACAGGTAAGAAACTTTGGCTGCATCATTTGCCACCAGCGATCAAATTTGCCTCCTGGAACCCCACGTACCTAGCCTCGCCAGCGTTATACTCTGTCTCTTGTCCTTCCTCTCCCCATGTACTATTGAACAATCAAAAATCATGGGTCGGGTGACCATCTTTCAGAGTATGTAGCAGCCACTGGATCGATCGTTGAAAAAAACTAACTGCACAATGTGAGATAAAGCTTCTTCCACTTTCTGAGGCTTTGATCTTTTGGCTTACGGCTTTGTCTGGTAATTCCCCACGATAAGGGGATGACATTCTTCTCCATCAGATCAGTCTAGAGTCGCAGATCACTGAATGTTAGCTGACATTCCCGGGCTTCCATGGTGTAGTGTGAAACACGATGCTTTTGCCTCTCGTGATCTAGTCTACACCGGGGTTTTTTGCCAGAAATATTCACTGTTGATATTTTACTTTGACTCGGAACCCGGACCCTTCGAGATTACTCACTCCAAGTGTAACATCCTACGTCTCTTCCTGGCGATTGCAGAAAAACTTGAGATGCTAAGAGCCAGCTACCACGGAATATGTTCCAATAACGACTCAACCTCTGCTTCGAGTGAATGATGGCAAAGCGATATTACGTTTCAAAAAAAGACATTTGTTTCACTCGTGTTTGAAAAAAGTTGATGGAACGTTTCAACAACGAAGGACGAATGTAGCAGCCTTCATAAGGAGAGACCTGAAACGTGTTTCATGTTCAGCTTTCTTGAACAAGGGAAACTCCACCTCAACCTGACTCAGGTGAGCACAGCGAACCAGATGTTTATTGCAGGCCTCGGGTATGCGTCGGGTTATATGCGCTATCTTCAAAAACAACATCTCATATGATGATTTCGATACCACTTCGACAAAACGTTTCAATCTAAATTAGGGTCCCCTTCACTGCACCAATCAACATCTACATGCACCAGTACTTTGGTTTACAGCGGTCACTACCGTCGACTAGAGCCTCAATCCGAAGCACCAGAAATTTGCTTGTGCGACATCCTTCGCAGCGACCAGCAACCAAGCTTACGTTAAGCTTCGCTTTCTACAACCATGACCTGATAAGGAACTGGCCCGCTCTGAACTCCTGTTGTCGTGTAGAACTTCCTCATGCGTGTAGTAACTGACGTATGGCAGTATTCTGAATGCTCATATCCCAGACATATGGCTTTCCAAGAATGCATATCATCGGCCAATCTCGAGTCTAACGAGACTGGAGAAGGCATCCCACATATTGCAGGTGATGGATGGAGTCAGCGATCGGTTTTCTGACATAAATTTTTGACTTCTCAAAGATTAGAGAAGAGAGAATCCGACGATTTGAATCGGTGGGAGAGATATTGCTGTCACTTATGTTTATATCAATGGTTGAGATGGCAGCATATTTCTTTGAAGGGAATCATTCTGGCTCTCGCAGCAAGACGGGCTCGCTTCAGCCGCCAGGATCCGTTCTTGAGAGTTTTGATGTTGACTCTTGCAGCAGAGAGCTCGACTGGGAGTGCCAATGTTCCATCTGATCGAAGGCTTCCTTGACTTGTGCGGCATATATTTGCACCTGTTTTGACGAAAGTGCAGATCGCCGCAAATTCTTCTTGACACTTGCAGATTTTTTCCGACCTCTTGCTGACTCTTGCCACAGATGGTTCGACGGAGAATTGGCACATTATCGATTTTCAAAGTTCTTACCTGACACTTGCCACGAAAGATTTTATCGGAGGTGTCTCCTCTCCAGAGCGAAAGCAAGCGAAGTCGTCGTCTGTACCCATGAGTGAAAAATCCTTGTGCCAAACTTGCGAATTTGCTATTTCTTTGTTTCTGGAGCTGCTACTCAGTGCTGTTATAACGTTGTGTCTGACATAAATTTGACATATTTAGTCTTCGACTCACTATCTCAAGAGTACCCCTGCATTATCCATGACATTGCATGTTGTTCGGTGGGAAGTAGAAGTGGGCGGAGACATAGCAACCACATACAAGAGCGTAGTAGGCAAACATATATGGGTCGTCATGCTTCTATGTGCTATACATACGACAACCTGAGATATTGATCCACTTTGGAAGCAATTAGCGAATACGCATACAGGCTAGTTAATAACAAAGCCGTGACATACCAATATCTTCTAGTGTAGTGAGGAAGGGCAAAACGACCGCAGTTCACCGTCCTTGAGGAATTTGGGACTCTACGATCTAACGGTGAGCGTAGGAATGGCAATATCACACTTAAATAGAGATCTAGGGGTTGAACACAGCCATGCTCGTCATACACGGAATATTGAAACGCTTTGAAACGTTGTGGTGCGCTTTCCACCATGTTTCCTCACAAGACTGGGCGTACAGATGGGAGGAGAAGCAAACAACTATCGTTCAGGATTCGAAGTTCTTCGAATGAGCGGACGACGTTGTTTTCACTGCTGCCGGCTGGTAAAGTCCTGAAGATAGAACGGGTGTGTGGGATATGACTGCAGACTTTTGGGAATCAGTGTTAATATCAACAGACGCGAGAACCAACGCTAGGTGAAAGGGACCATTCATTGTGATGGTTCCCGTTGCTACCACATACTTTACAAGTCTCGACCACTTCGCTTATGTACATGGGCTCCAAAAGGCCCCTCGCTTTCGTTCTTTTAATCAACTGGAATACGAGTCCTAGGGATATGTGCGCCAAGCGGCGATAAGAATATCAACGCCCTTCGTGTTCCCAATCCTTGCCCAGCCATAAGGGTTTATGAATATCTAGCGCCGGCGTATTTGCTGAGAATCCCATGCCTCATGCGCCCGCAAATGCAGATTTGATATTCGCTCGTGAAAGTTGTTCATTAAGACAATTGCAGCACGAATCGAAGAAAATGTCAGTTTTTCTAGTCCCGCGGTGGTGGCTTCAATGAAGACGAAGAAGGTGGAGCCGGTGTTGTTTCCGGCACCTGGCTGGGAGGTGCGTTTGTATGTGCTGTATTGGGTAGAATCACAGGATCTTGGTCACTAGTGCCTGGATGAACCTCAACACCCTCCATGTTCTCAAGCTGTGATCGCCGGTCTGATTGAGTGAAGCCAGTCGAGTTGTCCTCATCTCGTCTACCTATTGGCGACCAGCCAGCAATACTGCCCGCAACAACACCGGCCATGGCAGCTGCAGGGCCAAAAGTGGAATTGGAACGAGAGCGGCCTACTCGCTTGTTGGTAGTCGAACGTCTTGACTCTGGGGTCGGCGGTGCTTTTTGGCTAGCTGTTTCGCTGCCACCGACCTCGCCTGATGGGGTCTGCGGTAAGGAATTGGTTCGCGAACGGGAATGAGAGGAGCCAGCCCGAGAAGAGGGCAAGAGATATTCGCGTGGATGGGCTAGCTTGTAGCGCAGAACCGTCAAACGACCTCCACGAAGCATTTTCAAAAACGTGAGTTCCTCTCGAATTTCCTCCAGCGCTGGATTCCATTCGTATTGCCGCTCTTCATCCGTGACCATTAACTTAGGCTTTGCTTTCTTAGCAAACCACGACGGAATGCATTTCCGTATTAATTCATCCGGAATCAAGCGAACCATGACTGCCACTGGAAGAGCCAGTAGCCCAAGAATGACCGAATAGGCCCACTGGGGGCCGTTCAGACGGTGAACAGAGAAAGCTGCGCCACCAACAAAGATTATCATTACCTGACCTGCAACAATGATGAACTGTATGCCCATGAAGAAATAATTGCGAGTCACTCCTTCGAAAATGTTAAGTTTGTTGTCTAGCCGCCTGTTGTTGTATTGATTGAAAATCTGCATCCATACGAATGTGTTGAAAACAACCGTTTTGAGCTGGTCCAATTCGCGCTGACTCTGATAGGAAAAGATCGTCTTCCCACCAAAGTTAAGTATTAGGGTGACAACCAGTTGAAATATGGACTGCGCGATTATCATTTTCCACATGTTTAGCGTTATCAATGGAGCAGACTTGGGTACTGGAGGTCGATTGAGGATGCTCGGGGTGGGAGGGTCAGTTGCAAGAGCCAGTGCTGCAAGTGTATCCATGATGAGGTTGACCCAGAGGAGTTGTACAGCAGTCAATACGGAGCTTTCTGTCTCGCTTGCTACTGCGGATATAAACGTTAACAAGACTGCAGTAATGTTGACTGTAATTTGAAACTAGAACTGGTTAGCGAACATTTCAGAACCGAATGGAGATATTTACTTGAAGGAATTTCTGCACGGAATCATTCACAGCTCGACCCCACATGATAGCTTTTACAATAGAGGCAAAGTTGTCATCCATCAAGATAATGGCAGAAGCCTCCTTCGCCACTTCCGTGCCCGCAATTCCCATGGAAAATCCCACATCTGCAGTCTTTAGTGCTGGAGCATCATTCGTTCCGTCACCCGTGACAGCTACTGTTTCCCCCATGTCTTTTAAGATCTCCACTAATAGACGCTTGTCTCCCGGACTAGATCTTGCGAGTACCTGTAGCTTCGGAATAATTTGCTTCATCTGCTTCGGGTCGAGTTTCCTGAAGGCTGGACCCTCCATGACCAAACCACCCGGAGTATGTATGCCACATTCTTCTGCAATAGCTTTCGCAGTCAAAAGGTTGTCACCAGTGACCATTCGGACGAAAACACCCGCATGTTGACAGGCTCGAACGGCTTCAGCGGCACCATCACGTAACGGGTCTTGGATCCCGACGACCCCTAACAAAGTCATATCTTTGAAAATCTTATCGAACATAGCTAGTTTCGGATCATCCTCTTGAGTGGGGGCACCTTTCGGAGGCCATTGTTCAAAATCCTTATATAGCATGCCAATTGTTCGCAAAGACCGGGAAGCGTAAGTTTCAATAACATCTTCCAAGGCCTGTATCTGCTCCTGAGTGATGTTCGCATCTGACAAGCTTTTGGTTGGGTCTTGGAGGATTTTTGTGCACCGTGCAAGCAGAATTTCCGAAGCACCTTTAACAAGCATCCTGTAGCACTTCTCATGGATCTGAATGACCACAGCCATACATTTCCTGCTCGAGTCAAATGGAACCAGCTGAACTACGTTCGCCTCGGATCTTTCTTCGCTAACGGAAACCATGCCTAGGTAGTCTCGAGCAAAGTTCAGCAAAGCAGTCTCGGTTTTAGATCCAATGAACTGAGATTGGCCGCCTTCATCCTCTCCTTCAAATGCTGTCGAGTTGATCGTTATCGACTGTTTGAGGGTAAATTTGACTTCTTCGGCAGTGGCAGACACAAAGTCTTGAATTGACTTATCATGGACCCCTAATTCAGGTAGAGATGACTTTCCTTTGGTAGGAGAATCTGGCGAAGTTGCAGTCGAGGTATCTGACGTCCTCTTGTCACCGAAGCGCAAGGCTGTCCCGAGAATACCTGCAACGGTAGACATTTTGTTCTGTGTCAACGTACCGGTCTTATCGGAGCAGACCGTAGTGGCGTTACCCATAGTTTCACACGCTCGAAGGAGGCGGACCAAGTTGTTGTCTTTCAACATTCGGGTTGTGGCAAAAGCCAGCGCCAATGTCACAGCAAGAGGGAGACCTTCTGGAACGGCAACTACTATAACCGTGACAGCTACTATAAAGACCTGAAGGAACTGCTGGCCTTTCTCCTGGGGTTTCAATCCCTGATCTTTACCGGTGATACCAACCAAAAACTTGATGAAGGTGGCTGTGAAGAGGATGAGACCAGCGGCCAGACCTAACTTGGCAATGTATTCGGCAAGAACATTGAGCTTTGATTGGAGAGGAGTCGTTTGAGAATCATCACGTAGAGACATCATCGTTTTACCGTAGCTCGAGTTGATGCCGACGGACGTTACAAGGAACGTGCCAATACCTTCAGATACCTTTGCGCCTGAAATGATGAAAGGATCCATTTTAGCCACAATCTGGTGCTTTTCTATTGCAGCATAGACATCGTCTGCTGCCTGCTTGCGCAGGAGGTCCGATTCACCCGTCGCAGAAGACTCGTCACATTTCACGTTATGTCCGGAGATGAAGAGGCCGTCGACCGGTATCATGTCCCCTGGTTCTAGGTGCATTACGTCTCCAACAAGAATTTCATGGACCGAGATTTCGCGCGATTTGCCTGATCGAATGACTTTGACGTCACGGTCGTCCTTTTTCTTGTTAAGTTTTACGAATTGACGTTCCTTTTGCCAGTCATTGGCTGCACCGACTATTACAACAATGGCGACAGCAACCATGATAGCCACACCTTCCACCCACTGGACGCGGGCCTCATCTCCTTCAGGATTTATGGACTGGTATATGCCAAGGGCTAGGGAGATGACAGCGGCAACGCTCAAGAGAATAAGGACTTTATCGTTGTAGGCGATCCAAGCGAGCTGCCAAATGCTCTTCGCTTTCTTTTCTGGAAGTCTGTTGTCTTTGAATATGCGCTTTCGATCCTTGAATGAATCTTCCGCCATTTTTGAAGCTATTGTGGTAGTTCGCCGCGCGACAGCCGGCTCGAAATCCTCAGGATCCTTGTTCGTAGCCGCAGCTACAGCCTGTTCGAATGGTACGGTCCCATCTAGATCTTTTTCTTCCATCGACAACCCACTGCTTCGATTACTCCGCAGGCCCTTTTCAAGACCTTTGAGACCCCCTAGAGCGTAGAATGCTGCAAGACTTTTTGGATTTAGTAGTTTATTCAGTTGACCAGGGCTGAATGCGAATTTGTTGTCATTGACCTCGAAATCACTCTCGCTGTTTAGATCCGGCTTGAGCGCCTCTTCGTCTTGCATTATATTATCATTATTATGAGTTTCTGCCATCGAGGCAAAAGATGTGTCCGCAGTGTCGACTATAGAAGCCTGAGCACCTTCTTCTGAATCAACAGAGTTTCCCCGTGATCGTGTGCTCGGCACAGAAAGGAAATTGTGTGGTTGGAGGTCACTTCGCTTTGAAGATGGAGAGGAAACATTGTGAGGTGAGACAGGGCGGTGGTTGTCGAAGGAGTGGGAGGCTTTGAGTGTTGGTGTATTGGATTCGCTTGGAAGGGGGGCTGGCTCGTCTCGTTCCTCATTTTGGTCGCCCTAAGCGAGACGACTTTGTTAGTCTCACGTCTTGACCTTCAATAAGGGTGCACATACCGGCGAAGTATTGATTGTGATAGTCGGTGCTCGTTGCCTGCGAGTAGACTGCGGCGGCGTCGGCGTGGAAGGTCCATCAGCCACAACGTCCGTCATGATAACCCTGCTACCTTAACTCTGAATAACCCAAGACGCCACAACACGTCTCGACCATCGGCGTTTCGAGCCTTCGATCGCTAAGGAGGCGGAGGCAGGATGCACTTCTAGCAATAGAGTGTTTGGGGTGTATTCCGACAGTCCGTTGAGTTTATATAGACCTTGGCGACTGCGTAAAAGAGGAAAGAGCGATTCAATGTTTCAAGGCTTGAACCTTTTTTTTGTACTGAGCGGATTCCCTACCAATGCCAGACTTTAGTACGCATGCAGACAAAGAACGCCCCTTCGGACTTGGCTCTCCAGTGGATCATGTCGTTAACTTACCCTCACTTTGTTGCGAAGGCCACTACAACGATTTTTGTATCCTAGATTTGCCCCTCAAAGGTATCCCCCTCCTGTCCTCCGGGCGATGAATGCGATCCGTCGGTGTGGGCTGCTTGACACAAGTGGGATGCCGCACTGATGCCATGGATGGTAAGAGGTCAGCGGAACTCCATTAAGGGCGGCGGAGGTAGAGGGAAGAGGAGTAGGCGCCGACGAATTCTTGCTCGACGGTAATCCCTGCTACGAGCAATCGAGACTGGACTGTAATGATGTTCGACATCTTGTTTGGACCCCCTGCTCGGGAGAGTGCCTTAGCGTTCCAGCACTGCCTCGTTTGTCTTGGCCTCACTCTCACACTGGACATCTCGCATCGCGGTGACTGGAGCATCAACCTTATGCAGCACATGGACATACATGCACATGGCACTCAAACTCAATAATAATCAAAAAGATGAAGAAAGGAAGAGATTGCTATGCTCTATACCGTCAGACCGTCGCACAAGCGTAGCATAAGATCTCTCAGCTCCTCCTGTCGGGTAACCTTGCCTACGGAGTACGCCAGGAAGAGTAACGCCGCCGATGCCACTACCCTCCCTTTCTCTAATGATTTCTCAGTATCGTTATTTTTCTCTATTTCTACCTCTTGATTACAATCAGGTACAACATCGATGGAAAGCTAATAACGTTTCAAGTTATATGGTTTGCCTTGGCTTGGATCTGTGCTCTTTTATAGCCGCATTCACTCTGGCAGGCTCCTTATTGTGACCTCTTGGCCGCCATCTAATTTTCCAGACATGCGAGCGAGTCACAAACCTAATTAGTGTGTAGGAAATTCTGAGTGAATGTGTGTTTGAAGGTAACGTCACTTGCTGGTAGTCATAGGCCCCGGAACTCCGTGGAAAACCAACCCACGTCTACGAGTTGATCCGTTCTGAACCTTGCCACATAACAACGCGTGACCTGTGCTGCTTTTAATCATGCTGTATTGATGGTGAGAATCGTACTGATGTTGGCACATAGACTATGTAGCCTGACGCTGAAATTCGCATACTGAGAATTGTACGCACGCCAAGTAGAAGGGCTGAGCAACGCTTCATGATCCACCTTCGACCGTTGCTGGGACTTTCGCCGACCAGAGGCCCAAGGTCTTCCCATCTTTGTGCTTCTCCCCCGGCTTCTTACCCTCTGCCACAATCATGCTCTTTGCTACCACGGCGAAAGAATCCACCATCTCAGGCATCCGTCCAGCCTCGATCAGGCATGTAGCAAGGTCTGACCCCTCTTTGGCAATCCAAATAGAGAGATCCATGCTAGTTTTCAAGATCTCGCGACCAGCGTAATGAGCACTAAAATTGAGGATGCTATTGTAAGCCAGAATCGTCTCTGGCAAACAAGCCAGTCGTATCTGTTTGAAATCTGCCGCTTCCTTGTCTACCTCAACAGTCAGTATCCTGTATGACCTGATCTCGCCTGACGACTTACCAGTCCTGGCTGTCTGCAACCAACGGTGCAGAAGAGGTTGCATGGCGTCCTCGACATGCTTGAATGCTATCTTGAAAGGACCGATCAGCTGCTTCAAGGCTGGACCAGTTGTTCGACTGTAAGTTATGAGTAAACATGTCACTATCCATCGCGGGCTCGCTAACTCACTGTGAGGTCTCAACCACTTTGTCAGCATAGGTCCGCCATTGCTCCATAGCATGCAATGCAACAAACAGATGCTCAAAGTCTCTAAACGCGGCCGACTCCTCAAGGAGTACTTCACGCTCGAGCTTTTTAAACGAGGATTTGGAGGCACCGGCTCGTGCTCGTTTGTCGCCTTGTTTCCTAGTTGGATTTGCCTTTGCGACAGGACTCGCCGGGCCACCTTCCTCCTCCTCAGAGTCTGGGTTTTGTGATATGTCTACGATCTTGCCGAGCAAGCCATCACTCTTGGTTAGTGAGATATGCGAGAATGGCACTGTCTGGGCTAGCTGCCGAGCTGCAGCGAGACTCTGACCACGAAGGAAGTATTTGTAGATCATAACGCCAACCGCCATCGTCTGTTGCCAAAACCCATCAAGAAGCATATACCATTCAAAGCCATGAATCAAGTTCCCCTGATCGCTGGTGACGTGTTGCCCAATAAAATTGTTTGCGACAGCACGTAGTTGAGTTTCGTTTTGCGTAGCAGGTCCCAGTATTTTGAGCTTGGGATAAGCAACAGGGTCGAATTCATCACTTGAATCAGTCGTTGCTTCCTCCAACATCATCGTCGTCGAATGAAAGAGAACGCTTGGTATATCAATGTCGTAGTGTCTCATTAATGACATCAATGTACGACGATCTTCGTGCACATGTACAGAGGGCAATTGTCTACCCAAACATTCGACATACCTGTTACGCGACAGACGCGATGCATACAGGGGTAAGAGCTGCTGTTTCCCAGCTTTACTAAGGTAGTCCACATAAGCAACAATAAAGTTTTCCATTGCGAAGCGTCTGTCTCCCTCCCCAAAATCATGACCAAGGTCTTGGTAGATTAGGATGATATGTGTAATAAGTCGCAGTATATCGTAATCTTTCATCGTGATTGAAGCCGTTACGCTCTCGTCTATGAGGGTATCAGACATCGGTGCAAGAATCTTCGAAGTGCCAGAAGCATTAGCAGCCTGGCAAAGTTTTACACCGTGCTTGAAGACGAACTCGTCAAAGTTCTTTGCGATGAGACTACCCTGAACCATTTTGAAGGGATCCCTGGCTTCGGCTTTTGTCTTTTCACTTAGCTTTAGCTTCTCTACCAATTGATGTCCGGATAAGGCGCGCTGGCCGGCAAATGCAGAGACACTGAATGCGCCGTTGCCTTGGGAAAGCAGAGAAGGTATTCTACCAGGAAATGAAGTCCTTACAAACCGTTCGAAAGAGTCGATTAAGTATGCATTGTAGTGAGCAAACATTTCATCGTCCCAGTTCTGACTCACGTGGTGCACGCTAGGCAGATAGCCACCGAGAGTTCCGTATACTGCTCGCTCGTAATCGTCAATACCACCGTCTTTAGATGCAAGAGCGCAGGTCTTCCTCCATAGTAATCGCGATTTCCAATCCACATCATCTACATCTTGTAGTCTTATATCTCCGCAGGCTGATATAGATCTCCAGTACTCAGCCCTTTCATTGCACCAGTCCTGGATAGAGCGCCAGGGGTAGCCACGTCGGAGCATTTCCCAGCAAGCTAGCCAAGTAGCTTTCTCGAAGAACATATCTTGCTTCTCCAGAGCGCGTCCTTGTCGAGTCATTGCATCTGGGTCTAACTGTGTAACCAAGGGATTGGTCTTCGAAGCATCAAGTAAAGAAGTATCGAGACCTGGATCACTCGGTTCAAATGCTCGTGGCCAGGACCTCAGGCGCTTTTGCCCCTTTAGAGCCTCTCTAGTGTACAGCCAGCTGTGAGCCACAATCCCGGAACCGCGGTCTGCATCCATTTCCAGTTCATCAATTACCTGGTCAATGTCAGGTCGAGACTGATCAGCTGTCCGCTGAAGCCATTCAAGGATTGTGTGACGCTCCCAAGCGAGGTCGTCAGTAGCAAGTAAATTGCTCCATAACTCTTTCTCTGTGGAGTAGTCATGAAGCTCCTCTTTACGACCAGGTCTTGGAGAATCCGAATAATTCACGCGCGACTGTTCAGACTCTGGGCCGGGATAGGTTAATTGAAGCATGGAGCCAAGTAAGTCCCAAGTCTGCTCTTCCTGTTCCCATCTCCGCAAATCGTCTATATTTGTCAGACCCCGCCCCATTGCACTTCCTGCGCGTGTCGGGCGGCGTTTTGCGGTAGGTGTTGCATCCCGAGCTTGAGATCTTGTCTTTTTTTCCTGCGATGAGAGGCGTCTTTGTCTCTGCGGAGAATGTACGGTCTGCAAATGCTGGACCGTATCGCTTGCGATCTTCTTATAAGACTGGACAAATGGCAGGACATCTCGACAATCTCTTTTCTTTCCGCTCTGGCTTTCAAACATCTTCACTGTGAGACGGTCCAGTCCTTCAGCAAAATCCTCAACTTGCTTTCCAACGCGATCCGCTGCTGTCTGCAAGGGATGGAGGGCTTGTTGGACCTCATTGACAGTAGGTGGAGACGGTAGTCCATAAGGATGCTGTCCTACCTCATCTTGGGACTCATCGCCATCAGCCATACTTGCATCCTCTGAAAACGCAAATTCATCATTTGACACATCACCAGATGCTTCTGAATGATGCAGACTATTCCAACTATCCTCCTGTTGCACTCGCCTAGGAGGCATGGTGATGTCAGCTCACAACAAGTGATCGCATAAGTGATAGCCTGGTAGTTCGTTCATCAGCTTGACCGAGAGTTTAATTATGTTTTGCGTATGCACTCGAGCTACCAGAAAAGAATCGGAAACAATGTGTTAGCTTTTTCCAATTGCATGCACGCGTCAAAACGCGCTTAACGCTAGCGGATGTGGCAGCAAAGTCGCTCTTCCCTAGGCATACGCTGATAGGTAGTTGAGGGCAGCAGATTTATGGTGCTCAGAAGTAACCCTTGCTTGTTTTAAAGATCACAATACTTATGTAATCTGGTTTCGTTATTCTTGTTGTCAAGGTGCCTACATAGGTTGCTATTGATCGGGTTTCAAGTATCTTCGGGCCACTGCCTGACCTGCTTTGTAAATCTTTCCCCGACTTCGTCCGATCTCTCTCATCATACGCCAATACAGACAAGGTGTCAACATGATTTTGCAGTGACACATCACAGACGACGACCGCGACGACCTCCCTTCCTTCGAGTAGAATCCGACGGAGTTGGCGTCACATCTTCGATCCTTCCGATTCTCATTCCCGCGCGGGCAAGGGCTCGCAGAGCGGATTGGGCTCCTGGACCTGGCGTCTTCGTGCCGTTTCCTAAAAGAATGTCAATTGCCGGCTCGACTGCAATTCTCTTAGCCTCAAGAAACCCACCGCCTGTAGCCCGAATCCTGACATGGAGTGCTGTGATGCCTAGCTCTTTGCACCTCGCTGCCGCATCTTGCGCAGCCAACATAGCAGCGTATGGAGATGATTCGTCACGATCGGCTTTGATAATTTAGCAGGTGCTGAATGAAGGCTTTGGGTATCACCCCTGCCGTCTTCGATACGCACCTTTGACTTTCATACCGCCAGTGACACGAGATAGTGTCTATTTGCTATTAGGGCAGGGGTTCTTCAACCATGCGATTTCACTGACTTCGCGTCCACTGGTAGTGTTCAGCATTTGTGAGCTATGTTGTGGGAGCGGTTCTTACCTCAGATCTGTGACATGGATGAAAGTGTCGTTAAACGAAGCGAATATGCGGCAGACACCGAAAACGAGTGTACCTGTAAATTTTGACGTTAATACATTTGCGGCCCTCACGCTTTTCGTTCTGTAGGCTTATCAGACCTTCGGCAACCTGGGGACCCAGAGAGACATTCTCTTGAACGACGGGCTGTTTGCCCTTTTTTGGCGCCATGATGGTAAAATGATCGGCTTCGTGAGGACAAAAGGGTCGAGCAGTTCACTCTGAATGCTAAGTGTGCGCTAGGCTAAACTAGCGCCGGAATTAGGCGGTGCCGCTAATTCTGGGGCATGGAAACTTCGTCTGAGTTTTGCTGGTTCTTTCTTTCTCTACAATGTCAAAAATGATGGTCATTAGAGTCTCGGGACAGACATTTCTTTTTCAGGATTGTATCAGTGTTTGTCCAGATCCTACAAGGGTCTCTTAGCGTGCTCACGACCGTCTGAGAAAAAATCCAGCACTCAATCTAATAGCGATCCAGACCGTAAGGTATGATGGTATGCTACAATGAGTTGCCACAAATTTAACCCAATATCTGATTGTAGTAACCTACGTTGAGGTGTTTAGTTGCTCTGTGGTTGCCCTTTAGACTCCTTGCGCTCTTTGCTTCATTTTCAAGCGAAGCAGTGACGCTTTTGGGCAGCTGACCGTGCTTGCGTTTTCGCCTTGACGCTCATAGAATGTGTTACAACAGGTGTAAAGTTCATCGACTTGCTTTTGGCACCTCTCTTCCTTGTACGAGTTCTTGGAGAGACAGTCTGTAACAAAATCGACTGCTTAGTCAATGTGAATAATGGTCGCTCTTAAATTCATACCTTGAATGGCGCACTACATTTTGCAGACATTAGGATTGCTTAGTTCTTGTGGATAAGACACGAAAGAGGAAATCTACGCACAGCAAGAGGATGACATGGAGGATCAGACTTAATTCCTTCCTCTGGTAGCTGCATCAAAATAGTTAGCACAGAAGCTTCAAAGTCCATACTGTTGTAGGCTGCTTGTATTCTTAGGCTTACCATAATCGCTGTAATACCCGAAGACAATTGCAAGCTGGTAATAAGTGGTGTCGTCTGTGTTGACGAGGAAAGTGACGCAAAGGCAAGGTCAAAATGTGATTGGCTGATCCGCCCTGGTTGGCTAGAACCATCAAAAAAAGGTGAGAGAACACACACCACGCGCCTATCAACGTTCCACATTAAAGCCGACACGAGTATTTTAAAGCAAACATTGCCCTGCCCTCACTCTTTGTTTTCTTCAACTTCTCGTTAATCAAGTCAGAACAACACATCAGGTCAGTCTTTGCGAAATGCCTTTCGTCCAGGAATGCCCTTTCACCAATCTGCAAAGTACTAACATGGTCTTTTCCAGTTGACTCGCCTTAAATTTGCAACACCATCTTGCACGACAACGATTGCTAAACTCACTGCGCCCCAATCTCAACATCAAAAGTAGAACAACATGTCCGACACCGAGCAGTCCCCGCCCCCAGCCAACCAGGACGAGCAGCCCAAGTCTGAGCATCTCAACATCAAGGTGACCGATAACAACAATGAGGTCTTCTTCAAGATCAAGCGCACCACTCAACTCAACAAGCTCATGAGCGCCTTCTGCGACCGCCAGGGTAAGGCCATGTCAAGTGTTAGATTTCTCTTTGAGGGGACGAGGGTGAATCCCCAAGATACTCCTGATTCTGTGAGTCATCACGAGTGCAAGCCTGCCAGAAGATTACCTCGCTGACCCATAATCCTGTAGCTCGAGATGGACGATGGAGACACGCTGGAAGTTCATCAGGAGCAGATTGGTGGCGACCACAATCAGTAAGGCGCACGACACTCTACACTTTCAACATATGACGAAATGCAGAACATGAGGAGGTCCAGCATGTGGTAGCTGAGGTTCTACACAACAGGTCATGAAGCTTTCGCCACAGCTCGTACGACTCATCAGGGTTGCATTTCCAGCGGGCGCAGAAGGCGCAAATGGCCATATTATGGGCAGAGAACACAGTGTTGATGATCAGTAGTCATACTACAAGCCTGCTTTTCTCAATCCTAGATGGCTGCTATCTTCCATCTCCGCAAGTCGCGTTCCATGACACGGATGGGTTACCTGTCCCAAAGCTGCGATGCATATGATCAAAACGCTCAAGCACAGACATGAACAGTAATGAAACCGCCAAAATCTCATATGTAGCCCTTCCCCCCTCTCTTTTCCCCCAAAGATGCCTTCAAGAGGTACCGTTGCCACCGCAAAGCAACAACCTCGGTGTAGTCCCAAGTCCACAAGTCTACACGCATTCTCCTATACACGGCCACCCGAACCCTCTCAATCCTCCCAAACAGCTTCCTTCGCTCTCTCTCGTTCTCTCTCTCTTCTATTCGCCTCTTCCCTCTCAATTTCCACCCTCTTCCGTTCCTTTTCCCTCACAACCCTCTCATACTGCCTCTGCTCCTCACTCAATTTTGGCCCCTTAACCCCCAACGCCCCTGCGATCATCCGACCTGCCGTTGCACTGCTTTTCTCTGGCCTCTTCTCTGGCTTATCATTCTCAGAAGTGAGCGTATTGCGTGGTGAACTTCTTGGGGCGGAGACAGCAGTGGTTTGGGGGAAGGCAGCCCAGTCGGTGCTTTTACCGCGGCGGTGGGTGGGCGATATCGGTGTTGGAGGAGGTGGGTTGGGGACGGCGTCTTGAATGGGCGTGGAAGGCGATGTTGGGGTTGTTGATGAGGAGGTGGCGTGAGAAGGGGAGTCTGCTTCTTCTTCCCAGGAGTCTGGAGGCTGCTTGAGCTTTGTGGGAGTCTTGGTTGAATTTATGGTAAGCGTTTTCAGTGATGGCTCCAGTCCTAAGTAGGCTTCTGTTAGCAGTCGACACGGTTTGTGGTGTAGCTTTGAACTAGCCAGCTGTTTTCTTAGACCCTCTCGCCGTCATATCGGTCTTTGCTACAGAGGTGGATCCAGAGCACGTGAGAAAGGAAAAAAGATTACTAGGATTCAGGACAACGAGCAATCGCCAACGGGAAGATCAGAATGCCATCATCGCGAAAGTAGGACGCAAGTCAAAGAAAGAATTTCATGTAAAAAAGCCTTAGATGCGGTGAGGAAGACAGGACCTAGCTAGACAGCGGGGTTGAGATATGGACAAGGTTCCCCACTTCCCATCTTCACCGCAAGGATGCACGGGACATACTGCATGCAATTGAGCTAGTGCCTTGCAGGCGAGCAAATGTGAGTGTTTATGAAGACATCAAAAGAAACATTCAAGATAGAAGGCTTTTACATGCTGCTCGCGAGAAGCAAGAATGGATGGCAAAAGAGATCAGCGTCAGGGCCTCGGATAGGGATGCCTGTTTAGGGGAGAATGATTTACATAACTAATGCTGTGTCTGATTGCTTTTGTGACTCTAGACCCAATGTCAAGTCGAATTATGAGTCAAAGTGTTCAAGTTGGCACTTAACAATCGGGCTCGTAATTCACCTTGACAGTCTTTGGTTGAGTGGAATTGACATTCCCGTTCGACTGAATATGGGAAGAACACTGGTATATCCAAAGACTCACGACAATACAGTACATCGTATGAATGATCGAGGTGAGTAGACCGCTGTACAGAGAAGTCCTGGAATCCCTTCCCATCCCCTCTTAGTCACCCAGCAAGGATGACCTTTGTTCCGCTCAGGCACGTACGACTTGCACGAAATACATAGCATTGTCAACGCGACGCCAGTTCTTCATGTCTCCTTCAACTCTACATCTTTGGAGAAGCCTTTTCCGTCGATCCTGCCAATGATAGGAGTAATGGGCTCCTACTCACATCCTAGTGCTGATCTGGGAGAGCCGTTGGACTGCTATCTCCACGGGTACATAAGTGCAGAGCTTATGAAGCAAGCTCGGTCGCTACCAGAGAAAGGTCTTCCTCTTACCATTGCGGCGACTCGAATGGACGGCATGGTCCTCTCACTGACTCCAAATTCCCACAGTTACAACTACCGCTCAGCCATTCTGTTCGGTCACGGGAAGCTTGTCGAAGACGTAGACGAGAAAGTCTGGGCCATGAAATTGGTGACCGATTCTGTCATACCTGGCCGCTGGGAGGAAACTAGAACGCCACCTGACGGCACAGAAATGTCTTCCACAGCAATCTTGAAGGTCCAGATCGTCAGCGGTAGTGGCAAGATTCGACGAGGAAGTCCCAAGGACGACAAGAAAGATACAGACAGGGAGGACGTGACCAACCAAGTGTGGACAGGAGTCATTCCAATGTGGGAGACAGCTGGAGATCCTGTCCCTGGAGGCTCAGGGAGGGTAAAAGAGGTGCCAGCGCATATTGCTAGCTTCTGTGAACAGACGAAGCGGTCAAACGAAGCCTATGCCCAGTCGGCCGCGCTCTCTTGAGCCTCGAGGCAGGGGCAGAGGCAGTCGAAGTTGCCGTCTCGAAGAACTTAGAGACGCACTTGAATATCCGTTGTCATAAAATAGACAGGCTGCTCGTCATCTTCAGACATTGTGCTAGGACACGTAAAGAACCAGTTGCCAGTAGCACAATATCCTGACATATGGAGCGCTATCATTCTGCACTTAATGCTATACTTACCAATTCCTTGCATCGACCGCTCATCGGTATCTCGAGCGCCAATGCGTGACCACGTTCTGTCATTTTACTCCATGTCTTCTTCAGGATAGAGACGATCTTAGCTTCGTCGTGCTGCTTCTCAAATTCTTCAAACTGGTCGTCCAGAAACACCAAACATGCTACATCTTCGAGTATCTGGGTTTCTTCGTCCTGCTTCAGATCCTCTTTGCGTATGAGACAAGCTACTCTGTCGGCATCGATTTCTAAGAAACCGCTGTCCAAGCACATTTGCTGTGCAAGCTCAGCTTGTCTCTTTTTTAGGAAAGTTCGCCACGCATGGTATCCAACTTTGGTCATGGGGTACATATCTCTGGGAACTTCCCAGCGACGAAGATGCTGAGCCCGTATGGCTACTTGCAATGGTAAAGATGCTGATGAATCACGTATTTCAAGGTAGCTACTCATTTTCTGGCTATAGTGGAGTTCGTAGGGCGTTTCTTCGCCATTCACCACGACCTTCTTGGGATCCTGGGCGTGCGCATCGTCTATGAGCTTTAGCACCTTACCTTTCGCATCACTAGCCATCTCTCAAAGCAAAGTTAGGGGACGGATGGGTTGTAAGGGTTATCAGAATTCGGCTGGCAGAATTGATTTGCTCGAACGCGATAAGAGAGCTGATTAATAATCAAGCACGCAACAATCGCGTAAACATTAGGAGTGCCCGTAAATAGACCACGAAATATTGCATGTGTACACTTGCTTCTGTATTGGAATTTAGTCAGATACTTTTTGGATTGCAAGTCTTCGTCTCTAGCATGTTTGAGGCGTGAAGATCACACCGGAGGTGTCCATATGAGCTAGCTAGATATCAACGAAGTCTCTCCGTGCTACTCCCTTTGGGGTAGACACTGCAAAAGAACGAGTTTTCGAATAATCCAAACCATGGTCATCGAAGAAGCCTGTCCAATCTCCTACATTCCAGGGACTGACTCTGTCTGCAGAATTCCACTACACTTCGACGACTTGTAGCAGACCATGCTTCTCTTCATTCTGGGGGATTGCCGCCGTTCTGGCTTTTTCCTCCAACAAATGAAGCTGCTGGTCTATCTGAGGATCTCACCCAATTATTGATACTTCTCACAGGCCCTCAAGGAACTCCATATTCCCAAGGCTTGTGGAGCCTATTCCTTAGAATTCCAGAGGACTATCCGAAGAACCCCCCAAAAGCGTTCTTCCGGACCAGGATATGGCACCCAAACGTAGATGAGAGTTCGGGCAGTGTCTGTGTTGATACGCTCAAGAGAGACTGGGACTCCAGCCTCACTTTGAGAGACGTGCTTGTAGTACGCCTTTCGCTTTACCTTCTATATCACGGATACTGACAGGCAACAGACATTATCGTGTCTTCTCATACAGCCCAACCCTGACTCAGCCCTCAACTCTACCGCTGGACACTTGCTTCGAGAAGACTTTGCAGCCTTTACTAAGCAGGCAAAGCTAATGACATCCATACATGCGAGTATACCATCCAAGCTCGCAGAAGAAGTAATAACGGCAAGCACGCGTGGGGATCAACAGCATCCAGAAGATAGGTCCATCTTTGACATACCTGCAGTTGAGCAATCGATCTATCGCGAGGGACAAGCATCCCAAACCTTCTCAGATGCAAAGTCTCCACTAGCCTCACAAAATCGGATAGTGGAGAAAAGCCACCGGGAAAGGCATGAAAGTGGCACACGCACGTCCAAAGAGAATGAAGGAGCTTTATCGCCTCTTGCCTCGCCTGGACAATCACGGAAAAGACCTGCTCATGCGCCCAGTCACAAAGCTTCTGCGATGAGCGTTTGTTCGTCACAGCACGATTCAACGCCCAAGACACCTAAAGCGGAGGACGTGGCCACAATGAGCACGTCACTGAGTACATTGACAACGCAAGCTTGGATAGATTCTGTCGGAGGACAGCAGTCGAAAAGGCACTGCTCCGACCAAAGGGAGTCACCAGAGGGTCCACTGACGCAAGGTAGACATACGACTGCGAGACTAGCAACGTCAACAAAGCCAAGGAAAGGTCTAAGAAGGCTTTGAATATTTGAGCGTGCCTATGAGTTAGCATGGAAGAGTGAGTAGAGCAACAGAGACAGCAAAGCTGCCCAAATGCTGGCCCCCTCTTGCCTCGTAATGAAATGCTGGCTAGTAGCTTACGTTAGAACGCCAAGAAGCAGCAAAATATAGTTCGTTTAATCTCAGATTTTCAGGTACCGGAGCCGATGATTGGTTTGGCTGCTATTAGCGCGGACTTAATCCGCCAGGGGCAGAAAGACCTCCTGCAAAGCCTTTTGTCTGCTCTTTCTTCACTCACTTTCCCTCATCATCATCCGAGCCATCCCAACTTCTAATCACATTCATTTGGTTGATTTTCTGCATTGTTCATACTTGACACTCCTTATTGATTAATACCCTTTAATCTTTTATCCTCAACATCTTCGAGCATGCGTTTTTCAGCTGCCGTCGCGGTCGCCGCTGCGGCTGCCCCTGTTGCAGTTTCAGCAAAGGGCAGATTGGGATACGCCATCGGTGTACGCAACAGTGGTGAGTGATCAAATGGTTCTGCTTGCAGCAATATACGCGTATCGCTGACAATGATGCATCAAAGACTCCTCCTGCAAGTCTACTCAGGAGTTTGTGAAAGACTTCGACGCTCTCAAGACGGCCCAATTTGCTCCCACCGTTGTCCGAACATACTCAGCCATCGATCAAGGTGCCAATGATATTGGCGGACCACCTTGCCCTGTGCCTGGTGCTATTCTGCCTGCTGCAAAGCAAGCCGGCATAAAAGTCGTGCTTGGTCTTTGGTGGGCCGTTACTTCTACAAGTGTTACAGCCAGCTAACAGCCATTGTAGGGCAGACAGTGATGCGACGTTCCAGAAGGAGTCGGATGAGGTCCTCAAATATGCAAAGGAGTACTCTGACAGCATCTACGCTTTCACCGTTGGATCCGAGGGTCTTTACCGAAATGAACAAAAGGCTGGAACCGGCTATGATGCCGATGAGATCCTAAGCAGGATCAACAAGTTCAAGGACACGATCACGTCCGACGAGTACCAGTTGAAACAGAAAGTTGGTACCGCAGACAGCTGGAACAAGTTTCAGGACGGGACCGCTGATGCGTTGATCACTGGTGGCGTTAACCTTTTGTACGTCTTGAGGCGCTTTTGAGGATGTTGTAGATGCTGATCTTCTCTCAGGCTTGTCAACGCTTTCGGCTACTGGCAATCACAGGACATTAGCAATGCTAGTGCCACCTATCTCGATGACCTTCAACAAGCCTATGGCCACATTCAATCAGTCGCTGGCTCAACGGATTCCATCGAACTCTGGAACGGCGAGACTGGTTGGCCCACTGATGGTATGTGACCTGCATAACTTTGTTGTGCCAAACAGTATTGACTTTCTTTAAGGTGGCACGAACTATCACGATGATAAGTACGAAGGTACAGCTGTTGCAGGAACTGCCAATGCTCAAACGTTCTACAAGGAGGGTGTTTGCGCCGCACTGGACTGGAATTTTAATGTCTTCTACTTCGAGGCATTCGCTGAGCCATGGAAGCCAAACTCCAATGGCCTTAATGGGCAGCCCGGCGACGAGAAGCATTGGGGAGCATTCGACGTCAACCGAAACCAGGTCATTCAGGATCTTGGCTGTGACTACCCTTGAGCGATCTTTGGAGAACATTATGCATAGTGTGGAATAGGCGGGAACTCTGAAATACAGACACTGTGATTACTCAGTGGGCTGTATTTTGGTCGTCGGCAGCGTTTGGCAGATTCCATAAACTGGGCGTTCTGTGGCATTGGACCTTCCATGCAACTTCTTGTGGTACAAGTGTGATTAGAAGAAGGGTTTATTGAGTCGTCACAATAATAGAACTATTCCTATAAGCTTGTCTTGCAGTTTCTCTTGCTGCTAGCTTTGCACCCGTTTGTTTGCAATTTTTAGATCGAAGCTGCCCGGCACGTGGAGGCTTAGCGCCCTTCGCGTCTAGTGTATCCTAGACTTTCGTGGAGCTACCAGGAACTCATCAGGCTCAACTACGGCGTTGATGCGGCTGCGATGAACAACTTAATCATTGCAGTACGTACAGTAGTATACTGATCCTCGTCCAATCTTTCAGATATTTTCATTTGTGTTTGCGACGATTGTAGCCTTCTAACAGGACCGACCTACCTGTCCACCGACTTTCATTTACGACGTTGACCGATCGCGCCCCAAACCTTCTGTGCCTACACCTCCCTACGGTAGTAGGGCGCTCTTCCGCACCGACACGATTCGGTAGCACCTAGCCGGTCGTTGAATTACAACAGTCGAAGCTGAAGCGCGGTTCACCGCTCTATGCTCTTGGCTTCTCTAGGACTTCTACCATTCTCTACGCCCATGGAAGAGATCCTCAGGAAGAAATTGTAAATAGACTTACTTGGCAACGGACAAGCAAAACCCGGGTCCCTTTTGCTGCAAAGACAAGCCCCAAAAAACTCTTCGACCTTCCCAATAAGCTGGGAAATACCAACACAGCAAGAACATAGTCCTTCCTATACCGGAGTCATTCAAGGCAATTCCACTGCCCGCTGGCCGCTGCAACTCTCTGCAAATGTGGCAGTCTCAGCATAAACATCGAAGTAACTATAGGTTCTAAAAATGGATCCACCGAATGCATTAGAGCCCCTGGATCCGAATATCACGAGACCGTCGTCGACAAGGAAGACCAGCGAAAAACTGTCACCATTAGCTACGACATCGACAGATGTTGATGATATGGTAACGCCAGTGCTTGACCCCAGCAAGACCGCCGATGAGCCCCTCATCCAACTGAGTCGCCCGTCACCCACCAGTCAGCCCTCGTTCCAACGCCGGAAGCGAATAATCTGGCGCAATAAGGCTTGCTACATAGCTTTACCTCCTGAAAACGAGCATGGCCTCCAGACAAATCGAGCAAGCTATTTGAAGTCGGAGCAAATTGATCGAAAGCTCAGGGAATGGCAAGAGCGGGGCTTCAACACCGCCGGTTTCACTCTGGCTTCGTGTGCAATCGGCACGCCATTAACCGTATCCTCCGGGCAAAGCCGCGCTGTGCATCCAGATCCAGAAGACGAGAGCAGAGACCGCTCTTCAGGAACTTATCGTGTAAGCATACCAGATAGGCAAGCGTGGGACAACTATGTCCATCATTTAAAGGAGGAGAAGCTACGCAATTTAGGTGTTACTTCAAGCGATGATGAACCGACATCGAGAAAATCGCCAGCACCTTCTTTGATGAGTCGAGAAGCCTCCTCGCAAAGCTCTGCTCTGCTTACCTCGCCTCCGCTACAAGCAGCCACCGTCCCACCAAATCCGTTTGCGCCTCATTATCAGTTGCATTCCGGACAAGGCAGTAAGCCTGCTATTCAGCATTATCCAAGATACTCTGTCGCAATGCCACTTGGAGATAAGGCAACGCATAGTACAGCCAAATTCCCATCATCATTTTCCCCTGTTCATCGGAACATATCCCCGTTGGCGTATCTTTCATCTCAACAAAGCTCTAGAATAGGCTCACCATCGATTGATGAACACTTGTCGAAGCAAGTGAACTCAACAACACCGGCTGCTCCGTCTCTAATGCGGGCTCCTTCGAATCAAATTATGGACCATGAAACGAAAAATCTCTCAGCTCGGATGAAGCAGGGCCAGAGGCCATTGCAAGCTGAAAACATGCTTAATCAACAACATAGCATAGCTTTTTCTGAGCCCCATGGAACTTTCAACTACCGCGGGGATGCTGGTGCCAGAACGAACCAAGATCGTACAGATGGAGGAATAGCGACACCTACTCCCCGCGCACATAGTCAAAACCCGAGCGCGACTCTGCAAAGAGAGGTCGATCAAGCTGAGACCCAGTTTCAAGAGGCTGAGAGGCGCCTTTCGCTCCCAAAAACATCGACCAACGGGATGAATGGAACCCTATCTTTCAACAACCATCCAACAACACATAGCTTGGAGGACGCTGATCTCCAGGTACCAAAGGGTGGGGTCAAAATTGCAGACCGCGAGTTGAGGCAAGAGCAACAGCATGGTTCGCAATCCTCCGTCTCGTCCAGACTGAACGTGAATGCGCCAGAATTCAAGTTTGAGCCTAAAGCACCTGTCAAACCCGACATCGTCTCCTTCCTGACTGATCAATCGGGGGCTAAAACATTGCAGTCCAGCTTCTCTCAACCCAGCAATCTTGGTGTGCATGGCCGAAAAGCGTCCAAAGTCAGGCCAAATCCAAAGCTGAATGCAGCAGCCCCTGCATTCACACCGGGGGCTCCTATTGCACCAAAACCTGGTCTTTCCTCTCGAGTCTTTAGTTTCGGTATCGATGCAAGTTCAAAAGCTGAAGCTGAAAAAATACCTGTTGCGGTCTCGCAAGAATTTAGCTTCTCCTCCAATGCGCCATCTTTCAATCCGGATGCCCCAGCCTTTCAACCTGGTGGCCCTGCCCATCAAGAATCAGGTCCCTCGAAGCAGGAGGATCCCTTGACAGCTAAGATCTTCACAAACTTAGACTTTTCGGACGTTGATAAATCAGCAAAACCGTCAAAGGCGCTACCTATTTTTAAACCCAAGAATGCAGATGAAGATGATGAAGCCGATGGTCCCGAGGATGAATCTGGTCGGATCACCCAGTCTAGTGCCCGCCAAAAGCGAATGAGACGCGATCAACAAGACGGTGATCAAGTGCCACAGTTTGCTATACCAGCAAACGATGTGGATCATCCAATCATGCATCCTATAAGCCCATCTCTTTCGACGAAATCTCCATCTCCAACCGACGTAGAAAAGCCGACAAGTAATGCAGAGGCTGCAACAAACCTGCTTGGCGAGTTAGTCGATGACATGTCTGCTTCAGTTTCCTCAGACTCAATCAAGGATGATGACGCTACCTATGGTCGAGGAGGCATTGGAGACTCTCACATGCTCAGTGATGTAGAACATGATGCAGACTCGAAGGTTGCCAGATCACCACGACCTTCCAGAGACGATAGGCCAGCTCGTCGCCTATCTGATCCAAGCAAGTTCGATAGATTTTCACCACGCAGCCCTAGGAAGTCAAGACAAAACACGTCAGAGTCGCTTGAACACCAAAAACGCCGTGATTCGAGCTCTCGCGCATCTGTTTCTAGCCCCTACAATGACAGTCAAGCACGAACAAATGTCGCTCGTGACGGCAGCCATTTCCGCCAGGACGTGTTGGATGGCATGAGACATGTGGAACCTCCCTTTGACGAATTGGATGATGTGATGAGATATCTAAATCAGAACGATGATTCAGACATTGGAGTCGAACGGAGCCCAAGCCCTCAGCGTACCTCGGATTCTGGACTGTATCATGAACTTTCACCGCGGAAAGCGCTTCACGAATCTGTTGCACGTCAACTGCTGCCACCTGCGAATTCACGAAGCGATGCACCGTCTCCGAGTCCGAACAGGTTGCGCGAACCGTTTCAATACTTACCAGCAACGGACACTGAAAGTGCTGATAGCGCTGTGGTGAAAATAATTGAACAAAATGCGTACTACAGTCCTTCTTACAGACCTTCCAGAAACTCGCCCCACGTGCAGCGCCTCAATAGCCTTGGTAGTAGCCCACCAAGCGACTGGAATGACGGGTTTTCTTCTGTCAGCGAAAACCTTCTAAAAGCAAGGACTAGTTTTTTTGACCACAAAGTCGATGATTTAGTAGGGGACATCGTCCAAAGACAGTTGCGTCCACTTGAAAAAGCGCTTGTTCAGATACAGGGTTCGCTAGTCAACCTGGCTGGACCAAAACACGACAAGTCAACAAGTCGTCGGCCTCGAAGCTCAGGTACCATGGAGATCGACAGCAGTGACGCCGACGATGAGGATGAAGCAGAGCAGCTCTCTCAAGCAAGACTTAAATCGCCTCTGCGGGAAAGAAAGTATGAACAGCTCAAGTCGACTATCGGAGAGATTGCTTGTGCACAACAAAACTTTGTGTCTGTGACTCAATTTGGAGAACTGATGAACGCCGTCACAAATATTCAGTCTTCCATTACTCACGCCCCACGAGCCGCAAGCCCTCCAGGTGACTTGAAGAATGCCATTGAAGAAGCAGTCAATAGACAAATGCGTGGGAAATCGGCGCCGGTACTTTCTAGCTCCCAAGCTGCCGCAGCGGAGAAAAGTCAACTGCAAATTGCTGGCTTAGAAAGCATGCTCAAGGTCGCCGAAACTCGAGCTGAGGATGAGTTAAAAGCTCGCAGAGCAACGGAAGATGCGTTGGCAGACAACCAGCGGCTACTTCGACAGGCACTGCAAGAGACTGCTCAACAGCGTGAGTCTGTTGAAGCTACCGAAGCGAAATTGCAAGAGTATCACGAAGAACGACAATATCATCTGAAGCACAAGGCCATGCTTGAAGGCCTACACGAGGGTTTAGAGAGGAATACTTCTGATCTGGAAGAGAAGAACAAGGCTCTTGAAGGGACGCTGGCTGAATACCGTTTATCTCATGATCAATGGCGAGCAGATACTGATAGTCTGAGACATGAAAACAAAGACCTCCAGAAGAGGCTGGTATCTACGGAAGAAGAACTACATACAAGCCGCAAAGATCTTGGCAACATGCGAACGCATATTGCCAATTTTCAAGAAGGACTTGCTGCTTCATCCAAGGAGCTCTCTGCTGATCGATTGCGATGGCGAAATAAAGATGAAGAGCACAGAAATCAACTAGATCTACTTACAGCACGGCTTGAGGCTGAAGCTCGTACACGTGAAAGGCTCGAAATAGAAATTGAAAGGCTGGAGAAACAAGAAAGGGAGTCGATGAAGGCACGGTTCCAGGCAGAACAGACTCTTAAGGCAAACGCTCACCTTCATCGATCCATTGAGCAGACGCGTTCAGAAAGCCATGAGCATCAAAATTCTGCAGCACGTCTACAGCGAGAGCTGAATGTTACCAAAGAGACTCATATTATGGAAATACACCGTCTGCGCTCAGTAACGGAAGCAGATGTGAAAGCAGCCAATACAGAGGCAGATAGGATCAGGACCGAACTGCAAGGAATCATTACGGCGCAGGAGAAGCAGCTACAAAGCGCCAATATGGTAGCGAAGGACGTCAAATCTGAATATGAGAGCATACTAGACGGGAGCTCCAAGTCACATGACAATGCCTTGCAAGAAGCAATTCAGCATCGAGATAGAGTTCTGCAGGAACACATCCAAATCCATGAGAAGGCTTCTAATGACTTGAGGGCTCAGCATCAACGCGCTCTTGATAACGCTGCTCAGGACAAGCAACGCTTGGAAATAATGCTCATCGATCGCCTGAACCTTTCGGACGAGAAATCATTGCACCTCGCAGACAACGTGTCTCTTCTTGAAGAGAAGCTCGAGATCGCCAAGTCAGCTGCACAGGCGGCAGTACAAGCAGCTCAAGCTGGCAAGCCTGCAGCTACTGCGGCTACTGCACAAGCAGCTATAAGTGAGATCTCTGCTGCTCCTGAAAAGGTTTCACCGCAAGCTCTAAGGGAATCCATTCTTGTCCTTCAGGAGCAATTGCAAGCTCGAGAGTCTACTATTGAGGAGCTGGAATCCAAATCGGCAGATGTGGATACTGATGCGCCTACTAAATTGAAGGACGCTCAAGTGGAAATTGCGTGGCTCCGTGAGCTGCTGAGTGTCCGCACTGATGACTTGCAAGACATCATCAAAACGCTTTCACAACCTGTGTTCAATCGAGAAACTATCCGCGACGCTGCTATCCGCCTGAAGGCCAATTTACAGATGGAACAGCAAGAAAAGGAGCGCGCAATGACCGGGAGCCAAAGTTTGCCTTCCCTTGCAAATATCACCAACTTGGCAGCCTCCCCTAGAGCTTTGCCAATGGCAGCTGCAACTGCCTGGACTAATTGGCGCAAGACCCGAGAGTCTGGCTATGGTAACCTCAGCGCTCTAGCCAGAAGTGCAGTTAACGAAACGCCGTCTAAGCCATCATCGTCGCCGCGCAGCGTTCTTTCGGGGCTGTTGACCCCTCCCAGCACTAACTTTAAAAGTACGCCTCAATTGCAGGCTCGGAGGTCCCGCCCCGGCTCTTCAAAACAGCGGATGGTCGGTCAGCCTTTAACACCTCCACAACATGCTACTATTGTGGACGAGCAGGAACATGAGTCTATCACGCCGCCTTTGATGCGGAAGGGAAGTTATGACTTAGATGCGGCTGAAGCTGCGGTATTTGGGCGAGATCATGAGGCAGAAGAGACCGGACAGGACTACGACAGGGGCGATTACGAGGTTGCCCAGGAGGACGAGCCGTTCGGCCCTCGTATAGGAACCTTCACGAGCTAGTGAGAAACAAACGGCCACGGCTAGCTTTGGGCGTATCTTGGGTCATCATTGCAAGCTTGACAATACCTATGTCAGACTGGGCGGTCTTATTTCAATGATTTGTTTGCGTTTTTGGCGAAGATACCCTTCATTGACTTGCATCAATGGCTTGATGCCGTCGAGTTTGGTCGTTGATTGGGGTTCTGCTCTCAAGCTGAGCTCTACCACTGCTTATTGATGGCGTACATAGAAGAATCTAATATTTCACTCAATTTAAAGGCTTTGGTTGTAGACGTGGAATCTCGGACAGGCTTCTCTTAATTTTGAAAAGCAGATGCCTAGTGAATGCTCGTATCGGTGTCCACTTATTTCAAGCAGAAGTTGTCTACTTGTTCATCTTGAGGGAAATTCTTGTTGCCTAGCGCAGCCCAATATAAGAGTATTTTCTCCTACAGCCAAGTAATCGCCCCTCGCCAAGCATCAGTGCTAAAGTTTTTCCATTGTGCCCGTGGCCTCTGTTACATCGAACATCTCGAGTTCAACTCAACTGTCGACGATAGAGGAGAAGTTCTCGAAGGAACAACGATTAGTGAGTTAAGCCTCAATATTCTAAGAAAGCCACGTCCTCGAAGCATTGTGCTTTGGCTGTCATCGCCATCGGAGGTCCTCAAGCTTACGCGCCCTTAACCCCTACATGCATACATTGAGAGCCGTCGCATCTCGAGAATAGATCAATAGGCTTTCGAAACCATACTGACATAGTCTCTCAAGTTCAGAAGTTGACGACCAACCTTCCGTAGCATCGATACACATCCTTTATCGCCCGTCCAGCTCCCACACCTGCCATCATGGGTCTCACATTTTCGAAACTGTTCGATAAGCTTTGGGGGAAGAAAGAGATGCGCATCCTGATGGTGGGTCTTGATGCCGCAGGAAAGACGACAATTCTGTACAAATTGAAGCTCGGGGAAATTGTGACGACCATCCCAACAATTGGTCAGTTTTCGAAAATTTCTTTGTTTGCACTACACGAACAATTGTTGATCTATCGCGCAGGCTTCAACGTCGAGACTGTCGAATATAAGAACATTCAGTTTACAGTATGGGACGTTGGCGGTCAAGACAAGATTCGACCTCTTTGGAGGCATTATTTCCAAAACACGCAAGGCATCATCTTTGTTGTCGACAGCAATGATCGTGACCGTGTTGTAGAAGCACGTGAGGAACTTCAACGTATGTTGAATGAGGATGAGCTTCGAGACGCTTTGCTCTTGGTCTTTGCCAACAAGCAGGATCTACCTGTAAGCCACTAGCTGGACTGCTCCGAAGAAGTATCATTAACCCGAATCGCCAGAACGCTATGAACGCTGCTGAAATCACCGACAAACTTGGTCTACACAGTCTGAGACAGCGTGCCTGGGTATGTTGTCTTAGCTCAAATGATCTCAAATACTTACAAGTATCAGTACATTCAATCAACCTGCGCTACCTCCGGTGACGGTCTCTACGAAGGTTTGGAATGGTTGAGCAACTCGCTCCGAAAGGCAGGTCACAATTAGAAGGAAAACCACAGTGTTTCGCGATGTTCCACACGAAATTTCTTTCGTCCAACAGCAATAAAGACTGCCTCCATATATCCATCTTCTTGTCGGTCCATCGAAGTGCTTTCGGGGGTTCGGTCTGGCATCAAAGCGCGAGGAATAGCTTCGGGCAGATGTTAGGTGTTTCAGTATTGTGCACGCAGTCCAACAACTGGTAGTCTAGCTTCAGGAAACCTCTATTCCATACATGCTTCTCCTACTGTGGTGTACTGTCCTGCAATCATGTGGAACGAAACGAAGGGTGTTTATATGCAGACATAGACTTGAATTTGTTAGCAACGAAAATTACACTGGGACAAAACCTTGGTGTCTGTATCATGATAGCTGTCCTTTTATTTGGTAGTAGGAAGCACCTAAGACATATTTGTCGTTCGTGGAGTCCTAGCGTTATTAAGAACCTCTCTTAGCATTGCCTCTATTACAATAGCACTATGCCATTATGAAATCAACTATCACCAATCATTGCAAAATCTCTCCTTGATCGAGGAGAGAGACACTGACGCGAGAATAGACAAAGGTCTCAAATAACGTTCCTGCCCAAAGAGTTTCACTGTGACTCATCGAGTGAGCAAATGTTACAGACATCGCTGTAGACTGCTGCATCATCTCTATACTGCTCCCACAACTCGATTCCTTGCCTACTCTTAGCACAATATTCTCTCGTTTGTGACATCTCAATCGTTGCGATTATTCGTTCTTTAAGTCTTATTTTCTTACTCTGCAATGCCTTCTACAAGAATTACTGTTGCCGTCAACGCAAATCAGACTCAGAAGACTGTCCTTTTAATTCCCTTTTCAGCGCCCTTCGACCCATCTGTGTCATCTTCATGCTATTCGTTGGTTGTCAAGACCGCTCAAGCAAAGCTGCGATTGAAGAAGCCCAGCCGTATCTTTGTAGCAGGAGGCTATGAGCTTGAGACCAATGAAGATTGGAAAAATGCGATTGTTAATGATGTCGTGCTGCTGGTTTCTACAGGAGAAGACTACATTGGTACAAGAAGCGACGCCTCAGATACCGTCACGTCCGGTAAACAAGGCGATATCAACCCTGAATGTCCCATAGTTCGATTGAACGACCACGCCGAAGTCGATTCGCTGTCGCTCAGCCAGTTAAAGACCACGGCTCAGTCATTACCTGGTATCATTCATGCAGTTGCTCAGCCTGATTTGCACCCTGGTACAAAGCACCCGATAGGGAGTGTATTCGTTTCGAAAGGGTGGATACATCCTCCACTTATTGGCAGCGACATTGGCTGCGGTATGGCTTGGTATAAGACCACTCTATCTCAAACTCAGGTTGAGAGCGATAAGGGTAGGAAAGTCGCAGAAAAGCTGAGAGGTCTGGAAGGCGCCTGGAAAACGCACGCTGAGCAAGTGCTCTGGCTCGCTGAGGAGGAGCGTTGGCGTGATGGAATCGAAAGCGCTGGCAAGACTTGGGATGCTTCTTTGGGAACAATAGGTGCTGGAAACCACTTTGCTGAATTGCAAGTTGTGGAGGAGCCAAAGATTGCGACAGGAAATGAAGCAAAAGACTCCGGACAGCTCTCTGAAGGCGATGTGATGTTGCTCATTCACTCGGGCTCACGTGGCTACGGCGGTGATATCCTCAAACGGTATACCAAGGATGGGCGAGACAGCATACCAGAAGCAGAAGCAGAGAGCTACCTCAAAGAGCACGATCATGCATGCCGATGGGCTCAACGAAATCGAGACCTCATCGCGCTCCGCTTCCTTTCCATCCTTGAACCGGGCGACGAATGCTGGACTCCAGGGCTAAAGGATGATACAGAGTCAATATCCAAACACAGGGTTCGCCGCGCCTTCGCCAAGATCCAAGAGCGAAAAGTCGTCGACATCTGGCATAATAACATTGAGCCAACGCTCTGGCCGCCGCTTCGCCCAGGCACTTACACAGCGCAAGACCAGGCCAACGACCGCAGGGAGATGGCCTACATCCACCGCAAAGGCGCAGCGCCGGCTATAGTAAATCATAACACGACGTTGAACTCGGCTCCGTCTATCCTTCCCCTGCCCGGCTCTCGTGCTACCCCAACCATCATCCTCCATCCGACCTTCACCCCAGCGAACGATTACGGCCGCTCCAATGGCCTCAGTCTGGCCCATGGGGCCGGCCGTGCTCGATCGCGGGCGGACGCCGCGGCGTATATGGCAGAGAAGTACAAGGGGCGAGCAGAGGACTTGATCAGCGGCAACTTCATGCGGGCGGACAGGTACGGGAACAAGCAGTTAGGAGGGAAGAATGGGAGGGATGTCAACGGGGGAACGTGGGTGGTTTGTGAGGACAAGCAGCTCATCTGGGAGGAGGCAGGAGAGGCGTACAAGGACGTTTGGAAGGTTGCGGATGACTTGGTGGCCAAGGGCTGTGCGGAGATCTGGGGCTGGTGTAGAGGTAGGGTCAGCTACAAGGTTAGGAAGGAATAGAAAGGAAGTGTGTGTATGGAGGACCGTCTCTTCCAGTAAAGGCAGGACATGCACAGTCCACAGGTCTTAACCGTAGCACTGAGAGGGTGGTACCGCGGCGTTTCGCACGAGATAAACAAGACTTCACGGATCAACGGTCTTGTAAATATTGAGGCTTTCATGGAGGAGTCACGAAGAAACATCTGATATCTTGGAGTGACTAGCAGGACCAAGTGTTGCGCTTGTTGTGACAAGTCCGTTCATCTATAGTTAATCTACTAACTCGAAAAGAACCATTGAGGAAATTTTGGGAAGGCAGAAAAAGAGTTGACATCCGCTCGGGACGGATCCCTGAGCACTGCTGCCAATCTTTCGGGGGCGTCTCGGCGGGTACAGTTGGCTGCTGCAACGGGCAGATCTCAGCCCCGCAAACTTCAAAGCTGACGCCGCTGGAGCTTACAATTGATGCTTGTGCCCCCCTACCCCATTGTCATCAGGGGTTGAGCAAACATGTGTGTTGCACTTTGGGTTTCTTCTGCTCAATATCCTCATCCTCCTTCGTCTACTATGCAAGTCACTATGCAAAGGAGTGTTCTCGTAATGTTTGCACTGTTCCTAGCTCATCGTTTGTGACTGTATATCTCTTTGAAGCATAGTCATGCGATGCCCGTCAACCAACTACATCTCTGCTTTCTTGAGCACGTTACTGCTCTTCACCACGGTCATAAGCCATGCCTCCCCAATACAGCCTAACCAGCTTGAGTCCGAGCATATGTGTTTTGCAGCGGTAGGCTTTGACCTTGGAGTAGACTACAGGTACGTCTACATCAATAGAAGCGCTCTCAGATTCGTCTCTAAGCTGACAACTCTAGTGCCGCAGCGATTAAACGTGTGGGTGGAGAAGTTTACGATGTCCTTCATACCGAAGCGTCTAATGACTACAGGGACTTGATGCGGCGCCTGACAGACGAAGCTATAGCCTAGGAGCCCCTTCTCGAAGCCAATGCTCGCTACATACAAGCAGCTCGGTGGTCTGACGGCTACGATAATGAAAAGGTTTCTCGAGACGAGGTTGCCGTTATAGGTACCATGTTGAAAAGACTGCAGGAAGCCGTCGAGGCACGTCTGAGGGTCCCTATATCCAACTACGCCATTTCTGTTCCTCCGGTCACCGCCCTTGAAGCTACCACAATTGGCGCAGCGCTCGAGACTGCAGGCCTTCACGATCTATCCATTCAGCACACATATCTTAATGCCGCCTCTGCTGCTTTGATCGATGCAAAACCGAACCTGCAGACTCTAGATGCCCCTCTTGACCAAAATGTTCTGGTCCTAGAATATCACGCTTTTGCACTTATCAGCAGCTTCTTCAGCAGTTCCTCAGACTCTCTACACCCTGCAGTGGTTGACGAAACCAGCGGAGGTGTTGCTAGGAATGCCAACATCTTCGCTTCAGACGAAGCGTACTGGAACGCGTTTCGAGCTGCTGTGCAATTACTTCCTCAGCGTTTGCGTTGGGTTACTCTCAGACACTCAATCGATGTTGTGGTACTCGTGGGGCAAGCCCTCGTTGGAGGTAAAGTGAAGGAGAATGTCGAGCAGGTCTTTGATACATTCTGCGAGCAGGGTTATTCCTGTGGAAGGCCAATCCTGCTGGACTGTGAGACTGGGTTTGCAACTGCGAGGGGCGCTGCTGTTGTTGCTGCGAATGTAACACAGAAGAAAGATAATGATCATGAAAGCAATATTCAAGATCCAGAAGAGGGATAGAAAGAAGATGCGAAGACGCGGAGAGAGCTGCGGTGAAGATGCACCAATATCATATGATATTTCCTCTAGCAATGGGCCTTCAGGAAGCATTTTGCTGCACCTGCCACTAGGTGCGCAACCTATGTGTCGATAATCAGGCCTGGCTCGAGGACGCCGCAAACAGCCTGCTAGTGATCGACTTCACACCTCGACTTCAAATATGATAGAGCTTTGTTTGCCCACCGGCAGTCTTGGAGACCCAAAGAAGGTTGCTTTCAAGAGCAGACAGGCAATTTCAAACCACGCTCCTTGGACGGCTGCGTAGCTGAACTCCAAACCCCAACCTTGAGCCTCACGACGTCACATGGTGTATGTCGAAGAGTGAAGTAAGTCCCAGACGCTGAGGTATGGAAGGCCCAGCTGTTTTGACGGTACAAGGACGTCTTGAACGAGCATGATGCAGAGACGAGTGAGAACGTTGCAGCAGGGGAAGGTAGTCAGCAAGCCAAGTGAGGAAAGGAAATGGCAATGGGGGGAATGAGAAAAGGATTGAAGAGGTCATTGGACCGTTGTCGAATCCTCGGGGCTGGTTGTGGTACCGTTGAGGGATAGGCTTCGAAAACCTTCTCAAGAGTGGGGACGTGGCGAATGGGACCAGCAGTATATGAACCTCGATCGCAGAATGTTTTTAATCTCGTCTTCTCGCTCTTCTCTACTTGTGTGTCCATTCTCGTGTGTATTGTGAATGCTTGATCTTGAGCCTGATAATGGCTAGACTTGTTTTCCACCGTAGCATCTGTATGAGAAATTCTTACATGAATTTACCATGGAAAACAAGCATGGGGAGGAAAAAAGCATGAAATCCCGTGCTATCCCTGTTCCTGACTTGAAGCTTGCATTTCCTTGAGTCTAAAGGCACTAATAGTACAATGATTTTGTCCTTTCACAATGCAAGAGCCAGGTTCTAAGCACGCCTCAGGTATAACAACCATGCTGCTCTTCCAACGTACTACGCATATCTCTTCCCAGCATTAAATATACCTTCTTTCGTTCAAACACATTACAATCTCAGCAATCTCCGACCAAGAACGAATGCAGATTTGCAATATCGGTTTAGTCATCTACGTTTACCGCGTCTTCGCGTCACTTGTTTACAGCAAGAACGCGACAACGGCAACAGCCAGGCCGACAACGACGGATCCGCTGATGAAGTTTGTGGTGGCACCGCCAGCGAATGGCTCGATTGGAGGTGATGATGGCGACGTTGGAGAGCCTGGCGCACCACCGGTTGGGGCGGCAGTGCCGGAGGGACTGGTCGTGGTTGTATTACCGCTCTCGAGCTGGAAATTGGCGCATGTTAGGCGCGTGGTATTAGATGTATGGATGACAATGGAGCGGTTGCCGAAAAAGGAACCAGGGCCTTGGAAAGTCGCGAGGTAGGCATCGGAGAAGCTGTGGAGATGTTTGATCAGCCGTTATCCAAATAAAAGGACAGAGTCAAGTGGGAAACACAAGAATAAGATGGTGGAGGAGAGTTGGCTTACCTTGTCTGCAGGCCGGATCCCGTAATGTTGCCATGCTTGCCCGACAGATCACCCGTCTGGCATGACGCTGGATCTGATGCGAGACAGGGTGGCACCTCGCCACGAATATAGGGATCTTGATGCGCAAGTGTTGCAGTGCAGTTACCGTTGGCTGGTACTGGCTGGTCGTGAATGTGGTAGACTGGCGACGGTGTGAGCACTTCAAAGTCTTGTTCTCATCATTGAGAGATGATACTCACGGAAAGGTCCTAGAGACGCTGGTGGGAAGCCAGAGAAGTTGATATTGAAGACAACACCGGTGCCATCAGCGCCTGACGTGCCTGAGATGTATCCGCGAATCTGTGGGTGGCTTAGTATGGATTGACACGGCAGGGGTGATAGCAAGTGAGCTGACGTTGGTATCTGCCCTATCCGGGAGAGTGGCGGTATAAGTCACACCGGCAGGGTTGTTGGAGACGACCTCGGCGTCACCAAGTTGTCCAGTCACGCCAGGAACTGGTGGTGACTGCGCATTGACAAGTGTGAGGCCCGTGAGGGCAACTGCTGTGAGCAACTGCATCGTTTGACTTTGTTTATGACTGTGAAGAGGTGGAGTTAGCTCGAAAGATTTGTTTAGATCGTTGTGCAGTATGGACGCTTGCGTGGCGAAAAAGAACTGGGAAGTGCAAGAGGGAGCAGTACTGACTGTTTGTTCAGTGGTAACGACGGAATGCTCTCGGTACTTTCCAAACGGAACGTGAGGAAGACTTAATGGTGATGTATGCGATGTGAGAGTGACGAGAAGGCGAGAAATGATGTGAAGTGATGGGGACTTATTAATATTATCAAACGCCGCAGCAGCTGCAGCTGCAGCCCATCAACATCATCTCGCCCTAAAGCACCAGGAGCCCCAAGAGATGACGCTTAGTGCCATTCCCGGCTTAAATCTGTTTCAGACTCGTCAGACACTTCCTCCGCATCGAACAGATCCTTGCTCCTCGTCACAGCTTACTGCTGCATCTCGACCTTCTCAACTTGCAGACTCGAAACCGTTTGGCCTGTTCGCATCAACGCATCCATCGCCAGTTGTCGCAATAATCAGGGCCGTGCATTTTCATCATTATTTCATAGGCGCCAGACGGGGATCAGCAAGATGCAAGGCTTGGTCGCTCGCTTACACGCGTTGCCTGGCCTAGCCCCCTCATCCCCATCTCCATCCCCATCCCCAGACAATCGTTCTCCGCCACTAAATCTCTGCCCTAAGATCTCATCTTCGCCGCTGCCACCTACCGATTACCTACTCTCGTGGATTGCATGTTGTAACTTCTATTCCGGAGCATCATATGCTCTGACTATTTGTACTCAGCCATTTCAATGTCCTCAAGTCTTCATATGACAGTCAACAAAATCAGCGACCAAAAAGTGCTGGCTACCGCCCAGGGCGCGAGCATCGAACCGCACATCTGTGACAGCCAATGAAACTGCCGTCGCGAGAGATGAAATCACACGTTTTACATCACCACTTTCTGTTCGCTACCAATATCCCGACGCTTGGCCTGGGGTAAAGCAGCTAAGATCTTTGGTGTCACCAACCTGCAAGGCACCCCGGCAAGGCCCGAGACACGCAATCTCCATCTCGGTTGCTGTTGCTTGATTTCATTCGCATACGATACATTCTGTTTTACACATGTAATCACCAAGCTCTACACCATACAAGACTACTTATTACAGTGAACAACGTATGCTTCGATGACTGATTCATCTCCTCAAGCGTGCCCTGTTGCCGCGCCTAATTACTCCTCACGACCTATGCTCGTCAATCTCACGCTTGCCTCTTCTTGCTAACTTGAATGGGCTGCGTACAGCTTCCATGGATGCCTTCGTGATCGACTTGTAGATCAACCCTCCTTCCAAAGTGTGACTAATGACACCAAAAGCAACGAGGAAGAAGAACGAAAGTGCCATGATTACAATGAAACAGATCCAATATGTTCGTGCGGAGTACACGCCTTCGAGATCCTCGATCTGTACAGAGAAATATCCTGTCATGAGACTGACTGGCATGAACAGTATGGTGACCTTAGCCAGGAGAATGGTGATCCGTGTCAGCTTCTCAACAGCCTCTGACTGTCGCATTGTGATGAGATTGAAATTCTTACCAACATTGTCAGTCGTTGAACGGGTTTAGGAGTTACTTCCTCAACTTACCAAGAAGACCAATGTCTCCTTCTCCTCCAGGCACTCATCGATCTCACTTAGTGCATACAGTTTGATCCTGTCTCGTAATCTTTCGAATTTTACTACTGCCTTATCAGTCAAGGGCGCTTTGAAGGCCTTGTCATCAGGCTCATGCTGAGAAAGGCCACTTGGTTCCGGGCTCTCTCCCACTGGCATAATGTTCCCAGAAGTCTTCTCTGTGCCTGACTCTGGAGTTTTCTGTCTGTTTAGAACTTGATCGATAATCAAAACGTAGCTTTGGTATAGTCGTTTTAGAAGTGCAAGCTGACGGCCAGTTTGATGCAATTGATCTACTCTTTCTAGCTCAGCCCTTTCGAACATTCTTCCACGCTGATAGACGTTAGTGAGTCACTTCGCTAGCGAGACTACTACTTACCAGACGGTCAAGCACGTTCGCGTATTGCTGCCCTTGTCGCGCAACCAAAGCGTAAGTCGTATACCAATCATCGAAAAGATAGTGGAAGAGTAAGCCAGGTGAATCCAGAGTGGTCACCGAAGAGCCTTCGGTAGGTTTTAGATCAGGCCGAATATCAAGTGTCCCGATTGGAAGAGTCTTTCGCCGATCGTTGTTGCACTTTGAGATTTGTTGAAACACGTTACGGAGATTTCTTCGGACAGCGTTCAATGTCTGCTGTTGATTCGGCTCAAGGCTTACTCCGCAAAAAGGGAATGGATTCTCATAGATCGATATGACTGTGCCATCATCGCAGAGGAGCAACCAAGTCCACACTCGTTTACCGGCTGGTTTACTCTTCAGGTTTCCGCCCAGGTTGTTCTGATGCAACCCCTTCCGGAAGCTCTTCTTGAACGCACTCCGCTTTGAGATTGCCTCATCGTTAAAGCCTTCTGGAGTGTTGACTGCCATCTCAGGGAGAGAATTAAAGCCGATGCACAGGCATCTTGGGCTCCAGTCGATGGAGCAAAAGTGCCAGACATCGTCCACAATCTTATAATGATTGATGTCAAAATCCTGTGGATCCGTAGAGTCTGATGATATGGAGCTCATCTTCTCAAGATCTTCACCGTTTGCCTGGTGCACTTGACCATCGACTCTGCTTTGTGTACTTTGCTTTGGTTTATGGTTTGGCGAGCCTCCAGAGCTAATCGGAGCTCGAGTCCAAGGTTTCGACCGGATTATTCCTTGCAGACGCGGTGAGAGTCGGTATACGCGAGCTAAGTGATTAATATGCTCTTCTTGTTGCTCGGGGCAAAAGATGTTGATCCAGCGGGTAGTGGGAGCTTTGGATTTATCGATCTTCAAAAAGTCTCGGAGCGAGCCTTTGTTCAGATTTAATGCTACGATCGCATCTTTCTCATCAAATTCGACAACGAAATTCCGCGTGCTTATCTCATTCAAAGCATCATAGCATCTTTTGTATACCTCCGGCTGATCAAGACCTTCGAATCCGGCTAGATCAGAAAGAGTCATTGTTGCGATCTAATGTAAACTTTGGACAACGATAGGATTTTATGTCAATTATGAGTATCTCAAGCCCATATAAACAGAAGGCCTGGCGCTAAAGCAAATGGGCCGTGACTCGATAGAACTTGTGATCAAGAGGTCATGAGGTCACAAGGCATCCTAAAGGGAGGTGTGGCAACCAAACAAACCATGACCAACTGAACATCTTCAATTGCTCACATCAGATGAAGATATCATCCAGCACTTGTCTAACACCGAACGAGGCTATCAAGCTTCCATGTCTTGAGATGATGAGAGGCTAATCGAAGAAGCGCGTAAGTAAGACTCAGAACTCAGGCTTTTGACACCTAGCTTTCAAATGGTTAAAAGCAAACATGAACGTCAATCGAAGGCTTCATTAGGTATTCTATAGTAAAATCATAAAAATGCAAACTGTCCAAAACATTCGCGAGGCTGACAGCGCGGATATAAACGGCACGGGACACTGATGAGCGCCAAGAGTTAATGGTAGGGCTGAGTCGCTACACACACAAACTGAAGAGCTCACTCGTCATTTACACTACGTGAAAGCACGAATCCACACCAAAAGGACCCATACAAGATTCCTTCTGGAAGATCGAAATGTCTAAAATAACGGCAAGATTCCCTTTGAGAAGCTGTGAGATTGGATGTCTGTGCTAACTTCAATTTCCTTCTAGGTCGGTTAGTTCATCTCCCAAGATGCCGCCCGCAAGTCTGTGCAAGCAGCTAAGATGTTTTAGCCGGAGTCAGGCAGAATGTGCAAGGCCTTTTGAACTACAGCCAGAATGAAAAGAAGCGGAATTTCCTGGAAACGTGTGTCCAAATCCATGTGCTCAAGCGGCTTGTGCTTGACGATTTCCAGGGTCGAGCTTCAAATCGGTCTGAAAAACTATGACCCACAGCGTGACAAGGTAGGAAGTCTCAGCATACAATGAAGCTGGGATGCTGAGGCAATGAATCAGCGTTTCTCCGGCACCGTCAAGCTCCCTCGCGTCCCACGACCTGGCATGAGCATCTGGTAAGCTGAAAGGAGAGGAAAATGGCACACTCTAGGGAAACTGACAGGAAGGCAGCATTCTTGGCGACCAGCATGATATCGACAGAGCCAAGCATCATGGCGTCGACGCCATGTCTGCAGACGACTTGAAGAAGCTGAATAAAAACAAAAAACTCATCAAGAAGCTCGCACGCAAATACGATGCCTTCGTTGCCTCAGATGCTCTGATCAAGCAGATCCCACGTCTCTTGGGACCTGGTCTTTCAAAAGGTAAATAAAGTTGCCCACCATTTGATCCGCGAGAAGGATTTTTGCTGATTCGATGCTTCTTAGCCGGCAAATTCCCTTCGCCTATCTCTCACAACGAAGACCTCAATACCAAGATGACCGAAGTCAAATCGACTATCAAGTTCCAGCTGAAGAAGGTCTTATGCTTGGGTGTGGCTGTTGGAAATGTTGGGATGACGGAGGATGAATTGATCGCAAACATTATGCTGGCCATCAATTACTTGGTCAGCTTGCTAAAGAAGGGATGGCAAAATGTGGGCAGTCTGACAATTAAGGCATCAATGAGCCCGCCAAAGAGGTTATATTAGATTACTAGACTGCTAGAAATCCTAGGATCAAATATGCCATCGTAGTCGTGTAGAAACCAAGAATTCATTGCGTTCCCGGTGTACAGTTATCCGAGGACACATTAAGTACCTTTCCCTAAGTGATCCAATCTTCCAACCATACTTTTGTTTAAGCGCAGTTCATTCGCGACCTCGTGCAAGCCGATATATACGCAACAAAGCCAGTATCCGCTTTGTTGAGCTGCGCGCAAAGTCTCACGCGAGATGTCTCCAAATGCATGTATCCCTAATTCCACAGCCCCAACCCACAACGACACCAAAAGGCATCCGAGCCGACCTGAATAGGAAAGAACCAAGGCGTATTCACTATAGGAGGCGGGAAACGGAAGACCATCTACTGGCGAACATCTCACAGGGAGAGCTCAAACCAAGATGACCAACAGCAACCGGCTTAGCCGGACCCCCAGGACTACTGATGAATTGTAGATGAAGAAAGGAAAGGAATATTCGTGGGCCACTATTTAAACAGCTTTCGTTAGCGGCGGGAGCGTCCGCTAGCGCTGCAGGAGAACTCGAAAGTATCAGAATATATTTCATTGGTCCAAAGAGTAACTCTGCTCATGGGTATCAAGTGCCGCCATATCTATCCCAAGTAAACGATCCATGTCGCTATTCACTGCAATGCATCTTGTGTAATAATTTCTAGGCTTCCACCTCCTACTCCTCATCCTCATCTTCCTCAATGACCCGCCGTCTCTTCTGCCTACCACCTCCAGCAGCATCCTCGGTAGTATCTGGGGTTTTTACTTTTGATTTCTTCGGCGGCGGTAATACATCTTCATCCTCTTCGCCCTCAGCATCCAGATCTGAGCCCTCTGCTTCTTCCTCACTCTCCCCATCAACTTCAGGCTCTTCGTCACTGCCAACGAGAAACCCATCATCCTCGTCATACTCATCCTCCTTAGTGCGCCGTCTACCACCGAAATCTTCGTCGTCACTATACTCATCATTGCGCCTCCTCGATTTCCTTGCCTTTGGCTTGGCTTTGCGCCCAGTAGTCCCCATCACGTCATCGTTCTCTAAGCCGCCAACGGTAAGGCCTGCGCCCAGGCCACCTTGTCGGAGACCCGATCGCTTGAGCATGTTATTTGCCCGATTGCTGTCACGATCTTGCTGGATTTGGGATCGTCGCTGTGCTTTTGTCCTCTGTTTCTCCGCCTCCTCCGCTTGTTTTTTGGCCAATTCAGGGTCCTCGTTGATGCTTATGACTGCTAGTCCGCCGTCTGCTGTGGTTTTGTTTCCTCTGGCTGCGGCGGCGAGCCCTTGTTGTAGACGAAGCAGCGCGTCATCATCTTGCTCGGATGACTGTACGGCAAGGGACATGGTGATTTGTTGTATGTTTCGCATCAGGCCCGCATGCTCGTGAGGTGCGGCTAGGTATGTGTGGGAGTCAAGACGAGAATCGTAGGCTGGCTGGTTGTTGCGATTGGCTCTGACAGACGTAGGCGTGGGCTTAGGAGGGTTCAATTGCGGTTGAGCGAGAGATTTGGCAGAAAGCTCGAATTGCTCTTTAGAATTCGTTGCTAATTGTAAAGTGAGAGACCCATCTGACCATCGGTTTATTCGAGCATTAGACTGGATCGCGGAGGGATTGCTGGGAGATTTGCGCCATCTGATCGTATTGTTCGAGGTCGTAAATGCAGAAAAGGTCGACGAAGGTGCCTCTGAGGAGTGGTGGTCGGTTGCTGGAGGCTCGAAGCCAGCTAATGTGAAGACCTTGGGATGAATGCCGATAATACTAGGAAATTGAAGCATATAAAGCTAAGACCAATGAGTGGATGACTGATGACCGTGGGAATGTGAATTACCTCTCCATCGCTGGGCGATGGGCCTGGATGCCGCCCGATTGAAATATCTGTTATCACTGCAGTCCTTTCTGGAGCACCTTCTTCTCCGTCGACTCCGTCTTTTACTCTGTCAATTCTGTCCTCATCATCACCAGAATCGAGTTCGGAATCATCAAGCTTTCGCCGTTTGTTGCTGCGCTCGTCATCTCTGGTGGCCAAGCGGTCAGTTGAGACAGCTGAGAATTCAATATAATCAGGAGCCTACCCTGAGCCTTCATCTTCTGAGCCCGAGCCGAACAGCCCACCAGCATCACCTCTGCTCAGCTGTTCGTCGTCGTTGCTTTTGTGCCCATTGACCTCAACATCACTTGGCGAGTCAGACATCAGCGTTGGACTCTGGTGCTCTATATTTCGCAAATTATTCTTATTGCCCAGTAACCATAAGGGTGAGTCCGTCACTGATCTGAAGGGTCGCGTGGATAGACCCTTTTGGCGTAGTACAGTTCTGATTAGAGATGACGAGCGGAGAGCTTCAGAACAATCTGACACGTGGTCTAAGTTGCAAGCTCCTATGCGGCATGACTATGGTACTGTACTGAGCGTGGTTGTCTACAGACATCGCAAGATCAAAAAGATGCCAAGATCGGAAGTGAAGATCTTCCCCCAATCCCTGCAATCTCTGTCGCATTAGCGGCGGACTAAAGCATAGCTCCGTCCAGAAGCCGTTCAAGGGGCTCGCAGAAGTCTACATGAACAAAGAACCTCCTGTCGATTTTTGCACGTTCTCTAGAACGATTGAGACGTTTTGAAGAGTATGTCTCTTTGATAGTACAAGGGTCTTCTTCACCACGTACCATGGCCGCTTTCTTCCGTGGAATGTAAGTTATTGAAGGCCACTCACCGTCTGCATCGCACTTTTTCGAGACAAATGTTGGTAACACTGCTGTTTTATGTATGATTGCCGGAGCATACGCATTTGCTATTGAGGAGCGAGAAATTATAGCTTGATTGCTTAATGTTCCCTTTCAGCGCTGCATGTATACTGATGCTCTACTCTCAATACACTAACCAACGTTGACGATGACGCTTGCTTTTTGTTTGGCATCTGCTTTTGTAGAATAACAGTCAAGATATTGTCCGTCAAAGGGTCATGTGGCACCCTATTGTCAGAGTCATAGCTAATGCAAGCATTGTCAGTCGTCAAGGTTTCAATCGTCAACCGGAAGGCAATACGGAAGGAACCAACGGCCAACAACGGCTGAACGGTGTGCCGAATAGTACCTCTTCCAACAACACCGCAGCGATGAATAATAGTACTGCATCGTCAAACTCTTTCGCCTCTGCTACGAGCCCTTCGTCAGAGAACTACACGGGGTCTGCAGATACTCCACCTTCGAACGAACAGCCCAAGTTCTTCTTCCGGGAGAAATTCGCAAAGCTGGGCGTCAAGGGCAATTTCATGCCTTTGGCTGCCCAACCTGTGAATGTAGATATCGCCGACTGGCTTGCCCATCAAAGTACGTTGACAGGCTTTTCATGCCCACGTTGCACTAACGCCAACGTCCTCCAGCGGTGGAGAATTACCGTCTAGTAAGCACTATTGTTGCCTGCGTTCAGGAAACCGATCAGAATACTGGGAAGCCTATATGTAATGCTGAAACTTGTCCCAAGATGTCCGCTGGACGGTGAGTGTCCAGCCTTGCTTGCTGATTCTCCGACTCATGAAACGAAGGCATACATACACATGGCTGGACAATAACCGGCAGCCCGTTTCAGTCTCGGCTTCACAGTACATCTCACTCGTCCAAAGATGGATGAACGGCAAGGTTCACGATCCAAAAGCTTTTCCGACAGACATGCCGGACTCTTCCCCTTCTTCCACCACGTATGCTTCGGGTAGTGTCAGTACCCCAACCAGCGAGAAGCCCATTGCTGCAGGACCAACGTCGTTGAGCACATCATTATCGAGATTGGCTGGAAAAGACTGGCTAGGACGTGAGGCAGGCTTTCCAGAGAATTTCTTCAACGACTGTCGGACTTGCTTCCGTCAAATCTTCCGCATTTACGCTCATCTGTACCACTCACACTGGGTCGACCCTTTCTGGCATCTCAGCAGCGGATCGAACTCTCAAGGATGGACGGACCTCAATTCATGCTTCGTCCACTTTTGTACAGTGGCTAAGCTCTATGGTCTCTTGACTGAGAAGGACGCCGAACCAATGCAGCCTCTGATTGAGATCTGGATTGCTAATGGCTCGATACCGGCAGAGGCTGCCCGAGAAACTCACAAGATAGTGCCACCGCAGTGACAAGAAGTGTACGGAAAGGGGTATCTTGACCACTGCACGTCATAGCGTGCGTATCAGAAAGCAGGCATGTTGAGTTTGATACTCGGCATGCTCAATGTTGTCGCATAGTTAGAATAGTGTGCTACAGCCCACGGATAATCCTGCGAAAGGCCATTCAATCAGGCATGTAGCTTGATGTTGTATCCCATCTACTGTCACGGTCCCCGTAAGCCTGCCTTAAGTCCGGTAAGTCCGGCGATTCCAAACCTGGGGACCGCCCGTGACAGTAGATGGGATAGCAAATGGCGCATAGCATATGTAAACGATGGGCCATACAGTCTCGGCAGCTTTAAGCATTCACAGTAAGGGAATAGCAAGATACTGAAGCACTAATGAATCTCGTTCGTTTAATTAGCTATCTGCCGGCGGAACAAGAAAAACACCTCACGAACATCAAAACTAATTTTTGCGATAACTTAATAACTAAGCTTTTTATATATTTATACTAAGCTGCAGTTTATTTAATAAGCTCTGCGCTTTTAATTGCGCTTGCATTTATAATAATAATAAATATATAGCTTTATAAGTTTATTAGTTAGTCTAAAATAAGCTAAAAACCCTTAAATATTAATAAATATGCTATAATTATTATTTATAATATTAATATTCTAAAGATTATATAGGCTTTAAAAACTAGTAAGAATACTTTTAATAAAATACTTAAGCTTTTATTTGATTTTGTTGTCGATTTTTATAGTAAAATTTATTATTAATTAAATATCTCTAAGCTAATAAGCTTTCTATAAAAGATTAATTATATTATTCAATTTATTAATAATAATATAAAAATTATTAAAACTAATATTATTAGTTTTTATAAATAGCAAGGCTTATTATTTATTATTAACTTTAATACGATTATTAATTATAAGTAAATTAAATTATAATCGCAAATCTTTACTATTTAGTTACTACCCGGATATGTATTTCTCTTTGTTAGTATAGTCTCTGAAATTATAACAAATAATAGCAATAATATATCTTTTATTTACTAACAAATTATAGTTAAGATAGCAAATATTACTAGCTATATCTTTTACTAGCGTTAATATAAATTTTTTGTTATATTTAATAAAGTAAACAAAATAATACATATTAGTAATATCCTTGAAATTGTTAATATTTAATTTATTGCTACTATTATATTTAAGAATAATAATATCTTATTTATTACTAATAATTTAACTAACGCTATTGCCCTTTAAAAGCACTCTATATAAGCAAAAATTATTTTTATTTATATAAAAATTAAAATCCTAATTTTTAGTATAATTATATATAATATACTAATTTAGTTAATTAAGCTTTTTAAAAAAAATAAAGCTATAATTAAAGCTGCTTTTATAAAAGAAAATATTTTAAATCTATTAGAGCTTTGAGTTTAGTATATTAGCTAGTTTATATATAGAATAAAAAACTTAACGAAAAAGAAATACAAGTCTTTAATAATTAAAATAAATTTAGCGGAGATTACTAACTTAGTAATTAATAAAAGAATTATTTTTAATAGTATTTTATTGTAAACAACTTACTATAACTAGGCCTGTAAAATAAAGTAATACTTTAAATACTAAAAATATAGCTATATAAGAAGCTAATATATAATAGAAAAATTATTATATAGTTATTATATAAAGTCTAAGTATCTTTTTTATAAGTATTTTAATAAAGAGAAGAAATACTGCTTTATATATTCTAGAATAGTTATTAATTATAATTTTTAAAATAAATACTATTTTAAGTATAAGAAAAAAATATACTATATTAATAAAGTTAAATTTATATCTACTAAATATTAGCTTATTAAAAAGTCTATAGTAAGCAATAAATCCTTTTTAATAAGATTATTTGCTTTTTTATTAATTTTAATACTTTCTAGATTAACTAGAATTATTAAAAATATAAGAAACTCTAAAAATTTTAATATTTTTAAGTTAATAAATCTTCTATATTATTTAAGCTAGCAAAGCAATATAATAAATCTAAATTAGTTTCTTTTATAAGAGCTTTTAAACTTGTAAGGTATAATATTAAATATTATAGTAATTATACTCCGATTTTGAATTCAATAAGAAGTATTTATAATATAGAACGAAAAAGCTTTAATAACCTTTCGCTTTATATTAGCTTTTAAATAAAATAATTAAATAAAATATAAATATATAAGTTTATTTTTAATATTGAAAATAAGCTTAAGAAAACCTTTGTAAAAGAAGAGTATAAATACGCTTTTATCCGCCTAAATAGCGATAATAAGGTTTAAAAAGCTATAAAAACTAATAAAGTTTCTTTGTTAAAAAGCTTATATATTAAAAAAGGCCGTTCCTAAAAAAAGCGATAAAAAGAATATTAACTTTTATATAGTTTTAATTAATAACAAAGAGCTAAGGTCGTAGCTATATATAAATACTAGATTTAATACTATTAGCGATAGCAATAGCAGTAGTAAGAAATCTTCGACTATGCTTTAAAGCTTTATAAAAAGACTTTCGCTTTTAGCTAATAGTAATAAAAAGCTAATTATAAAAAGCAATAATACTTAATCTTAATATTCTAACTATTATATAGTATAATATTAACCGCTAATAGATAAAAACTATAGCTTTATTCTTTACTAACTTTATTATTTTCAATTATATAATTATTATATTTATAAAGCAATAGCTAAATAACTATAACTCTAATAGTATTATAACTTATAATAATAAGTTATTTAATTATTATATACTAATACTTAAAAAAAAAACTCTTATAAATAGTATTTTTTATTAATAAAGCTTTTAATATTACTAGCTAATAATATTATAAATATAGTAAGGACTTTATTAGTCTCTAGTTTATATATAAAAAGATAAAATAGAAATAAATCCTTTGGATCTATAATATATATAAGCAAAATAGCGATAAACTATGCAATATACTCGACTTATTAGAAGCAATATTTAGATAAAAAAGGGAATATATTGCAATAAAAGACTTCAATGCTTATTATTTTTATTAAAATAGCTATAAAATAGAAATAGATATTGTATCAGAGCGAATTATTGAAATTATTAATATATTTACTCTAGAATCCCTTTTTCTAGAGGGCACTCTAATAAAATTCAGTAATATAAATAGCTAGAGAGATATTATTATTAATTTAGCTTTAGCTATGTTTTTAGTTAATAAATACTTTATTAACTATAATATTTACTTGCTAGTATAATATAATTTTAATTATTATTTAATAATAATTTAGCTAGCTTTTAATCTAAAAAAAGCATTAAAAATAAAGTATTATAACTAAAAGAAAACAAATAAATTAAGTTTCTAAAAGAAACTAACCTAGTATTTATTTTTAGAGTACTAAGTTCTCTTTTAACTGCTAGATAAAGACTGTATTGTAAAGCTTTTATAGCTTATTATTAAGGCTTTATAGGCAGCTATTAAAATAAATATATTTAAACTAAATGTAATACCTTTTTCCTAGCTAAGCTTTAATAAAGAGCTATATAAAATATTAAGTTATATAAAAAGACTCTTTTAATAATAATATATTATTAGAAATAAGCAAGACTATAAAGTATATAAAATAGCTAAAAACAACAAAAACTAGTAAATATTAAAGAGATTTACCTAAAACTACTAGGATAATATAGAGAAAGTATTTAAAAACCTTAATAATATTTAAAAACTATAGAAATAAGCAAAGAATAAAAAAGTATACTAACAAAAATTTATACTAGTACTTAAATAGCTTAATAAGTCTTAAATCAAAAAACTAAAAGCAAAAGCTATATTCTTTAAAAATATTTTTTTTTCTAAGCCCAGCGAAACTAACCTAAAAGATATATAAGGAATTACATATTTAATATTAAAAAGAGAACCCTTTAATAATTCTAAATAAACTATTAAAAGCAATAAAGAGAGCTAAAAAGAATAAAGTATTAAGCTTTAATAGTATTTTTAATTAAATATTATACTTAGCTGCGGCGGTTTTAATGCCTTTATTCTTGCTTATTTTTAATATTTATATTAAAGAAAGTATTTACTTTAAACAATAAAAGGAATTTATTATTATTAGTTTTAGAAAGCCAAACAAAATAGACTATTATATGCCTAAAGCATATTAACTAATAGCTTCTTTAAATACTTTTAAAAAGGTTTTAAATTTTATTATTATTATAAAATTAAGCTTCTAAGTAAAAACTTAAAGGCTTTTCTTATTAAATTATATTAATAAAAAGAAACTAGCTAGTATAGACTATATATTATATCTTTTTACAAAGCATAATTATTTAGTTTTTAGTATTAGTACCTTTATAGTAATAACGCTTTCTCTAGACGTTTTAAAAGCTTTTAATAATATTAAATATAAAAGGTTTATTTATAATTTAAGAAAGAAACTATACTTATATAGCCTCTATAAGTTTATTAAGAATTTTTTAATAAATAAATTTATTATTATTAAGATATTAGAATATATTTTAATAAAGTATAATATATCTATTAATATTTTACAAGAATTATTATTCTTATTAATTCTTTATTTCTTTTATAATATTAATCTAATTAAATAAACTAATTTCGCTATAGTAAGTATAAAGTCCTGCTTAATAAGTTAAATTAATAATATAAATATTATAGTAAAAAATAAATCTGCTGCTAATAATTGCAAGATACTTAAAGAGATTTAGAACTAAAAAATTAAATTATAAATATAAGCTTATAATGCAGTCTTTGCTTTAAGAAAGTTTACTATAATATATTTTATAAAAAGAAGTATAAAATAGTTAATATTTTAGCCTTTTTAATAATTAAAAATTATTAAATTAAGTCTTTAAATAGTATTAGAATACCAAGTATATATTTTAATTTTTATTTAACTTATATATTATATCTTAGAAAAATAAAAGTTTTTATTATTAACTAGCTTTGTAGCTTATAGGCTTTATATAGCTCTAATTAAGGTTTTAAGCTTAAAGATATTAAAAAACTCTACTTAAGCGCAGTAATATTTATAATAATTTTTAGCAGCTTAATCTAGTATACTTTAGGGAGAAAAAATAGCATAAAAAAGCGAGAGAATACTATTATATAAATATTAACTACAATTTAAAAAAAAGTAAAAGCAATTATTGCTAGCGCCTTTTATATTATTACTAGTATAGTTTTTAATATTAAACTATATACTATATTAATTAAATAAAAGCTTAAGCAATTAAGCAGTAAAACTATATTATAAATACTTTTTATACTTTTCTATAATTATATAAAAAGTTTTAAACTTCTTATATAAAGCTATTACAATATATACAAATAGCTTCTAGCTATTTAAAGCCCTTTATAGCGGCTTAAATCTTTCTATTAAAAGATTTTAAATTCTTATATATATAAAAGTTAACAGATTTTAGGGATTTAATATCTAAAGAGAATAGTTTTTTTTCTAATTTTACTATAGTAGAAAAGCCTATAAATACCTTAATTATTATCCCGGATAAAAAAGAAGCTATTAAGCAATATAATAAGATATTAATTACCGTCGACTAGGACTAATATCTTATTATCTATATAAATAATAATAAGCTTAAAAATAAAATTAAAGCTACTTATTACTTCTTTAAGCCTTAAATTAAATAAATAAAGTACAGATATTCTTAGAAAACCTTAATAAATAGCAATATAGTTTTAACAATATATACTAAAGAGCTATAAAATATTAGATTAATACTATAGTATGTTTATAAATAGAAACGCTAAAGCAGAAACTTATTTATAAAGATTATAATCTTTATAAATTATTAAGTATTAATTAGGTTCTTAAATAACCTTAGAAAAGGCTATAGTTAATATATTTTATAGTATATTATAGAGTTTATTAATAGCTTTTATAATTTAGATATTGCTATTATTTTATATTAAATACTTATTTATAAAAAAATAAAAAATAATAAAATTGCAAACTATTTAATAAAAAATATTACTTTATATAAAAGCCTTTATATAAAAAACTTGTTATAAGGCTTAGCTAGCTTTAAATATATTTTTAAGCAATATTTTTTCTTAATATAAAATACTTATTAAAAGGCAATAAAATATAGAAAAGCTATTTTTTATTTTATATCTATTTTTATTCTTAAAACTTTAAAGTTATATAATAATACTTTTATAAAGGTATAGAACTTTATTATTATTTAAGCCCGATTAAAAAAGATTATCTTTAATAAATATTTATATAGTATTAGGAAAACGGATTTATTATACTATCTACGCTATTATAGCTTTAACTTTAAAATAGTTTAGTATATATTTAATAAGTATTTAGCTTATAATAATTTATAATATATAATTTTTAATAAGCAGCTAATAGCTAATAACTGCTAGACTTAAAATATTAATATAGATTTTATAGCTTTATTTTCTAACTTTAAAAATATAAAAATAATTATAAACTTTTTATTATTCTTATAATACTTAAAATAATTTAATAGGATTAAGCTTTATTTTAAGGCTGCTTATATTATATTATAAAAATAAAAATAATATTAATAAAAATTATAGTAAGAAATTGTAGTAGCTATATATTAAGCTTATAAATAAACTTATAATAAAATAACCTAGGTAATTATATTTATATCTATTATATACTTTAAGTACTTAATAATATAAATATTTACTATTTATTAAAGCTGTTTATTTTTTACTTAATAAAAATATTCTTTTTTAACTTCTTAAAAGATTTAATATTTTTTTATAGCTATTATTTATTTCTTAATTTAAAAGCAAGCTTTTTGATATATATTTTAGTATAAAACTTTAATTTTTATTTATAATTTATATTAATATTAAATAGCAATTATATTTCTATAGTATAAATAAGATATTAGCCTTTTTACTATAAATAATTTAAGCTTTTATTTAAAAATATTAGCTAGCAAGAGTATACTAAACTTTAATTAAATAGCCTATTATAGCTTTATAACTAGCCTTCGGCCGGTTTTATATTCTAGGAATAAATCAATTAATCAATCAAGCCGGCGGAACAAGCCATAGTCAAAATCGGCAATCACCTTCAAGTTTCAAACCGCATTAAGTTAAATTAGAATTAGGTTCCCGTCGTCCCCTGCTTTGATGCCATTGATGGGCAGAGGTGCCGATTGGCACGCACGGACTGGTAACTTCGTAAGCGTCATCTGAGCTGCATTCTCTTCTTGGCATCTTCAAGCTTGCTTTTTCTCGACTCGTACTTATTGCTGCCCTGTGACCGTGACTTTGCCATCGCGCCATCTTTGCTATCACTCCATGAGCACAATCGCAACGACCAGTATTCATATCTCCTTCAGGCCATGTCCAACGCGACACACGATAGTCTGTGACAACGACTCCACGTGAACGCATTGAGCGCGTTAGGGTGGAACGCCTGAATCCGATTGCCACACGAGTATACTTGTTCGGTGAACGTCGCAGGACAAAGGTACCGTCATGAACGGTCTCTTGGGCCCTGAAAACGCGGTATCGCAGCAAGATGGCTTCGGTAACGCGCCACCAGTCCTCAGCTCTACTCAAGAATTGGAAGTCATGTGCGGTCCACTCTTGAACTATAAAGGGACATCCACTTCGTCTAACGAAACCTCATGGAACGGAAGCGTCTTGGTTGTCACAAAGCCAGGGCAGAAGCAACCACAACTGTCACTGAAGTGCAATGGCCCCGCCTGGCCAGAAGCTCAGGCGACCACAAAAGCAGAAGGCGCCTCCATACCGGAGGAAACCATCACCGCTGAGAAGCTCTACGAGGATCCGGATAAGGCCTTCTGGCGGTTCGCAGTCACCCTACCTTTGCAAGCTTATGAAGCTTGCTGGGTGTATACATTGATGGACGTAAGATTTCTCTCCGGCGCCAGCACACGCACCTCCTCAGCGCGTACCTTCGTTGTTCCTTCAACAACCCAGTCAATGCGGATCATGTTCCATTCTTGCAATGGCTTCTCAGTAGGCACCGATGAAGATGCCTGGTCAGGCCCAGCTTTGTGGAACGATGTTCTCCGTGTTCACGATTCCAAGCCTTTCCATGTCATGATTGGGGGTGGGGACCAGATCTACAATGACAGCATCCGAGTCAAGGGTCCGCTGAAAGATTGGACTGAGATAGGCAATCCTCACAAAAGGAGAGAGTATCCATTTGGGGAGGGCTTGCGGGCTGCATGCGACAAATACTACTTCGACAACTATGTACGATGGTTTTCGACGGAAGCCTTCTCAATTGCAAACGCGCAAATACCACAAATCAACATATGGGATGACCACGATATCATTGATGGTTTCGGTTCTTACACTGATCACTTTATGAAATGTGCCGTCTTCCGTGGACTAGGTGGTGTCTCCTTGAAGTACTACAGCTTGTTCCAACACCACACACCACCACCAAAGTCGACTTTCACCACCGACTCGGCCCAGACAATGCATGCTCAGGGAGCAGATGGCGTTGGGGCTGATCCAACACAACTCAAAGATACCTTTGTGCTCCAAGAGAAGCAGCCAGACCCAAGCTGGATCAATGGGGCTCGGCCTGGTCCCTACGTGGAGGAGCGTTCAAGGTCTCTGTACATGAAGCTTGGTGCTCGCTTGGCATTTTTGGGAGTCGATGCTCGGACAGAACGAACACGACACCAGGTCAATTATCCAGACACTTACGATATTCTTTTCAAGCGTCTGCGCTCAGAAATAGCGGCTTCTCCTGAGATTAAACACCTCATTGTCTTACTTGGCGTACCCATCGCGTATCCCCGGTTGGCTTGGCTCGAGAATGTATTAAGATCTCCAATAATTGGTCCCGTCCGCCTTCTCAGCAAACGCTTCGGCATCGCCGGTGGTCTCTTTAATAAATTTGATGGCTCAGTGGATCTACTTGACGATCTAGATGACCACTATACCGCACGTCAACACAAGAAGGAGCGCAAGGATCTCATCCTCCGGCTCCAAGCTATTGCCCAAGAAAATAACATCCGCGTCTCCATCCTTGGCGGAGACGTGCACCTCGCAGCACTTGGCCGCTTCTACTCCAAACCCAGCCTTCGCATCACTCCTGAAGCTGATTACCGCTACATGCCCAACATCATCTCCTCTGCTATCACGAATAAGCCACCGCCAAAAGCCGTCGCCAACCTCCTAGCCCGCCGCAACAAGATCCACCACCTCGACCACCATACCGACGAAACGCTCATGAACATGTTCGACAAAGATCCTGGCGCGCCTGGTGCGGGCCCGAAGACAGCCAATTTCAACCATTGCACCATGCCTAGCCGAAATTATGCCATCATCACCGAAGCACCGGAGAACGAGACGCTTGCGAATGGGAGCGTTCCCAACGGCGCTGTAGCCATTGATCAGCCAGCAACTTCAGGGTCGAAGGTGGCGAAGAAGGATGGTCATGCTTTCTTGCATGCGGGGGAGGAAGGCGCGGGTACGAAACATGTGGCTGCTAGTGGTGTGCACAGGGGTTCGCTACCGGGTGGGTTGGACGTTAGTATCAGAGTAGAGATTGATCAACACGACAAGGACGGCAAGACAGAGGGGTATGGGTTCAGTATTCCGGCTCTCAGGGTTAGCAAGCCTGCTTAATGCGACGTAGAGAGAGGCTTCGCCTTTCAATTTGGTGTTGAGGATATCCAAGGTTTTGCTGCGATGGATTGGGCTTTCTATTCGGGATTGGAGGGATTCGTGATACCCAATGGTGACCACACCATCGAGGCAGTTGAACAAGTGCTACGTTGTTCTTTGTCAATGTGAAATGTTCTGTAAGGCCAGCACGAGGTAGCGGAATGGAGAGCACACCTTGTTTGCTACACCGTGTGGCCGTTAGACTGCTGTCAAGTCTTTCTCTACACGTCGCTTGGTTATTTGCATTGCCACTTGCGAGTTCGTTTCTCCTATGTGGATTACTTAACGTGGTGTCCTACGCTGTTCAGACCTGTATTGCCTTCCTTCACGGTTACGAATTCCGAGACCCAGAGCTCCAAACCCCAGCTGAGTTAGGTGCAAGCATTCCAACACCGATCTTGTACTGAAGGCGTTGGCATGGCATACGACAGCCATACTAATTTCCGGGAAAGACATAACACAATGTCGCGCTAATACTAGGGCTGGTAGCGCCATTGTATGGTGCACAGGACTTGGCCTTTGAAGATAGATGTTTTGACTCAGGCCGGAACGCCTATCCATCAAGTGGACGAAGTGTCAGGTTTCAGTACTTCCTGTTTCAATCGTTTGGAATGACCCTTTTCGAAATCCCACCAATACCAAAAGCTGTGGCGTTCGAGGTCCCTCCATTCAGGATGGTGCTGACGGTACAGCCATCCCACAATGGTACCTACGACATAACCAGTGAGATGGCCTACTTTGTCCACAGCGAAACCTTGCAATTCGACGGCTTTGGGGTTGATGAGGCCTACGCGCCAAATGCCAAAGGCTTGGAAGCCAATTAATAAGGCCAAAACGAGTCCTGTGTTCATGTGTGCTGCCCACTCATCAAAGAGGAATGGGAATTGGACTGATGAACTGCTCATATTTAGCTTCGTGAGACGTTACTTCCGAGGTATATGGGCGCACTTACCCTTCGTGCAGTATGCATTGGGCTGCTATCATTGCGCAAACTATATTGCTAGCCCCCAGAGTGGAGGTAAATAGCATGTTCGAGATGATGAATGTTGACATTGTTGCATATGCACCCAGCACCGCACTAGCGCAAACGAGTCCCAGAAGCGGGCCCCTGCCAATGTTGTCATGCACTATGTCAAGTCTCAGTAAGGAAGCTAGAGGTCTTACCCGTATTCGCGGAACTTACATCGTACACCGACGAACCACAAGAAGACACAGTTCTGGAGGAGATGGGGAAAGTCCTGGTGACTGAATGCAGCTAATAGCAGCGATGGTGCTTTTGGCCTCAGGGGCACCACAATGAAGTACCTGGTGAGCGCAACCCAGAGCTGGGGTGTTTTCCACGCAGCATAAACTAAAAAATTTATGGCCAATACTCCGTACATAGTAGCTGCAGCTGGTGGAAGGTTGGGAAACAGGCGAGCGTCTTTTTCAGGTGCCGTATAGTTTTGAGCGAATAGGTAGGATAGTGCGACCACCACCAACGTAAAAATTCCTGTGGGGAAAAGTCGCTTGAAACTTGAGATGCTGGGCATGTCTGTACCCTCAGCTTTTCTCCGGTAATAAGTCACCCATTCTGGCTCTTTCCGAATCACCCCTTCTTGTGCCTGCAAGGCTAGATTTTCTTTCGCCTGCTGATTGCTTACCGCGTGAGTTGATGTTGTCTCAACCAACTCACGCCTTGTCTCATCTAGCTCTTCACTTCTCTTCAGCTGCTGCAGCTGAATGAATGCTTCTCGCTCGTGTCGCGCCTTGTTTTCCTTTCGTATGTTCGCAAGCTGCGACTCGGCGTGCGGGCTCAGCTCTGCCTTTTCTTGTGGTAAACGCAACTCGTTTTCTAGTTCTCTATCGATCCGAGCAATGACGGCTGCATCCTCATCGAGAGGGTACCTCGTCCGAAGGTATTTCAAGCCTGCGTCAACAGCTTCTTTTGTGGCGTCCAGTTCCACATCCAAGGTTCCGTCCTGGCGTTGGTTCTGGAGCTTAGCGAGTAACAGGTTGCCATCTTTTGTAGACACTGCCCCATGAAAGATTGAGTTTACTCTTTTAGCTGGTAGTGCAAACCCAGTCTTGATGCCTTTTGAAGCTCGTTGCGCGGGTATCGAGACAGAACCGGCGTCAGATGCAGCTTGCTGCGTAGAGATCCAGGAATTATGAAAGCTGCTACGCCATTGCTGTGCCAATAGTGGTCGAGATGCCCAAGCCGGTGTAGCTTTGCTGTTTCTATGTATATGACTGATCACACGATGTCGGATTACAACGGAGAGTGAATGGATGGGCGATTGAATAAGACTCCGATTGTGCAGACCATAGCGGGGCAGACTCCCGTTCATAAAACCACGGCAGGTTAATTGCCATGATGTGCAGAACGAAGTGCTCATCGCATGGCCCACAAACCGTCCATGGAAAGACGGGTGCAACTACAGATCTTTCCTCGTCATCCAGTGCCAAGCATCCGTTGCTTAGGGGGTTTTATGCCCGGACTTAAGGTGGCCCTCGCAAGCTTCTAAAAGTGCATAGTGAGAAAACTTTTAAACCTTCATAACTTGCGTATCAGTGTGGTTTAGATCATACTTTCGCGGACAAATATACTCTCCTGTTTTATAAGAATACTTTTCATATAAAAACCTTTCTTATATTATCAACATTAAAAGACATAGACGTTTATCAATATTTCCAGTTTTGCTAGACTACTATACACTTTTAAATCCTCCTACCAAGGGTAGGGGTTTTGGGGGATGCTAAGACACGGTTATTAGTCACTAGGTAAAGCTTCTTACACTACTTACTAGGAGTCTATTAGCAACTCGGACGTCTATTCTAAATATGTGTTAAACAAGACTTGTACTATATAGAATCTTATCGTATCCTGGAATTTAATACTCAAGTGGGTTTTTTCTGATTCCATAAACTAAGCTATTTAAAATCTAGTTTTATTTATATAGATTACTATATTACTAAAACAATAGCTATAGAGCAATATATATATACAATTAAATAGTTTTATACTTTATAAAAGAAAGTATTCAAAGCTTAAAAAGCAATAAGTTCTTTATAAGCAACTAAAAATTAGTTATTAAAAGTTAATTTTTATTTAAAAAATACAAATTACCTTATAGAACAATAGTACTTTAAAGAGTTTTTCTTATAATTAACTTCTAAAAATTTTTTACTTAAGTTTATTTTAAATCTATATTAAGTTAAAATTAAATATATCTTATATATTAAATCTTTTGGAGTAAAACTTTAATAGCATTTTAACTTATAAAATAATTAAACTTCTAAATTTAGTCTATTTTTATTGATTTATTTAAAGATTTTAACTTAAGTTTTATTTAGGAAAGATAAAGTAAATAAGAGTTTTACTTAAGTTTTATTTAAATAAAGCTCAAGTTTAATATATATTTAAGCTAAAATTAAATAGATTTTAAGGTTATTTATAATTAAAGTATTATTTAGTTCTAAAAATATAAAAATATTAAGGTTTTAAAGCTTAAAACAATGTGGTTTAACGCGTAAAACTTTTTGAAAAATCAGAGTTTTAGCGATACCCACCTACGCTTACGCAATAAAAACTTCAAAATCACGTGATTTACGCGAATATATATATATATGTAGAATGCGCCTAAACCTTAGTATTTTAATATATTATAATGATTCTAACTTAGAATGGAAAATTAAAAAAATTAAAAAAAAATTAACTTACTCAAGTCTTGCTCAAGCTTGCTCAAGTAAAACTCCGTAATATATTTAATTATTATTAGAGATCTGATTAATCGTTTATATAGCGGGAAGTTCTGCTTTAAAAATAAAATTTCTAGAGGAATTCTAGAGTATTACTTTTTATTATTAAAAGGGTTCCTAAGGTATTAAAACTATATAAATCTTTAATAATATTAGAAAAGTAGTTAAATATAAAGATTTAAACTATAATATTATTAATAAACTTTATTAATAAGTATTTAACTATTTTTATAATTTCAATATCTCTCTTTCTAATCTAAAATACTATAAAAATAAGTATAATATTTAAAAAAGAAAAAAAAGCTTATTAACTATATTTAAAAATTAAAAATTAATAGTAAAAAAAGTTATTTTAAAATAAAAAAAGATTTTAAGCTTAAGATATTAGAATTAATATATAAATAAATATATTATAATTTAACTTAGTATACTCATTTTGATATTGCTTGGTTAAATCTTAGTATAGCCAGCAAAACCTCAGCTTAATAACTCTTATTGTTATAAACTAAAGCTTAATATAAAAATGTATTAAGAGTTAATATATTAAAGCTTTAATTTATAATGTTTAATATAAAATACTCGCTTTTCTCTTTCTTTTCTTCTTTATCTTTAATATCTTTATTAATTAGAGCTTTATAAAAATAGTTTTGTATTATTAAGCTAGATAGACAATTAATATTATATTAAAGATTTTTAACTATTACGATATCTAAAAGATAATATCGTAAAATAAAACTTCTTTTAGAATATTAATAGCTTAGTCCGCTTTAATACTAGATTCTATAGTTTTAGTAGCTAGATTTTATTCTATTTAAATAGCAATTTATATTAATAACTTGATGTAATCTAAGTGTAAAACTAAATCAGGCCTAATAAAAGCTAGCTATTAGAAAAGTAATCTAATATTAATAAGAATTAGCTATTAGAAAAGCAATCTAGTAGATTATAAGTAATTAACCCTAGAAAAACATTATTAGGATAAAGAGTTTTTATATTTATATAACAATTTAATATACTAGTATTAATATATTTCTTAATAATAGATAAGCTAGCTATATTCAAAAAGCTTGCTATTTATTTAAAGGAAAACTAAATTATCTAATTTATTATTTTATTAATTCTTTTTATATTTATTAAATTAGTAAACTTTATATAGAATATTATTATTGTCAAATAACTTAAAGTATATATTAAAACTAATAGAAAATTAGAAGAATTATTAATAATAATTGGAATATTATAATTATTTCTAAACTATGTTATACTAATAATATAAGCAGCTAAGAAGCTAAAGAAAATCTATAATAATAAAAACAAAGAGATTATATTATTTAAAGAATAGAACTTAAAATATACTAAAAAGCTTATTATTAATATAGTTATAGACAAAAAAGAAATAGCTAAAGAATATAATAAAAAGTTATTATTTTAAACTAAATTATAAATAGTTTAACTTTTTAACTTTAAACTATTTTTAAATAATAAAAATAGCGAGATTAACTATAACATATAAAAGACAAATATAATATAGAAACTTAAATTCAATTTTAACTATTATTACTATATTCAAGATTAGATTATCTATATTAATAATTGTCTTACTAGCGATATAGCTAAATATACTTATACTTCTTTTAAATTAAATACTTATAATTCTATTACAAATATTAATAAGTTCTTTAAGTATTTAAATAAACTCTATGTAAATCAGGGTATTAAATTAACAAAATTATTATAATAATTATTATAATATAATCTTAATTAGAGAAATTGCTTTTTTAAAGAATTTTAATCAAATTTTATTATATTGATATTAAAGCTTAAAAAGATAAATAAATAGATTATTAATAATCTAAAAGAAAAGATTAACTATTAGCTATATAATTATCTTTTCAATAATTAAAATATAAAAAACTTATTAATCTAATTTCGCTATTATCTAAAGGCAACTAATAATAGTATTTGTGATTATAACTAGAATAATAAATAACTAATTCTAACTTAAAAGCTATAAATTACTTATACTTTTATTTAAATAATAATTTCTATTGCCTAGCTTATAAAGATAATAAGTTCTAATCTATTATATTATTAATTTCTCTTTAAGCAAATGAATAAGGAAATTGCTATTATATTAGATATTTGCTTTAAATATAGCAAAACAGGATATTATACTTTTAAATATAAATCCAGAAGATTACTTTATAACCTCGCGGATATTAATAAAGTTGATATTAATAATAGCAAGCAGGAAAAACAGAAATATATTAATAATTTTAAGCCTAAATTTAAAAAAGACTTAAAAAACAAATAATCTTTATTAATAATATAATTAGAAATAATAAGATTAAAATATTATTATTAAATAATTATAGATATTTTTTTAATAACCCTTTTATATTAAAACCTTTCATAAAGATCTATATTATAAACAATTTATATAAATAAATAACAATAGAAAAACTTATTAATATTAATATTATTAGTTATACTTTTATTAATATTAATTATATATATTTTTTAGACAAGTTTAATATTGTATATATATCTTTAAACAAGCTTAAACTAATATAGATATATAATAAAATTAATTATTAATCTATTATTTATACTCTCTATATAATATTAATTATCTAAAAAAAGATTATTTAATTAATATTATTTTCGTTTTAATTAAAACTATATTTATTTATTATTAAATAACTCTAAATAAAAGCTATTAAAGTCTTTTTCAATTATAATATTTAGTAAGTATATTATTTATCTAAAAATCTTAAATAAACTAATATCAAGATTATATTTATAAACTATTTGCCGCCGTCTATTTTATTATAATAGACTATAAAGATATCTATACCTAAATTAAAAATACTTTTAGTTCTAATAATAATTAAAAAAAGATTATAGTTATACTAATAATAAAATTAATAGCAATATTAACTTGGATTTTAAAGAGATTTATTTTATTAATAAATAAAAACTAAAATTGACTATTAGATATTAAAGCTATTATAATAGTATTTTTTATAAGTTACTTATTAATTTAAAAAAAAGACCGAGAAAACTTAGTTTTTTAATATTAATAATAAAGCTCAATAGATATTTAGTTTATTATAAATTACTTTAAGACTTAAAGAAACTAAATAAAGTTTTATTTTATTATTTATTTAAAAAGAGATTAAAGTAAAACTTCTTAAATAGCTATATAATATCTTTAATATATTTAATAAATAATAGTCTAAAGTTTTATTTAAATATTAAAATTATAACTATAAAATTAACTTCACTAATAAAATTAAAGGTTTATTAAAATCAAAGCTATATAATATAGACTATTATTATTTATAAAAAATAAAAAAATATCTAGATAACAATTTAGCTAAAGATTTTATTATTCTATTTAAAATATTATATATATTACTAATTCTATTTATATAAAAGAAAAATAATAGTTTATACTTTTATATTAATTATTAAAAGCTTAATAATCTTATTAAAAAGAACTATTATTTATTGCTATTAATCAAAGAAACAATAGCTAAGGTAGTTAGATATAAATATTTATTTAAAATTAGTATTATATTATAATTTAATAGAATAAAAATAGACTTAAATAATAAAGAATATATCTTGTTTCTAACTTATTTCGATATATATATATATATAAAGTCCTATCTTTTAGACTCTTAAATAGATTAGTATTATAACAAGACTATATTAATAATATATTATTTAAATATATTAATAAGTTTTATTAAGTCTATATAGATAATATTCTTATTTATAATAAGATTTTTAAAGAGCATAAAAAAAATATTTGCTAAGTTCTTTAAAGACTCTAAATAGCGGATTTATAAGCTAATATTAAGAAATATAAGTTTAATATTATTAAAACCAAGTTCCTTAAAGTTATTATTAGCAATAATAGTATTAAAATAGGTTCTGAAAAGATTAAAGTTATTATATTATAATAAATATTAATAATAATAAAGTAAGTTTAAAAGTTTTTTAGCTTTTATAACTTTTATTAAAGATGTATAAAAAACTTCAGAAAAATAGCAAAAATATTAATTAATTTTATATATAAAAATATAAAGTAAATATAAAGTTATAAAATAGAAAAGTTATTTAATACATTAAAAAAGATAATAATAGAAGCTCTAATATTATATTACGTTAACTTAAGCTTAGAATGTATTCTAGAAACTAACTCCTTAAATAGAATTAATACTAATATATTATTATAAAAAAATAATAAAAATAAAATATATCTAATTATATTCTATAATAAGAACCCAGACTTAATAAAATAGAATTATAATATTTATAATAAAGAGTTTTTAACTATTATCCGCGCTCTTAAGTACTAATAATCTAAACTAAAAACTACTAAGATTTTAATATAAATGTTAATAGATTATGAAAACCTTAAAATTTTTATAATAACTAAAAAGCTATGTAAAAAGCAAATATAATAAGCTAAAGTCTTATTATAATATAGTTTCAAAATCTATTATTATACTAGTAAAAACAATATTAAAACAAATATCTTAACTTACTAAAGATATAAAAATTAACAAAAACAAAAAAAACTATTAAATCTTGCTATTATTAAATAAATTTAATCTTTTATTATTATAGAAAAAAGGGCAATTTTAAAACTTATTAGTATATAAGACTATTTAGAACACTAATAATATTAATAAAGACTATATTTGTTACTAAAAAACTATTAAACAAGAAACAATCAACTATATTAATAATATTAATTTTAAGTATATAAAGAATAAATAATAAATACTATATTAATAAAATGGACTATAAATGTGTAACCGCTAGCGTTCTGCTAGCAAGAGGATTCTAAAAAGCATAAAGTAAAATAGATTATATTCCTATTATATAAATTAATTACTAAAGATCTCTTAATAGCAGGTTATGTTTATTATTAAATATTAAATTCTCGGAGTTGAATATAGCTTATTGCTTTTTAATAGCCCTTAAAACTAATATTATTAATAAACAATAAGCTTTAAGTTTTTAGCTCTTAGCTTTAGCCTAGCTATAGCTAGTTATTAAATCTAGCTTTGCTTATAAGCTATTAATAAACATAATAATTGCCTCCCCCTTAAGTATTAATCTTTAATATAGCAGAGCAGAGCAGAATCATCTCTTAAAACTATTAATATGCTTATTAAATACTTATTAAAACCTTTTAAATAACTTAATAAGAAAAAGAGAAGAAAGAGTTATTCTATAATTAGGGCATATATATAATATAAATTTATAAGTATAGGAATAAAAGTAATAAATTATTATTATTAATAATAAATAATAATAATAATTCTTTATAGCTTAGCTATTATTACTAGTTAGGTTAAAATAATTATTTATTTTAATTTACCTTTCTTTCCTTATAATATATAATTATATTTTTTATATGCTTTATTATATATTATTTCTAAATTACTATATATTAATTCTTATTTATAATAATTATATTATTATTATTATTATTAATTTCGTTTGCTTAAAATAAGCAGTACTTTATTGCTATTATATATATATTTTTTAATATGTTTTAGCAGCTATACTGCTAATATTGCTATTATTTTTAGTAACACTATAGCTGCTTATTTACCTTTTCTATAAGATAATTAATAATTCCTTTATAGCATTATTATATTGCTATTATTATATATATTAATACAAGAATAGCCTATAAGAACTTACTTTATATTATTTATATTAATAAGTATAAATGCTTTTAAGTAACTAAGGTTTATGCTTATTATTATGCCTTTTATAAAGGGCTAAAATATTATATTAATATATAGCTTTAATAATATTATTAAGGTAGTATTAATATTATTTGCAGATTCCTTAGAAATATTAAAGGAAAAAAATATGTTTAAAGGCATTTTATAAGGCAAAGGCTGCTTTAAGAGATTTTATTATTATTTATAGCTAATTTATTAATTACTATATTATTATTACTAAGTATAAAGCTTAGACTTTTATTAAGAAAGTTAAATCTTAGCGCTGCTAGCAAAGCTGCATATATACTATTATTAGTTAGGCTTTTACTTATATTACTTAAGTAAAAGAGGAGAAAAAGGCGCTAAAAGAAAATAATAAAGCTTTAAAAAAAGTATAAGAAATTATAGAGATAAATTATTAATATTATTATTAAATTAATATTAATTTACTTATTAAGGGGAAAAAGCAAAATTAAAATTATATATAAAGAATTTAGAAGAAAAAGTAAAGGTTATTAATAATATTGTTATTAAGCTTTATATAAGTCTTAATACATACTTTCTGCTAGCGCTTTTATTAATAAAAATAAATTAAAAAAAATAAAGAAAAAGAAGAAAAAGAAAAAAAAAGGGTTAAAATAATAATATAGAAAAAGAATATATATAATAAATATTAATGCCTAAAGGAATTATATTAATGCTAATACTTAACTAATATATATATAAGAATATTTATCTTTATGCTTTTTTCTTAATAAATATTACTTATAAAAGTATCCTTTATAGGCTTTGTTAATTCTAAAAACATTAAAGCTATTATTATTGTTATTAATTAGCCCTTTTATAACTTATTAATTTCTTTTATTAAGTATTATTTGTGGGTATTAAGGCATTTAGCTTCCTTAAGGGTTATACTTTAATATTAATTTATTATTGTATTTAGCTTTTAATACAATTATTATCTTAAATATTACTAGCTTATTAAAAGCTTAATATAAATAATATTTAAGCTATTTTAATACTTAGCAATAATTATTTAAATTAAATTTTTTAAAAAATATATTTTTTAATAATATCTGAACTTAATAATTATTTATATATAAATATGTTAAGTTAAATAAAATTATTTTAATTTCCTTAGAATATAAAAAGCTTCTTTTAATTAAATTCTTCTTTTTCTTTATATATTATTTCCCCTTTAAATGCTCTTTAAAAGGCATTTAGCTTCCTTAAGTTTATTTTTGCCTTTATCTGCCAGATATATTAATATCTTATTAATATATTAATATAATCCTTATAATAAATATAGCTTTTAGCTATAATATTAATCTTAAAAGGAAGAAAAATAATAATAAAATATATATAAATAGAATTCTAAGTATTAAATAATAAAAGATTAATTATATTATATACTTTAAATATTATAATTAATTACTTATACTTACTTTTATATATAGTCTGCTATTGCTTATTAAATTTTTCTTATAAATTTATTATATTATTTATTTCCTTATTTAATAATTATTAATTATACTTATAGCCTTAGGCTATTTATTTAATTTTATATTAAATATTATTTTTATTTTTAGTCTGCTTTATAATTTCTTTAACCTCTTATAATTCTTTATTATTAATAAGTTTAAAGGCTTATATAAAGGCATTTGTTAGCTTATTATATATATAATAATAATAAGGTTTAAATAATAAGATATAAAAGGTATTATAGATTTAATAAATATTTAATAGTAATAATTAATATGCCTATGCTTTAATCTTATCTTATATTTAAAAAAGCTTAATATATTTATATAATAGCTTCTTATTTAGTTACTTTTATTTAAAGTTCTTAATTATTAATATAATTAAGTTATTAACCTTATATTTTATTAATTTAGCCTTTTTATTATATGTAATTACCTATGCTATACTAGTATAATCTTAATGCTCTTTAAGAGAATCTCTTAAGAGCTATAGCTATTTTAGTTATTTATTTGCTAAGGGTATTTTCCCTTTAATAAAGTTGTCTTTAGCTTCTTTATAGCAAATCTCTAAGTAATATCTATATATTACATAGAAAGGCATAGTCCTTATACTTAATTAATAATTATTTATATATATATATTCTGTTAGCAGCAAAATATTAACTTAATTACTTTAATACTTATCTGCAAAAATTCTTAAATAATATTTAAATATTTAGTTTTAATATTTAGTTTACTTATTTATTTAAAAGTAAAAGGCTATATTTAAGTGCCTCTTAATCTTTATATAATAATAAATAGCAGACTAAAAGTTGCTTATAAAGATAAAGCCTTTATTATTTGTGGTATTATTAAGTATATTATACTTTAGAATAACCTTTTTAAAAAATAGCTTTATTAGTTCTATGCTAATAATCTTAATAATTATTAAAATATATTAGCATATTTTAATATAATTATTAATAATTATTAAGATGGAATTATAAGTATAATTACCTCTTCTCTTAATATATAATAAGCCTATAATAAAGTTTATTATTAGCTCTTTCTAAGGTTTCTTTAAAAATAACAAAGCATTAAATTACCTATATAGCTAATAATAATATGCCTTTATATATTAATATATATTATAGCTTTATATATATTCTTTTACCTTTATATTTATACTTAGTTAATAATATCCTCTTTTAAGGAGCTTTAGTAACTTTTTATGCCTAAAATAGCTTATTAAAAGATTATTATAATACTTATTAATTAGCTCCTCTTTAATTACTTTGTCTCTAAGGATATATAAGCAATTATTATGCTTAAGAAAACCTTTATTATTAAAAAATTAAATAAAATCTAACTTTTAATAGTTTTCTGCTAACATATTTTGCTTTTCTTTTATTTAATTATTAATATTTTAAAGCTTCCTTAATAAGAACTTTATTAGGCATTAAGTATCGCTATTATATAGCTTGTCTTCTAGGTCTTTTATGTCTTTCCTAAGGATAATAACTTAAACTTTAATTATTTTAAAGGTAAGGCTTAATATTATTATAACTTCTTGCTTTTATTCTAATAGCTTATTCTATAGTATTAATAATAATATAATATTTAAGCTTAAATCCCTTTTATGATTAAGGCACTTTAATAATATATTAATAAAATTAATTTTGCTTATTTAATAAAAAATTTTAAAGTTATATATAGCTAATTTAATAATCTATTTAGCTTGCTTAGAATGAAGGACTTTTTGCTTTATAAACCCCTTAAGATTATTATAATTTGATAATATATTAATAGTATATAGATTCCCTTATAAATAATAATACTATTATTTTATAATTATTATAATAATAAGCAATTCTTAGTTATAAGTCTTATAGTTTTGCTTAGCTAATAGTATTTTCTGGGATTAAAAAGTTATTAAATATTAATAAGAATCCTTATTTTATTAAGATATAATACCTGTAATAACAAAATTAAAGGCATTAATCTTTATTTATACTTTAGCCTTAAGGTTATAATATTTTAATAAAGGTATTAAAGTAAAAATATTATAGAGTATATAAAATGCTTATGCTATTGCATTTATCTAGATAAATAGTTTAAATTTCTTCTTATTTTGATTCCTTTTTAATAAGCTAATAAAGGGTATTATAATATTTAAATATTAATAAATAAATTGCTTATAAAAATTAGCAAATCTTAAGAAAACTTAAACCTTTTAATAACTCTTAAGTATTAGTTATTCCTTAATAACTTTAACCTATTTTAAGTCTATTTATACCCCTTTAATAGAAATAATAAAGCTTAAAAACTTTACCTTAATTATATTAAATTTATATTTCTTTAAGTTAATATATAGCTAAAATTATTATAAGCATTCTAATATATCTTTAATATACTACTTATATTTTATTATTATATTGCTAAAGATTAAGATATTATTTAAATAAATTATATAAGTTATATTTATAAGGCTAATTAATGCCTTATTAATATAAGCTTAAAATATAGTTAAAGCATTAGCTAAACTAAATAGTATTATAAGATATTTAAAATAATTATATTATATATAGAATGTTATCTTTTATTTATTACTTTCCTTAATATAAATTTAATAATAAATATCTTTAAAATTTAATTTAATAAACTTTTTAGCCTTACTTAAGCAATTTAAGGTTTCTGTAATTAAAGGGAATAAGTGCTAATTCTTTATAGTTACCTTATTTAGTCCCTTATAATTAATATATAAGCATAAGCTATTATCTTTCCCTAGAATAAAAAATATTAATATATTTATAAGAGAAGTTAAATAATAGATTTAACCCTTTTAAAGAGCTTTATTAAAGTAATATTAAAGCTTTAATAATTTCATTGTAAATAAATTATATAAAGGGCTATAGAATAAATCCTTATTAATTAATTTAATAATATAGTCTTTTTATTTTAATTTAAGTAAAGTATTTGTTGCTTTAATATTAAAGATATTATTAAAGTTTAAAAGGTTTTTTAATATCTTTAAGTCTTTTTATATTACTATAGCACTATTATATAGCGAAATAAGGCTATAATATATTAAAGTATATATAGCTTCCTCAAGCTTTATATTATCCTTAAATTCAGCTATATTTAGCGCTTTTAATTAGTTAAAACGCATTTTAAAATACTACTAAAAGAATTCTAAATTTATTAATACCTTATAGTTATTTAGTATAGGTATACTAAGTATTAAATCTATGCCTTAGTTAACTAAATAAAAGAACATAATGCACTTTTTCCCTTAACCTTAGCTATTTATAACTTAATAAATTAGTTTAAAGGTACTATAGTAATAGATTCCTTTTTAGTTAAGTAATTTCGGCTATAATAAGCTAATAATAATAGATTTTAAATCTTATTTTATTATAAATTCTTAAGAAATAAAATTAAAGGTTAATTTAATATCAATTAAGGCTATTATAAAGTATTTATCTCCCTAGAAATTATTTTACTCTTTTATATAAATAAAGGTCTTTACTTTTATTTGTTTTTCTTAACTTATTTCTAAGGCAACTATAAGTTATTATTATTTTTTAGCTTCTTAACTATAGGAATAGCATTTATATTAATTTTAGGCTTAAGGCAATTCTTAGTATAATAGCCAGACTTATTGCAATTATAATATTTATTATTTTATAGCTAATTAAATTATTATTATTATTTATTTTGAATTTATATAAATTTCTATTTGCCTTTATTTTAAAGCTATATATTTATTCTACTAATATTATTACTAGGTTTGTTAACTTGTTGCTTTAAAGATTTAGATTTCTTTAAGCTTTTATTTTATAAATTACTTTAAAAGTCTAAATACCTAAATTATTTTATAGTCCTTTTTATTATTATAATATAAGTATAAAGATCCTCCTAATTTTATAATACTTTATTATTATTAAGTATTTTATTTTTAAAATTTATCTTTAATTTAAATAAGAAGTAATTAATAATAACTTTTAAGGGCTACTTTAAACTTAAAGCCTTTTTAATTTCTTTAAGGTAAGTTTTAAAGGCTATTATTTTTTAGTCTTTTTATTACTTAGCCTTAATATATTTCTTATATATAATAAGCTTATAATTAATTAAATTTATAATTAAATTTTAAAGGAACTCTTTAAAGAAAAATTAGTTAATACCTTCTTAATTATAATATTTAATATATTAATTTTATTGCATTTTAAGATTACCTTTAAGCTTAGATTATATAAAAATGATTTTTATATAATTAATTATAAAATAAATTAAACTTTTTATAAAAATATTATTATATATATAGAATTAACAGAGGAACTTGCCTTTATTTTCTCCTTTATAAATAAAATTTTATTTAGGCTTCAGGTCTTTTATAAAGAAAGGTAAAGCCTTAAAGATTAAAGGTAATTTAATATAAATAAATATAATGAAAATTAAAATTATAGATTATGCCTATAGTACATTAATAATATTAATAATATTATTATTATTATTAAGATAAGGACTTTAAAGTTAAGCTTTTAATAAGGTATTATCCTTATTAACTATATAGAATTATAGTTAATCCTAAAGATGCTGCTATTTATGCTTAGCTTATTAAAGCTAATACCTTAAGTTCTAAGAAAAAGTTTCTAAAGATAAGGTATTAATGTTATTAAGCTATTATTATTAATTTAACTTAGCATTAACTTCTTAAGTAAGTTAAGTATCCTAAATATTAGGTATTTCAGAAAATTAAGCATTTTAAGGAAGGTTTCGCCTTTAGATAATTATATTATTTTATTTTAGGCCTTTTATTTCTTAAAAAAAGGGGTTAAAATAATTAAAACTATAATCATTAACATTCTACTAGCAAAAGGATTCTAGAAAGCATAAAATAAAATAAATTATATTCTTATTATATAAATTAATTATTAAAGATCTTTTAATAGTAAATTATGCCTACTATTAAATATTAGACTCTTAGAGTCTAACTTAGCTTATCGCTTTTTAATAGCTCCTAGGGCCAACGCTATTAGCGGGTAATAAGCCTTAGGCCCTTAGCCCCTGGCCTTAGCCCGGCTATAGCCGGCTACTAAGTCCGGCTCCGCCTATAGGCCGCTAGCAAGCATAATAAAATGTCTTAATTTTCGATTATTTATTATATTAAAGAGATTTATAATTAGAAATTAGTTAGTTATCTAAGAGTAAATAGAATCTTTAAAGTAGTTAAGCAATATTATTATTAACCTGAAATAATAAAGATTATTAAACAATATATTATTAAATATTATACTTACTAATAAGCAAAAACACTTTATAATAAACTAAATAGTCTACTATACCTCTTATTAATACTTTAGTAATAATCATAAGATCTTAAAATAGACTTTATTATTAGTCTTTTAGAATATTAGAAAATAAATGGTATTCTAACTATTATATACTATTTTATATCTACAAATTAGTAGACTAAGATCTAAGCGCTCTAAGCGCTCTAAGCCTAGCTAAGGCAAGCAATTTTATATTTGGTTTTATAAGCGCTTTAAAGCAGCTAAGCAGGCCAATTTGCTAATAAGCAATGCCAATTCTTGCGAGCAGCTCTAGGCGCTTAATCTGCTTATTTAGCTTAGCCAAAAAAAACTTTTTTTATTTTTTTTAATTTTTAAATCCCCCTTATACTGGGACTATATAGGGGGTATTGTATATCGTATTAGGGGTATTTTTGATAAGGATTCTAAAAATATTATTATTTTTAAATTATATATAATATTAGATAAGATGCAGCTGTTTTAAAATAAGAAATAGGATCTTAGGCACTATTTTAGCTTAAATCTTATAACTTTTTGCCAAGAAATAAAATAATATTTGTGTTTTTCAAAAAAATAGTGGTTTAGTTTTTAAGTATTTGTTTCACTTAGTAATTAATTTTTTAACATATTAAAGTACTTAGAGATCGCTCTAAGTTGCCTTAGTACTTTAGACATGTTTATAGCTGCGCTATAGCTAAGCTTCTTCGGATTAGTTTTCGGATATTAAGCTTTTTCGGATTAATATTTTACTTATTATATAGGTTCCGAGAGTATTTCTAAGCGTAAGAATTAATTTTATAAGTTAATATTGTTTTGCATTTCGCTAAGCTATAGATTTTACAATATATTACTTTATTTAGCTATTTATAATAGTTAATAAATATTGTAAATAAAAGAAACAATAATAATATAGAAATATAAATAAATTAATATAAAAATATTTAAAATAAAAAAATAATAACAATATAATTTCTTTATTATTAGCTAGATTAAATTTAATAAATATAAATATATTCTTATTATTTAATAATTACATTATTATATAATTTATATTTTTTTGAAACTATATTAAACTTCTATATTTTTATTACTTTACTATATATATCTTCGCTATATAATATATTGCTAATTTTTATAAACTATTAGTTTTATTAATTTTTTATTTCTAATTTTTAATTATATAATTTATATTTATTTTCTATATTTATAGGCTTTATATTGCTATTTAACGCAAATATTAAAGAATATTTTTCTTTTAAAAATCTATTCGAATAAAAAGCGCTAGAAATAATTATATTAATTTTTATAGCTATAAGAAATATAAATATTACGCTACTATAAATAATAAATACCTATTTATATAATAATTGGATTTTTTTGTTCTTATTAATATTATTAATATTTATTTATATTTTATATATATTATTTAATAGAAAATAGCGGGCTTGAATTATTTTATTAGCGTTAAACTTAGTTTCCTATTTTATATAAAGATTTTTAGCAAAAAAATAAAATAATATAATATTAATAATATAATTATGAAAACGAATATCTATACTAATAAATATTAAAGTAGTATTAGAAAAAATAAAATTAGTATAAAGCTAATAGCTATTAAATATATTATAAAAAAAGTCGAAATAAACTTTTATTATATTTGCTTTAAAAAATTAAAGTACTAAAGATTATAAAAATTAGAAAATTTTTTTTTTGATTTTTTATTAAATATTTTTATTATATCTACCTTTTCTATAATAAAACTGAGCTGAATCCTAACCTTAAAGTCTAACTAATAAAAATCAGCCGTTTTGCCCTTTTTTTTAATTAGTAGACTACTAAAAATCTTCGTAGCGGCTAAACTATTTATATTATATACACTTCCTATATATATATTGCATTATCGCAATAACTTTATCATTTATAGATTATATTATATACTTTAATATAATGCAAAAATTAGAATAATCCAACTAATAGTTATTAAGATATTAATGTTTTTATGCAGGACCTACTATAACTGCTATTGCATTCTAATCTTAGTTATTAAGACTTTACTAAAAATAAGCACTTTACTAATAGAATGAGCTATATATAGCCAAAATAAACCTTTATAGCTTATTAAAGAGCCCTAGATCGCTTAGAAATAGCTTTAAACTTATTAATAAGCACTAAGGCCTATTATTCTAGCTCCTAAAGCTATTTTAGGCTTTTCTTGCTATTTCTTAAACTAAAATAGCTATGAATTAAGCTAAAGATTAGTTTTAAGCAGAGTGCTAGTTCTTAAGAGCTATAAATAATAAAATAAAAACTTCTAATTAATTAAATTAATTATATATTATTTAAAAAAAAGCTTAAACCTTACTATTTTAAGTTCTTAGCCGTTTTTTAGCCAAATTTGCAGCAAAAACGGCTAGAGAACAGCTAAGGAACTATTTAAATATAGCTATATTCAGCTTTACTAAATAGGAGGCTCGCTATTCCCCCGTTTAAAACAATATTATATAATATAATAAGTCTTTTTAATATTATTCCTAAGCTCTAATTAGCTCTCTTTCGCTATTTATATTGTATTAGAAAACTAGGTTTTTGCTACTAAAAATCAAAGTTTCCTGGCAGCGGAATTTTCCGCTTCTGTTTCCAAAAGAGTTTTTTTCCAAAAAAAACTCCAGGCTTTCTTGTAAATAATTTAATAAAACTGCTTTTTTTTCGAGAATACATTTACTAAAGCTTTTAAAAACATACTAGACAGAAGCTTTAAAAACATATTAGTAAAAAGCTTGTTAAATAAAAAAAAGGATTTTAAATCAGACTTGCTATTGGAGTTAATAAATAATAATAAAACGCTGCTATTAGATTTTTTAGATTTTTCTTTCTTTTTTTTATAAATTTTAAGTATTTTCACTATAAAATTCTTGTTAATATAATGTTTTTTAATATCTTTTTTTAAGATATTTTTTACTAGTGTAATAGAATTTTTTAGTTATATAGTATTTCTATAATTTAGCTTACTAGTAATTTTAGCTTATATAGATATATTAGTTTTTATCTCTTCTATAGAAAGAACTTTATTCTTTAGTATATTCTTTTTTTTTCCAGTATTTTTATTTATTTTATTTATAATACTATAATACTATATAATCTACTAGCAGCAGCAGATTCTTTAGTAATAAAATTAATAGCAATTATAGTATTATTAATTTTATTAACATTACTAGAAGAAAGCTTAAAACTATTAAAATACAATTTTTAAAATAGTATTTTCAGAGTAATAAAAGCTTTATTTCTATTCTACTTAGTTAATATATTTTATTAAAATCAGCAATATTAAATAGTATAAAATATATAATAAAGTTTTATTTATAAAAGGAACTATTTTAGTATTTTTATTTATATTAGCGGAAAGAGCTATTTCAAGCAATTTATTACTACTTAATATAATATGAAAATAGAATTAGCCGATAAAATAAGCGGAAATTAGAATAATAAAAAATCAAAATAAATAATAAAGAAAAAAAATACAAAAAAAGAAATAGATCTATTATATCAAATAATATAAAAGGTTTACAAAAAATTTAAAAAAATTTAATAATATATATAATAATTCCTGCTAGTTAGTAGCGTAAAAACTAGATATTATTATTTAGTATTTATTATAATATTAAAGATATATTTATTAGATTATTTTCTTTTGACAATATAAGCAAAAATTTTTACTGTAGATTAATTAAAACCGCGAAGTTAATAAAAAAAATTAATATCGCTATTAAAATATTGAAAAAGAAATTTAATAACACTTATACCAATCTGCGCTATATAGTTTTTTTTATTATAGTTTTAATATTTATTATAAAATAGCTAGCTAATAAAAATACCGAAAACTAATATTAAAATAAAATTTAATATAAACTATAATATTAATTTAATCCGCGCTATATAGATTAGATAAGCTTTATTAATAATATAGTATTAAAAAGTTGAAATTTTATAAAAGCTTTATTATTTTATTTCTAATAGAAAATAAACTTAGTAGTTATTCTATTATATTATACTAGATCTTTAATGTTTAGCGCTATTTATTATAAATCGCATATTTAATTTATTTTTTAAATTTTAAATCTTTTAATTTTTTATATTTTTTTTAAATTAAATTATATTTGTATTAGAATATTCTTATATATAATAGTTATAGCTTTATTATTATCTCAAGATTCTCTATATTAAATTAAAATGTTGCTTATAGAACTTAGTTTTAGCGAGCTTATAAAAAATATAGCAAACTTTAATATATTTGATTTTAAATCTATTATATAAAAATAGATTAAAAAGAAAAAACTAGAAAAATAGATAAAAGTTATTTAATTTATTTTTAACTATATATTAACTAGAAACGAGCAAGTTTTAGAAATAGTAATAAAAGCTTTACTCTTAATAAAAAAACATTGAATATAGAATACTAGATTTAGCTTGTTAAAAAAAACTAAAAGCTTATTTATTAATTCTATAGTTATTAATATAAAGAAACGCAGTATAATAGATTGGAATTGCGTATTAGGCTTTATCAAAGCTATTAAAGGCTTTTAAGTTAATTTAATAGAAAAGATTGACTCTAGTTAGTTGCTAAAGAATATTTTGTAATATATAATAGAGATTGCGAAGAAACTTAACTATAAAAAGGCTTATTATCTAGTTTTTTATATTGCTATTAAAATGCTAAAATAAAAGAGAAAAAATCGCGATTCTATTAGAGAGATTCTAGCGTTAGATTAAAATATATTAAAACTAATATTAAATATAAAAACAAAGAAGATTCTAAAAGTAATATTTTTATTTAAAAAGGAAATTAATACACAAGGTATTATTATTAGGCTTTTCTTTTTAGAAATCGCTAATATTGCAATTTTAGCCTTTATTATTATTTCGCAAAACAATATTATTATTTTAGTAAACAAAGATAGCAAGAATAAAAATACTACGGATAAGAATAATAATTAAAAAAATAAAGATAAAAAAGATAAAAATAAAGAAAATAGTACTGGAAAATATAAAAAAAAAGATTTATTAAAAATTCCTATAGATATTAATAATATATCAAACGACGAAATGTTTTTCGAAAACAAGATCCAAATTTTTCTAATAAAAAAAAGCAATATATAAAAAATAATAGGATATTTTATATAGATATTAAGATATTCAGATAGAGATACTTTAATGCTTTAATCGATTAAATCCATTATATACGCGAATAACTAGTAATAAAAATTTTTTCTATGTGTTTAAAACACTAATTATTAAAGATAAACTAGATTATTTGAAAGCGATATAAAAAGTATACTTTTTTTATAAAAAAAAAATCGATAATTTTTTGGACTTTAAAATACGAAAATTAAAATACAATACAATTAGGTATTAGTTGTTTTGTTACTTTAAATATCGCAATAAATATAATAGATATAAACTACAATTATATATCAAAAATTGGTTTTATATTTAGTAATATAAGCTACGAAAAAAAGATGTCTTTAAAATATATACTTTTCCTGTAATATAGCTATATTTCTTTAAACTATTAATAGAAACGCATATTAAAGAGTTAATAAACATTATTACAGAGCTAAAATATTAGAATAAATAACTCCTAAATAGAATAATTAATATCAATAGCTTTTTTAGCTAATTATAGAACGGAATCGTAGCTAAAGACAAATTCGAAGCTAATATTAGTATTACTATACTAGAAAAGTTTAATATATATTAATATTACTAGACTAAACAGAATAATATATTAAACTATAAATAATTATATATAATATTTTATTTTTTTAGCTAGTAAATTATTTAATAGAATATAGTCTATTAAACTCTATATGCTATTTTGTATCTAAATAAAAATCTTCGATTAATTCTATATTTTTATTATATTAAATTTATTAAAAATTCCAAAAACATTTTTTTCTAGCATTTCAATATATATATAACAAAATATATAGAAGATAAATATAGAATTAATAGAATTTAAAATGTTATTTTATTTAATAATAAAACGGAAAACAATTATATAGAAATAGTTCTAGAATTTTCTTATTATATAAAAAATTAATAATAGCAAGTATATAAATATAATAACCTATTTAATAATAACTTTATTTAAAATCTTAAAAAAAATTTAGATACTAGAAAATAAATCTAAGTTTAAAAGATTTATATCTATTCTACTTTTTAAGAATAATATATAAATTAGTTGGCTTAAAATCTTTTATAGCTTAATTTTAAATTAAAAAGCTATTATATATAGAATTATTTTCTCTTAATTTATCGGAATTCAAAATAATAATAAAACACTAAATATTAAAGAATTGGAATACTAAAATAAGCTTATTATTTACTATATTATATAGTAAATATTAAAATCAACTCTATCCGGTCTATTAAATCATTACAATCTTATTTTATATAAATTTCCTGCTAATATTTAGTTTTTTTTTTGCATTTTCTATCTTTCAAGCATTTGTCAATTGATGTAGCTAGTAAAACTTTATTGCCTAGGCTATAGCTATAGTTATTTTTTAAAGAAATATAGCCGATATTAAATTAATTATATAAAAATATCGTTTCAATATTTTATATTGTTTTAAAGAAAAATATAGAAAAATAGTAATTGCTAAAAGAACTTTATTTAATACTTCCAGCTTCTATTGCAATAACAATTCTTAAATCTTTATTTATAAATATAATAATTTTGTTCTTAATTATTAAAATCTATAATATTTTTAGCGTTTTTTAGTATTTAAACCATATAATACAATTTAAATACTAATTTTTATTTTTTCTATATTAACTTTAAATAGCATACTAAATAAATATAAATATTGTTTTAATTAAATAGTTTAATTTATTTTATAGTAAAGCAAATTTTCACTTAATATTTATTTGCCGAAAAAGCACTAAGTTTATTTTGAAACCAGTTATCTCTATTAATCTTAGCTATGATTTTTATTTTTTGTATTTTATTTAGATTATATTAATATTTAAATAATCGTAATATATCTTATACTATAAATAACGAAACTTCTTTTTTAATTGCAATAGTTTTAAGTTCTTTTTATTCTTTATTTATTTAATTCGTTTTATTTGCGAATTAAAATATAATTAAATATCAAAAGACTTATTAAAATATAATTAAATATCAAAAGACTTATTAAAATCTTTATCTTTTAATTAGTTTAATACCTTATTTAAATTAAACTTTTTCCTTCTTAAACATATTTAGTCGCTATTGTTGCTTCTTATAATTAGTAATTTTATTTTAATACTCTAAAAAAGAAAATATTAATCTACTTTATTATTAATATTTTTATATTGCTTTAATATTCAGTTTAATTCTTTTTTTTCCTTTTTAATATTATGTTTATAATGCCAATATTTCTTTTTAAAGGAAAAAATTCGAAATATTATTAAATATATAAAAAGTCTTTATTGCAATTTAAAAGATTTTCTTGCTAAAGTTTTTTTTTTCTAAAAATTTATTAATTATCGAATTCGAAAAACTTATAAACAATTTTTCGATATAGTATATATATAATTATTCTTTAAAACTATATTTGATTCCTAGATTAATAAAAAACGGTAAAAGCTTTTTCTTTTATATTATAACTAATATTAAATATTAGATATTCTATATAATAAATTTAAAAGCATTTTTATATATAAAGCTTTTAGTATTTTTTAAGTTTTTATTAATATTGTAAATCTCGGTTTATTAGAAAAATTGAAAGAAATTACTAAAAAACTAAAAAAAAATAGCTCCGCAATAATTTTATTTCTTAAATATTATTATTTTTAGGCAAAAAATATCTAATAATTTTAAATTAAATTACTATATAATAGGATCTATAATATTAACAATTATTGTATTATTTTATAATATAGTATATCTAATAAAATACATTAATTTCCAAATAATCTTTAAGCTCTATTTTTATTATAGCAGTATATAATAACGCGTAATTAATATATTTAGTTCTTTTAAACTTATAATATCCTATTCAATTATTGTTTAGCAAATAAAAGATTTAACAATAATAGCTATTTAAAAAATATAATATTTAAAAAGAAATGTAATTTCAATTATAATATACAATAATTTTGAATTTATAGAAGATCAGCGTAATAAATATATCGGTAACTAACGCGAATTTCACTCTATTATAACTATTTTAATATTCAAAAGTAATATTGAATGTAGATCATTATTTCAATAGATATAATATTTTTAAACTTATCTATTATTACCGGAAAAAATAGTTAAAAAGATATATATAGAAGCTTTTTTCAATTAAAAAATATATTCTAAATCAATACGAAATATATTACTAATAAATCTTAAATACGCTTCTATTATATCGAAACTGTTATTCAGAAAATCTTTTTATAAATCCGGAAAAATCAACTTTAACCCTAGTTTTTTTTAATATTAATATCGGATAAATTAATACTAAAAAAAACTGAATATTTATTTTTAAAGTTAATTATAAAAAATAAAAACATAACTTCGAATAATATATTTATTTTAAAGAATATTTATTATAAGTAATTTAAACTATATAAGAATTATAAGTGTTTTTCATAGAATATTCAATTAATCTATAATAATTTTAAAACTTAGAAGTATATTTAAGTAATTAAATATTTAAAGCAAGTTAATATAAAAGAATTTTGCGATTGTTTTAACTAACTTTTACTAGGTATTGAATTATAGTATTTATATTATAATATACTTTAATTATTTTATAAAATTTATTAAAATAATAATCTATTTATAAATTTATAAATTTATAAATATTTTAATATATAGCCAATCAATAGAATCACTCTTATATAGTAAAGCTAAATAATTTCTAAGCTTTAGAAAATTTTATTTTTTATAGCTATTAAATACAGATAATCGAAATAATAATTCGGATAATATATTTATAAAACCTCTTTTTTATTAGAATAGAAAATGTTTATCTATAGCTTAAATCTCAATTAGCTATCAAATAAAGTAATATTTTAGAGAAAATCACTTTAAAAACCGCTATACTGTTTTTAGAGGCTAGTGTTTATTTAATAGCTCTATATTAAAACTAGGAGATTAAGAACTATTAGAATTTTTATACTAATATAGAAACGTATCTAATCCTATAATATATAAATAAATATATTAATATTGGCTTTTTATAATATATATTGCAGTATATTATAGTTATATTTTAAGCCGAAAATAGCGAAATCTTTTATTATACTTAAGCTCTTTTAAATATTATGTATATAGTCGATATATTAACTATAACTATAAAGCGCTAAAAAAAGGTTCTAGCTAATAAACTTACTAAGCTAAAAATATATATAATTTAAGTTTTAAAACCAATTAGTTATTTGAACTTTTGAATAATAAATTGAAAGCTTTTTAATATAATTAAACTTATTATTCGAAAAATAATAATATTTTATTATAAGATTAAGCTTTCAATAGTTTTTATTTATAAAAATTGAAATCTATTTTCGAATATATTTTCGGAAAGTTTAATTCTAATTGCTATTTAAAGAAATTAGCTATTAAAAATATTTAAATAATAACTTTATATCTCGCTATAAAGTCCCTAATATTTTAGCGAAAAAATCTACGATTTTCTGTTTATTTTATAGTCTATTTTTTTCAGTAAAGTCTTAAGAAATTAAATGCTAATATTCTTTAGTATAATAAATATTCTATAGAGTTAGTATTTTTCGACAATTATATAAATATTGAAATAAATTCTATAGAATTTTAAATGCTAATATTTAGTATAGTTTCGGATAGCATTTTTATTAGTTTATTTTTAGATATTAAAGAACAGTACTCTATTAATAATAAAATAGGTTTTAATAAAACGATATATAATACAAGATAATCTGCGCTGCGTGATTTATACCTGTTTAAGCCCGTTTTTATATAACTTAGAGAGTTTTTATCGCATCTGGTTTAAATATAAGCCTAGCATTTTTCGCTATTTTTTAAACAGTATAATATTTATATTTACTGTTTTTAGAAACTATTTATATTGCTAAATAGTATTAGGAGATTTTGATTCCGGAGTTTTTATACTATTATAAGCTTTTTTTCTCAGAATAGATTTGTTAGTTATATATTCTATCTATATACTAAATAGATTTTTCAAATAAATACTCTTTTTTTAAATATAGATATCCTAAGTATTTCTATTGTTTATCGCTATATTGTTATTATCTAATTCTTCTATTAATTTATACTTTTTTTTCTTTGAATTTTTTTTTCTATTTAAAATAGTTTTCAATATATATTTATAATTAATTAGCTAGTTTTTTTGCTTTTTCTCGAAATTAGCTCGCAATTAATAAGAAGCTAGATTTGTAATATGCTTTTTCCGAATATTGGTCTGTTTTTTATATATATTAAATATTTTATTAGTAAAGTTAATGTTAAATAAATAATCTACTTAAAATATCTTTAGAATCTACTTATAATATTTATTAAATCCAGACTATCTATTTTCTATTTATTAAAATAAGTCTTCTCTAGTCTAGATATTACTTGTATATATTATTATTATATATAGTAATATATTTAATAAAATAATAGAGAGCGTAAATTGAAATTATAAAACTAAAAAAGAAAACTATATTATATACTACCGCTATTTTTTTAGCTTTTTAGTAAAATAATATCCTTTTAATAAATTTTTTCCACCGTTTTTCGCTAATTCCAAATAATCAATACAAAAAATATAAATTTATAGATAATATCTAGAACAGTAAAGGTTAAATTTAATTTAATTATCCTATATAAAATCCTTATTTTAAAAATATAAGAGAAATTGTTTTTTAATACAATTATCTTGCAAAGCGTTAATTAATTTCTATAACTTTTCTAGTATATCTCGCCTTTTATTTGTATCTTTTATTGCGTTAGAACTTTTAATTTTATTTATATTATTGTTTTTTTTTTGTTTTTTTATATATTTTTATATTAAGCTAAAAAGAGAAATATAAACCAGGTTTAATTCTTATTATTATAAGTAATTTAATATATTTATTATAAGAGTTTAGCTATAGACATTAGCAATAATTATTAAATAATATAATCTATATTGGAATTATCTATTCTAAGGTTATATATTTCTATAGTAATTAATATTTGAATATAATAACTTTAATTCAAAAAGCAGCTAAATTCTTTTTTTATAAATATTTTATTCCGTTTTAATATATCTATATAATATAGCAAGACCTAGTTAATAGCTTTAATAGAATATTTTAGTTTTTTTAATTTAAATCCTGAATAGCTTATATATTTTATTGATTTAAGCTATTAAATCGATAAAAATTATAGTTTTCAGAATTTCAGAGATATATTATATATACAATAATAGTATTAATTGAAAATCAAATATATTTCTAATTAGATGTTATAGCTTTAATATTTTTAAAAAGATTTTAAAACAATCTAGAAACATTTTAATTATTCTAGTTAAAAGTTCGAATTTATATTTCTATTTAACTATAACTAATATTTTTTTTCTAGAATAACTAAGATATTTAAATATAGCGTATTAGCTAGGAGTCTTGTTCGCAAGATTCCTAAACTATAATAATTAGATCGAAATGTATTCTATTTAAATATAAAATAAATTTTATTAATAGCAAGAAATCCAATTTTATACGCAAATAAAGGATTTTATAGTATTTTATTATTAAATTCTTTAGATATAGCGATTTTCAGGCTTATTAATACTAGACTATTAGAATAACTTTCTAATTTATTTACTATATACTATAAATATAATATTTCTCTCTAATTGCTTTTCGCGTATTTAAGCAATTTAAATTTCTATTTAGAATAAATAAAATATATTCTTTAATTGCATTAATCTTCTTACTTTATTCCTTTTTAAAAATATTAAAAAGCATAAAAATCAAAATATATTTTGTCCTTTAATATAATGATAGTACCGCTTAGAGAATTAAGCTTTTACTAAATTCTATTTTAGCAATTAAAATAGTATTTTTTTCGTTTATAATTAAATTATAAAGTATTTTAATTTGGTTTTTCTTAGCAACAAAAGAGAATTATACTAAAATAATACTTTTAAAATTATTTGTAGTTCAATTATATATTGTTATAAATATATAGATTATTTATACTCTATATAAAATAAAATATTTAAAATAGATTTTTTATATTATAATTAGCTTCAAAGGTTATTATAGTCTTTATAATATATTGAAAGCGAAAACCTAGACTAAATTATATTTAGAAGATGCTAATACTATGAATAGGATTTTAGAAACTATAGAAAATTTTTACATTGATATTGGATATTTTTTAGAAATTAAATTAAATAGAAATTTTGAAGCTCTAAATAAGAAATAAATTAGTATATCTTACTCTAAACATATTCAAATAATTTGACTTTACTATTAATAAACAATTATATTGTCTTTTATAATAAATCTATTATTAAAAATTATAAAAAAAATTTTTTTATATAAATTTTTACTATAAAAATAGTTATTAAATAAAAAAACAGGTTTTTGCGCTTAGACGCATTACTATCCACTTGCGTAATAAATACTAACCCGAAAGGGCTTAGTGCTTGGAGCTGACTCGAAGAGACTTAGCTATAGCGGAGTCACTAGTCGTCTAAGGTACTAAGGCAAGCTCTAAGCGCTCAAATCGCTCGGATTATATAAGCATTCTCGGAGTTAGTTTCCAATTTGTAAATATAGCAAAGATAGAAACTATATATTAATATACTATAACAAACTAAAAACGTTAGTAGAAAAGATTACCTTAGAGGAAACCTATATATTTTCGATTAATACTCCAGTATTAATCTAGTATTACTTAAGTATTATTTCATATTAAGGAAGCTATCCCTTTAGCATCAATTTATGTCTAATTGAAATGAAGTTTTATTTGATAACAAATATTACTTGTAATATAAGTTTTTTTGATACGAGAATTCATTTATAACGAATTATATATTCAAATTAAATATTATTTGAATATTACTTAAATAAAACTTAAATAAGACTTGAAAACTAAGGTTTAATTAATTAATACTCAAATAATCTTTAAGTATCACCTAAGTATTACTCAAGTATCACTCAAGTATTTCAAAATATTTAACAAAAAATTTAAAATTTAAATAATTAATTGAGTATTATATATAGGTATATAAGACTTGGTATAATAATTCTATATATAGAATTCTATAAAACTCTCAAATTTTAAGTTTATAGTATTTTAGCGTGGCTAAATATAGAGATATTTAAGTAAAAAAAATAAAGTATTAACTTCCTATCAAGTATAACTTTATTTTATGAAATTATTTTATACAAATAATATTCATTAAATGCTTGGATTTAAGTAATACTTAAGAGATACTTGAGTAATACTTGAATAATATTGGAATATTAATTAATACAAATTAATATTCAAATAATATTTGAATAATATTTAAATATTATTTATTACAAGAATACATTTAATTAATAGTTCAAAAGTAATAAGATTTCAATACAAATAAAATTTGTAATTTATTTCTTATCAATAATATATTCTTTTAAATTAATATTCAATTAATATTCAGGTAATATTTGAACATTACTTAAGTATTTCTTTTAATCCAATATAAATTAAGTATTAATCGAATCTATAGTCTTTGTCTCTAAGGTATTAATATTATTATTCGCAAAGTTATTGCTTAGTATAGATTATCGAATAATATAGTATTAGATCGCGAACTTTAATTTATATTAATATTATAGAAGTTATTATATATTAGATTTAATATTAATAGCAATAAGTTAATAGTTTATTATTTTAAAATTAATAGATAAACTAAACAAGCTAATTAGAATATTAATATATACTTAAAAACATTTGTTAATTATTATTAAAATAATTAAATAGATTTACTATTAATAGTAAAACTAATTTATAATAATTTCGAATTAAAAACTACCGGAATAATTTTATTTTTTGTTAATTATAGCTATTACTCTAAAATAAATTTCGGACTAGATAATACTCTATATAAAATCTAATATAACTAATAACTAGCTATTTAAACTACTAATATCTTAGATAAAATATAGATTATCTTAAAAAACATACAGATTAATATAAAAGAGACCTAAGACTAAATAACTAAATATACTAACTATTATTATAAAGATATTATATATAAAGTTAGTAACTAGGTTTAGCTTAATATAAAAAATATCTAAATTAGCTATTTTAGTAAAAAATTAAATAATAAGTAGATTAAGCTATTTAAAATTACTAAAAAGATTAATTATTTATATAAATTAGACCTGCTTAAACCTATAAAATATTCTAAAGTCTTTTATATTAAACTTCTTTATAAAGATTTAAATGATTTATTATTAAAACAAGATAATTTAGAGCCTGAACTAATTATTATTAATAAATAGAAGGAATATAAACTTAAATAAATTTTAGCCTTTAAATACTATTATAAATAAATATTATTTAATATAAAATAAATAAACTAGGAATATAACAATAAATAATATAAAATAGAAAGCTTTGATAATTTATAGAATATTATTAATAACTATTATAAATAATATCTGTAGTTACTAGATAATCCTAAAGATAATTATTGCTCTAAATAGCATAAAAAGCTATTTTAAAAATAATATAGATATTTTATATATCTAACAACTTTAGACTAGTTTAAATTGTTTAGAAATATAGTTTTAATAATTAATAAAACTATAATATAAATATTTTAATTATATACTAATCTATATATTATATTTATAAGTTTGTTATAGAACTATTATACTAATATCTATATTCTAACTTAATATGAATTAACTCTATAATTATTCTAAAAGTATAAATATCTTTTTTTTTCTTTTCTTTCTCTTTTTTTCTTTTTATTATTAATAGCTTAAATTAGCTATAGAATAATGCTACTACTTTTACTAAAGAAGGCTTAAGCAAAAAAAGAGTATCTAAGCAATTACAACACTCTATAATATACTGTAAAAGGTATTTCTATATTAATATAGATAATAAAGTAGTATTTTAATAATAGACTATAACAAAAATTGATATTTCTAATAAAGATATTATAATATAAATAATAGCTAAAAATAATTATAATAGTAAAAGAAACTATATAAGAGCTTAAAAGCTAATTTATAAAGTATTATATTATATTATAAAATTATAATAGATTTAAAAAGAAAAGTACTATTATAATCCAATTCAATATATTTATTTTAATGTTATTCGGTTAAATCTCAAATATAGCCGGCAAAACCTCAACTTAATAACTCTTACTATTATAAACTGAAGCTTAATATAAAAACATATTAGAAGCCAATATATTAAAGCCTTAGTTTATAATATTTAATAACAAATACCCGCTTTTCTCTTTCTTTTCTCCTTTATCTTTAATATCTTCGTTATTTAAAGTCCTATAAGAGTAGTTTTATACTACCAAGCTAGATAGACAGTTAACAAAGCCTAATTATATAGTAAAAGTAATAAGTATATAAGTATTAAAAAGATATTATTTTATTATTAGCTAAAAGCTTATTATTTAGCTACTTTATACTACTATAATAAAGTTAAGATAAAGACTTATTGTTTATAAATATAAGAATAACTAATTTATATAAGTATTACTTTATTAAATTAGCTAAATTTTTAATATTAAATATAAATTTATTCATTTAAATAAAGGAAATAAATAGCTAATAATATATAAATACTATCTTATTATTGATTAGATTATTTCTTTTATTAAGAAAGCTATAATTCCTTTATTAATTTGCTTAATTATAAATTATAATAAAAAGGAACTTAGAAAATACTTTAAAGATTTTTTAAAGTAAATAAATAGAGACTTAAAGTGTATTATTTATTAATCTAAGTATACTATAGCTAAAATATATAATATCTTACTTAATTATTAGCTAATTTATATTATTAGTTAAATATTAGCTTATATTTTATAATTTATTATTTATTTTAATATTCTTATTGCTTATATAATATAATTAGCTCTTTTAATAATAATAAATATCTAGAATTCTAGAATATATTAAATAATAAATGTCTAGAAATTTAGAATATATTAAATAATAAAAGAATAAAGTAATGTGAAAAAAAATTTCCTTTTTTTATAAATTTTTTTAAAGGGTTTTAATAAACTTATAATATTAATTAATATAAAAGAGAGATATATATTATAAAAGTATATGATTACTTATTTTAGATATTACTATTATAATATATTTAAATTATATAATAAAGTATATAACTAAAATATATATAGATATATTTATATTTTAAATAGCTTTATTATTATTATTCTAAGCTATTGAAAACAGCACTTTTAAAAGGGAAATAATTACAATATCTAGTATAATAAATTAGCTATTAAAACTATTTCTTATAAAGACTTTTAGAGATCTAAGGTTAAGTATAAAAGATAATAAGATTAAAATATAAAACTAGCTCTAGGGTTATATAAAAATAGATAGAGATTTTTATATTTTAATAACAAGAATTAATTCTATCTCAATATATTAATTTTTTATGCTATATTATTAGTCCTCTTATAGAAGACCTATAGACCTATTCTTGTACTCGTATTCCACACTGCGTTTACTATTACAAGTAAAAAATTTTTTATATTTAAATTTATATAATATATTTAATTTAATTAAAATAAGGGAAAATAATAAATAAAAGATAATATTTTAAATAAAGTTTATTTTATTTAAATATAATATAATATTCTTTAAACTTATTAATATACTTTTTATATTATAGAGAATTATAAATAATATATTATATTATTTCCTAGATAAATATATAAATATATATATAATTAATATTTTAGTAATTTATGTAAAAATATAAGAAAAATATAAAAAATATATTATAAAAGTATTAAAAATATTTAAGAAAAAAAACTCAGAATTAAATATAAAAAATTGATATTTTATATAATAAAAATTAATTTCTTAAAATTTATAATAAGTTTAAGAAAAGTATTAATATAAATAAATAAGCTAAATATAATATAATAATATTTAATTCTAAAAAACCTTAAAGATTTATAAGCCTTTTTAAAATTTATTAAGTTTTATTAAAATATAGTTAAGAATTATATAAAAATAATATTATTATTATCTAATATATTTGTTATAGTTCTTCTATAACTAGAAAGCATTGGGATACGCTGTACCTAATCGGATATAGTGTCTAGCTCTAATATATTTATATTGTATTCTTAGCTAGCTCTTATAATAATATTATTAACTTTATATCTAATAATAGTTATAATTCTTAACAATTGATAGCAATACTTGAAGATTATTTAAATATTATTATACGTTAATTAGTAAGTTCTTAAGAGACCTCTTAATACTTTATTATATCTAAGCTAGCTCTTTACTTTTCTTTATTTACTTAGAGTTATATAAGTTAATAATTATAACTATGCCTATTCCTTAATCTTTAATCTTTTTATTAAGCAATTTAGAGACTAGTTAGTATACCTTTGATATTAGTATAAATATAAGAGCTTGAATTATTATATTAAGATTATAAAGAGCTAAAAAAGAGTATAGAGAAAATAAATTAAATAATAGATTAGATAAGTTAATATATTTACTAATATATAGATAAAGTATAGACTATTACTCCTTTTACTCCTCTTTTAGCATTATTAGTCTTAGATAAAGTAATATAAGAAAATATAGAGATTTTAGCTTTAATATAATAACTCTTTCTACTATATTATATATATAAGTTACTTTAGTATAAGCATTAATAGTAAAGTTCTCTCTTTTGTTTTTATAAAGTATTATTCTTTTACTGCTATATACTTTATAATATTATATAAGAGATAAAATCTTATATTAGTTGTTCTCTCTAGTCTTTTTTACCTTAAGTTATTAATATAATATAATAGTTATTTGCTTTGCAATAGCTATAAAATAGTAAAATTTACTTAATAAGTAATAATAAGTCTTATATATAACTACAGCAGGGCGCGGTATATTAGCTTAGCTATAAAAAAAGTATATAACTTATTTTAAAGAGCTTTATTAAAAGTATTTAAGAACAAATATATTAATTATTAAAAAGTAGATTTATTTAAATAGAAAAGAGCAATATCTATATAGTTTAAAATAAATATATAAAATATATAGAATATACTTTTCTTATAAGCTTTATTTGCTTAAAATATATTTAGTATATTATATAAACATTTATTTAAACATTTATTTTAATAGTTTATTTATTTAATTGATAATATTTTAACTAAAATATTTATCTATATAACCTAAGATATAATATTATTTTTTTATATTATTTTCTTAAATTCCTTAGTATAGTATTATAAAAACTAAAAAAGAATAAGATTTTTATTCTTTTTCTCTCATTTATTTCTTATTATTTTTATCTTTCTTTCTTACTATACTTGATTAAGTTTATAAGCGCTATCTTTATTTATTTTAATTATTATAATTTTATAATAAGAAAATACTTTTATTTTATTCTTTTTATATTTAATTTAACAAATAAAAAGACTATTATATCTTTAATAATTAAAAATACTATATAAATTATATTCTTATTAGTTAGCAAAAATGCTATAATATATTTATTTTAGAATATGTTTATTATTTTTCTTTTATTTTATTTTATATCTTTTTCTAATTTCTCTTAAAGAACTATATTAAAAAGAAAAAAAAAGGAAATTTATAATAATCTTAAAGATCTAATCTATAAAAATCTAGAAAAAAAGAAAGAAATTATTTTTTATTATTATAATTTAACTTAAAGTATAGCTAAGCAATAGCGTCTTTTTACTTTATATTAATCTTTAAATTATTATAAAAAGGATATAGCTAAATAAGAGACTAATATTCTTTATAAATTTAAATCTTTTAATAAGAAGATATTCCGTTTTAGACTATATAGGCAAGTATTTCAGTTAGAGTATTATTAGTTAAACAAGCGAACTACTAGAGTAGACGCTCGCGCAATATATTGAATATACTTTGAGCAGATAAAACTTATAAAAGAAATACATTTTATATGTTTTTTGTATTTATTTTAAACTATATTAATATTGTTTTTTTTTTAATTTAAATAGATTTGCTTTTTAATAATTAATATATTTATTCTTAAATATTCTTAATAAAGCTTTTTAAAATAAGTTATATATTTCTTCTATAGCTAAGCCAATATATTGCATTCTATTATAATTATATATAAGATTTATTATTATTTATTAAACAAACCTTACTATTTTATAGCTATTATAAAGCAAATAACTATTATACTTTAACTATTTATTAAATATAAATGCAATCTCGTTAATACTTATGCTTATAGAAAATATAGATTTAGTTAAAATAGCTATTCCGGATAACATTAAAAAAGAATATAGTATTCTAAATAGATAGATTATATAAATTAAACTATATATTAAAATATATACTATTCAATTCCTAAATTAATTAATTAAAATAATATTTATTATATTTTATTTAGCTAAAATAGCTTTTAATTACATAATATTTTATCTAAAAGACTTTATAAGAAATAAAGAATCTTAATAAAACAATAAGACAAAAAAAATTTTATTTACTTAATAATTTTATTATATATATTAAAATAATATTTAGAGAAATTAATAAGAAAAAAGCGAATAAAAAAAGGTTATAAAATCTAAAATAGAAGTTTTTAGTATTAGTATATACTGTAATATTTAGAGTATTTATTTATAAGATTAAATAGAATAGTTTTATACTTATAGTACTATTCTATTAAAGATTATATAATAAAATAAAAAATATAATAATAACTATTAAGAGATCTATAACTTTAAGAAATATAGTTAAATTAATAATTAGAATTAATAATTAATAATAAAAAGATATTTAAATAAGCAAATTAGAAATAAAAAGTCTATATAAAGAAATTGATTTATAAAAAATCTAATAGAAATTAATATTTCCGAGAAAGAATTATGAATTAAAGTTTATTATTTTTATAGCAAATTAGAATATATTAAAAGAAATTATTTTAAAAAGGCAATAGAAATATCGAAATAATAGATTAAAATATTTAAAAAATAAAAATTAGGCAATATAAACGATTATACTAAATTAATATAAATTATTTACTATAATAATGATTATCTAATATATATCTCAGAGAAATAAAGATTAAAATAATATTTAAAAAAGCTATGAAAAGAAGTAACGTTAATTAAAAAGCTAAAGATTTAAAAAAAATTTTAAAACTAAAAAGCTATTTACTATAATAATAGAATTAAAAATTAAAGAAAAATAAATAATAATAGAATTAGTCGAGAAAATATTAGATTTTTTATAAATAGCAAATAACAATATATTAATAATAGATAACAATAACGATTTTATATTAAAAGATATTAATATTAAAACTAAATATAAACAAATTAGTATAATATTATTTAAAGTTATATAAAATATTAAAGAATATATAATATTTAGCAAATAAAAAAAAAGATATAAATACTTTAGAAACAAAAGACAAAAATACTTATTATATAAGTCTTGAACTATAGACAATTAATATTCTAGTTTATAAAAACTTTATAAATAAAATAGAAAATAATAATTAAATAAAATAAATAAATATTATTAAACTTAATAAAAAGTTTAAAGTATTAAAAGATTTAATAGATACAAAACTATAAAAGCTTTTTAAAAAAAGCTAAACTAGATTAGCTAAAAAATATATAAAAGACTCCAAAAAAGTTAAAAAAATCTAAAAGATTTATATTTTATGCTTAATAAAAAAAGATTTTTTAGTTTTTTTTAATAAAAATTTAATTAATAGTTTAAATAATTAAAAATTACTTTTTAATCTAATTTAAAATGCTTAATAATTATTAATACTATATTTTAATAATAAATTTGAAAATAATAATAAGCTTTTAATGTTTAGCTCTTTATTATAAAATAAAGAAATTAATAATAAAATATAAAAAAAAGAATTTAAAGTAAAAGCTAAAAGCAATTAAAAAGATAATAAAAATACTAATAAAAATAAGAATTAGTTTTTATTTTAAAAATAATTTATATCTAATATAAAAATATATTAATAAAATAACTATTTAATCTAGAATCTTTAGCTAGATATTCTAGATATATTTAATCTAAAATCTCTTATTAAATACTTTAAAAAAGAAAATATATATAAATAATTAAGAATTATTAGATATTAAAATTAAATTAAAGTTGAAATCGATTTTAAACAATAGTTAATTAAATTCTTTCAAAAATAGTAACAGAGTATTACTATTAGATAATATAATAATATCTATAATATTGCTGGGAATTTTCCTATTAAGAGATTTAAATTTATAATAAATATTAGCCTCTTATTTAATTATATATTTTTTATAATAGTTTAAAAACTAATAGAAAGTAAAAAAACGCTATTACTTAGCTATATTCTAAATTAAATTATAATAATAGAAAATGATTTTTTTTCTTTTTTAGGTTTTTATAGATTAAATCTTTAAGATTATTATAAATTTCTTTCTTTTTCTTTTAAATATAATTCTCTAAAAAGAAGTTAAAAGTAAAATAAAAAATAAAATAAGAAAAAATAAATAAATATACTTTAAGATAAATATATTATAGCGTTTTTACTAATTAATAAAGATATAGTTTTTATAATATTCTTAATTATTAAGAATATAATGGTCCTTTTATTTATTAAATTATATATAAGAAGAATAAAATAAAAGCATTTTCTTATTATAAAATTATAATAATTAAAATAAATGAAGATAATATTTGTAAACTTAACTAAATATCATAAGAAAAAATGAACAAAAAAAATGAAAAATAAAAATCATATTTTTTATAGTTTTTATAGTATTATATTAAGGAATTTAGGAAAATAATGTAAAAGAATAATATTATACTCTAAGCTATATAGATAGATATTTTGGTTAAAATATTATTAGTTAAATATGTAAACTATTAGAATAGATATTTATATAATATACCAAATATATTTTAGATAAATAAAGATTATAAAAGAAATATGTTTTATATATTTTTTATATTTATTTTAAGCCATATAGAGATTGTTCTTTTTTATTTAAATAGATTTACTTTTTAATAATTAATATATTTATTTTTAAATATCTTTAATAAAGCTTTTTAAAATAAGTTATATAATTTTTTTATAGCTAAACTAATATATTACACTTTATTATAATTATATACAAAGCTTGTTATTATTTGCTAAGCGAACTCTATTGTTTCATAGCTATTACAAAGCAAATAACTATTCTAGAAAATTCTTAGTAATATTATAAATATTGCTATATTATTTAATAATAATATTCTATTATTATTTTTAAAGGAACTTAATTATTTTTTATCTGAGATTAACTTTAATTTTAACTTAATTTTAATATCTAATAATTTTTAATTATTTATATATACTTTCTTTCTTAAAATATTTAATTAAAGATTTTAAATTAAATAGTTATTTTATTAGTATACTTCTATATTAAATATAAACTATTTTTAAAATGAGAATTGATTTTTATCTTTATTAATATCTTTATTATTTTCTTTTTTACCTTTAGTTTTTAGTTTAGAATTTTTTATATATATTTTATTATTAATTTCTTTATTCTATAATATAAAACTAAGTATTAAAAGCTTATTATTATTTTAAGATTTATTATTAAAGTATAACATCTATAGCTATTAAGCGTTTTAGGCTAAATTAAGAAATAATCTCTAATTATCTAAGTTATTAATTAAATCTTTATTAGAAAAAACTAAAAAATCTCTTTTTGCTAAATATAAAATTTTGATTTTTTTGATTTTTTTGATTTTTTTAATTTCTTTAAAATGTTTTATATATTTTTTTAGCTAACTTAATTTAACTTTTTTTCAAAAAGCTTATACAGTTTTATATTTATTAAATCTTTTAATGCTTTAAACTTTTTATTAAATTTAATAATATTTATTTATTTTATTTAATTACTATTTTTTATTTTATTTATAAAGTTTTTATAAGCTAAAATATTAATAATTTATAATTTAAATTTTATATATTAAGTATTTTTATTTCTTGCCTTTAAAGTATTTATATTTTTTTTCTATTATTTATTAAATATTATATATTCTTTATAACTTCATATAACTTTAAATAATATTATATTAATTAATCTATATTTAGTTTTAATATTAATATTTCTTAATATAAAATTATTATTATTATTTATTATTAATATATTATTATTTGTTATTTGCAAGAAACTTAATATTTTTTTAATTAATTCTATTATTATTTTATTTTCTTCTTCTTTCATAATTAATACTATTATTTATTTTTCTTTAATCTTTAAATTTATCATTATAATTAATAATTCTTTAGTTTTAAAAGAAAATTATTAAATCTTTAGCTTCTTAATTAATTTTATTTCTTTTTATAGCTTTTTTTAAGTATTATTCTAATTTTTATTTCTTTAAAATATATATTAAGCAATTATTATTATAATAAGCAATCTATATTAGTTTAATATAATTATTTATATTATTTAATTCTTATTTTTTAAATATTTTTATTTATTATTTTAATATTTTTATTGCTTTTTTAAGATGTTTTCTCTTAATATATCTTAATTTATTATAAAAACAATAAACTTTAGTTTATAGTATTTTTTTAGAAATATTAATTTTTATTAGATTTTTTATAAGTTAATTTCTCTATATAATCCTTTTATTTTGAACCTGCTTATTTAAATATCTTTCTTATTATTAATTATTAATCCTAATTATTAACTTAATTATATTTTCTAAAATTATAAGCCTATCAATAGCTATTATTATATCTTTTACCTTATTATATACTGTTTAATAAAATAATATTATAAGTATAAAGTTATTTTATTTAATTTTATAAATAAATATTCTAAATATTATAGTATATACTAATATTAAAGACTTTTGTTTTAGATTCTATAATTTTCTTTTATTTGCCTTTTCTTTATTAATTTCTTTAAATATTATTTTAATATATATAATAAAATCATTACATAAATAAAATGTTTTATTTATTTTATTATTTTATTAAGATTCCTTATTTCTTATAAAGTCTAAATAAAGTATTTTTTAATTAAAGACTGCTTTAGCTAAACAAAATATAATAAATCTTACTTTAATTAATTTATTTAGAAATTGAATAGTATATATTTTAATACATAGTTTAATTTATATAATTTATTAATATAGAGTATTATATTCTCCCTTAAATTTATCTAGAATGATTATTTTAATTAAGTTTATGCTTCTTATAAGCTTTAATATTAATAAAATTATATTTATATTTAATAAATAATTAAAATATAATAGGTATTTGCTTTATAATAGCTGTATAACAATAAAGTTTATTTAATAAATAATAATAAGCTTTATATATAATTATAATATAATATAATATATTAGCTTAGCTATAAAAGAAATATATAATTTATCTTAAAAAAATTTATTAAGAGTATTTTAAAATAAATATATTAATTATTAAAGAGTAGATTTATTTAAATAAAAAATAATAATATCTATATAACTTAAAATAAATATAGAGAATATATAAAATATACTTCTTTTACAAGCTTTATTTGTATAAGATATATTTAGTATATTGCGCAAGTATTTATTTTAGTAGTTTGTTTATTTAACTAATAGTACTTTAACTAAAATACCTACCTATATAGCTCGGGATATAATATATAACTAAATTAGAAATCAGCTAATAGCTATAGAATATATACTTCTAATCTTATTAATTATATTTAAGCTATTTCTAGATAATTTAAATAGTTACAAGTATATTAGATAGTTATTCTAGCTATTTTTCCTTTTTATTTTTAGTATATTTAAATTTTTGCAATTTATTTAATTTTATTATTAAGCTATTACTAGTTATATATATTCTCTTATTTACTTAAATACTAAACAGACTTTACTCTTACTTTAAGATAAGTTTTAACTTAATCTAATAATACCTTATTACTATATAGTATCTTAGAAAACCTTTTATTACTAAAAATTCCGCATTTTATTATTAATATTGCAAATAATAGATATAAAGAATAAAATAGATATATTGGGTATATATAATATAATATAGAGTATAAGAATATACTAATATAATATAAATATTATTTTTCTATTTATAGGCAATTGTTATAGTTCTTTGATAATTAAAAAACATTAGAATATACTTTACCTAATTGGATATAGTATCTAGCTCTAGTATATTTATATTGCATTCTTAGCTAGCTCCTACAATAATATTATTAACTTCATATCTAATAATAGTTATAATTCTTAACAATATTAAAGCAAAAATAATAATTTCTCTAAATAAAAGAAAAGAAAATAACCTTTAATAAATTGAAGAATATATTTACTTTAGAAGAAGCTTTTAAAATATTTAATTTAAAAAAAAATTTTATAATTTATATTAATATATTAAATAAAATAATAAGTATTTATATTTTATAAGTTGAAAAATTCATTATTCATTATTTAAGTAAATTATTATTAACAGAAATAAATTATATAATAATAGATAAGGAAATATTAATTATTATAATATTATTAAAATACTCAAGAATATATATAGAAAGAATAATTATGGTAATTAATATATTAATAAATTATGAAAATTTAATTTTATTACTTAATAATAAAGAATTAAATTAAAGATAAAGCTACTAAATAAATATAATATTAAAATTTAACTTTTTTATTTAATATATTGCCAGAATAAATAATATAATAGCAAATACTTTAAATAAATAACTTAATTATAAAAAATATAATTAATATTTTAAAGAACTAAAAAAAGACTTAAAAGTATAAATATAATAAAAAAGTATAAAGAAATTATAAGAAATAATAATATATTAAAGATAATAAGATATTAAAAGGTCTTAAAAACTTATAAGAAAATATAAGAAATAAATAATTAAAAAAACTTATAATAAAATATAAAAAAGATATCTATAAAATATAGAAATATTAAAGGATAAAAAAGGATTACTAAAAATTAAAAAAGTTATTAAGATTAATTAAATTACTTAATAAATTAAAAATTATTATAGTAATAAACTTTATTATAAGATTATTAAAATTATATAATCTAAATATAAGCATTTTATATAATATAATAATTATAATAATAAATAAAGTCTCTAAATAAATAAAATTTATCTTTTATAAAATTATAATAAATATTTCTTAACTTATAAAGCTTTTAATAAAAGAAATATTTATATATAAAAGTATTTTAGGAAAAATAATTATCAATAAAAATAAACTTTTTATATTTTATTTTATAAGGAAACTAAAGAAAGCTTTAAGAATATAAATAAAAATATTTATAGCACTTTGTTCTTAATTAAATAAATAAACTAAAAAGATCAATTAAACCTTAAAAGACTATTGAGAGATCTTTTATTTAAATAAATAAGAAAATTAAATTAAACTCTTATTAATTGCATAAATAATAATTAATTCTATATTTAATAAAAATATGAAAATAATCTCTTAAGAAATAAAAATAGAATTTTTAATTTAATTTAAGGCAGAAAATATAAATATATTAATGGTTAAGGATTTTATAGAAAATATATAATAAATATAGATTAAAGTAAAGCAAAGATTAATTTAAGCATTTAAAAAATAAATAAATATAAATAAATAAATAAATAAGAATATAATATTTATAAAAGAAACTATATATTATTAAGTATTAAGAATTTAATGAATAAAAAACTTAAAAGACTTTATATTAAAATATTTTTAATTAAAGATATTAAAGATATAATTATAATACTAAATTTATTAAGAATAAAAACTTTTTTAAAATTTTATTTTTTATTTTTAAAGAAAGTTAAATTATTAATAAAATTAATAATAAAATAAATTTATATAATTAAAGATAAATTAAAAATTGAAAAGATTTTAAAAGAAGATTAAAGTTCTTTTTTAATTAAATAAGAAAACTTCTTATTTAAAAATAATATTTAAAAACCTAAAAAAAACCTAAAAAACACTTAAGAATTTTAAAAAAATAATATAAAAGGAATAATATTATACTTTAAACTATATAAGTAAGTATTTTAATCAAAATATTATTAATTAAATAAATAAATTATTAAAGTAAATACTTATACAATATACTAAATATACTTTAAGTAAATAAAGCTTATAAGGGAAATATATTTTATATATTCTTTATATTTATTTTAAATTATATAAATATTACTCTTTTTTATTTAAATAAATCTGCTCTTTAATAATTAATATATTTATTCTTAAATACCTTTAATAAAGCTCTTTAAAATAAATTATATATTTCCTTTATAGCTAAGCTAATATATTATATCCTGCTATAGTTATATATAAAGCTTATTATTATTTACTAAGCAAACCTTACTATTCTATAGCTATTACAAAGTAAACAACTATTATATATATATTTTTAAGATATTTAATTAAATATTAAATATTTAATTTATTTTTATAGTTTAATTATTTTAGAAGATAATTAGTTTTTCTATTTACTAAATATTTGTCTATAATCTATTTAATCTTATAGATCTAGTTATTATTTTTTTTCATTATTAATAAAAACCAGGACTAGCTATATTTTACATATATAATAGAAAAAATCAGATTCTTCTAAAGTTAGTTCCAGCTAAATAATAGATATAATGAAATTAATATTTATTATTAAAGATAAATTAAGTTAATAAACTAGATATTTAATTCATTTAAAAACAATAAAAAAACCGATTTCTTGAATAAATAATTTCTTATTATTTAATTTTAAAATTGAATAATTATAATATAAGCGTAAAAACGTCTTATTTCTAATAATAATATTTTTATAATTTAAATTATAATAGTGTTTTAATGTAATATTAGTCTATATAATAGCTTTAGCTATTTAATTCTGCTTTATTTAATAAAATTTAATAATATCTAGATTATTTAAATCTTTATTAAATAAAAGATTTAATAGATTATTTATTCTAAAACTAATAACAATTTTATTTAAATTAATACAAAAATTTTTTTTAACTAACTTATTAATACTAATTTATAAAAATAGAATAATATTAATAAAATCTAAGTTAGAATAGATAAAAAAGAGATATTATAAAATTATCTCTATTTTCTAGTTTATATTTTCAGATTATTTATTTATTTATAAATAATAAACTGTTAATATTAGTATTTTAGTTTTTATCTTATTAAAAACATTTTTCTATAGAGCTAATATAAATTTTGAATTACAACTATTAATAATTAAATATAAAATCTTTTAATTATAACATATTAAAATAGTAATTAGATTATTTGCTTAATTTTCTATATTATAATCTTTTTAGCTAAATATAAAAAAATTTCTTTTAAGAATTTATATATTTTAATAAAAAGTATATTATATTTAGTAATAGATAATAGAAATATAAAAATAGAATCAAGTGCAATTATATAATAAGAAATATTTAGAATCTAGATAAAATATAAAAAACTATATATAATATATCTTTTAGTATTTTTCAATTAATATTTATAATAATATTTAATATAATTAGTTATTTATTATAAGAGTTTCTGAATATAAATAGATATAATAATTTAATTATAAGTTTTTTAAATACTATTGTATTTTTGTTAATTATAAGTTAAATTTAATATTTTCCTTAACTATAGACTAAAATATACAAAAGTGTTCTTTTTTATTTATATTGTTAATATAATAGATTAAATTGTTTTTTAAATAAAACTAGAGCTTTTAAGATCAAAAACCCTTTTTATTAATATTTTTAATTAGACTAAATATATATTTCTATTTTTTATTATCTTTATATGTTTATTAAAAGCGGTTTTTAAAATCTTTTTCTATTTTAAAAAATATAAGGTAATATAATAGATATCTAATAGTTCCTCCGTTTAAATATATTTAAATAAATTATATAAAATTAAACTAGTCTAAGACCGTAGCTAATTATAATAAAATATTTAATATAATATAAAGTTTTTTAAATTTATAATATATATTAATATTAAATTATAAAAAAATAAATAAAAGTATTAATTAGCTAAAGATTTAATTTATTAATAGAAATAAATATAAACTTAAAATAATAAATAAAATTTTTTTATAATATAATTTATATATATAGTAATTTAAAGTTTTTATATTTTTAAAAATTTATAATCTTTTATATAAATTATACATTTTATCCGTTTAATAATCTAGATAAAATTGATAACTTTTAGTTTTATTAACTTGTATTTTAACTTAGCTAAAATTAAACATTTATTAAGGAAAAGAATTGATTTAATATTATTATAGCTGAAATCCATTTTATTTCCCTTAATATAATAAATTATTATATTAAAACCCTATTTCTTTAATATATTAATATTAATAAATAAAGAATAAAGGATTTTAAAATATATTTTATAATTTATAAAAAAAATATTTCTTTAATTAATAATATTTTATTAATTTAAGCTTTTTTAAAAAATTGTTTCTAGGTTTTCTCTTTCTTTAATATAAAGCAAAGTATAAATATTTTATATAACTATAAAGACTCCACGGATTACAAATAATATAATATATAATTTTAAAGCTAATTTATAATTATAATAAAATTAAGGCTATTTATTCTTCAGTTTAATAAAATAATAGATAAATAATTTAAATAAGTTTTACTAAGACTAATAAAAATATTATATAATTAAAATAAAATAAAGATTTTTTAAAGATAATTAAGATATTTATTAAATATATTACTAAAGATAATTATATTATTAATATAAACCTAGCAAAAGATATAATATAATTAAAGGATTAAATTAATCTTCTATTAAATATAAATAATTTTTTTTTAGAAATCTATTATAGTAATATTAAATTATTTGCTATTGCGGTAGCTAATAATAATAAGCTTATAATAGTCTTTTTTATATATTAGCTATTAATTAAATAAGCTAATATAATTTATAATATTTATATATTTAATTTTTTAGATAATAAATATAATAAATAACTATAAAAATATTAAATAAGAATCTAGTTTTATAATCTTGTTGAAGCTATGTATATTAACAATAATTTATTCTTTTTAAAAAAAAAAATTTCTAAATCTATAGATAGTTTTTTATATAATTAAAACTAAAAAACTATATTAAATTAGATATTTTATAAATAAAAGTTTGTTTTGCTTTTATAATTTATTGAATCTTTTATTAACTAGTTTTTTTTTAAAATATTAATAGAATAAACCTTCGATACAATAGATTATATTTTTTTAATAATATTAATAAATATCTGTTTTAACTCTAATACATTTATAATACTAACTAATAGTCTTTATATTTTAGAAAATACTTTAGCCGTTTAAATCAATTAATCTATAATATAATAATTATTATAAATTATAATATTGTTTAGTATAACGATTTCAAATAAAGATTTACTAAATAATAAATTTTAATTATATAATAATAATCTTTTTATTATAGCTATAGCAATAAGAAATTTAATAGTTAGATTAATAGTCTTTTTAAACTAGCTTTTAGATTCTTTAAATGGCTAAGCTATTAAATAAGCATTTTCAAAAAAATAATAAATTTTTTTTTCTTCGAAATTTTATAAGAGTTTTAAAAAAAAATTTACAAATATAATAATAAATTTATTATATATATTATAAGCTTAAATATAAAAGTAAAAATCTTTTCTATTCTAAAATTAAAAAAGAGATTATCTTTTAGCTAAAAACTAAAATCTCAATTTTTTTAATAAAAATTTTCTCTTTATTTTTACTAAAAAAAAATAATAGAATTTAATAGAACTATTATTTATTTAAAAGAATATATAGTTTAATTTATTATATAATTATCTTTAATAGTAATCTTTATTAATATAGTTAAGCTATAACTCTATAGAATAACAATATTTTAATTGGTATTAAGAATTAATTGTTTAAAATTTAAAATATTTCTTTTAATAAATATCTTAACTTTTAAGCTATTAATAATATAAAACTCCTAGTAAATATCAACAATTATAGATTCTTTTTTTGTATTTTTACTAGAAATATAAAGATTTAATAGAATATATTTATTATAATTATAAAGTTCATTATTAATATTATATATATAGATAATACTATTAAATAATTTGATTTTATATTCAGGTATTAATTATAAAAATTCCTATTTATTAATAATATAGTATATTTAAAATCAGTATAGAAATATTCTAATTTACTATTTTGATTAAAACTTATTAAGATTATAATATAATACTATAAACAGAAATTACTTTAAAGTTTTTTTAAGAAAATACTAAAGCTATAGATTTAAAAATTAGAATATTAATTAGTATAATATATTTAATATTAATCTTAAATACTTTAAGAAATTATTTATAAAATTATAAATATTTATATAATTTATTATTAAAATAGAACTCAGTTTTATAATATTAATATTTAAATAATATATTAGAACCGGTAACAGATCTATTAAAAGTCTTATTATAACTAAACTATATATTTAAATAGAATTGCTTATAACTATTATTATAATATTAGTAATTCGTAAATAGATTACATCTTGTCTATAAATTATAATTATATAAAGTCTTATTTTCGCTAGAAATGTTATTTGGCGAATTAACTAATAATATAGATTATTGCTTATAAGAAGATTTACTTAAAATATTCTTATTCTATTAATTAACAGATATTATATAGGCTATCTATAAACATTAATGGTTTTAAGCGGACTGAAATAATCAATATTAATTATTATATAAAATAAAACGCTATTAATATTGCTAATTAGACTAGAAAGGTTATAGTGAAATAGACGCACTTTTTCTGTCTAATAAGAATATTTTATTATTAATATTAAATCTTAAAATAAAGTTTTAAGCTCTTATTAAATATTGTTTAAAAGATTTATTTATTAATTATAATACATTTAGTAAATATTATTCAGATTATAGCTAGAAAAACGCTATTAAAATAGTAATAATCTTAGATATTTTTAGTTATAATTATCGAAACTTTAATACTAATTCGGAATCTAATATTAACTACGCTTCGGAATAGATCGGTTCAACCTAGTAAAAGTTAGGCTAGATCGGGTCGGTTTGCTGGGTCGGGTTAGGTTATAGACTTTTTAATCCGACCCAATCCGACCCATCTTTCCCTGGATTGAATTAGATACTATTTTTAGTATATTTTTAATATAATTTTAGTATATTTTTTTTTGAAAAAAAAAATCGAAAGATTGATAGAAAGATTGATAGAAAAATAGATAAAAAATTTAAAAAAAAATTGGATAGGTTGACCTAGGAAAATAACCCGATCCAACCCGATCTATCGATTTTTAATCCAACCCGACCCAGCTATAACCCGATCCAGCCTGGGTTGGTTTGTCTATTTTCCAACCCAACCCAACCCGATCCATTCCGAAGCGTAATATTAACTAATAAATTAATTATTTTTTTATTTGAAAAATTTAAACAACTCTGTGGAATAATAATAATAAAACTTATTTTATATTTCTTTTCTAGATTTTAATTAATAAATAAATACTTTAATATTAATAGATTTAATAGATTTTAATATATTAATTTGCAATTTAATATCTAAGTTCTACTATATCTATATTAATTAATGAAATATTAAATTAAAATAGATATTTTTTATATAATTAATATTTTACTATATATAACTTATTAGCTAATAGTCGTTATATATATCTAAAAGAATAAATTTTTTAAAAGTAAATAATATTAAAGCAATAATATAAAAAAGCTTAAAACGTTAAATAAGATATAATATCTAATAATTAATAAATATTATCTTTAATACTGCTTTTTTAAAAGCTTTAATCTCTATAATATATTAGATTAATATCTTGTTTTGCAAATAAATATTAAAATTGTTTTTTATTAAGGCTTTTTATTTTAATTTTATATAGATTTTTAATTTGTTTTATAAATAGATATATATTTTAATAATTAATATCTTTTTTATTATATATTATTAGTTTAATATTATAATTTAAAGGGAACATAAAATCGAAAAAACTGAGCTTTTTTATTTTTTACTAATTAAATTCTATAATAATATTTATATTAGTTAATTTAAAAGAACCTAGAGGTTTTAAAAAACTTTAAAGTCTTCAAGGCTTTTTCTTATCTAGTTAACAATTAAAATAATAATTTATAATTTTATTAATAATATTAGTAAGCTTTCATTATTGTTAGTTATTAAATCTAGCTATATTCTTCGGTTATTAAGATTTATATTTAAATTAGCTATTAAAATTAATAAAATAATAATAAATAACTTTATTAGCTAAAATAACTAAGATTAATAAATAATTAGAATTTAATAGAATTTCTAATAGTATTAGATCTAATATACTCTTAATAAATAGTAAGTTATTTATAAAATAATATATAAATCGAATAAAATTATTAATTTTTTTAATAATTAATCTAATAAATAATTTATTAATAGCTTAACTTATTAACTAGATATCTCTAGTTTCTATTAATATATGTAAAAAAGTAATAATTAACTATTAATTAAAGTTATTTTAATCGGAAAAGATAGAATCTTTATACTAATAAAGTAATAATAAACCTAGTCTAAGAGAAACTCTTATAATATGTTAAATAACCTATTATAAAGTGGAACTAATCAGATTGTTTAACTATTAATAACTAAAATAGATAAATATTTTGAATTAAAAAATAAAAATAATAGCCTAATTATTAGCAATTAAAACTAAAATATTAATAATAAAAAACAACTAATATAATAGTTACTAAGCAAGCAAATTGTTGAAAGAATTACTAGTATTGATTATATAAGCGGAAAGGATATTGTTAAAAGTATTATTTAATAAAAGTTTAAAAAATGAAGCTTTTTTTAATATAAGGAATTATATAGTCTAAAAGGACTAATAATAAAAGCTTATAGAAATATTCTATTCTTATAAATAGTTTATTAAATATAAGAAAACTAATAATATATATAAAATATAATAAACTATTATCTTTTTATTTTAAAATAATCGAAAATCCAGATTTTATAGAATAATAAGGCAATAAAAAACGGATAAGCTATTAACTATAGATAACAAGCTTTGCCGGAGAATTAATAAAACTATTAGATATTTAAATAGTACTATTAATAAGTTTCTAGTAGAACTAAGATATTACTACTATTTGCTATATTTAAATGAAATAATCTAATTTAAAGAATAATATATAATTAGTTAAATTTATTTGAAAAATCTATTAACTAATTTATTTACAAATATATATTTAGTTATTAAATAACTAACTATTTCATTATTACTTGTAATAGATTATTAAATAGAGTTAATTTTAGTAGATTATTAAAATAGCAATGTAAGTGTTAGAAAAGGAAAAAAGAAATAAAAAATATAGTAGTAAAAAACTTTTATATAATATCTAGTTAAAAAATAGTATAGATTAATATATATATTAGATATAGTATTTAGAAACTAAGATTTAGTTTTAAATAGATAAATAATAAGCTAAAGGGTATATTAAAATTCTAATGAAAAATAACATTAATAATTTTTAAAATAATAGTATTTCTTAAGTAGATAAAAACTTTAAAAGATTTAATAATTAACTAGCTTAAAGTTTTAACTTGAATTTAATTAAAAAATATAAAAATAATATTATTAATAGTTTAAAAAAAAGAACTTAGTATTTAATAATATAAAAAAAGTTAAATATTAATAAAGAAAGATATAAACTATACTTTTTTTATAAAGAAATTAATAAATAGTTTAGAGACTAAGAGATAAAAGATTTACTTTAAAAAGCAATTAATTATAATAATAATAATAATAATTTCTAAAAATAAACTATTATCTATTTTAAAATTTTTATTATATATTTAGAGTTTTTTTTTAATATATTTTATTATTATATTACTATTAAAACTTTTTTATAAGATCTATTATTTTTTTTAAATAAAATAGATTTAAAGCTTTAATTTTAACTTAATTTATCTTTTTAATCTAGTTTTAAAAAATTCTAAATTTTATAAAAACAAGTTTTTTATTTTATATTATTACTTTATATTGCTTTCTTCTATATAATTTAATTTTTTATTATTAATATTAAAAGCTTAATAAGAAGTAAGAAGGTTATTTAAAATATTTAATAAAATAAATAATTATTAATATTATTATATTAAGCTATATTATATAGTATTATATTAAAGTTTTTATAAATAAAGTTAATAACTATTTCTAATATTTTCGCGGATTTTAAGTAGTCCATAATGCTATATTACGACGATGTTCGGGCTCTGTATATAAATTTTGGTAGGGACCGCGAAACTCTGGGCGAGCCTAACCTATAATTGGTTTAGTTTGTGGAACCAGAAAAAACCCCCCCTGAGTACACACGGGAAGATGTCATCCTCGGTCATCCTCGCTAAATCTCAAGTTCAACCCTTATGCTTAACGCACGTTCGTCTGAGGAGGGGTAGAACTACCTGGCATGTCCCATGTTTTCGACTACCGCCTGCTCCACGCTTTCCAGCCTGCCTTACTGCAGGGGACTCCGATTACATACATTACAAGACAACTAATGAAACTCAAGGACTCCTTCTCGATTAAGCCACTTGGAGCTTATCAGTGCTTTTGCGAGAACTTTTGTCCGTCGACGCTGAACCATACGTACGATATAGCTCTGATTTCGGCGTGAAACTCCCTCGAAGAAGCATCAGCCCTGTCGGCCGATATTAGAAGCCAATGCGATTTTTTTCAGACGTTTAGTACAGATCTCAGCAAGCCTTAGCTCAGAATCACACGATAGCCTCAAGAAAGCTTCGTCCTTAGATCAAGTCCTTGGAGGCGGCATCAAGACACGGTATGGTCTTGTGGACAGGACGATGGGGATTCGCCACACGAACATGGATGCATGGTATGAGAGTCATTCATCAAATTAGGCGGCCGATAGTTGACCACAGCCATATTCGGATTTAATCCTCCTCTAGCCGCTCGTAGGTAGAATGTGACCGGGCATTGAGGTGTTTGATGTCGTATTCACGTCGCATTTGCGCTCGACTGCGAGGCAAAGGGAGGTTACACCACAAGCACATGCGGCGTTCGTGAGGATCCGTAATTATAGCAGAACACGCCTCTCCAAAGCAGACCGTAGCCTCCTCCCCAGTCTTCCTAGCGAATGTGGATTTGCAGGCTAGGCATAGGTGACCATCCTTTGCTGAGCAGATGCAAAGGCTCTTATTGGACTGCACTGATGGCTGCGTTTTGGTGCCCAGTAGTGACCTCTTGTGCGGTGTCCCGTGTTTCCAGCAACCAATGCACATGCTTCTGTAGCGACTACGGAGGGTGTCTTCTTTTCGATTCATGAACGAGTCCCTGATAATACAAGCTTCGCACACAGGCAATGAACACATACGGCAGCTTCTGAGCGTATATGACCCTGCAGCATGGGAAGGTTCAATGCACTTGAAAACCGTTTTTGCCTTCAAAGATTCCCATAGTCTAGTCTCATGGGTGCCAACGAACAAGTCGCGACCACGGTTTGCGCTTCCAGTGCCAAGGCCGTGCAAAACAGCCCGGTACTGCGAGTTGACCCTTGCAAGCTGTACCAGGTCTCCAAAAGCGAGGATTGAGACTAGTCCTTCTGTGAAGGGGTAATGCATCAAAACGTCAAGTAAAGACGCCATGTACGCGCAAAAGTGGATTGACCATAACCGGTAGAATTGCTGTGAAGCTCACAGTGTCACTTACCAGATCAGATGCCAATTTCCTTCTTGCCAGCCAGCTATGGGTACGGGAAGTTGGACATCTGCATGATCTGCATTCCCTCGAGACGTGCGACTTACGATGGAATGCCTGGTCAGCGGTCACTGACTCACTGGTCGGCCCTCCATGAGCCCCAGAATAAGCGCTTACCGCGGCTGTTTCGCTCCGATTCCATACGTCAACCGTCGTGTGTGCAAACCCGAGACTAAGAGCTAACATTTCTCATTCCATCTCTAGACTAGAGCAATTGGCCAACATGACAAAGAAGTGCGTTCATAAAGGCTGCGGGAAGAGCTTCGATGATCCTGAGGAAACGTGCACCTACCATCCGGGGCCTCCAGAGTTCCACGAGGGTCAGAAAGGTGTCTGCGAACCCACCCGACGCTCTACGACCAACGCAATTGATTGACTGAGGACGCAGGGTGGAAATGCTGCAAAACCCGGGTCTTGACGTTCGACGAATTCTTGTCAATTCCACCGTGTACGACTGGAAAGCATTCTACTGTTGATGACACACCAAAAGATGAGTCCGACAAGGCTACAACGGCTGCTAAAGATACGCCGGCCCCCACCCCGGTCGCGCATCCGGTTGCGTCAAACAACAAGCCTCAACGAGCGCCGGTGGCTCAAGCGCCTCAACCCACTGCTCCACCTACGACAGCCCCAACGGCGGAAGAATCCGACTCGGATGGTCCGTTGGCATCCATACCACTCGATGCAGCTTGCAAACGGCGTGGCTGCAACGTAAACTCGGATGAAAGTATTAAACCGGCAAGAGAAGGTGAAATATGCACCCATCATCCTGGTCAACCGATATTCCACGAGGGTAGTAAGGGATGGACTTGCTGCAAAAGAAGGGTTTTGGAATTCGATGAGTTCATGAAGATAGAAGGGTGCAAACAAAAAACAAAACATCTATTTGTGGGTAGCAAGAAATCTCAAGAGCAAGAGCAGAAAATCAAGGATGTCAGGTACGTTTCGACGCCAGGCTGACGGAGCACGCCTGACAAGACTGCGCTAGGCATGACTATTACCAAACACAGACCACTGTGATAGCGACTTTCTTTCTCAAAAAGATCGACAAGAATCGAGCGAAGGTCAGATTTATCTCGGCGCAAACCCTCTCACTTGATCTTCCCACTGCCGACCACAAGCATTACCAAGCGGACATTCCGCTTTTCGGACCGATCAAAACTGAGGAGTCATCGTTCAAGATCATGGGCACCAAATTGGAGCTTACCCTCGTGAAGGCCGCGGAGACTGGTTGGGCCACGTTGAGAAGTGATGAACAGAGGACGAATGAAATCATTCAAGTCGGACCCGCTGGGCGAGCTTGAGCGCCTGCTCATACAGCAATGGATGGGCACTCAGTAGCGGTGAGTTGAGGGCGATCAAAGTCGGCCGAAGCGACAAGAGACGCTGCATTCACAACTCCCAGTAGGCAAAGGCATACTGACAGCCGCCGGATTGAGGCTTGCCCAAGGCAAGTTTGATGAATGCCATAACCCATGCGAAGCTGGCGACTTTCCTAGGTACGGTGATCCTCAACCATCCGAGAAAGTCAGCCTGTTCTTCAGCTGATCAAGGGAAGACGTGACCGGAGGCCTCAAAGCGAGAATTGGCAAGATGCGGTGCATGCCAGTGCTTGTACTCGGCAAAGATTGCATGAAATCAATGCAATCGTGATCGACGTTCGTAGATAGCAAGAATATTAGCTCTGATCATTCCATACCTTCCATCAACTCTGGCTTGTCAAGATGCATTGATCGTTCCTTCGTCCACTCTTTCAAGAACTTCCACTCATCGCCTTCTTCTTCGCCCCGCTTATAGTGATTGCGGAAACCCCAGGCCTGTGCCACTCGATCTGCAAATTCTCTTTCCTGCTTTCGAGTCCACCTTTGATACAGTGGGGTCCCGGATCGCCAAACGACTCTGTTCGAGTTGTACGACGTGGTCACTGCCACGTATCCAGTAACCGACGTTGAGGCAAAGAAGGTCATAAAACAAGCAAAAGACATCCAGAAGGCAAAGCCGGGCTCAAGCCTATCCGAATAGTCCGCCCATGCGGTAGCCAGTTGGTGCGACATCAAAGGCGTACACCCAACAGCGAAGACGGAAGGGGCAGCCTTACGCAGGCATCTGTTGCGTACGTATGCGCTAGTTGACACAGTCGTTTGAATGACGCTGAGACACAAGGCTAGGTCCCTGCTATCGATCGCGGCATCCAGTGCAGCGCTCGCAGTTGACAAGGGAACTGCAGCCTTCACGCTATTAGGGTTTGCCTCTGTATATGTGACAGGCGTCGAGCTAGGCTGGGGTGTTGGTTTGACAGCGTACAGATCAAATATGTATGGGAAGGTGTGTGGACGTCGCAAGGCTGAAAGCGCTGAGATATACACTTCAAGTATTGCTGGTGTGATAAAAGTTTTGGGGTTTGTGATTATTCGGTAGGCGGTGTCTGCAATTTTGTCTTTCCATTCATCACGCTGGGTTTGACTCAATTGACTGATAATGCTGTCCGTGAAAGCACTTGTAGTTGCAGGCTTGCTTTGTTTGCCCAGGGCAGAAGAACCTGGTGACGCTTCGGCGATGGTGAGAGCTAACCGCTGGCAAGAGCCCAGTGCGTCAAGCAAGGTCGCTTCGTCCGGTTCAGAGGGTGTCTCAACGACACGAGAAGCTTTCCTTAACCTCGTTGACCAGTCACCGTGTGCGCCTCCACTCTGGTTCAACGGACGATTGATGTGTGATTGTGGTAGTCCAAGTGGGGCTTTTTGGTCTCGATTTCCCTGCGATGGCGCGTAAGTAACATAACACCTTCGTGATGTTCGACTCTGCTGGAGCGGTCCCAAAGAGGATGGAGGGGATGGACAGTTTTGGCGCGTATAGCAGGAAAGTGGTGTCCTCAAGCAGCTCCTCTGAAAGCACAAGCTAGACTTGACCATTGAGACAGGGTCTAGAGAGTTCCCACTGCAAAGTAGCTATACTGACTATCATGCACTTGCTTGTGGTAAACTTGAGTTCGTAAAAGGTTGAGCAAATCCTTGGGACAGTAATTGGCACCCTCTACAATATGAGTAGTGACTAGCATCTACAAATTGGTTTAAGGCTCTGAGAATGCAAATATAATCCGAGCGATTCGAGCGCTCTGAGCGGTTTCGGAGCGCTTTAATACATTAAAAATACGCTTATTAAGCTAAAAAAGATAATAATAAATTAAGTTATTATATTTTTAAAAAGAATTTATATTATTTTAATTCTTAATAGAAAATTATAAGATTTAAATTAAAATAATATTTAAAATCCTATTTCTTATTTTAAAACACTTCTATTTTATTTAATAATATATATAATTTAAAAGTAATAATATTTTTAAAGTCTTTATTAAAAATACTTTTAATATAATATATAATATTATTTATATAGTTTTAATATAAAAAAAGAATTAAAAAAATATAAAAGTTTTTTTTTAGTTAAATTAATTAAATAACAAGAAGGTCTAGAGTTTTTTTTAGAAAAAAACTCTTCTAAGAAAGTTAGATTTCTAGTAATAGAGAATAGATATCTTAGTAATATATTTTAGTAATAAAGAAAAGGCATTTTAATTATTATTAATAGTAAAGTATTTGACTAAAAATCTTGTTAAAGCGATTTATTATATTATATATTATATATAATAATAAGAGAACAATAGCAAGTACCTTAATACATCTATAAATTGGTTTTAGACTCAGAGAATACTTATATAATCTGAGCGATTTAAGCGTTTTAAGTAGTCTCTAAGCGCTTTAATACGTTAAAAATATAATTATTAAGCGGAAAATATAATAATAAGAATAATCGCTATATTTTTGAAAAATATATATATTATTTTATTTCTTAATAAAAAGTTATAAGATTTAAGCTAAAATAATGCTTAAGATCTTATTTCTTATTTTAAAACATTTATATCTTATTTAATATTTTATATATTTTAAAAATAATAGTATTTTTGGAATCCTTATTAAAAATATATCTAGTATAAAATATATTACCTCCTATATAGCCTTAATATAAGAAAGGAATTAAAATTAAAAAAAGTTAAAAAAATAAATTTTTAAATAAATTAAATAAGCGGATTAAGTATTTAAAGTCACTCGCGAGAATCGGCGTTGCTCGCTAGCAAACTAGCCTGCTTAGCTACTTTAAAGTGCTTATAAAACTAGATATAAAATTGCCTGCTTTAGCTAAGCTTAAAACGCTTAAAGTATTTAGATTTTAGTTTATTAATTTATAAATATAGATAGTAAGTAATAACTTATTATTTTATATATTATTTAAAAAATAAAATTTACAAAGAAGCTAATAATAATAAAATAATTAATATATAGACTTAAAAATAATATTAAAATGAATAATAATACTATAGAGTAAATATATAGAAAAATTAAAGATTTAAAGTAATATTAATAAAGTATAATCTCGCTATTAAATTTAAATTTATTATTATTTTAGTATATTTAAAATAATAACTTAAAATACATAACTTAGGCTTTATAAATAAGTTTTTTTCTATTTCTAAATAACTTAAAGCTTTATAAGTATAATAAGCAGATTATTTATATAATAACTTAGTTATAGTTATTAATAGAGTTATTAGTTAGTTTAAATCGCTATTTATTACTAAAGTCTTTTTAGATAAAAGTCTTTTAGCTAGTATAAAAATCAAATTATATAATTGCTTTTATTAGTTTAAAGTTATTAAATATATAAGATTTTTACTTTATTTAATTAGTAATTTTTATTTTATTTATTATCTTAGAAAATGTTAATAAGAAAGTAAGAGTCTATTAAATTACTCTTAAATAACTATAATAAAGAATAATAAATTAATTAATTCTTAATAAGAAATTTCTATTAACTGTCTATTAACTATCTATTGACTATCTATTAGGTATAAATATTATAAAAATAAATAAATATATTATTAATTGTATAAAAAATATATTAAAACTATTAAGATTGAATAATTTGATTAATATTGTATTAAAAATATTCAAAAATTATTAAAATTGAATAATTTTATTAATATTGTATAAAATTCTTAAAATTTATAAATAAATTTTTAAAAGTTCAAAAAGTTGCGGTTCGACGCGTTAAAATAATAATAAAAATAGAGTTATAAAGTGTATTATATACGCTAACGTATTTTAAATATAATACACCTAAGTTTTTAAGATTTAATATATATATTTTAGCTTCCCGCCCCTAATATTAATACTATTAATAATTAAATAATAATTATTCAATTTTCATTATAATTATACTTAATAGACAGTTAATAGATAGTTAATAAATAGTTAATAGAAACTTAATAGAGATTTAATTAACTATTTTCAATAATATATTGTTTACAAAGGACTTTCTATTTAATATTATATGTTAATAACTGAATCTTAATATGTAATTTGTATTCTATATAATTTACTTTTAATTTACCTTTAATTGAAGCTTATTTTCATACTAATAAGTTGTAAAATATATATTTATTAAATCTTTTATTATTAATATTAATAGTTATTTAGACTTTGAACTCTTTATATTTACTATTAGTTTTTACATTCCTTTATATAATAATACTTATATAGCTATATATTATTATTTAATATTAAATAACTTATTAGCTTTTTTTGAGTATTCAAATAAGATTTAATATTCTTAATTATATTAAGAGACCAAAAAAACTCTTTATATTTAATATATAGCTTTTTAAATATTATATTATATTAATAAAATAAATTCTTTTTTTAGATATAGCTTTAGGCTCTATATAGACTATAAAGACTTTATAAGTTTTAATTAATTTAAATATAACTAGCCTATTTAATATATAATAAAATTAGTTTAATATTTCTTAACAAACTAAATACTTAGATAAAGTATTATAGCTTTTAAATACTTTTTAATACTTTTAATATACTATTAATAAGCAAATAAATATTATTGTTGCAAAGTTAAGAATAATAATATTCTTTCTAGGATTCTTTTCTTTTTTAATATTACTATTAAACTATAATTGCTCTTCTTTATATTTAATAATATAGTTTTTATTTTATTAGTTATTATTAGACTTAAAACTCTCTATTTTGCTATAATAAAAATAAAAAGAATCGTAAAAGCTATTTCTAAAGTTATAATAGCTTTAATAATTAAGATTGTTATATAAACTAATAATTTATTTATATTTTAATATTATTGCTATTGTTTTTTATTCTTTAATTTCTTTAATATATATAAGTTTTATTAATTAATTATTTTTATATACTAGCTATTATTAATTATAAATTTTAAAAATAACTTTCTTATAATATTTTTAATAAAGAAAATATTATAAACAATTATTAAATTATATTTAAATAGATTTAAAGCTTTTCTAGTTAATATATTATATTTTACTTAATTATAAAAAAGCCAATTTTTTCTATATAACATTATAATACTTTTAATATCTAAATAAAATCTATAATTAATATTATAATAGTATAATTAAAATAAAATAAGTAAGTTTTAAACTTAATTATTAATAAGTTATAAATATACTCTTTCTAAGTATTAGTATTAATAATATTTACTATCTTATATAATTTAAGTATATATATAATATAAATTCTTAAGTCTTTTTTATTTATAATATTTTATATATTATATTTAATAATAAAAATAATAGTATAAACCTTAATTAGTTAAGGATTAAAGTATTTATATAAAGTATTATAAAAAAAAGCTAATTAATTAGTATTTATATATTATTATATAAACTTAAAACCTTATTTTATTAATTTATTATTATTTTACTATACTTATAAAATACTTTTTAAGATTTATTCTAATAGTAGCTTTATTAAAATTACTAATAACAATATTAATTATACTAATAAATAACTTAATATTATAATAAATAATATTATTCTCTTTCTAGATAACTAGTTTTATATTGTTTTAGAAAACTCTTTTACTATTATAGTTAAAACTAAAGTAGTTTAAATCCTTAGTATTAAACTTCTTATTTGCTTAGTTATTAGCTTATTAACTTTATTATTAAGTTATATATTAAATTATAAAAGCTTAATTAATATAGTATTTATATATACTACGATTATAATAGATTCTAATATAGTATAAAACTAGGAAATCTATTATTATTGCTAATATTATTAGTATTTTATTAACTTTAATCTTATCTATTTTAAAGCAGTAACCTTTTTACCTTTTAGCTAAATACTAATTAATTAAATGTAATTTTTTTAAAAATTCCTAGTAGTTATTTAAATATCTTAGTATATTAAGTTTCTTATTATTAATAGTTTAGTCTATTATATTAAAACAAATAAATTTTTTCAATGTCTTTAATATTTTCTTATTTAAGTCTTCTATTAATAAAAATGCTAAAAATATTATTTTTTATTAACTTTTATAATTTAGTATTAATTAGTTTATAAAAAAATTTTTATATTAGTTAGCTTTATTTACTATGAAAAGTATATTAATAATATAGTAAGCGGAAATGTAAAATAAAAACTCTATATGTTTTTTAATTTTAATTTTATAACTCTTTTAATATAATTTTTAAGTTTTTTATTATTTATATAAAGTTTAAAGTATACTTTAACTAATATATTAAACTTATTAGCAAGTTTCTATATACTATTGCTATAATAAACTAACTTAAGCAATTAATGTTTTCTAGTATTAATAGTAAAGTTAATAAGTTAAATTAACTATATTTATTAATATTCTTAAAGTTAACTTAGTATTAATATTAATATTATTAATAATAATAATAATAATAACAATAAATAAAGAAGAAAAGGTAATTATATAAAAAGATAATACTAAGATAGTCCGGAGTTATTAGACTTAATACCCGGCGCTAACCCGATTAGATTAACTATTAAAAATCTATATATTATAGAAACTCTTTTTTTTGAAAAGAATATTTACATTAATAACAATATATAAAAAATAATATATATAGTATAATTACTTTATTATAAATTAAAGAATAAACTAGTAAAACTACAGCTATATTAAGATATATATAAATAACTTAAATATTATATATTTTAAGCTATCTACACTTAGTAATTAAAGTATTTTATGTTCTAAAAATATATTATAGACTTTTAATAATTATATTATATAAAAAATTAATCAGAATAGTATAAATATTAAATACTAAATTTTTTTCAAAGAAAATATATAATTAAATAGTCTTTTTAGCTTATAAATTATAAAACTTAAAAAGACTTAATTAATTGTCTATTTAAAATTATAGAAAGAGCTTTTAAATAGTTCTTATTTTAATAATAAATAAACTTATTTTATTTTTAGCTTTTAGTATTTAATATATAATATTTTATATGTAATTAAGTTTAATCTTTATATTCTTATTTAATGTTTAAAAACCAAATAATATAAGTAAAATATAGTATTAAACTATTATAATCTATTATAAATTTAATTATTTTTATAGATTTATTATAAATTTATTATTAACTTATATATTTATATAAAAAGAATATTACATTTTATTATATTCTTTTTAAATAAATTATAAAATTAATAAAATAATAATATATATTTATTTATTTATAATTATAGTTTTATTAGCTATAGCTATTCTAGTTTAATATATTAATATTATATTATATATTTAATATAATATATTAAAAAAATTAGTATAATAAGTTATTAAAAAGGTTGAAAAAGACACTATATAGAAGAAAGCTATAAAGCTCTTAAGTTCTTTTATATATAAATAAAGAATTAATTTATAATTTATTAATTTAGAATAAAGTATCTTCTATTAATAAATAAATAATCTTATAATAAAATATTATCTATTTAAGATTATTATAGTAAAGTTTTATAAAAAAAATAGATTTTCTATGTTAGTAAAAAAAAACCTACGAAGTTATAGTAAAACGCCGGCAATCTGCGCTAATTTAGTATATATATATAATTTAACTTACTAGTATAGTTTATATATATAAAAGTATAATACCTAATTCTGCTTTTTTTTTATATTAATAACAGATAAAGCTTTGGTATATATAATTTCGCTTTAATACTACGAAATCACTATATTATTATATAGATTCTTTTTAACATATTAATATTAGTATTAATTATTTAAGTATAATATAAGAGTATTTATTTTAGATTACTAAAAAAAGATATTATTCTTTTTAAAATATAAGCAATTATAAGCAATAAATACTTTTATAGTATTTTTATCTAATCTAATTATTTGTAAATAAAGGAATTACAAATAATATATTAGAGAGACACTTATATATATATATATAATATAGTTTAAGTTTATAACTATATTTAATAAACTACTAATATTATTATTTAATATATTTAATAAATAAAACTTATAATAAATACTTTAAATATTAATATTCTATATAGTTATATTTTTAATTAAGTACAATTATATTAAAAGCTTAGTTATTTTGTAATATTTGGATTTAATTATTCTATTGTTTAATTAATAGTTTATTAGATTATAATAAAAAAAATATTTTTAATATATTTTTTTTATTTAATATAATTTATAGTATTTAAAATCTTATTTATTTAATTATCTTTGTTCTTTTTTATATAATATATATTATTTAGTTTTAATCCTAGCTATTTGTATAAATTAGTCTATTTTATTTTAATTGGCAAGCTTATTAAGTTATTATTATAAATATTCTCTTTTCTAATAAATTTATAATATATATTAAAGAAATTATACTATTGCTTTTTAATATCTATTAATATATTTTTTAATCTATTCTAGTTTTATAGTTATAATTGAACTTGCTTTCAACTCTTTATTATATAAGTCTTTGAAAATAGTTAAATATTGTTAGGGTTTTAAGTTGAAATAATAAGAATTGAATTAAATTCTATCTATAAAGATTAGATAAAAGTCATCTGATCTTAGATTTTAATGTATACTTAGCGCTAAGCTTAATAAGGTTAGCACCGGCAATAAACAAATATTATTCTTGGTATACATAATGCTCTCTCTCTCTTATACTATAATATTACCCCCCTTTCTCAAACGCAAGCTCTGCTAAGTATAGGACCTTTCAAGTATAAGAGCATACTAACTAAAGCATATAATATACTTTCTCAGGCATAAGAATTCAATACTATAGCTATAAATTAGAATCTTAAGTTATTATAGTTAATTAACAATACTATAAGTATAAGACTCTAGTTTTTAGTGGTAACAAATATATTATAAAGGCTAAGTTTATTAAAATATTAATAGTAGAAGTTAGCTATTAATTTAGAATATTTAATTGTATTAAGCTACTTCTACTATAAAAGCTTTGTATTTTAAAGATTTACTTAAATATATTTAATTTTATATATTAAATAGCTTTTCCTGCCTGTAAATAGGTTATTTTTCCTTTTATTAATTATAGAGTTAATAACCTCTATAGCTTTATTTTCCCTAAAGCTATTACTAATTTAAACCAATAGTAATAATAGAATTACCTAGCTAGGTAGTAGTTTATAATTATCTAAGTGCAAAAGCTATAAATAGAATATTAGATATATCTTATTTATTAATTCTAGAAATTCTAACTTATAAGCATTATTATTAATTATTCTTATTATTTTAAAAGGGCTAAGGTTTTTATAGTCTAAAGACTTTAATAGCTAAATTATTTTAATATAGCAGGTATTTCATATTACTATCTTACCCTTTTTTAGTTATAGTAACAAATATTAATGCTAATCCGCTTATATTACCTGTTTCTCTTATAACTACTTTAGCTTCTCTTTAAGGACTTATTATATATTATCCAACTTTTTAATAAGTATGTTAGCTATTATCTATTCTCTTCTTTATAGCAATATAGTGCCTTTAAGGATAAGCTTAGGTGTTTTAAGTCCTAATCTTAATAAATACTTTTTTATAAGTAAGAAGGGAACCAACTTAAAGGATAAATTCTTATTAGAGTTTGCTTTAAATTTAATAATAGGGAAGAAATTTATTTAATTATCTTAGTTATAATTTATATATGTTTTAAAGTATTGCTTTAGTGCTGTGTTTGCACTTTCTATTTATTTATTTGTTTCTAAATAAAAAGCTATTAATAGCTTAGGCATAGTTCTGTATCATTTGTATAGTCTCTGCTAAAAGTAAGATACAAATTAAATATTTTAATCTAAGATAATTGATTATAAATAGCTTTCTTTATGCTATATCTATTTAATAAAAGTTTGCATAATAGCTATAACTTCTAAGGAATTAAGTATAATAAACTTCTTTTTTTAATAGATAATCTATTATTATTATAATGTTTTTAAAGGTCTTTTTATATCTGATACAGGAAGGCAAGGCAACTATAAAGTTGATTAATATGTTATTTTAGTAATAATTAAATATAGGCAATAGTTTCAATAAACTTTACTTGCCTTTATAATAACTTTTTAAGCGTTTATAAATATAATAGCTCTTTATAAATCAAGCAATAAAATCAGTTATTTTAGGCCAATAATACTTATAATTAACGCGATTATAAATAATAGTCCTGCCTGCATATCCTCTAATAAATAACTTATAAATAAGCTTAATAATAATTATTTGTAAGTTGCTAATATTGTCTAAAGCAAATAGCCGGCCTTTAATATATAATAGCTTATTTTCTACTTTATAAGCACTTAATTCCAGTTTAAGTAATTCTTTTTTTAGCACTTCTAAAGGTATTTTGTATATGTTAATCTCCTTAGTATAAATAATTTATTAAATTAACTTATTATTAAGGCTTACTATATATATTCTCTATATAATCTTATTTTAAGATATAAAAGTGTTATTTAATGATTCTTTTAATAACTTCTTATTAATAATATTATCTTTAAGAATATTTAATAGTAATTCTTCCAAAGATTTCTTATTGCTTTTATTCTTTTTATTTAAAGTATAAATTATAGTAAAAAGGTCTATAATAAGCTTGTTTAGCTTATTTAATAATATATAAGCTAAAATTATTTAAGTTTAATATTAACTTTTTTTATTAATAATATTTTTAAGCTTATAGCCTAGGCGCTTTATTAGATTGTTTAGCTTAGTCCCTTACTTGCCAGGTCTACATATAATATAGAAGTTAAATTTAGATAAGAATTTAGTTTACTAAGCTTGCTAGCGGTTTAATTGTTTAAAGGTTATAAAATATTTAAGGTTCTTATAATTAATAAATATATTAATAAGGTCCTTTATTAGAGTCCTAGCTAATTCTAAATGTTATTTTTTAAAAGTTTTAATAATTGTTAGCAGCTTTTTATTATAAATCTTATAATTGTATTCCTTTAATATGATCTTCTTTAATAAATAAGCTATGAGCTTAAGAATATTATTTAAGTCTTTTTATAAAAATATTATAGCTATTATATAATTAAAAGTATTAGTTTTTACCTAAGTCTCTTTATTTAAGTTAAAATAAATTAAGATTAAAGCAGTCATGAACGCCTGCTTTAATACTTTAAAGATCTTTTATTTAAGTTTATCTAGTAGTTACAAATACTTAAATTCTTTCTATTTTTTAGTATTAATAAAGGCAGTTAAAGGTGCTGCAATCTTTAAATAAGCGAAGATAAACCTTTTATAGAAGTTTATAAAGTCTAAGAATGCCTAGATATCTTTTATATATTTAAGGTTCTTTTATTATAATATAACTTTAATCTTTTTAAAGTCTATTATAATACTATCTATAGTAATTATTAGCCTTAAGTATTTTACTTCTTTAATATTAAAAGCACACTTATTAATATCTAGGAATAGTTTAGTTCTATAGAGTTTCTTTAGTATAGTATTAACATACTATATATATTTATCTTTAATATTACTATTAATAAGAATATTATTAAAGTAGGTTATGCAAAATGAATTAAAATATTTATAAAAGACTTAATTAATAAATGCTTAGAAGGTTCCTAGGGTATTATAGAGCTTTAATAGTATTATAATATATTTATAAAGGCTAGATCTAGTAAGGAAAGCTATTTTCTCTTTATAACCTTCTTTAATCTTAAGCTTATTAAAGGCTGCTATAATATTAAACTTAATATAATACTTAGTTGAGTATAATTTAGAGAGAGTTTCTTTTATAAGTGGTAAGGTATTGCAATTTTTAATAATTAAAGCATTAAATACTTTATAATTTATATATATATATAGCCCCTTATTAAGTTTCTTTATAATTAAGACTAAAGCAGCATAAAGTAATATACTAAATTAAATATAATTTTTACTTAATATTTTATTGATATATTTCTTAATAATTATTGCCTAATTTCTAGACATGCTATAAGCTTTCTTTACTAAAAGTATAGCGCTTTCTTTAAAGTTAATATAATAATTAATTATCTTTCTTAAAAGTAACTTATTAGCTTCTTTAAGGTTCTATACTTTTAATTATTTATAGTATTTCTTAGGTATTTAGGCTTTTAAGGCTTCTTCTATAATTAATATTTTCTTTATTTTATTAAAGAATTTTTTATAGTCTTTAGCAGTAATAATAGTAATATCTATTATAAAAGTGCTTTCTTATTGCTTATTTAGTATTTTTAGTATTTTAAAGTACTTAGGCTATATTACAATTACTTTATTATTAGAAGATTTAAATATTTTAATAGAGGTATAAGTAAAAACCTTAGTAATATTATGCTAAGTTAATAGTTTCTTAAAAGGCATAGCTATGCTTTTATTATTAATTATTATAGGTTTATAATATTTAAGATAATAGGTTATATAATAATCAGAATAAAATATCAAAAAGCAAGCTAAAAACTTTAAATTAAAATTATATATTTTGAGCTAAGATATACTTAAGATTAAGTTAAACTTTCTAAGGTTAATAACTATATATTATTATTTATTAATATAATCTCTTAGCTAGAATATTATTCAAGCTATATAAGTTATATTAAGTACAAATTTATTATTAGTAAGCTTTGAATAATATAGCTTTGCTAATAATATTATACTTAAATAATATTTATTCATTAATATAGTATTAATAAAGCTTATTATAGAAGCTCCAGTATTAGTAAGGCAATTAATATTTTTAAGGCCTTTATTTATAAAAAGCTTTCCTTTGAAGTCTAATTAGTAGCTATATTATAGAGTTGTCTTAGACTTTAGATAATATAAAAAGAGGCAAATAATAGCAAAGTCTTTATCTCTAAGTACTATATCTGTTTTTAAATTTTTAATCTTTTTATATATTCTTTTTTTTAGTCTTTAAAAGTAATTTTCTTTAAGGACTAAGCTTTTTTTTGCTTTTTAGGGATATTTAGCTTAATAAATATTAGTTTAATTAACTTAAGCTTTATTGCTAAGTCTATATTCTTTATCTATTAAATATCTTTGCAATCCTTTAAGAGATATCTTTTCTTATTATACTTAATATAGTATCTTTCCTTAATAAATCTAATATAAAACTATTTAAGACATTAAGTCTTTTAAATACCCTTTTAAAGCTACTAATTTAATAGCCTTTGTATTATTCTTATTTTATGCTTTAAAGTTAAAATTATTGCTTCTATAGTTATTATGCTTAGAAGGATTAAATATATTAGCTTAATATATCTATATATCTATATTTTATAGGCAATTAATTAGTTTATTAAAGGTTTTATATATTATTTTATCTAAAACCTTAATAAAGAGGCAGTAGCTAATAGTCTATTTTAAATTAAAGAGCTTATAGATATTACTAAAGCCTATAGGTGCAATAGTAATAAAAAACTATATATAAAATTTATTAAAAGTTTTATTTTTCTTTTCTATGCCTATATAGAACTTAAGATCTTATAGTATAGTATTAGCTTTAGTATATTTATTATATTCGCTAAATATATTATTTAAGTCTTTTATCATTTCTTTTAGGGTAAAATAAAGGTTTTAAGCATTTATAGCTGTTTTTATTTTAATTACCTTAAAAGCTATAGCTTTATAGTAATTATATATAAATTAAATCTTATATTTCTTTGTAAAATATAACAATAAATTATAATAAAGTTTAGAATCTACTTAATTATATTATGATTTATAATTGCTATAATTGTTAGTGTTTTTAAACTTCCTTAGGTCTAAATAACATATATTAGTCCCTTTTTTTATGGCTAATATTGCATTATTAATAGCTAGCTTTTCTCTAAAAGTATTTATTATATCCTTTTTTAACACTAAGTTATTAAAGTTATATATATTATAGATATTCTTTTTCTTTTAGCTATAAAGTTCTAAGATCTACTTCTTAAGTTTAGTGATTTTTATTAAAGTTATATTAGCTTCTTTATAATATATTTTGCAACTATAATATATTTATTTTAAGTCTTCCTTTAAGCTTTTAAGTATTGTTTTTAGCTTATCTAATCTTTTATTTATTCTTTATATAATATATTATAGTTTATAATATTTATTATTTAAATAATAATAGGTTTCCTCTTATTTATAGGCATTTACCTTTGTTATTAATATATTATATCTAAGTATAATATTTTCTTTTTCCAAGTTAAACTTCTTTTTTAATATATTATGTACTACTTTAAACTACTATACAAGTCGCTTAATAACTATAGCTAAAAAGTCTTATAAATAGCTAATATACTTAACAAGACTATACTTATTAATTACTTTCAGTATAACTTCTTTATCCTATATTAACATTAATATACATTTCTTCTTTACCTTTTAAAGAGCTTTTCCTTTTATAAGTATAAACAGCTTTATAGGTATATTATAAACTTCTTTTTTATAACTAGATTCTTTTATTTTATAGTTATCTATAGAATATTAAGGTTGTTCTTTCTTTATATTAAAGGGTAGTTTAGTCTTTTTAACTATAATTGATATATCTTTTCCTTTTTTTTGCTCTTTATTATTTATATCTTTTTTTTATTTATTGCTACTATTATCTAGGCCTAAGTTATTATTATTATAATAAGTTTATTTAGCAATATATCATATTAGAAAATCAGGGGTATAATAATATCAAAAGCAATATTTATTTACAAATATATTATTATACTTATTGCTAAGTTCTATTTCTTAGGTCTTTTTATTCTATTAACCTTAAGCTCTAGAACCTTTTAAGTATCTATAGTAAAACCTTACTATAATATATTTACTTTAACTATATTAATTCTTATAGTACGCTCCTTTAGCTATAGCTATTTTTATAGTAAGTAGATAACTAATTACTAATACAGGATAAATAGAATTATGTTAGGGTCTTAAGTTAAAATAATAAGAATTAAATTAAATTCTATCTATAAAGATTAGATGAAAGTTATCTGATCTTAGATTATAATATATGCTTAGCGCTAAGCCTAATAAGGTTAGCGCCGGCAGTAAGCGAATATTATTCTTAGAATATATACTACACTCTCTCTCTTATACTATAACAAATATACTATATTAATTAATTTAGTTAAATAGATAATATTGCTTTAAATATAATTTATAGTTATTTTTTAAATGCTTTTTATTTTATATCTTCTATAATTATTAGATATGGTTATAAACTTCTATATTATTATTAGTTTAAGATTTATATTTGTTTAAAGAATTTAATCTTTAATATTTAGATTTTTAAAAAATATTATATAATATATATTATTTATAAATTATTTAATTATGTATTATATTATTATTATTATTATAAAATAGACTAGTTTTAGTTTTAGTAATTAAAACAACTTATAAATAATATTTAAATAAATATAGATTCAAATTAAATATTTAAAGAGATAGTTTCCGATTACTATTACTATTATATCTATTAGAAATCTCTGTTTTTCCTATTATATTCGTTAATAAAGTTCTATTATAGTTTTATTTAGAATATTTTTAAATTTTATTAGTTTTTCAATATAGAAATCTAATCTATTAATAACTTTTTTGTAATATTTAAATATTTTCTTTTGTTTTATAGCTTATATTTAGTATTTATAATATATTGAATTTTAAATTACTATATAATTATAAGTATTGCTTATAGAGTTAAATAACTATATATTATTAATAATAATATAAAGCAAAAAACGATATATTTTATTTTATTTTTCTCTTTTTATAGAATTTTAAATATAGCTTTATATCTACTGCTCTTTTATCTATTTCTTTATAAAATTCTTTTATATATTTTTATATATATAGTGTATATTTATTTGTTTATTATTTACTCTTTTTAAATTAAAAGTTATATTATTTATCTATTATTCTCTTTAATATTAAAATAATAAAATAAAAGATAACTTTAATTATTACTGATATATAATTAGTGTTTAATTGGCGATATTTATAATAATAGAGATTATTTTATATTTTTATTATTCTATAATTTTATAACTTGTTTTTTTATTTGTTTTCTTTATTTCTCTTTTTAAATCTAAGTCTACTAAATTTATATTATTTATATTAACTAAAATATCTTTATTTATTCTATAATAAAAAGCGCTAGCTAATATTTTTTAAACTTATTTACAATATAAATTATAATTTGTTAATTATAATAAATAATATTAAATTTTATAGTATATAAGTATAATATTTATTAAATTATAGCGCAATATTATTTATTTTGATATTTTTATATTTTAACAGAATTAATTTATTGTCTATTATATTTAATCTTATATTTATATCTTTTATAATACTATTAATAATTTTTCCACTTTAGTAGTATTTTATTTAGTTAAAATATAAATTATCTTTTAACTAAAAAAATATTTTTGAATATTAACTATATTAATTAATAAAATAGATTTATATTAATAATATAGTAACTTGTTTATTCTAGTCTTAGCTATATATTATTATCTATATATTAATTAAAAATTATTAGCATTTCTTTAGTTTAATATATAATCTATATAATTTATTTAGCTTTTTTATTAACTTATATATAGTTATTAAAATATTTAGATAATTTAATACTAAGAATTAAAAATAGTTTAAATTATAATTAATATTTTAAGTAAATATATAATTAAATAAAAACGTTAACAATATCTAAAATAACTATATTTTAAGATAATAGTTCTAAAGAACGTCGGATTTAATAATTAATATAATATAAAAATAGCAATATATAGTATTTATATAAAGATTAAAAAGCAATAATTTAAACTGCTAATATTAATAGCTATTTTTATTAAAATATAAATAAAAAAAGGCTTTAATTATTTAATTTAATAGAATTATTAATTATTTCTACCACTTATAAGTTTAGTTATAATTTTTTCTGCTTAATAGTATTAAAAATGCTATTAAGAAGCTTGTTAGCAATTATTACAGTTTTTAACTCCTATAAAATAATATTATTTTTCGCTTTTATTTGTTCTTTTTAGTTAAATATTATTTTATATTACCGATTTACTATATTTTATTCTTTTTTTTTACTATATTAATAATTTTTATTATTATCTAGCTAAATACTAATAAATATATAAACTCTGGATTTATTTATTTACTAGTATTGATCTAATATCTTTATACTATTTACTAGATATTAAAAATACTATTAAAGTATCTATTTATACTTTATATGCCTAAGTTTTATTGGAGTCGCCGCTTTTATTAGAATTTTCTAAGTATTAAACCTTATTAGTCTAAGGTTTATATACTATAAATTAAGCGCTAAAAGAAAGTTTAAGAATAGGCTATTGCTTTTAAATAGATTATTTATAATCTATTATATTAGCTTTTTAAATTCTTTAAAAATAATAAATATTTTAATTATTAATAGCTTTATTAATAATACTAGTTTTTAAACTAAATAGCCTTAATTATTAATTATTTATAAGTTGATTTTAATAATAAAATCTATTTATAAGCTTAGTTTAGCGTCTAATTAATATATATAAATATAATATTAATAGATATCTTGTCTAAGATATATTGCTAGAAATATCTTTATAATTAAAAACTACTTTCTATAGTATTGTTTTTAATATTACTAAAAATATATATATATTCAATAACATTATTGTAGAATGTCAAATAATCTTATATAAAATGGAAACGGAAATATAATATCTTAAAACTAAGCCTTTTTAAATCTAATTATAATAATTATAATATCTCTAATAAATAAAAATTAATCTAAAATATATATATTTTAATATAATTATAAAGAATTTTATTTTTATGAATATTTCTTAGACTAATTATTATATAATAATTCTATATAATACTAATATATATTTAGTCTAGATTTAATAATATATTTTATTATATTTTCATAAGTTATTTTCCTTCTAAGCTTTACTATATAATATATAGTCTTTTATTAGCTTTGCTGTATTTGAAATAGATATAATATAGTTTAAGTTAAGAATCTAATTTTATAATATATTAATAGCTAAAAACAAATAATCTATTAAAATTACAACTAAAATTAAAATATATTTTAGATTTATATTAAATTTTATAGATTAATAATATTAATTAATACTTAGCTAACTTTGTTTTTATATTTCATTTTTATTTTTATATTACTATTATATCTTTTTATTGCTATAAATAGATTTATAACTAAATATTTTTATTTTAAAAAAAACATATTTTATTTTATTAGCTACTTTTTTTTATATAAAAATTTTATTAGATTTTTTTTTCTTTAATTTTAGCAAGTATTATTAATAATAATAAATAAAAGCTTATAGTAACTATTATAGAATATTTTATTTAAAACATATTTTTAAACTCTTTTATTAATAATCTTTATTAGTTTTTTATTAATATTATAAAAAATAAATTCTATTTTTTTTATAAAAATAATATTATTTTATAGAACTTCTTTAAACCTATTAAATAGAATATTATTTAAGTTTACTTTTAACCTTTTCTTATTTATTAGCGATAATAAATTATATTAAAGATATATAATCTTTTGCTTGTTTGTTTTCTATTATTTTTCTATTTATATTAATATTTTTTTAAAAAGCAAATAATTCTTATATTTTTTAATAAATAAAATTTGATTTTACTTTTTTAAAAATTTCTTTTTAAAATTTATTTTATATCTTATTATAATCTTTTTAAAATAATAAAATTTCTATTTTTATTAATCTTTTTTATATAATTTATTTTAACTAAAAGCGTAAATAATCTAGTTATTATTCAATATATTAAAGAAGTAAATATTTAAAAACTTGAAAATTTAAACTAGACTTTTATCTATTGTATTTTAGTTGAAATTATATATTATTAGCTTATATTAATTCTTTAGTTTTTCTTTTTAAATATCTCTTATTTTATTAAATATTTCTTAAATATATTTTAATTTTTTCTTTAATTCTTTTTAAATATAAATAAAACTTGAATATAGCTATTCTTTTTAGTTTACTATTAAATTGAATATTCTTTTCAATACTATTTAAGTATATTATATTTATATTTTTATTGAAAAACTTTAGTTTTTATAATTGTATAGATTAGAATTAGTTTATATTATATCTTTATAGTTATACTAGAAACTTACTTAATTAGTATAATACTATTAATATTTATTAAAGAAGAATATTAAAAACAGTAATTAAATACTAATAGTATTATTTAGAATATATAAATAACTTTAAAGAATTTTTAAAGCTATACTATTTTTCTGCAATTTTATAGTTATATATTTTTTTTAGCACTTTTATAGTATATTTTATTAGCAAATTATAGCTTTTTTTCTATAAATTTTAATAAAATATATTGTATTATAAAACTTTAATATGTTATATTAAAAAATTGCAATATTAGAAGCAAATATAATTGAATAAATATAATATAATAATATTAAAGATTTATTTATTACCTTAATTTATAAATATAGTTATTATAATTTTCAGATTTTTAATTAGCGCTATTTTTACTATAAATATATCTTTTTTTTAATATAATCTACTTTATTTTTACTATATTATATATTTCTTAGTAAGAAACAATTATTATTCTCTTTTTTAAACTATAATTAATTATATAGTTTTTTACTTTTAATTTCCTTCTTTGTTTTTATTGTTTTCAATAATTTTTAGTATTTATTAATATAATAACAGTCTCTATTAATTTGTTATAAATATTAATAAGAGACTATAATATATTAATATTCTTTTTTATAAATATTAATCTATATTGGATCTAATAAATATTGAAAAATAAAAGTATTATTGCTTTAGTATTAACTTTAAATAGACTGTTCTAGAGCAACTTAAATATATTAAAATTCTTAGATTTAAAACAATTATTATAGCAATAAAGCTCTTTTTAAATTTAAATTAGTCTTAGACTTTATTAAAGAATTTTTTATAAATATAGTAAATACTATTGTTTTTATACTATAATTTAAATTATTAATAATTTCTTTATAAAGCTATTAAAAAAGTATTTTTTTATAGTTTATAATTATTTAAAACTATATATTTAATAATATATTTAATATATTATAGACTATTATTATCTACAAATTAGACACCGGCTCTGAGAATGCTTATATAGTCTAACCGATTTGAGTGCTTAGAGCGGTTTCCGAGCGCTTTAATACGTTAAAAAATTGATTACTAAGCGAAAAAATTATTTAAAAATTGAATCGCTATATTTTCGAAAAACATGAATATTAATTTATTTCTTAGCAAAAAGTTATAAGATTTAAGCTAAAAAAGCGCCCGAGATCCTGTTTCTTATTTTAAAACGGCCGCATCTCGCCCAATATTACACGTAATTTAAAAATAATAGTATTTTTGGAATCCTCGTCAAAAACGCCCCTAGTATAATATATAAAACCCCCTATATAGTCCCAGTATAAATGAGGAGTTAAAAATGAAAAAAAAAAAATTTTTTGCTAAGCTAAATGAGCGGATTGAGCGCCTAGAGCCGCTCGCGAGAATCGGCGTTGCTCGCTAGCAAATTGGCCTGCTTGGCTGCCTCAAAGCGCTCGTAAGACCAGATAAAAGATCGCCTGCCTCAGCTAGGCTCAGAGCGCTCAGAGCGCTCAGATCCTGGTCTACTAATTTATTTATAATAAATATTACTAGAAAAATAGAATTTTAAAAAGAATAAAATATATTTAATTAATATTAATTTCGATTTTCTTTTAGCTATTAATTATTATAATATAGTAATATTTAATCTAAAAAAATTTTTAAAGTATTAGACTTTATATTATATTCTTTTTAGTTTTATATACTTTATATTTATTATATCAATTAATAAATGTTTACTAACTTATTGAAAATTTATTATATATTATAGCGAATTTAATAATATTAGTAAAAAGCAATATATATAATAAAGTAATATTTATATAATAATAGGAATTTATATTATTTAAATTATTTTTAACATTTAATTTACTTTGAACTAAATAGTTATTTTAAGCAGAATTTAATATAAAGTTCTTATATAAATAATTTTTTATAGACTCTAAAAAGATAATATTACTAAATATATTTATTAAACTAAAGTTTTTAGTATAAATTATTTTGATAAAAATATTATATTTTTAAGGAAAAATAGATTTAATCTAGTTTAATTATATACTAAGAAGCTAATTAATATAATCTTATATTTAATAAATAATAATTTAGATAATATAAAATTACTTTTAATTATATATATCTATAGGTTTTTATAAATAAAGTTTCCTGCAATTTAATTAAAGCTTGCTATTTAGCTATTTCTATTTATAGTCTTAATTAGTTTTTATTCTAGAAAACTATAAGCTTTCTTTTATATATATCTATTTGCAATAAATAATCTAAAATTAAGTAATTTCAACTAAATATTATATAAAAGTATTACATTAATTTGTTCTAATATCTTTATTAAATATAAACTTGTTAAGACTTTTTTTACTAAAGCTAATATTTTATTTTTTAACTTAATCTTAGTAGTTTTCTATTTGCAAACTTTTTATTAAAGTTAAAAAGACTTTTAAATATATAAACTTAAAATTAAGATTTTTCTTAGTTAATAAATCTTTATAATAAATAATATCTATTCTATTTATTTAAAATACTTTTAGTATTTAGTATTAATATTTCTATAAAATTGTATTTTATTTTAGTTAAAAGCTTTATAAATATAATAAAAACAATAAAATTTTTATTAATTAAAAAGCTAAAAAAGAAATTATATTTAGTATCTTGTTTACTTATACTTTTAGCTTATATAAATAAGATAATTATATAATAGTCTAATCTTTTTAAAGTATTTTAATATACTAATATAAATTATATATAAAGTTCCTTTCTTGCTTTTATTACTTTTAAATAATCTTTAATAACTATAAACTTAGTAATAGTCTTTATTAATTTATTAAAAATATTTATTAAAAGTTAATATATATTAATTTTATTGTATATTAGCTTTAAAATCTATTATTTTTAACCAACTTTGAAAAATACAAACACTTTTATTAAATTATTAGTTATAAGTTAATACTTGCTAAAAAAAATATATTAAAAGTTTTTAGTTTATAGCGGCTAAAATAATATTAAGTTTTTTTTTAGGCTTTAATTTAATTATAAAACTTATTGAACTTAGAATTAAATTTAAAATAAAATATAAAAAACTTTTATTAAAGTAAAGTTATTTTTACAGCTTCCGATATTAATATAGCTATTAAAAGATATTATTTAATCTTTTATTAAAAGCGTTTAAAAACTATTTAAAAACGCTGTTATTAGTTATATTACAGTATATTTAGCTTTAAATTTGCTATTATAATAAATACCATTATTATAATTATTAAATTTTATTAGCTAGTAATCTTATTATTTTATAAAAATATAAAAGTAAAGCTTTTTAATACTTACTATTAGTATTATTAAAATAGTAATAACTTTAAACTCTACCTTAATTTATAAAAATAAATATATAAAATATTTAATAAAGTTAAAATAGTCTATTTGTAAATAAAAGGCTTTTATAGATTAATTAGATAATTTATTAATAATATATAATAATATTCAATTTATTATTATTAACTATAAAAATTAAATAGCTAAAAACTCTATATAAAAAATTATATATAATTAATAATTATTTATCGGCGTTATCTACTTCATTAAGCTAATAAATATAATTAAGTATTACTTTTTTTATAAATATTAGTTTCAATTTAATATTTAAGAATATAATAGGTTTTATAGTAAAGATTCTTGTTGAAAACCTATTTGAAAAAATATATTAATATATTTAGTTATAAATAATAAGTCTATATAAACTATAGCGGCTTTTAATAATAATAAAACTAAATACTAAATATAAATAATATTATAAAAACAAAATATCTTTTATATAACTTAAAACTAGAGAATTTTAATTAAAAACCTTTGTTTCTAGGAATTATCTATTTATATATATATAAAAAACGCTATTATTTTATAGGGTCTAAATCTATAGTAATAGTGTTTTTTTATTAACAAAAAAGATCTATTTATATAGAATATTTTTTTGTACTTTTATTATCCTAATTTATTATATTAATTAAAGTTCTTCATATAGATTTTTAATAGATTTATAGATTTTTAATTATATTTAAACCATTTTTATATTAAAACTTTAACACTTTTTTTATAGCTTTTAATATCTTATATAAATTACTAGTATTTATAGCGAAAGATTATTTTTTTATTAATAATAATATTTATTTATAAAATTTGAAGAAAATAGTTTACTAAAAGTCTTAAAACTAATAATAAAAAAGTATTTAATTTTATATATAAGTTATTTAGCTTAAACTTTTCTTAATTTCTTTTATTACCTTTTCTATTTATTTTATTTTTTAAATAAAATTTATATTATTTAGTTTAAAATTTTATATAAATATATTAAATAGAATTAAATAATAGAGTTTTAAATTTTTTTATAAATTTTTTTTTATTGTCTATAGTTAAATATTAACTTAATTTATTTATTTAAAAACTCTATTATTAATAAAGCTTTTATAAGCGACTTTATAATATAATTTAAAAATATTATATTTTTTCTTAAATATATATGAAATATTGCTAGTTGGTATTATTAGTATAATTATTTTAGTTATTCTAGCAATAATACTATTATGTTTATTTTAATTAATAAGGTATTATCTAATTAAGTTTTAAATTTTTCTTATTAATTATAAAATAATTTATAATATAAGTTTCTATAATAATAATATTTTATAAATAGCAATAAAAGGATTATTATTATATTAAGATTTAAGTAAACTCTATAGAAAAATAAGAATATAAATTAAAATATTATAGTAAGCTATTTACAAGCTAATAGTTTATATTCTATCTAAAATAATATTATTTTAAATAACTTAGGTATTATAATAATAGATTATATACTATTAACTTATATAAAAGTAGTAACTAGGTTTTTATTAAGTAGTAAATATAAGACGTTCGTTAAGAAAAGAAAAGTTATTATATAATAATAATAGCTAGATATGCATAAGCAGAACTAATTCTGCGCCAACTAATCTTAATTAATTAGCCGCTAAGACTTCTATCTACGATAATTCTATTATAGCACCTCCCTCTAAGAGTTAATCTACTAAACTAACAATAAGCTTTAAATAACTAGCTTTCTATGCTAGATACTACTTTAGATGGCAAGTATAAATAATAGGAAAGTCAAAGGGAAATTAGAGAGATAGCGCAGATTAGACCGCAAGGTCTATATATAAAAGTATTATTTTTAGTTAAAATATAGTATTTTTTTTATTTTTTTTATTTACTTATATATATATATATATACATTTAGGAGTAAGATAGAGTTAAAGGATATATAAGAGGTAATATAATAGATTTTAAGTTAAATATAACTAGTCCAAAGCTAATATAAATACTTCTAAGCTTAAAAAGAAGCTTTAAGAAAAGAGAGAGAATCTTAACAGAGACAATAGGATTTAAAGCAGAACTAAAAGCAAATACTTAAGCAGATAGCGCTATTAAAGCTATCTAAAGTATATTTAAAGTTAAAGCTTTTATATTTATACTAAAGTTATTATTACTTCTGCTAAAAAGCATATAATTGTTTTTAAAGTTAATAGTATATTTAGTTAACTAAGTTTTTTGTCTAATTCAATTTAAATAAGTATTATAATGTTTATTAATAGCTTTAAAAGTATTAATAATATTGTTAATATTAGTCTATTTAGGTCAGTTAAAGCCGTAATATTTAACTATATATTCAATTTAACAATAATGCATTTATAAATTAAAAATATTCTTTATTTTATAGATCTAATTGTTTTCTATATTAGTTTTAGATAGTAAAAGAGGAATAATCTAACTTAATAATAGATTATTAGCAACCAGATATAATAAAAAGATATAAAAACAATTATATATTAACTAAAACTTAGATAGTTTTAAATAATATACTTAAAAACTAACTATTTTAGTTGTTTTAAATAGACTATTATATTTGCTAGTAAGTTTTTTATTGAATTAAAAAATAGATATATTATAAATATAAATATAGTAAGTATTAATATATTAAGCTTATTAAATTTAAGTAAAAATTATTTAAATGTATAAGAACTTATTAATAATATTAATTTTTTCAATAAAATTATTAATACAAATTGACTAATATCGCTTAATAGCTATAATATTCTTGATATAGTTAACAAATAGCTTAATATTTATATAAGGATATTAACCTGAATTAATTAGAAATAGAATAATTCTAATAGATTTAAAATAAATATTATTAGCAATAAACTTACTCTAAAAAAAGTATAAAGCTTAATTATCTTAAAGCTAAATTATAAAAATTTAAAAATAAATTTTAAGTATTTAATTGTAATATTCTATTTAGCTATTAGTCTAGAGATAAAAGGCGATATTAAAATTAACTTTAATATCTAATTTTTAATAAAACTAGTCCTAAAAGCTATTAATGAATTAAATTCTTTAACTAGAAACAATACTTTTTAATATATTATAATACTTCTAAATTACTTAAACAAAGGCTTTAGCAATATTTTTAGCAGAGATACTACTTATTACTTTAATATAAAATTACTTAAAGAGATAGTTATAGATTATTATAATATTAATAATCTTTTAACTTAAAAAATCTTAGTTCTAAAATAAATATAATAGTTTTAGCAATATTTCTTAATATTAGCAATTATATTAAACTATTAATAGTTCTTAGAAAAAAATTTATAGATATATTCTTAGCCTAAATAATTTATTGCAAATAGATTATAATAAAGATAAATTATATTAATATAATAGTTGTTTATTGCTAATATTAAGAATTAGTTTTTCTAATATATAATACAAAAGGTTTAAAGCTTATATTTAGCAATAAAGAAATATTTATACTTATAGTCTCCGCGAGCAATAATATTATAGATTTCTTAATATTCTTTATTTTTAGTTATCTTAGCTATAAAGTTATTAATTATAAATAAGTCTATAGAGTCTTTAGCTTATTCTAAAAGCTTTAAAGATATTAAATAATTAATTGCAATAATATTTATATCTATATCTTTAAAAAAAATGATTTAATTTGCTAATAATAGCTTAAAAGTCTATATTATTAGCTATAAAACTTATAATATAAAATTAAATATTTTTAAGCTATTTATATAATATGTCAAAGTATTAGCAATATCATTTTAGCAGCTAAATCTATAATAGATTTTAAAGTTAAATTATAAAATAAATTAAACTTAATAAGCCTAATAAAATATAAAGCATTTAATAGTAATAAAGTATTTAAAATTTTTTAAATTTATTATTATATTAATAAAATATTTAAAGCTCTATAGCTTAAATTGCTATTTTTTAAAAATTTAAATAATAATAAAAAGCTTTTTATTATAAATTTTATAATTGCATTTAACAGGCATTATCTTAATAATAGAAAAAGGCAATAGACTAAATAAATCCTTTATTATTATAGTATAAGAGGACTTTTATAACAATTTTGTTATAGATATTAATTTTAATAATCATTTTATCTTTAAAGTTAAAATAACAGAAAATAAATACTTAAATAAAGGTAATTTTTAGGTATAAAAAGGCCTCTTTATAGGCTATCATCTATTTATATTTAATATCTTTTTTAATAAAAGCTATTAAAGAATAAATAAAAGCGCTAAAATTAAAGATAAAAGAATAATAAAAGTTAATAAAGCTTAAAAAGCTCTATATTTCTTTGATATTCTAGAATAATACTTAGTCCAAGATAATAATAATCTTAGCAGAATTTCTCTTAATATCTTTATTAGAAATAATAAATCTAAAATATTTGATCTCCTAGATATTAAACTTATATTTATTAATATTAACTTTGAGGTTTATTTTGTATAATACTTTAAAGATAAAGTAAATATAACAAATATATTCCTTTTTATTCTTGCTATAAATAAATATATTATTAGTATAAGCAATATAGAAATTATTAAAATAGCTTTTTAAAACATTATTAATAAAGTTCTAGAATTCTATAAGGGTATTGTAAAGGCTAAAAGATATTATTTAGTATTTATATAAATTAAAATAAATATAGAAAGCAGTTTTATATTTTTTTTCTTTAGCTATTTAAAGCTTATTAAAAGCTATAATAATATTAAGCTTAATAAAGCATATTATATAATAAATATTATCAACTATTTTCTAAATTAGAGGCAAAAAATACTAATTCTTAATAATAATAATATTAAAAGCTTAATAATTAATATAAAAGTATAGGCTATTTTAAAACTTCTTTATAAAAAGAATAAATAATATTATAAATAAGGAGCTAAGCTAGATAAAGCCTTTTTTTAGGTTATTCTTTAAATACTTTTATATAACTAAAAGCTTATTATAAAATATACTATATAATAAGCCTTAAAAAGATATTTTGCCTTCTTAAATAAGGATTTTAATATCTTTTTTAAAACGCTTAGATAATAAAGTATTAAAGGCTTATTACAAGAATATATTAATAAGATCATAATATTTAATAAAAAATTTAGTCTTTAAGTTTAACTTTAGTTAAAAATTAAAAGCTTTTTCAATACTTTTAAATAATATAGCAAGTAGCTAATAGCTATATTATCTTATTATATATTTAAAGAAAAAAGCTTAAATAATATAAATACTAAGGAAAAATATAGTATTTAATATTGTTATACTGTTACTTAATAGAATTATAATATAAGCTTTAAGCTACTAAAAGATAATATAAAAAGACTTAATTTTTATAGTTAATATATATTTAATAAGCTTTAAGCTAAGGATTATCTAAGATAATAGAATAATTTAAAAGCTTAATAATAAAGAATAAAGTTAATTTCTTAATTGCTATAAGGAAATCGCAAAGAAATATAAGTATAATAAATAATAGGCTTCAAAGAGATAAGTTTATTTTCAAAAGTAATAAATTTTTATATTTTTTAATAAATATAAAGAAATAAAATGCTTAAGTATAAAAAATTGTTTAATAAAAATATAGCTAAAAATATTAATATTTATTAAAATAGAAACTTCTTAATTTTTATTAAATATATTTAAGGTATAAAATAGATTAAAATTCTATATCTTAGATAATTATAATAGGTTTTGGAATATATAGACTAATAAATTAAATTTTTTATTAATCCTTTATATATAACTTTATATAAAAAGTTTCGGTCTTTTTAGTTAATAGAATTATTTTTAAAGCCAAATTAAACTATAACTAAAAAGATATAAAACTTAGGCTTATACAAGTAGATAATAGCGCGGTAATCTGTAATTATAAGCTTACTATAATAGCTATAAAGGTTATTCCATTTATAATAGTTTTTCTTAGTTTATAATAGCAATATTTAAAGTCTTTTTTATCTATAGATAGTATTAATATCTATTGTATTAGAGTCTTAAGTTAAACTAATAATATAACTAATAATAAATACTAGCTTAGTTATAATAATTATAATATAAATTTAATGGATGGGACTTACTAAAGTATTTACTAATATAAACGCTATATAGTAAATAATATAGCCTAGGTTAATTTATTAGTAAGAAGACTATTACATTTAAATATTTTAATTAATAATATAATAGCAATCATTAAGTTTAGTTAATAAAAAATAAACTATTAAAGATCTATATCTTTAATTTTAAAAAATACTATAAGCTACTAAAGTTTATAATTAAAGCTTTTTACTAAATAAGCTTTTGAAACTACTTTATTATAATTTGTTTTTATATTATACTCTTAGAAATAACTATAATAAGTTAGAAACTTACTCTATTTCTATCTTAGATATTAAAGTTTTTATTAAGCAATATTTTTCTAATTAAAATCTCCAAAGTTTACATAAAATGCCTTCATAAAACGAGATATTATATTAATATAAATATATTTATTTTTATCTATAAAATATAATAAAATAGTGTAATAGGTAAACGCAGTATAGAATACAAGTATAAGAATAGGTATATAGGTCTTCTATAGGAGGACTAGCAGTGCAGCAAAAAGGTTAATATATTAAAATAAAACTGATTCTTGCTATTGAAATGTAGGGATCCTTATCTATTTATATGTAATTCCAGAGCTGGTTTTATATCTTAATCTTATTATCCTTTATGCCTAGCTTTAAACCCTTAAAAGTCCCTATAAAGGGCAATTTTAATAGCTAATTTAATATATTAAGTATTATAATTATTTCCCCTTTAAAACTATTATCCTTAGTAGCTTAAAATAATAATAATAAAGCTATTTAAAATATAAATATATTTATATATGCCTTAACTATATACTTTATTATATAAGTTCAAGTATACTATAATAATTATGTTCAGAATAAACAATTAATATGCTTTTATAATGCATGTTTTTCTTTTATACTAGTTTAATATTATAAGCTTATTAAAAATCTTTAAAAAACCTTATAAGAAAAGGAAGGAAAGAATCTTATACTATTTTATTCTTTTATTATTTACTATATTCTAGAATTCCAAATATTTATTATTATTAAAAAAGTTAATTATATTATATAGGCAATAAGGATATTAAAATAGGTAGTAAACTATAGAATATAAGCTAATATTTAATTAATAAAATAAATTAGCTAATAATTAAATAAGGTATTATAGATTTTAGCTATAGCATATTTTATTATAGGTGTAGTATGCTTAGATTAATAAATAATGTATTTTAAGTCTTTATTTATTTACTTTAAAGTATTTTTTAAGTTCCTTTTTATTATAATTTATAATTAAGTAAATTAATAAAGGAACTGCAGCTTTCTTAATAAAAGAAATAGTTTAGTTAATAATAAAGTAGTACTTATATATTATTAATTATTTATTTCCTTTATTTAAGTAAATAAGCTTTATATTTAATATTAAGAATCTAGCTGATTTGATAGAGCAATATTTATATAAATTAGTTGCTCTTATACTTATAAAGAATAAGTCTTTATTTTAATTTTATTATAGCAGCATAAAGCAGCTAAATAATATCCTTTTAATACTTATATACTTATTGCTTCTGCTATATAATTAAGCTATAATTATAGTTAAATATGTATTAGCTAAATTATTTAAAGACTTATAGTAAAGCAATAAGGTTAAAGACTTACCCTTAGTATAAGCATAATAAGTTTAAGTATATTAATATAAGTAATTATACTTTAATACTATTATAACATTAATAAGTATTTAAATTTTAGCATCTTAATAAAAAGAATATCTTAAGCTTGCCTATAAGATATATAATAAATTAAAAATAATTAATATAATCTCTTATAATTATATTTGTTAAGCTATTTAATTAAATTAAGCTATTAAGTAATTTAATAGTCTTAATAAGGAAGTTTAAGTTTTTAAGAATATTTATTTTTATGCCTATAAAATATATATTTTAATAAAATAATATAATTAAATAATTATAGATTAGATTATTAAGCTTAAATATAAATATGTTTATAGTTACTAAATATAGAATAAGCTAAATATACTTTATTATATTATCTAATATAAGTAAAAAGAAAATAATAATAATAATCTTTTTATTTCTTCTTAGCTAAATTCTTTATATGCTTTTAAGGGTATTATATTTTATATAAGTTTTTGATACTTTAATAATAATAATAATTTACTATATAAGTCTAGATATGCTAGCCTTAAATACTTTAATAATTACTTATATAGTAATAGTAACTTAAAGGCCCTTTCTTTTAGCATAAGTAATAATAATAATAATTTTAATAATAGCTTTGCCTTTAACCTTAAACTTAAATCATTTAATCTTAAGAATTTAGTATATATACTTAGTTATTAGCTTATTTTGCCTGCTTAGCTTATTCCGCCTATTATATTTGCTTTGTTTATTTTATTTATAAATATAATAATAATATTAAACAAAGTATTAAATATTTTTGTGTTTTATAAAGTTTGCTAAAAGATGCTTAACTTTTCTAGGCAGATAACTTATTCTTAAGTATTATTATATTAAAATTATATTTTATTTAAATATATATTAATTTAATTAATATATTTGATTTTACTTAAGTATTTAATTATTTCTTTTTCTTTATATATTAAGATAATTATACTTTATGCCTTTTATATTTATTTTATTATTAAAATTATATAATTGCTTAAGTCTTTTATTAAATTAATAAGTATTTATAGCTCTTTAGCTTTTATAACTTATAATTATAATACTTAAGTATTATAAAAGTATATAAATAAGATAATAATAAGGGGTACTTATTAACTTAATATATATAGTTATTATCCTTAAGATATAAACAGGTTTAATAATCCAATAATATATTATATTAAATTTTAAAAAAAAGAATTTAAAAAGGTAGCTAAGGAAAATAATAATAATAAAGAAGAAGCATAAGGATACTTAAGTTTAAACCTAGAGCATAAGGCTTATTATCCTTAGCTTCTATATAATCTTTAAGATTAAAGTAATATATAAGTAATTATAGTTATATATATTTATTTAATAGCATGAATAATCTGCTATAATAATAAAAGTTATAAGAAAAGGAATCTTTTATTTAATTCTCAGTTTTTTATATTTATAATGCTTATTTTCCTTGCTATTATATTAATATTATATTTTAAATATATATCTTAAATATAATTACTTAAGTAAAGAATTAAAATATTATCCTTAAAAGGTATTTATAACTTCCTTATTGCTTTATAAGTTTCTTATTTAATTTAATTATTGTTAATATTAGTTAATAATCTTATTTGATTTAGCATAGCCTTTTCTTAAATTGTTAGCTAAGTTATTTTTAGTTATTCTTAATGTTCTTTAAAAGGTTCTTTAATTACTTTTAAGCTTCTTATTATTTAATTAATTAATTATTATTAGCTTTTTAAACTTTCTATATTATCTTTAATAATATATATATCTTAGTATTTTAAGCTATTTTAAGACTTTTTAATATATATATATATTTAATAATTTTATTTAATAATAATACATTAATGCTTATAAAGCTTTACAAGTGCTTTAGTAATTTAGCTAATTTTTAAGTTAATTATTTATATTTATTTATGCTTCTTTTTAAGTTTAAAGTATTTTTTATTATATTTTTCTAAAATTTTTTAAGAATATTTTAAATTATCTTTATAAACTTATAAGTTATAAATAAATAATTAATCTATTTACTTAATTAAGTATTATAGATATTTATTATTAAGTATATCTTATTTAACTTCTTTATTAGTTAATGCTTAAATATTTTATTCCTTTTTATTTATAATAATCTTTAAAAAGGAATATAATAAATTTTAACTTTATTAGAAATAATATTCCTTAAGGAATAATATATAAAAGATATTATAAATCTTAATATCTTTAAGGAGAATTAAATAATATACTTAAGTATTAATATGCTATATAAGCTATAAAATTTTATATTTAATTTCTTATTTAATATCTTTTATTTTAAGTTTTTTATTAATAAAAAAACTTTATTATTTAAATAATATATTTTTAACTTATATAATTTATTTCTATAATACTTTTAATATTCTTACATATATTTAAACTTAATAATAAATATTTCTTTTAATTTATATAATTTCTAGATTTATTCTTTTATAGCTAAAACTTTCCCTTTCTTTATAAAGTTATCTTTAACTTTAATACTTATTATTAAATTATAGCTAGCATATATTATAAAAGGAGAAATACTTATTATATTATACTAAGATTAATTATATAAGAATTCCGCCTAATATAAAAGCTTTGCTTAAGTATATTAATTTTTATAATAATATATATAGAGGTAATGCTTTAATAACTGATTTTAGTACTTAATTAAATTATTTATTTAAGGATAAAATATAATACTAAGATTATATTTAATCTTTAACTAATAATATACTTTTAACTAATAAGCGCTAATAAATAAGAAGCCTTTATTATTAATTATATTATTAAATAATTTATATTAAGCAAATATATATATATATTTATAAGATTAATAAAGCTTGCTGCTATTAAAGTCTTCTTATATAAAATATAGTATGTTATTTTAATAAAGCAATTAACTATTATAAATATATAATTTAAATGCCTTTTAAGATTATAACTTAATAATAAGCTTATAATAAAGTTTATTAAGATTTATCTTTAAGAACTTATTAAAATAAATAAAAAAGTAAATTGATTATAAAGCTTATGCCTATAAACCTTTATATATTAATAAATATTATAAGTCTTATAGTATTGCTTAATATCCTTAAATAAATATAGCTAATTATAATAATATTAAAAGAGAATTTTATTTTTCTTAAATATAAAATAGCTAATAAAAAGATTATTATAGTGCTTTCCTATAAATTTGTAATAAAGAATAAACTTATTTAGCATAAATAAAATATCTTAATAAAATAATACTCTATTATTATTAATAAACTATAATTTAATAAGATTAATAATATTATTCCTTATGTCTTTTAATATTCCTTATATAAAAGTATCCTTTTGCTAAATCTATTAAATTATATTAGAAATAAGTATTATTATATTATTATATGCTATATTATTACTTATAACTATATATACTAATAAATATAATATTCTTTAAAGGGTTTTATTATTTTCTTTAAGTATTTAAATATCCTTTAAAGTACCTTTAAAATCCTAATAAAGCAATAATCTAATATTTAACTCCTCTAAGTATTTAAATTTAAATTAAAGTTTAAGCTTCTTCCCTTTATATTATCTTTTATATAAGTATTTTAATTAAACTATCTTTATAGCTTAAGGTATTAACTTTTTATTATTAAATAAAATAAGCTTATTTTGTAATATTAATAAAATTATAATAGCATTAATAGATATTCTTTTACAATTAAAATAATATAATAAATTATTAGTAAGATTTATATTATTAAAATAACAATAAATCTTAAAATTTATTATAGTAAGCTTTATAACTTAATAATATTATTTTTTATTAAGTTTTTTAAGGCTTATAAAGCCCTTAAGATTCTTATAATTAATCTATACTTATATAATATATTATATACCTTTTAAATAATAGTGCTATTGCTTGAAGACTTTTATAATAGCTAATAGTTCTTAATTATATATTTTAAAGTTTATTTTAATATTAATTATCTTTTATAATTAACATATTATTAGCTTATAAACATTATATTTATTAAGCTATAATATTATATTTAAGATACTGAAACTAAAAGTATTAGTTTTTAACTTAATCTATTTCTTTAGGTTAAAGTATATTAAAAGAAGTTTTTTAATAAAGCTATTATATAGTTATTTAAAAGTAATATTAGCCTTAAGAATTTATATTATAAGTTTTAGCTTATGCTTATTAATATTACTCTTTAATAAGTTAATAATTAATAATATAAATTTTATTAAATAATATTTAATAAAGCAATAATAAAAGTTTATAAAATTAAGGAAGACTTAGACTTCTTAATATATTTTAAAGTATAATTATATTAATATTATTAATAAATTTAATAAATTCAAGGAACTTTAAGTAATTATTATTAAAATCACATTTATTTAAATTAATAAAGAGTTAATACTTATATAAGTATTATAGACCTATTAGCTGCACTAATATAAGACTTATATGGAAGCAGAGAATATATAGATATAGAATCCCTATGGAACAAGAGGGCTATGCGCCAAAGAAGGAAGTATAATATAAGTAAATCTCTAGGAACTTTGGCTGCAGAATTAAGGAGCTTAAGGGGCTTAGCAATTAAGCACCTTAAGCAAAAGGCTTAAGGATCTTAAGGAGATTAATGCTTAAGCAGGTTAAGGACCCTAAGCAGAAAGCTAGGGATTATATATATAAACCCCTTAATAGATAATTTACTAGGATTTCCTTCTTGTGTTTAATAATAAGTTCATTTCTTTACTATAGACTTAACCAGTTATGACTTAGCTATATTATTCATAGTACTTCCTTACATATAGTTCTGATTGTTACTCTATTCCCAAGAACCAACTTGCTTACTTAGCTTCTTAACCTAGCTAATATAGATTACTAGTAAATAAGATCCTAGGGTTATAACAATAAGCATTTTAATATTTTTTAAATATATAATTAATATTATTTTTTTAAATTAGAATAAACTAGAATATTATTAAAGTATATAATATAAAAAACATTATTAAGGCTAATAAAGGCATAATTAATATATACTTAAAATATAATAAATATATTAACTAGGCTAAAAGGCAAAACTATATATTTGACATAATTATATTATATTTTAAAAGCAGTCTTTTATTTATTACTTTTCTTAATATAAATATAATAATATATATCTTTAAAATTTATCTTTATAAATTTCTTTATATTTTATAAATAATTAAAGGTCTTTATAATTAAAAACAAAAGATAATAATTCTTAATTATAACTTTATTTAATCTTTAATAATTAATATAAAGATATAATCCTTTATCCTTTTTTGAAATAAAAATAATAAAAGCTTTAGCTAGAGATATTAAATATATAATTTAGCCCTTTATTAATGCTTTATTAATATATTATTAAAGCTTTAAAAGTTTATTTTTAAATAAATTATAAATAAGTTTATATAATAAATCTTTCTTATTTAATTTAATAGCATAATTATTTGCTTTAAGAGACAGCAGCTTATTAGCATTCTCTTTTGAAAAAATATTATTAAAGTTTTTAATCTATAATAAAAGAATAATTTTGTATTTATCCTTTAATTTAACTAAATTTATAATAGTAATTATAATAAAATATATGTATATTTAATGCTTAAGCTTTTATATAAATAAATTTAGCTTATTAAAATTAAATTAATTTATGTAAATTTAATACTATTATTTTTAAGACCTATAACACTTAATAATACTATAGGTATTTAACCTTAGCTTATTTATTAAGATATTATTATTTATTTATTTATAAATATAGTAATAAATTATAAAAGTCTGTTATTATTGTTATAAACTAATTTTAATTTAAGTAATATTATATGTTATATTATAGTATATTTTAGCTTTATTAAATATATTTATTTCTAAAAGCTTTATATTTAATATTAATTTAAGATTTAATGCTTTTGCTATATAATCTTAAATTATATTAATATTAGAATTATTATTAAAGAAAATTATTATTTTATATTATCCTTTTTTTAGCTTAATATTTATTTTAAATTTCATACTTTAAAGAGTAATTATTTTTTGTTTTTATAATATTAATCTTTAAAAAATTATTATACTTTTTCTTTTATTATTTAACCTTTTTAAAGTTTATTTTAGTATAATAATTTAAGGCTTTATGCCCTTTATTATTATATTTATAATAAAAAATATTAAAGTTATTTTTGCTTTTTAGTTTTAAGTTAAATTTATATCTTAAGGGTATTTTGTTAGACTTTTAATAGTTATTTAAGGTATTATATTTATGCTTTTGAAAATTGTTTCCTTTCTTTAATTTATTTTTATATAATTTATTTTCTTTTATATTTATAATAATATATTTATTATTATAGCTAAAGATATAATTTATGCTCTTAATATAAATAACTTAATTAATTTAATCTTATCTTAAAATTAAAGGTATAATTACTATAATATAAAGGGCTTTTTATATAAGATTATCATTTAATTTTTAAATATAATTTAAAGTTAATTATTTATATAAAAGTTATAAAAATTAACTTTTTAATATTATTATATAATTATAAAAATCTATAATTAATTATATTAAACCTTGCCTAATAATTATATACTTTAATATCGCTATTATAATATAGCTTTCTTTACTTAATATTATTATTAAAAGGAAATTATATTATTGCTTTTAATCTATTTAAATATTGTATTCCTTTTGCTTTATTATTTAATAATATAAAGGTATATCTTATAATGATAAGTTAATAAATAATATCTTATTTTTATTATATATAAACTAATTATTAATTAAAATAAATTTATTATTAGCTTTTATAACTTATTTAATATATTATTAAAAGGAGAAATCTCTTTTATATAGGTGCAATTTCTTAAGCTTTATGCTTATAAGAATTGCTAAAATATGATTAATTTAAATTAATTTTAATAAATAATTCAAAGAAAGAAATAATTATAATAACTTATTAATAATATTATTAATAATCTTATTATTGTTTATATTATACTTATTTAAGGAATAATAATAATAATAAAGATAAAATAATTATTCTAATTAATTATTCTTATTATTTAAGAAACTACTATTGCTTTCATTATTTAAAAGGTTTTTATTAGCTTTATTTAAAAGAAAAGACATTTATTATATTAACTTAATATAACTTAATAATACCCTTAATAACCTTAGTATTTTAATAATATTCTAAGTATATTTTAATGCTTAAGTAGGTAATTTAATATTAATAAATATATTTTAAAAGGAATAAGATAATAATAATAAATTATTATAATTAAAAACTATAGCACTTTATATAATATTAATATTATGATAAATATGCTTTAGTTAATATAGCTTTTATACCTTATATAGATCTCTTTATATTTATATATTTATAATCTCTTTAAATAAATAATTATATTTTTATTTAAGTATTTCTTTACTTTATTATAAAATACTTTATAATATAATAATAAAGCTTTAATAAGGCTTTAAAGAGCTTTTAAAAGGTATTTTTAATATATATTTATTATTATTAACTATAGCAATAGCTATATCTTAAAGGGGCTTCAAGGGTATATTACTAATATTCCCCTATATATTAATTAATAAAATCATTAATATTATTAAGTTAAATTTAATATTATTATTAGTAATAAGCAATACTTTATAGTTATTATTTATAGCTTAAGAATTATTAACAACTCTTTATTTTAATATTATTATAATAATAACTAAATATTATTAATTTAATAATAATAAGGCTATAATAGCTTATTTAAATAATATAATAGCAGCTTATTTTAATTTACTTATATTCTTTAATTATATAATAAATTATATTATTAAAGGAAAAATTAGAACTATAATAGGTAAATATAATATAGAATATAAGTATAAGAATAAGTCTATAAGTCTTCTATAAGAAAACCGGTAATATAGCAAAAAGCTTAATATATTAAGATAGAACTGATTCTTACTATTGAAATATAAGGATTCCTATCTATTTATATATAATCCCAGAGCTAATCTTGTATCCTAATCTTATTATCCCTTATGCTTAGCCTTAGACCTCTAAGGGTCCTTATAAGAGGCGGTTCTAATAGCTAGTCTATCATGCTAAGTATTACAAATAGCTATAGCTTTATCTTTAAAACGCTATTATAAGTATTAGATTATAGTATATTTAAAAGAGAAATAATTAATACTTATAATAAGCTTATAGTTAAAGCTAAATAAGAATGAATTAAACTTTTTATAACAATTATTATAGAGCTTTAGATTAGCGACTTTAGCGGAGTATATTATTTTAATAATATATTGAACTGCGATCGCAATTTCTTTAGTTTATATAATATAATCTTTTACTTTATTTAACTCTTTTTTAAGCTCTTTAATTTAAATCTATTAGTCTTTAGCAATATTATAGAAATAATTAGCGGCTATTAATATATTAAAGCTATAATAAAGCTATTTATTAGAGTACTTTTTATAATAATCTATATAATTAAAGAAAATATAACTATTAATTATATAAAGAGATTTAAAGTTAATAGCGGAGCTATTAAAGAGATTAAACTAAAGCTCTAAAAAAGCTATTAAGGGTTCTTTATTCTTATAAAGTGCTATTATGCTTTTATTAAATAGTTTAAGCAGTTATAGTTTAATTTCTAGACTATTTATTAAAGTGTCTTAAGCTAAGAACTCGTTAGTATTAGATATAGTTATATAAGATTCTAGGGATAAAATAGACTAATATAGTAGTCTAAGAATATATAAGCAAATATAATATAAAAATAATAAATAGGTTTTTATTAAATAGTAAATATAAAATATTTATTAAGAAGAGAAAAGTTGTTATATAATCATAGCTAAATATACGTGGGCGGAACCAATTCCGCGCTGACTAACCTTAACTAGTTAGCCGCCAAGACTTCCACCCGCGGTAACTCTCTTACAACTTATTATAAATTTATTGAATTTTATTTTAAATTATATATATTAATAGATATTATTCTTTTTATAAGCTTTTAGAATAATTTTAATACTAAGATCTTTATTATAGTCTTTAATAGTATCTCTTTAAATATTTCAAAGTACTAGTTAAGCTATTGCTTTTATAATTAATTTAATAAAAAAATAATTTTACTTTAGATATTACTAATTAAGTTATAATCCTTTAAGTTTAGATAAGCTTTTTATTCTTATTAGCTTTATAAGCTAACTTATAAATTAGCTAGTTTTTTTTCGAATATTTTATTTTATAATAATAGTAATTAATTATTAATAGACTATCTAGAGAAAGAGTATTAAAGTGTTTTAAGCATTTTTAAAATACTAAAAAAGAATATTTATAGTAGTTTTAAAAAAACTTAATAGCTACCTTATATTTAAAGGGTTATATATTACCCTTTCTATATAAGTTTAATTTCATTTTATAATTATACTATAGAAATTTAATATTAATTATAAATATAAAATAATAATAATATACTTTTTTACGTTTAAAGCTTATCTGAATTTTATTTAAATAGCTGATAAATAATTAATTAAAATTAATATAATTGGCTAAAAGAAATAGTAAAAAGCTTTTAAAAAGATATTTTATTTAATTTAAAGAATTATAAATTTTAATAGCTTTATAAAACTTAATAGCTATTAACTTTTTTTATAAAGTTTTTAGTTTATATAAATATTAATAGATTAATCTTTATTAAAGACTTTAATATTAAAAATAGCTAAATTTTAGTAAAAGATTTATAAAAAATAATAAATAATAAACTTTTTTAGCTTTTTAACTAAGATATCTAATAATATTTAAAATTGTTATTTAAAAGATTTTTTTTATTTTTAAATCTATTTAAGTCTATTAGATTAATAAAACTCAATAATTTAATTATCTTTAAAAGATCATTATATATAAATAAAGTTAATATTATATATAATATACTTAAATTATATTAGTAATACTATTGCAAATATTCAATTAATAGATATTAATAAACATTCTATAAACTATACTACAAACTTAGTTTTAACGATTTTTTAAACAATATTTTATTATATTAAATAATCTTATTTAACTAGTTTTTAGATTTAAAATAATTCTACAGATTATAAATTCTATAATAGTAAAAAGTATACTTAAGCGGTTTCCGCTTGAAAAAAAAAATAAAGAATTAATTTTATTATTAGTATTTAAACTAATTATTATAATATTTCTACTTATTACTAAGAATAAAAACATAATATTTAGTTTTATATCTTATATATAAAAGAAATAAAGTAATAGTATATATTTATTATAGTTTTATAGAAGCTAATAGTAATTTTATTTAAAAATCTTAGAAGAAAAAAGTTTTTATTTCTAATATAATATAAAAAGAAAAATATAAGTTATTAATCTGCGCTGATAAAGAAAAAATATATATAAGTTATGAATATTAAGAATTATAACTATTGTTAGATATATTAATAATAATATTGTTATTATAAGAGTTAGCTAAGAATGCAATATAAATATATTAGAGCTAGACACTATACCTAATTAAGTAAAGTATATTCTAATACTTCCTAGTTATAAAAGAATTATAATAATTACCTATTAACAGAAAAATGACATTTATGTCATTCCAGCGTTTCCTTACACTTTACAATATATTATATATATTTATTATATCTATTAGGCTCTTTATATCTATCAAAATTCTTGTTAAACCAATTAGAAACTTGAAAATTAGAATTTCGGCATAAAAGCGGTCCGGCAGTATATTATCTAGCGGCGAGGTAGTATTAAATCAAGCTGAAATTGATATCAGAGTGAAAGTGAGGTCTGTTAAATGTCTAACTAAGAGGGGGAATAGATTAAACTAGTATTAGCTGAATAGTAAGGGTTGCGCAAACTATATACTAAATTTAGAAGGAAAAAGGTAGCTAGAATAGCCGGCTGCGGTGTTCCTAAGGGCTTAAATCGTTCAGAAATAACCTGAATGTAATCGATAAGCTCTATAGGCATATAACCTGGCGACTAGCTAATTCCGGATTTGGTTATATTAATAACTAATAACGAAAGAGACTAGAGAGAACTATTATGTAACCCTAGCTCTTGCTTATTAACGCCATGGAATATATAGCGGTAAAAGAATAATACTTTATAAAGACAAAAGAGAGGACCTTACTATTAATGCTTATATCAAAGTAGCTTATATAAATAACATAGAGATAGAAGCTGCTATATTAGAGCTAAAATCTCTAAGTTTTCTTATATAACCTTATTTGAAACTAATAGTGCTAGTAGAGAAGTAATAGTCTGCGCTTTATTTATATATTAATAAATACGTTGATTTATTTTATTTATTATTTAACTTAGTTCTATTATTATTGTTTTCATTTTCTTAAAATCTTAACAAAATAACTGCAACTCTTTCTTATACTCTAATATTATTAAAAGCATATTAACTAGTCTCTAAACAGTCTAATAAAAGGATTAGAGGTAAGGGAAATAGATATAGTCATAATTAGTAACTTATATAACTTTAAGGATAAGGAAATATAAAGGTCTAGCTTAGGTATAATAAGATATTAGGAGGTTTCTTAAGAACTTGCTATTTAATATATAATAACGCCTGAATAATCTTTAGGTATTGCTACTAATTATTAAGAATTATAACTATTATTAAATATATTAATAATAATGTTATTATTGTAAAAGCTAGCTAAGAATGTAATATAAATACATTAGAGCCAGATACTATATCCGATTAGGTAAAGCGTATTCTAATGCTTCCTAGTTATAGGAGAACTATAACAATTAATTTATATTAATAGAAAAAATATTATTAATAAGTATAACTTAATTAAATTTATATATAAAAGGTCTATAGCTTTTATCTGTTTATTAATATTTACTTAAAATATTTAATAATTAATAAAAATATTTCTATATACTTTTTTTATTTATTATTATATAAAATAAAGTATAATATAGAGATTTATAAATATTAAAGCAGAATAACAAAAATAAAAATACAAAAGACTAATATTAAAAGATAAATATATATATTTATATATAAGCTTATAAGTAGAAGAAAAAAGAAAATAAAGAAATGTATATTAGCTCTTAGCTAACTAAGAGAGGAAAAGAAGAAAAAAAGAATAATAAAGAAAATAACTTATATATCTATTATATAGTATTTAAATATATGAATAATTTAGTTATCTATTTTAATATTATAGCTTTCTTTTTTAAGGTTTTAATAATATAGTTATATTATAAAATAACTATAAATCGCTTTTTATTTTATTATATTAATATTTTTATATCTATTAGCTAAAATATTATTTTAGAGAATATAAAATTAAAATAGAAATATTATTTTATTTATTTAAATATATTAAGTAAAATAGATTTATAATATTTCTTTTATATTATAAAGAAGCTAAATATAAAAGGATTTGATTATATTTTTAATTTAGCTGCTTTTAAATACTATTAAAAAATATTTTAATACTATATTATTTGTCTCTTAGTATAATTAAGTGCTATAAATAGTTTTATTTAATATAAGTTTCCTTCTACTAGTAAGTTAATATATTATATAAGTTTTAGCGCTTATTATATTATCTATTTTTAATATACTATTTATTTATTTATTTATAATAAAAAGAGTTATATATTTAATATAAGTTTACTTTTTATTAGCTTTTTATATTATATTCTTATTTTTTAATATAATTTCTGCTATTATTTATCTTACTATAGTTATTTTGATATATATATTTAGTCAAAGAAGGTTTTTTATATTTAAAACTCTATAAAATATTTTAGAAGTAAAAGTTTAAATATTAATAAAATATAAATATTATAAATAAAAGATTTTCTATAAAATTTAAAATAACATAGTATAATAAATAAAATGCAATAAATATTAAATTAAATATAACTTTATAAATTAAAGTATAAAGCAATTAAATAACTTAAATTATATTACTATTGATGCTTTTTTATTATATTACTTTATTTAAGATTATTGCTTCTTATTTTATTAATTATTAATAAGTAACGGATTAGTAATATTATTAATATAGAAATTGCGATAATACTTATAGAATTTAAATCTTTTATTAAATCTATTTACTTTTATATAATATAATTCCACAATTAAGCTCTTTATAAATGCTATTAAAAAGCACTTTAAAAGACTACTAAAATTATAATTATAAATATAGAGTATAAGAAAAAATTTAGAGTAGAAAAACTATATTTATATTATTATATTAAAGTTTTATTATAGTATTAATATTAAGAAGTATTTTATTAGTTTTATATTTAAAAATAATATTATTAATATATTTATTATAGAAGTAAATAAACTTATATTTTATTATAAACTAATAAATAAAAATAATTATAAGCTACTAAATATTTTTATACTTTTCACAGGTAAAAAGAAGTTTATTTAAGTAAAACTAATAATTTATATAAGCATATATTGGTATTTTTATTAAGAAAGAATATAGTCTTTTATTTGTAATTAAAATAGTAAGTAATGCCTAGAGTTTTAAGCTTAATTGTCTCTGTTTATAGTATACTAGATAAGTCTACAAGAAACTTAATTAATTAATAAAGAAGACTATAATAAATATAGAAAAATTTATTATTTATATTAATAGATAAAATAATAATAATATTGAAAATAAATTTACAATTTATTAGCTCTATATCTGCTTTAGAGTATTGTCAAAAACATATTTAATAGCTAAAAGATTAAGTTATTACGCCTTAGGCTATATAGGTAAGTAATTTAATTAAAGTATTACTATTTAAGCAAGCAAACTACTAAGGTAAATGCTTATGTAATATATTAAATATACTTTAAGCAAATAAGGCTTATAAAAGAAATTTATTTTATATATTCCTTATATTCACCTTAAACTATATAAATATTACTCTTTTTATTTAAATAAATTTGTTTTTTAATAATTAATATATTTATTCTTAAATACTTTTAATAAAGTTCTTTAAAATAAGTTATATATTTCCTTTATAGCTAAGCTAATATATTATGCTTTATTATAATTATATATAAAGTTTATTATTATTTATTAGGTAAATTTTATTATTCTATAGCTATTATAAAGTAAATAATTATTATACTTTAATTACTTGCTAAATATAAATATAATCTTATTAATATTTAAGCTTATAAGAAGTATAAATTTAGTTAAAATAATTATCTTAAATAATTTTAAGGGAAAATATAGCATCTTAAATAGGTAGATTATATAAGTTAAACTATATATTAGGATATATAATATTTAATTCTTAAATAAATTAGCTAAGATAATATTTATTATATCTTATTTAATTAAAGTAGCTTTTAATTAAATAATACTTTATTTAAAAGACTTTATATAGAATGAGGAATCTTAATAAGATAAAAGATAAATTAAATATTCTATTTATTTAATAATTTTATTATATATATTAAAATAATATTTAAAGAAATTAATAAAGAAAAAAAAAGTTATAAAACCCAAAACAAAAGTCCTTAATATTAATATATATTATAATATTTAAGACACTTACTTATAAAATTAAATAAAAGATATAATAATTAAGATTAATAATTAATAATAAGAAAGATACTTAAATCAGCAAATTAAGAATAAAAAGCTTATATATAACAATCAACTTATAAGAAATCTAATATAAAATTAATATTTTTAAAAAAAGATTTTAAATTAAAGTATATTATTTTTATAATAAAGTGAAATATATTAAAAGGAATTACTTTAAAGAAACAATTAAAATATTAAAATAAGAAATTAAAGTATTTAAAAAAAGAAAATTAAATATTATAAATAATTATACAAAATTAATATAAATTGCTTGTTATAATAATAATTACTTAATATATATCTTAAAAAAATTAAAATTAAAATAATACTTAAAAGATTTATAGAAAGAAATAAAATGAATTAAAAAGCTAAAGATTTAATATTTTCTATTTAAAATTAAGAAACTATTGACTATAATAATGAAATTAAAAATTAAAGAAAAATAAACAATAGTATTAATTATAAAAGAAGAAGAAAATAAAATAATAATAAATTTAATTAAGAAAATATTAAGTTTCCTATAAATAATAAATAACAAAATAATAATAATAAATAATAATAATATTCTTATATTAAGGAATATTAATATTAAAATTAAACATAAATTAGTTGATATGTAAATTATTTAAAGTTATATAAAGTATTAAAGAATATATAATACTTAATAAATAATAAAGGAAAAATATAAATACTTTAAAAATAAAGGATAAAAACACTTAATATATAAGTTTTAAATTATAGATTATTAATATTTTAACTTATAAGAACTTTATAAATAAATATTATTAAGCTTAATAAGAAATTTAAAATATTGAAAGATTTAATAAATATAAAATTATAAAGGCTTTTTAAAAAAAAGCTAAATTAAATTAATTAAAAGACATATAAAAGACTTTAAAGAAATTAAAAAAACCTAGAAAACTTATATTTTATACTTAATAAAAAAAGACTTTTTAATTTCTTTTAATAAAAATTTAATTATTAATTTAAATAATTGAAAGTTATTTTTTAACTTAGCTTAAAGTATTTAATAACTGCTAATATTATATTTTAATTATAGTTTTCAGGATAATAATAAGCTTTTAATATTTAGTTTTTTATTATAAAATAAAAAAATTAATAAAAAAATATAAAAGAAAGAATTTAAAACAAGAATTAAAAATAACAAAAAAGATAATAAAAATATTAATAAAGATAAGAATTAATTCTTACTATAAGAATAATTAATATTAAATAAAAAACTAAACTTAAACTATTATTTGCCTTAAAACCTTTAAATAAATATTCTAAAAAATAAAAAATGCATTAGAAAAATTAATATTAAAAATGATATTAAAATTAAAAATAATCTTAATAATAAGCTAATTAATTTCCTTAAATATTATTATTAAGAAATTATTATTAAATAATATTATAAAACCTATAATTTTATTAGTATTATTAATACTAAAAAATTTAAGCTTTTCTAGTTTTTTTATTACTTTAATCTTTTATTTAATATAATTATCTTTATGCTTATTTAAGCTATAATATATTTTAGATAAATCCTTTTATTTTATAAAGAAAAAAAATATATAATAATAATAAGTTATAACTTTAATATATTTAAGATTATATTAAATATTAATAACTTTAATTTCAGAATAAATTTCTTTCTTTTTATTTTAAAATTTTTCTTTCAAAAAAATTTAAAAGAAGCAAAAGATTGATAAAGAATAATAAATATATAAATTTAAATACAAAAATATTATATTGCTTAAAATAGCTAAAACAAATATATTCTTTATAGGCATCTTAGCCTTTAATAATATAATATCTCTTAAAAAGATTATAAAAATAATAAAAACACGAAAAAAGCATATTTTAATTTTTTTATTAAATAATTCAAAAGATTTAAAAATAATATTAATAGCTTAAAAAAGGCATAATTAATAATAAAAATAAAGGGAATATAAAATTTTGATAATTAAATTTAATATTATAATAATTCTAATTAAAGAAATAATATAAAAAGAATAATATTATATTTTAAGCTATTTAGTAAAGGAAGGTAAATTTTAAATTAATTTAATAAATTAATTAATTATAGTTTGCTTATAAATTTTATAACATTTATTAAATTATTATTTATAAGCAATATAAGCAATATAAGTATTATAAATATTTATTAAGTATATAATTATTGCTTTTTTTACCTTAAATAAATTTGCTTTTTAATAATTAATATATTTATTCTTAAATACCTTTGTTAAACCTCCTTAAAATAAGTTATATATTTCCTTTATAGTTAAATTAATATATTGCGCCTTGCTATAATTATATATAAGGTTTATTATTACTTGCTAAGTGAACCTTACTATTTTATAGCCATTGCAAGGCGAACGACTATTACATATATATTTATACCTTTTTTAATCTACCTTAATAATTCTTTTTATAAGCTTTATAGCGCTATTGCAGTATAGTTCTCTTATAATTCTAAGAATAGAAATTTATAGTATTTCTTTATAAAATTTAATTATATTAAATATAATTAGGAAAATAGATAAAAAAAGAAATAATAGTTAATTATATTTTCTTAAAAGTTCTATATTTATATAAAAGCCTAATAACTATTTATTTATTAATATAAATAATAAAGAAATATAGTAATTTATCTTTTATAGTTAATTTATATTTAATTATATTAAGTTTAAGTATAATATTGCTAAGGCTTAATGAATAAATATTTAATAAACCTTTCTTTTATTTAAAGAATAATTGCAATTTTTAATATAAAATATAATAGAATTATAATCTAATAAAAATAAAAGAAATATAAAATATTAAGTTTATATATAAGCTTATCTGTTTGCTACTACTATTATATTTACTATTAATATATTAGTTAAATTAGGAAATATAAAAGTCTAGTATATATAGTTTAATTCTTATATTATTGTTTTTTAGTAATATAGGCTTCTTTTAAGTAATTTTATATTTATTCTAGTTTTTTTATCTGCTAATGAATTACTTTTTATTAATCCATTTATAAATTAAAGATTTATAATTAAGTTTTTATTTTTAGCTTTATTTAAAGTTTATACTAATATCATTAAGATTCTTTTGCTATTTATAATCATAGTTCTTTAAAAGATTAAGTTTACTATAATAAAGTATTAAAATAATAGACTTTAGTTTAATAACTAATTATATATTCCTTGTTTCGCTATTTTAGACTAATAAACTTAATAGCTATTTAGGGTTATAGCTTTTTTTTAATACTATAATTATTTTCTAATAACTTATCTTAGAATACTTATTATATCTATTTTTATCTTTATTTAGTTTTTAAAATAACTTTTTTCTTTCTATATAATAATAAATAATATAAAGGATAAAATCCTTAGATATAAAGTTTATATTATTTCAAATACTAGTTATTAGAAATTATTAAAGCTAAATAGTAATTTCTTTTTATTAAGCTTTTTTTATTTAAAAGCAACTTTAATAGTTTACTTTAAAATAATAAAGATGAGCTTTCTTTGATTACTACTATAATAGTCTTTAGCAGGTTAGTTTTTAAATACTTAAGCAATTTTTTTTATAATATCTTTAGATATTAAGCTAGTTATTAATATATTTTTTAGTTTAATAAGTTTATTAAGGAAATTATTTTATAAATACGCTACTCTTAATAAAAGAAGTAATAAATCTAAATTTATATTAAAGAAATATAATATTAATAAAGTTAATACTAAAGTCTATAAATTCATTAATCTATTTAATTTAATTAATATTAAAAAGCTTTAAACTTTAAATGTTAAATAAAATATTTATATTAAATTAATAATATATATTAAAATAAAATAAAACAACTAAAAAACATATTATTAGCAAAAATATTACTTAGTTTAAGCTTTTAAATTCTTAGCTCCTTTACACTTATTTTCTTAATTCAAAATATAGATATATCTTTTTTAAATTTTTTTTCTAAAATATCTTTTTATCTATATCTAATTTAGCTAACTTTTTCTAAATAGCTATTTTAATCTTATTTTTTTTATTACTTATATACTAAATAATTAAATTGAAAAAGAAATCCCTAGTATATTTATTAGCAAGATTTAATACTATATAAATATTTAATATTAAGTTTTTATAGTTTAGTAAAAACTTAAAACCCGAAAATTTTTTATTAAAAAGCTTATCTATATTAAAGCTTATATTTATATTAGAAGTTTAAAAACAAATAAATATTAAAACTAAATAAATAATTAATAGAGTTTTAAATGCTAAATTAGAAATAATTTAATAGTTAAATATTAAAAGGGTTTCTTTATATATACAAGCTAATTTAAGTAAAATAACTTAAAGCAAGCTATTTAAATCTATATTTAAAAATACTTTAGAAGCGAATTAAAAATATTAAGCTTAACTTTATTATTATAAAAGAATCTAAAAAGTATTTTAAAAAAAGTAACTAAAAAAAGAAATAATATAAGGTATTATATAATATTATTATTTTTTTATATTAAAATAAAATAATTTAAATAGATTATATATTATGCAATAAAAAACTAAAACAAGAGTTAAATAGATACTTATTTCTATATTAAACCTGCTTCTTAGATATTAAATTTCAAAGGTCTTTAAGATAATATTTCTGGTATTAGTAAAAGTTAGTTTATAAAATTATTTCCTTTATATTGCTAATAAGAGGCTATTTAATATTATCTTAATAAGACTAAAATATAAAGAAGTTTTCATTTATTATTATATTATATAAATAAATGTTTATAGATACTTTTTTAATGCTATTATATAGTTAATATAATCTAATAAATATAAATAAAATATTAGTTTTGCTATAAATAATAAAGATATAATAATAAATTATATTATAAAACTTTATCATAATATAAAGTATTAATTTAATTATTAATAATAATAAGATCTTATATATTTTATAATATAATATCAAAGAATTTATTTAGACTATTTAAGCTTTAAAATATCTAGGTATTAAGTAACTTAATTTATTATTGTTAAAATATATTTAAAATCAAAATATCTAAATAATAAAATTATTTATTATAATATTTTATTGCTTAATAGCTTTTAAAAGCTATAGATTACTATATATAATTTCTATTAATAATTAATTTAATTAAAGTTAATACCTAAAAATATGTAATATTGCTATATAAGAAATATATTTATATTAAAGTCAGCAAAGGCTTTTATAAAGTTAAAGTTTTTATTTAACTAAAATACTAATAAAAGGGTATTTTTTAAGATATTAATAGAATTAAAAAATAGAAATTTCTATTTTATAATATTATTATATAAAAATATAACTCTAAGTACATTATATTAAATATAATTAGCAATTTTGAAGTTTAAAAGCAGTTATAAAATATTTATACTTAAATCTAAGTTTATAGTAAGTTATTATACTTTTTAAAGCTAAAGTTTTTTTAATTTAATTAAACTTAATATTATAAGTTTTAGTCTGCTATATTTTATTTTTTATTATTAATTTAATATTATTAGCGTTTTAGAAATATATAAGGATATTTATCTTATTAATTTAATAAGATTTCTAATTAAGACTTATATTTAAATAAGCAAGAATATTATACTTTTAGCATTACTAATTAATATAAAGCTTATAAACCTAAGCGTTTTAAGACTTAAACATAAATATAAGATTTAAATATATATATTTAGCTATTTAATAAGATATAATAGCTTGTAAAAAAAAGCTAATTATCTTAATAAATCTATGTTTTTAAGGATAATATATTCTGTTTAGCTTTAAGCTATTTTACTATTAAAAATAACTTTGATTCTAGTATTAATTATATAATAGCTAAATAAAAAGAGAATATCTTTTTTAAGGAACTTTAATATTAAATAATTATTCTATAAAGCTACAACTAAAGAATTAAAACTCAAATATTATAGACAAATTGCTAGAATTATTGATTTAAAAGATTTAAATAAAAATTTTTATTCTATATTATTAAGATTTTTTTAATTAATAAAAATATAGTCTTTTATTTATTTAAGTAAATACTCAAAAAAAAGACTTTAATATAATACTTAAGCTTAATTAGTTTCTATAATCTATAAATAGAAAATTTCCGCTAAGATTGTAAGAAATGTTATAAGATTTAATAAACTTCTGCAAAGTATATTTTAATAATAGAAGTTAATTACTTTTTTTCTTATAGACTTTAGAATAAAGCTATTATTAGCTTTTATAAAATATTAGCAGATATATAATCTTCTGCGTCGGTTTTAATTTATATAATAAGATATAATATTAAATACTTTATTTAAAGGCTTTATTAATATGCTAAATATAATATTATTGATTTTAAAAATAGAATTGCGATAATAATTAACTAAATACTAAATTACTATATTGCTTATTAACTAACATATACTCAATATAATATTAATATTAGCTTTTTATAAATAAATTATATTCCTGCTATTCTATAGCTATTTTTTAATTTTTTATAGTGTTTTCAGATTATATATATAGATTAATATACAATTTATAGCCTAAATCTATATATTACTACTTAAGTATTATTTATATTCTTTTAATAATAAAAAATATTTGAATTAAACTAATATTATTTTAGTTATTAAATTTATTCGTTAATTTATTTTATATTAATAATCTATTTATTACTTATTTAAAGCTTCTATTTTTACTTTTTTTCTATTTATTTTATTAAAATAATTATAAGTAACTTACTATATTTAATATTTTTATTATAAAAACTATCTAGCTAAGATTTTTTATTAAATCCTAGATCTCTTTTTATTTTATTATTATAGCTAATCTAAGTAATAATAACTATTTATCAATTAATATTTAAGAAACTTATACTAATATTAAAATAAAGTTAAAAGTATTAGATATAGCGTTATTTTACTTCGAGAAAAAGAATAATTTTTAGAAATATAAATATGCTTTAAAAGTCTATTAAACTATAGCCTTTAAAGATATAATTTAGTATATTAATCTTTATAATATATTTTTATATACTACTTTATAGTAGCTCTATATATTTTGAAATACAACTCTAGTTGTAATCTATTTTAAATTGAAAATAATTAAGCTTACCCCTTTAGACTCAATTGTATTGCAGTTAAAATGAAATATAAATTTCTAAAAATTTATATTCAAAAATAATAATATTTTAATATAAAGTATATATTATATTATAAGTTAAATTACATATAATTAGTCCTTAATTAAACTTTAAATAATACTTAAATATACCTTAAATATGCTTTAACATGAAAATAACTTTTCTATTTAACCTTAAATTAACCTTAAAGAGACCTTAGAATTTAAGGTAACCTCAAAAACCCAAAAAAAAAAAATTTTATTTATTAATTATTTAATATTAATATTAGTTATATATATATATATATTACGGTAATATACAGCGCTTTTATATATTGGTTTTATAAAATAAACGACTTTTATATTTATATATATTTAGCATAGATATTTATTTAAATATAAAGGTTTTAAATATATAATTTTGTTTTCCCGGCTTCCTGTAAGTTTAACTTAATAATTTATTTATTAATACTAATAAAATACATAAAATATATATAAAATTCATGGAATTTATTATTATTTATAAATTATAAGCCTTAAGTTAGCTTTAAGTTAACTTTGAGTATACTTTGAAAATAATTTCTAGTTAATTTAATATTTTTATTAATTATATATTTAATTTAATTATATTTTATTATTAATTAATAATTTAATAAACTTTATTCTTAAATTACAATAGACATAAACTAAAATATGCTTTGAATTAGCTTTAAAGTCTAATTAATAGTAAGATTTTCTTAAATACAAATTGAAAATTGTTGATCTCTCTCTAAGGTAACAAAATAAAATTAGGGATTTATATAATCTATTTAATTTTTCTGCTAAAACTTAATTCTATTAAGTTATTGCAAATATATATCTTAAAGAATTAAATAATATTATTTACCTTTAAGCTTAAATAATATAAAGCGATAAATAAAAAGAATTATTATTATATACTTTATATAATATATATTATTTTCTATATAAATATATAATATAAATATATTTTTATTTATATTTTCTTTAAGAACAATAATAATATAAAGTTGAATTTTATATAATAAATAAATTTTCATAATATTTTTATATTTAATAATACCTTAGAGAGAGATTAATAATTTTATAAAAGATATATTATAGCTTTTAATTCTAAAAGAATATATTGTTAATAAATAAATAAATAAAAGTATAAAGGATTTAATATAGAATATATAAATTACTAAACTTATTAAGACTGCTAAGAAAAGCAAAAACAATATAAATAATAAATATTTTAAGTTTAAATAGTTAAGCAGCTTTTATTTATTATTAAATATTATTAAAGCATAATATAATAGGTAATTTAAAAAGGTTATAAAGCAAAATAAATTAAATCTTTATTTATTTCTCTTTCCATAAAACGAATTATATTAATTATTCGTAGTTTATAAAATATATATAGCTAACAATATTAATAAACTATATAATTTCTCTGAATAAAGCTTAGCTACAACTATAATAGCTATAAAAATTTAGTAATAAATACTATTAGCTATAAAAAGTAATATAATTAAAAAATTAATAAATAGAAAATTTAATTTAATTAAAATATAAATAAAATAGAATAAGCTTATTAAGCTTTAAAAAAGAATACTACTATTTAACAGCTACTAAGAAATAGAGTTGCTATTATTTTAATAATTATTATAAATATTACAAGTTAAAATCTCTAAGGAGTTATAGTAATTTACATTATTATTAGTAAAACAACGAAAAAAAGCGAAACTAGTATTCTAATCTTATTTATAATTAATTAAAATATTATATATTTATCTAGCAACTAGTATTAAAATAGAAATAATAGATTATAAAAGTTATAAAGTTCTTTCTTTAATAATTATTAGATTAGTAAGATAAAAAGCTGGATTTATTTTAATATTATATATATAAGCTTTATATAATAATATTATATTACTGTAAATATTACTTAATTAATCTCTAATATTTTCTATAATAGTTGCGCTAATATATTTATTAAGCAAAGATTAATTTTTATAAAAACCATTTAATATATAAATAAGCTCTTTTATATTAGAGAATCGCTAGTATTTATTAATATTAATAAGAAATCGTAAAAAAGACTCTATTTGTGCGTTATTATCAAATCCAATATAAACAGTTATTAGGTTATTATTATTATATAAATACAATAACTATCTAAAGATTAAACTTCGCCTTAATGTTTTATAATAATAAATTTTATTTAGCTAAAACATAATAATAAATCGAAATAGCTATAAGCTTTTAAAGACTATAAAATATTCTTAATAAATGAATAGTTTTAATTTATTATTAAGTACTTTAAAGATGTTTGCTTTTATATTAAGGTAACAATAATAATAATAAAATATATAAATAGAAATTATTAGCAATAAATCTAAAAGCCTTTAGAATAAATATAAAAATTGTTAACGCTATTTATATTTGATTTAATATAAAGCTTATATTTAGTAAACTATAAAACTTATAATATATTATTAAATAGATTTATTATAAAATTAATATAATATATAAACTTCTAATATTAATATATAATTATACTAGTATATTAACTTTAACTTTTAGCTTTAAAATATTAGCAATTAAAATATAGCAAAGTAATACTAAAAAGAATATACTATTTCTTTAATTTTAATAGATTAGTATATATAGTACTATTTTAGCCCTAATATATTCTTTTAAAGCCTAAAAGAAATAAAATATTATTAAAATAAAAATTAAAAATTAAATTATAAAATATATTAGTTTAATTATATAAGTTCTTTTTAATATTAAAAAAGTCTATTTTAAAGCATTTTTTAATCTGAAAAGTATTAGTCTAAAAACTATTATTCAATTTAAATCTAAAGACTTTTGAATTATAATAAAAAATTAAAAAAACACTAAAACTTTAAAAAATATTAAAGAAATTTAAAAATAGATTTAATATTATAAAAATAAAGCTTAGCTCTTTATTATTATTTTTAAAATAATAACATATAGCTTCTTTATTATATAAAGTTTCTTGCAAAATATTGAATGTTTTAAAAAGTTTATTACTAATATTATTGCTTGTTTTTATAGCTTTGATATTATTGTTTATAATATTTAATAGTTTTATAAAAAAATTTAACTTTTAGACTAAATATTTAGCTATTATTATTAAGTTTATAGATTTTAATATTATTTAATAAGTTTAATAATATAATATTTATATAAACTCCTAATATTATAATAACAAAAAATATAATAAAAAGAATAGAATTATTAAATATTATTATTGCTAAAAACTCAAATATATTAAGGTACTTATTTATATAAAGTTTTCAAATTAATTTATAAATATTATATTTAATATTATAACTTTTAAAAATATAAAAAATATTTAAAACTAAGCTTTAACTTAAAATATATTAATTATTTTAAAATCTATCAAATTAGCTATTTTAGCTATTTAAAAAAAAATTTAATAATATAAAAAATATTCTATTTTATTATAATTATTTCTTTTTAAATAGATAATTAAATTGCTTAAAAAAGAAACTTTAAATCTAAATAAATATATTTAAGAAAACTTAAAAATAAAAGCTAAAAAGTATTAAAATAAATAGGAATATTAAATATAGCTATATAGATTAATATTGCTATTTTGTAATCTTTTTAATATAATTAATTTCTATTAAAAACAATTTAATAGTAATAAAATTAATATAATCAATATTACTAATCTAATCTATAAAATTTATTTATTTATTAAAATTATTTTAATTTATAAAAACTATAGAATTTACTAAAAACTTAAAAACTTTTATTAAAATATTAATAATAACTGTTATTTATTAGATAATATCTATTTTAAAAACTAACTTCAATTTATAATTATTATATAGAAAACTAATAAATCTAAATAATAATATTATAAAATCTAAAAGATTACAAAATTAATAAAAAATTTTTAAAAACTTATTATTAGAAAAAATTAAAAATTATATTTGCAAATATTAATTACTTTAAAGTTTAATTAAATACTATTATTATTATTTTAAATAAAAAAATAAACTATTTTTTTATAGATTTAATTTTCTAATACTAATAACTTTAGTTATAATAAATATATTTTAATAAAATTTTATATTATTTTAGGACTTATTTAAGTCTATAGATATGCAAAACAAGAAATAAAAAAAAGCAAATAATAGCTAATATAAAAAAAATTCTACTCAATTTATATTTTAGTTTTTAGCAATAAAAACTTAATATTAAATATAACTATAAATAAAAATTCTTATTTAAAAAATAATTAAATATTAATATTTTATATAATATAGGTTCTAATTGCTTATAGACTATAAAAAAACAAAATAATATTTATTAAAATAAATAAAAGCTTATAATAATATTAATATTAAAATCCGCAAAAATTTCAAATATTTTATATTCATAAATTTTAGATTATTATAAAGCTTTTATTTTAAGTTAAATAATTAAAAAAAATTAATTTTTTAGTTTTAAATAAACTTATAAAATCTAAATAAAAAATAAAATTTATTACTTTAATTTAGGTTATTATTATTTAATAAATTCTGTTATAACTAATACTTTAATCTAAATATATTTCTATATTAGTAAAAATATATTTATAATTAATTAATTCTTAAGAACTTATAATAAAGATATAATTATAGTTATTATTATATTTTATAAACAAAAACAAAAAAAACTATATATTTATAGTATTTATTGAACTTTATTTTTGCAATAATTTAATTTGAATAATAAAAATAATATTATCTAATATAATTTAAAAGAATAAACTAAACTTTTTTTATTTAATATTCTTTAATTAAAAATAGCAAGATTTTTTACTAATAAATACTTTATTATAAATAATTTTAATTTATATTATTTACTATAAATAAAATCTAGAAGATATTAATATAAAAAAACAAATTACCTAATAAAATTAATTAATAATAATTTATTATTGCTTTTAATCTTAGAAATTATATCGATATTTAAGTAAAAAACTTAAAACTTAAAACTTATTATAATTAATTTTACTTTTATTATAATCAAAATAATAAATAGAATAATAAAATATAATATTAAAAAAAACCTAGATTTTAATTTTAATTATTAATTAATAGTTTTATTAAACTAATATTATAAATAACAATGAAATTAATTCAAAATCTAAATTAAATATAAACTTAAAATATTAAAAAATAATTTAAGAAATGAAAAAATTAAACTAAACTTTTTAAAGAATAGATTTAATACAAAACAAAAAAATACTAAAAAGCATTTAAAATAAAAAGAAACAATTTTTTAATAATAAATAATAATAAAGTTTTAAAAACTAAATTAATATAATAAAAATAATTAATTAATTATAAAAATAAACAAAAAAATTAAAAATAACTAAATAAAAATAATAAATTTTATGTTAAGATTAAATATTAAATAAAAAATTTATAATATATTTATTAATACTAAAATAGTAGTTTTAATCTCTAATAAATTTAATAATAATAGCTTCGATTTAATATATTATAATACTATTATCAAGACTATTAAAAGCTTTTTATAATAAAACTTTTTTAGTATTTATATTATATATTATTTTATTATCTTTTACTCTTTCTATTTAATAACGTTATATTATTAAACAATTATTTGCTTGTTTTTTATTATTATAATACCTAGCTAAAGACTATTTAAAATATTAATATAAAAACAAATAATAAGTAAAAACGAAAACTTTAAAAGAATTATTTATTAATAATATTAGAAAATAGTAAGTAAAACAAGATCTTATATAGTAAAAATAAGTTTTATTATATTATAATAGTTTAGTTTTATAAAAAGTCATTTTAAATATATTTATAATATTACTAGCTATATTTTATCGTTAATTGCTTTAGCGCTAGTAGAATTATTATAACTATATTTATTGGAATAGTTCTATTTAAATATATTATATTATTAATATATAAATTTATACTAAGTTTAATAATATTAATTAAATCTATATTTATTAATAGCAATTTCAGTCCGAAAACTATTCTGTTTTTAAAAATAAAATAAACAATAATAATATTAATTTAAATAATATTAGTAAATTATATATAAAATTACTATTGTTATATAAAAAAAAACTTATAATATAAAAATATTAATATAAAACTATTTAGACTTTTTATTACTTTTATTTATAACTTTATATAAAATAAGATTATTAAATATATTGAGTTTAAATTAAATTCCAAGTTTATTGTTAATATTATAGCTTAAGTTTTTAAGTTTAAATTAAATGAATTACTAGATAATCTATTAAAGAAATATATTTTTAGGAAATATATTGTTTATATCTATATAATTGAATTTTAGAAGAAAAACCTTTTATATATTTATATTCTATTTATTTTAAAACAAAACAATAAAATTAAAATTACTAATTAAATAAAAATATATATCCGAACTAATATACTTAATCTATAAAAAGATTTAGATTTTTATTAGTTAGTTATTAAATATATAATATATAAGATTTATAATCGATCTAAATTATATATACTTTACTATGATTTAAAAACTAATTAATATTTTAAAAGCTATTTAAAAGATTTCTATTAGTCTATTATTTTTATTCTAGAAAAGAACTATTTACTATACCGCTAGCGAACAAAAATTCGGATTAGCAATATAAATAATTATAATAATCAGTAAATTATATTATATAATTTTTATTCATTGAAAAAATTTAAAGCCTATATTAATATTAAAATCTGTTTTTTTATTAAATTAGTTTAATATTTTTATAAATATATTTATAAAAAACCTGCTATAATAAATATAAAAGTCTATTATCTAACTAACAATTATAATAAGATTAATAAATATATTTTGAGCAAAGAAATCAATAGTTTTAAAATATATTATCATTTATTTAGCTTTTTAATAAATTGTATTATTTTTATAGTATATTAGCTTGTTATTTATCTATTAAATACATAAATAAAAATATTAAATCTATAATATTTTTTTCGGATTTTAATTGTTTAAAATAAATATAATTAATAAAATTCTTTAAAATAAATTAGGTTATTTAAGCTTTTTCGATTTTTATTTATCATAAAGAAAATCAAATATTATATTTAATAGTATCAGAACCTTAAAATATTATATATTATAATATATTAAAGTATTTTATATAGATAACAAAAAAGCGGATTTAAAATAAACAATAGCAATAAAATACAATTAAGTATATATATTTTATAGAGTTTAATTCAAATAAAAGTTTTTATTTAAAAATTTTATTTTATTATACATTAAGATTTATAAGTTTTAAAAATATTTATATTATTAATAAAGTTATTTACCGACGGCAAGATAATATATTAGATTTTTAAATAGTCTATTTCGCTTGGGATTTCTATAACAATAATAATAAATTTTATAAAATCCTATATAAAATATTTTATTTTAATATTGTTTTAGCGCTTCGACGGCTATTTATATTGATTTTTATATATAAATAGCTTAATAACCTATTTAAACTCTAAATCTATTATATAGATAATTTAATAAGTAATTATTAATATTGGTTATAATATAACTATTTAAATATTAAAATTATAAACTTATAGTTTAATATCGAAAATAATATATTTTAAAGTTATTTAAAATAAAAACTAGTTTATTATAATATTAAATATTTATTTAATAAATATAAATAATATTATATTTTAGACTTATTTAATATATTATTAATAAATATAGATTTCAATTACGCTTCGGAATAAGTCGGGTTGGATTGGGTTGGAGGGTAGACAAACCAATTTAGACTGGATCGGGTTATAGCTGAGTCGGATTAGATTAAAAATCGATAAATCGGGTTAGATCGGATTATTTTCCTAGGTCAACTTATCTAAATTTTTTCAAATTTTTTATCATTTTTTCTATTATTCTTTCTATTAATTAAAAGATTTTTTTTCTCAAAAAAAATAATATTAAAATTATACTAAATTATACTAAAAATATATTAAATATATACTAAAAATAGTATCTAGTTCAACCCAGGGAAGAATAGATCGGATTAGATTGGATCGGGTTGGATTAAAAAGTCTATAATCCAATCCGACCCAGTAAACCGACCCAATCTAGCCCAACTTTTACTGGGTTGAACCGACCCATTCTGAAGCGTAATTTTAATATTTAATATTGTGAATAAAATCCAATAATCTACGAAAAGACTAACTATTATTATTTCGCTAATAAAGTTTATTGTAAATTTTTTTTTTAATATTAATTGATAATATAGCTACAATTCAATTGTAAATATTATTAATAATTTAAAATAATAAAATAATATTTTCTTTTTAAGTAGCCTTAGTAGTACTAGTAAAATTTTTATATTAAATACTATTTTTATTACTATTCGCGAAAATAGTAATATTATTTTTATAGTAATTTTATTTAAAACTGTTATATATTTTTTAAAAAGTAATATAATTATTTATTCTAAATTCAAGATACCATTAAATACAAACTAGAATTTATTATATAATATTTAAAAAAAAACCCAGTTTTTTTTAGCTATTAATAGCGACTAAATTAATTATATTAAATAAAGTTTTTATATAGAACCGGTTTAATTTAGAAGCTATTTATAAGTATATATTAAATCTGTATAAAATAGAAAATATTATACTAATGTATTTTACCGGGAAGATAATTGTTTTTTATAGCGATTTTTGGTAAACGCTATCCGTAATTCAAAAAAATACTACTTTTATTATTACTAAATATATTGAGTTTTCTTTTTGTTAGTTATTAATAATAATATTCTATTTAATAATAGATATAAAATTATATAATCTAAATCTAATAAACGCTAAATGCTAAAAGACAGTTATATTTATTAAAGTTTTATTTAATATCGATAACGGAGCAATAATATAGCGAAATTCTATTAACTCTAGAAATATAGCTTTTTAGTAATATAGCTAGCTATTTAATAATATTCGTATTAATTTTATTTTAGTAGTTTATTATAGTTTATAGCAAATATTAATTATAAATAATAATAATACGAGAATCTATTTAAATAAGCGGATAATTTTAGCTGTTACGAATTATAATATTAATTAGATTAATAATTAAATTCTATAGCTTATAACTAGGGAAAAAAAATTTATTAAAATATAAATAAAGTCTATAATAAAAAAAAATAAAAATTACTTCTTTCTAGAATACTAAAATAGTATTGATTAGCTATCGATTACATTTTATAAACTAAATATATAATAAAAATAATAATAATAATCTAGAATATAAAACTATCTAAAATTTATAACAATATATGTCTAAGAGTCTATTATATTAGGAAATAAAGTTATTTAAAGTAAGATTTTAAATAGCTAATATACTAGTTAAATATATTATATTTATCGAATTAAAATAGTCTCGGAAATTTTTTTTTATAATTATTATATATTTTTATACAATTTTAGTTTCTATTTAAGTTAGTATTTGTTTTAATTGTTAATGAATTATAAAGCTAGTTTCTATATTATATAGATATTAAACTTTAAAAACATTTTTATTCTAGTTATAAATAGCTATATATAGTATTATTATAAATATTGAAACTATAAAAATTTAAGTTTATTATCTTAGACCGCTAATAGAACCTTAATATAATATATTGCATTATGTTCAATATATAATTATTAGCAATAGCTTTTAGACTAGATCGATAATATTCTTTTAATATTTTGTTTAGTCTAAAATATAATAAAAAAAATTAAATTATTTAATATCGTATAATATATATTTAAAAAAATGTTATTATATATTTTTATAAATATTACTATAAATATTGCCTTTATGATTAAGCAATTATTTCTAAACGAATAAATATAGTAATAAAAAAAATATACTAGTAGACTTTATCTAGAATATACTGATAAAAAATATAACTAAATATATAAGTTTAGCAATTTACATACTTATACTATTAAATAAACTTCAAATTACTTAAAATTATTATAATATTTATTAATAAATATATAGCTACCTATTCTATAAAACTATATTTAATTATCTTTAATATATATAAACTTATTATTTACTTTATTGTTATTACTCTATTAAAATTAAATTAAATTATGATTTTATTTCTATTTTATTTCTATTTTGTTTCTATAATATTATAAGCCAGTTTGAATATACTTTTTATATACTATTAATCGACTTTATTATTATTAAAACTATTGATAAAATAGCAATTTTAGCTATAAAAAGTTTTAATAAAAAAATTAAAAATTAATTTTATTAGGATTTAAATTTAAAATTCTCTTATTATTAAAAAATATTTAATAGTAATTATTTAATAGTAATTATTTAATAGTAATTATTTAATAGTAATATCTATTAAACTATATTAAACGTTTTTTTCTAAGCGTTAGAATATTATTATTATACTATAAAACTATTATTAAAAAATAAACTATAATTTATAAATTCAATCCTTTTAACGGCGGCGTTATTACTAACAGGAATATATATTTAATATTCTATATTAATATTAATATCTATAAAACACTATACTATATATTTATATATTCTATACTATTTATTATATATTATAAAATTTACGCGTTTTTTAAACTAGTAAAAAATAAATATACTATATAATTATTATTCTATTATTATTACTTTAAATTATTAATTCTTTTATATTCTACTTTAATAATATTATAAATAGCTCTAATAATACTATAATTATATTTTAAATATATTTTATTATTGCTATATATATTAATTAAAATAAGTATTTTTTTATTAAAAAAGGTCAATATAATTCTACTAGAACTTAAATTTAAAACCTTTTATTTTATATTCAACTAGCTATAATATAATAGTACTATTATAATAATTTCTAAATAAAGTCTAGTAAATAAGTATTTATTCTTATTAATAAATTATTACTATAATAACTATTATATTTAAGTTAGCTATATCTACAAATTAGTAGACCAGGATCTAAGCGCTCTAAGCTTAGCTAAGGCAGATGATTTTATATCTAGTTTTATAAGCGCTTTGAGGCAGTTAAGCAGGTTAATTTGTTAGCGAGCAACGCCGATTCTCGCGAGCGGCTCTAGGCGCTCAATCCGCTCATTCAGCTCAGCCAAAAAAAACCTTTTATTATTTTTTTCCCTTTTTTTTCTTTCTTAATTCCCCCCTTATACTGGGACCGTATAGGAGGTATTATAAACTATACTAGGGGCATTTTTGACGAGGATTCCAAAAATACTATTATTTTTAAATTACGTGTAATATTGGGCGAGATGCGGCCGTTTTAAAATAAGAAACAGGATCTCGGGCGCTTTTTTAGCTTAAATCTTATAACTTTTTGCCAAGAAATAAAATAGTATTCCCGTTTCTCAAAAATACAGCGATTTTATTTTTAAGCATTTTTTTCGCATAGTAATTAATTTTTTACGTGTTAAAGCGCTCGGAAACCGCTCTAAGCGCTTAAATTGCTCAGATTATATAAGCATTCTCGGAGCTGGTTTCCAATTTGTAGTAGTGCTAAAAAAAGTAGAAAATTATAGTCGAATCCTAAGTTAAATCTAATTTAGATTATAAAGAGTTTTTTTCTAAAAAAAACTCTAGGCTTTCTTGTAAATATATATTATTTTTAGTTAAAAAGCAGTTATTTGAAATTTTATTTTATACTCTTATATATATATATATTTTTAATACTAAAACGAAATTAAAATATATATAAATAGAAAAGTATTATATTTACTACTAAATAAACTTAACATCTTTATATATTAAATTTTAAGTAATATATTATTACTTAAGTAATTAATAGCAATAAAGTATAATAAAGTACAATAGAAAGTATATTAAAGAGCTTTAAATAACAACTTATTAAATCTCTAGAGCTTAATAAAAATAATAATTTACTAGAAAAATATCGCAAAGAGTATAGCTTTTACTAAGTAAAGTTTTATAGTATAGCTTCTACTAAATAAAGTATTAAAGAATGAAAAGTCAGAGCGTAGCTTCTACTAAGTAATAGCAAATATAATACCCTAAAGTAATGTATAAACTAAAAGTACATAGACTCTATTAGCTTAAAATTATTATAGAAATAAATAAAATCAGGTTTTTATAAAAGTTTAATAAGACTATTAGTTAATATATTTTTAGTTAAGACTTATATATAATTAACTATATTATTAATAATCTTTTTATATTATTATTTAAGCTATATCTATATATATTTCATCTATTTTTTCTATCATTTCTATAATATAACTAAGCTAAATTCTAACTTTAAGTTCTAATGAATAGAAATCGGCGGTTTTGCTTTTTTTTTTAGTTAGCGGACTATTAAAAATTTTTGCAGTAGACAACTTCTTTATATCTATATATTATTTTACTAACTTATTGCATTATTATAATAACTTTATTATTTATAGAATGCAATATATACTTTAATATAATACAAAAATTAGATTTTTCTAATTAATAGTTATTAAATAAATTAAGTTTTTATATAGACCTAGCTGCGACTAGTTTATTCTACTAATTTTAATTATTAAGACTTTATTAAAAATAAGCATTTTTCCACTAAAATAAGCTATATATAGTTAAAATAGACTTTTATAGCTAGTTAAAAGGCCTTAAATCGCTTAGAAATAGTCTTAAACCTATTAATAAGCTCTAGATTCTGCTATTTTGGCTTTTTAAATCTTTTTAGCTATTTCTTAGTTAAATCTGCAGTGAAAATAGCCTAAGAATCGCTTATATATAACTATATATAGCTTTGCTAATTAGAGAACTTGCTGCTCCCCCATTAAGTATTATAGTATATAATATAATAAGTCTCTTTAGTACTGTTCCTGGCCTTTAATTAATTCTCTCTTACTATAGGGAATCCATTAGCAAACGGGATTTCTACTACCAAAAATCGCATATTTCCTATTATGGAATTAGTTCTGTATTTACTTTTCTGAAGAGTTTTTTTCAAAAAAAAACTCCGGGCTTTCTTATATATTTGTAATATATTAAGTTCTTAAAAAGAATAATAATATTATTATTATTATCTTCAATAATAATAGATTATAATATATAAAACACTAGATTTAAGTTAAAAAGCAACTATTTTAGTTAGATAGCTTTTTTAGTAGCTTAAATTTAGCTAAAATATTTTATTTTAATAGTAAATAAAATAACAATATATTACTGCTTTAATATCTAAATAATAATAATATTATATATTCTAAATATATAATTTATAATAAAACAATAAAAATCTAAATTATTAGTATAATTAGAATTAATAAAGTCTATAATAAAAATAAAATTATTTAAAAAATTAAAATAATAGTATAAAGTCCTTTTAATACAATAAAAAATATATTTTATAGTATTAATATATTTCTTAATTAAGTTAGGAATGAAGTAATTAACTATTAAAATAGTATACATTAGATTAATATAAGTCTTAAATATTATATATATTACGAATTTAATAGTTAATTAATATTATTTAAGCCAATTTAAATTAATTAAATAAGTATTAAAAATAGATATTAGTTAGTTTAGATTTTTAGATATTAAATTGTTTAAAAATATATTTAAAGTATATTATCTAACTAAGCTTTAGAATACAATTAAATCTATTATAAATAATAGTTATATTTAAATAGTAAATATATAAACTAAGATTAGATATCTAGAAATAATTATTAAAGTAAGCTTTAATTTATCTAATATTCTTAACAAAGAGACTAGTTATTAATATATTATTAATATAGAAAATAACTAATATATTAATATAAAAGTCTTTGAATATATGTAGATTATAATAAAAAGTTTAGAATCTAATCCTTTTTAGATATTTTATAAAAATATTATATTGAATATAAACTTACTATTTTAAATTATAAAAAGCTTTATTTAGCTTATAAACTAAATTAAGATTTTAAAAATCTATAAAACTTTATAATTATTAAATATAGATATCTTTATTAATATTATTATAAATCAAAGTAGTTTTAATATCTATTTATTTTAAATTCTAGTTATTTATAGCTATTAAAATAAAAATAACTTTATAGCTTATGAACTTAATTATTAATACAAAAATATTAATATAATTAACTTTTTTATATTATATAAAGCTTTAAATAATAAAACATATTTTATAATATATAACTTTTCTTAAAAAGCTATATCTTAAGGCAAAAATCTATTTACTATAAAAAGTAAAACAGTTTTTAAAGTATTTTATAAAATATTAGATTTAATTCTTTTTTAATTATTTTATTTTATTTTATATAGCAAGGTTTTATTATATATTAAAGAAAAAATTATTTATTGCTTTAATATAAAAAATAAAGATTGTTAGTTTAGATTTATATTTAATAGCAAAAATATATATATTAAAAATATCTAATAAAAACTCTCTTTTATTTAGTATTAAATAAAAATTAAACAAATTTTTAAAAGTAAACTTTAAAAGTATAAGCTTTTTATTAATTATATTTTATATAATAAAACTAAATTAAAAAGTCTTAATATTTAAGCAATTAGATTTAGAAATAAAGTATAATCTAATTAAAATAAATATAAATAAAAATTATTTCTAAAAAATTAGAATAAAGTTTCTAAAAACAAGCTTTTACTAAAGATTAATTTATTTAAAAATTAAAAAAGAAACTACTTTATTTAAGTTTTAATAGCTAGTAGATTAAGCTTTATTTAAAATAGATTTAGTAATAATAGATTATTAATAGAAATATTTATAAACTACTTTCCCTTTACTACTATATCTTATATAGAATCTAAATTATAAGAATATAGCTCTAAAAGTAGTTAATTTTTTTCTTTTTATTATAAAATATTTGAATAAGCTTAGGCTTTACTATTTAGCATAAATATAATCTATTAATAATTACTTTTATAGCTAAATAATATGTTAAGAATATAATACTTCCTCGGAGGATATTAATAAGAAAGTAAAAGTCTATTCAGTTACAATTAAATAACAATAGTAAAGAATAATAAATTAATTAATTCTCAACAAGAAATTTCCATTAACAGTCCATTGACTATCTATTGGGTATAAATATTATAGAAATAAATAAAATATGTTTAATTATATAAAAAATATATTAGTATTAATTAAATTGAATAATTTTATTAATATTGTATAAAAAATATATAAAAATTATTAAAATCGAATAATTTTATTAATATTATATAAAATTATTAAAATTTATTAATAAATTTTTAAAAGTTTAAAAAGTCGCGATTAAAGGCATTAAAATTATAATAAAAATAGAGTTATAAAGTATATTATTTATGCTAATATATTTTAAATATAATATAATTAAACTTTTAAGGTTTAATATGTATATTTTAGCTTCCTGTCTCTAATATTAGTATCGTTTTATTAATATACTAATATAATAAGATTATTATTAATAAGATTAATAATTGAATAATAATTATTTAATTTTTATTATAATTATATTCAATAGATATTTAATAGATAGTTAATGAACAGTCAATAGAAGCTTAATAGAGATTTAATTAACTATTTTAAATAATATATTGTTTATGAAGGACTTTCTATTCAATATTATATGTCAATAACTGAATCTTAACATGTAATTTGTATTCTATATGTTTTACCTTTAATTTATCTTTAATTGAAGCTTATTTTCCTACTAAAAAGTTGTAAGGTATTTCTTTCTTACTAAAAAAGCTAATAAAAGATTTTTAATCTAAATAATAGCCTTTTATATTAATTTTTCTTATATATTTTAGCTAAGAATATAATTTGATAACTATTTTATAAAAAATAATCTTTTGCTTAGTAATAAAATTACAATTATAGATATAAACTATAATATAAATAATATCTTTATAATATTTCTAATTAAGTTTAATATTTATTAACATAATTTATATATATTTATAATAATTTAATTTATTTATTTAGGAATTTTATTTATTTAAAGCTTAAATAATATTAATAATTTAAATTAAATATTATATTTAGAATAATATTTATTAATCTTCCTAGTATTAAAAATGTTATCTTTTTAGATACAATATATATAGAATTTATTCAATTTATATTGCTTATAATAACTATTAAGGCTATATTTCTAGATTAAAATATTCTTGCTCTTAACTGTATCTATTATAATATATTTTAATTAGTTATTAATATAGATAATTATTTATTTTTTATTATAATAATTTATATCTAAAAAGCTTTTAATATTAATATAAATAAAATTAAAATAAAAACAATTAAAATATATATTAGCTTTATAGAAATATATCTTTGCTTTAGAAAAAATATAAAACTTATAAAAGTTTCTAAGTTTTTAAATATTTATAAAGGTCTATATTCTTAAAATACTTAGCAAACTATTTAATTAATAACTTACTATATTATAAATTTAATACATTTTTATTAATAGTACAAACTAAAGCTTAATTAAAGGAATTTTTAGTATTATTTCGCTTAGACAACTTATATAGATTAAATTAGACTTTTTTTTATAATTATATCTATATTTAAGAAATAAATAATAATATAAACTATTAGATTCAGTTAATAAAGAAAATAAAAAAAGCTATTAAAATATATTTAAACAATAATGTTTTTTATTTTAATTTTAAAGCTATATTTATTATTAGTATAAATAAACTTAATTTAACAATTATTCTATATTAATTAGCTATAGAAAAGGAGACTAATAAAAGCTTTAGAAATATATAAAATTTTCTTAAACTAAAGTATTTATTTTCTATTATTTATATTATAATAAAGTTAAATCTTTTTCATATTAATAAATATTAAAGAATTACTAATATTAGCTATAGTTTTAATATTATTTTTAGAGTTAAACTTGCAATATAAAATAAAAACTAGTTAGTTAAAAATAAAATATTGATTACAAGTATTATTAAATACCTAGCGTTGAAAAATAGCATATTTAGCAATAAAGATATATTTAATAATAATATAGTATTTAAATTTCTTATTATTTAATTGATTAATATTCTTACGAAGTTATTTGTTTTTGCTACCTTTTTGATTTAAATATAGTACACTATTCTTATAAATGAATTTAGTAATAATATAATAGTCTTTATCGCAATATAAACAGTATTTAATAAGCTTTTGAACTTAATAACTATTTAGGTTTTTAATAGTACTTTATTATAGTTTAATAATCTTGAAAACAATATTAAATCTAGATTTTAATAATATTGCGGCAAATATTTTAAATACTAGAAAGATAGAACAAAACCTTTTCTGATTAGAAGAAAAGTTCTAGATTATTTAAAAAAAATTAATTAATAATATATTTAAAAGTATAAACTAGAATATATTTTATTTAGTTTTCTATTATTTTTTCTTTTAAAATATTATAAGTTTAGCTATAATAAATATAATAAATATTATAGTATTTGTCTAGATTTATATAAAAAAAAGATATAAAAGTTAATTTGTATTTTAAATAAAAAAGATATTTAAATAATATTAATAAAAACGCATTGAAAGTATATAATATAATCTAAAGTATTTTTGTAGTTTTTTAATTTAAAATATAATAGTTAATAATATAGATTATTAAGAATATTAGAGCTCTTAAGCTTATAAATAGCTATAGTATTTAAATAAAATATATAAATATTATTATAATATTTATAGTTATTTTTATAATTAAAGCTTAATATATATTAAATAATACTAATAGTTAGCTAATAACTAATATATTATTACTATAAATAAATAGCAAATTCATTAGTATTTTTATTATTATTTTAAATAGATAAGCTTTTTGAAAGCTTTTTAATATATTGCTATAACAGAGAAGCAATAAAATAATATTTTATGTCTTAAGATTATTATTAGTAGCCTTTAAAGCTATTAAGCTTAGAAATATAATTTAGAAAGCTATTAGTTTTAATTTAAATCTTTTTATTTATTTTTTTGGTTTTTTTTAAGTCTTTTTCATAGTCTAAAAAGCTTTTAAAAAATAAATCTAAAATTAAAATAATTAGAATTAAAGAGTATTTAATTTTAAAACTAAAAAATTTAGAAATATGAATATTCTATAGAATATAAATATTTAACTTTAGGCTTAAGCACTCTAGAATTAAACTTATAAAAAAGATAAATAAATCTAAAGACTTAAAATTAATATTGCTATTAAAGCTTTTTAAAATAAAGTACTTCTATAAAAACTAAAATTATTAAGAGAAACTTTGAATAAAAAACATAATATTGTTAGTGGATTATTACAGCTAAGTTTCTATTTATATTATAAAAATAATAAAAATAGATATAGTTTATAATAAAATAATAATTTAGAGTTTTTAAGTTTAAAATATTAATATTTTAAATTTTTATTTCAAATAAAAATAAAGCAAAATTTTTAATAAAAATATTTAATAACTTTTTTAATAAATAAGAATAGAATTTTTCAAGGTAGTTAAATTATTTCTCTAGCTCCCTACCTCTTTAAATATATTAAAAAACAAAAATAATTATAATTATTAAATATAGTTTAAAAAAAAAGACTAGTTTATAATCTTTTTTTTAATAAATAAAATGCTAATATATTTAGATTTAACTAAGTACTTTAAAAGATTATTTATATTTATAGTTAATACAATTACTAGCTAATAGAATATTAAAGACTAGCTAAAAAGTCTTTTTAGCTAGTTCTTTTCTTTAAAACTTATATTTTACTTAAAAAAACGCTAAGCTTTAAATAGAACTAGTATGGAATTATATTATCTATAAAGCAATTAATATATAAAATACTAAGCTTTGATATTAGAATTTTCTAATATTAAAAGCTAATATATTTTTAAAGTCAATAGACTTATAAAAATAACTATTATTCCGAAAATATACTAAATAAGTATATAATACTATTTAACTATAATTATATAATATAGAATTAAAGTCTATAGTTAAAAACTGTAAATAGCCTATATTAATAGAAAGCTATATAAAATATAAAAAAGTTTAATAAAGCTATTTCTAGACTTTTTATACTTAAAATTAAATACATAAGACTTGTTTAATAGCGTTAGAGTATTATAAAGTAATTTCTTAGGCTTATAATCTATTAAATAATAAAATAATTAAAGCTTAGTTACTAAATAAAAATAAAGTTAGCAATTCAGCTATAGCTAAGTTATCTAGCGCTCGTTTCTATGCTGGATAGCTAATATAGAATTTAATATTATATTATAAATAAACTAAAAATTATTAGTATAAATAGATTTAGTCTGGAAGATATTAATATTTTTATTTCTTAAAAACGAATATATATAAAAAACTATGATATATATATACTAGTTAAGCTAGTTACTATTAAAGAAAATAAATTAAAATAAACTATTCTTTTAAACAATTTAATTACTATATTATTGAAATCTTAAATAGCTATACTTATTATATATAAAAACAAATTGTCGGCTAGAAATTATTTTTTTGAACAATTTAATTAAGAGAATATTGTATTTTTTATTTATATTATTAATAAAAACCTTAATTCTATTTTAATATAGAATAATATAAATACCACTATTATTATCTCTTATAGATTATATTTCAGAACTATTTATAATATAAGTTACAACTTATACTATTTTATATAAAAAATGAAAGATTTAGTTTTTAAAAAATTTAAGAGGAATTATTAAATTAATTAAGCTAAATAAATAGTTATTATTGTTCTAACTATAGTAATAACTTTATTATTAACAAACCATATTTTAAATTAATTGAAAATAATAGTCTTTATAGTCCTTAATATTTTATCTATTACTATTAAACCGCTATTACTATTATTTTTAATTAAAATATTTATTAATAAGCTAAAGACAATATTTTCTAATAGTATAATAATCTATAGTGAAAATCTATTAGCATTTAAATTAATTAGATTAGAATTTTTATTTTTCTAAATAGACTAGAAGTCTATTAATATATTTAAAAATAAATAAATAAACATTCCTTTTAAGTTAAATTAAGAGAATAAAATATCGAATAGAATAAAGATTTACTTATTAAAGACTGAAAATGAAGAAATTATTAACAAGATATTTAACAAATTGTATAAGTAGAATCGCTTTAAATAAACTTAAAAAACAATATTTTTTAGTTTCCTTACTTAATAGTATAAAAAATAAATTCTAATAGAATAAGAAAAAATAAGGCTATTATTAATATTAAAGAACTAAATACTTTAATCTAGACTAATATTTATTTAGTTCCTCTTTAAAAGAATATTATTATACTAATAAAAGATTATCTCTATATTACTATTATTAATATTGCTTCTTTTTTTACTAATAAAGAGTTTATCTTTATAATTATTATAAATTTATAATAATTTTTTATTAAAATTAAAAGACTTTTTAAGTTCTAGTTATAGACTATAAAAACTCTTTAATGTATATAATAATAGATAAATAGAATTCTTTAACTATATTATGTATTCGCTAGAGTTTATATAAATAATACTATTATTTTTTCTAAATCTAAAAAAAAATTATTTAATATTTAAAGTTAGTTTTTAGAATTTTTATAAAACTTAAAATCTCTATTTAGCTATTTAAAGCTTTTATTAAATATTTTTATATAAAATTTCTTAACAAAAGAATTAGTTTATTTAGTTTTTTAACTTCTAAAAAGAAATTAAAAGCAATTAATAAACTCTTTTTCCTAAAAACTTTAAAAGATTTAAAAACTTATTCAAAAATAACTAAATAATTAAAGAATTATATATTATTTTATACTTAGTTGTATTATTAGAAGTATCAAAAACAATATTATTAAAAAAAGCTTCTAAAGCTAGCAATCCAAAAAAATACTATATTAATATAATATAAATAAAAGATTCTAAGCTAGTATATATATTATTTAGTAGGCTATGGAGAATGGTATCTTATCTAAGTTATTTAATATATTAAAATCCAAAGCTATAGCTTTATATCGCTTTATATATTTTTAAAGAATTCGGTTTTAATATTATTATTTTTTATATTAAAAATAATTTTAATTAAATTAATCTAATAGAATAAACTCTCTTTCCAAAGTGCTTTTCATCTTTCGATTACTCTACTTGTACGCTATTATCAGATCCAGTATAAATAGTTATTAAATTATTATTATTATATAAGTATAGTAACCATCTAAAGATTGAACTTCGCTTTAACACCTTATAATAATAGATTTTATTTAGCTAAAACGTAATAGTGAATCGAAATAATTATAAGCTTTTAAAAACTATAAAACATTTTTAATAAATAAATAGCTTTTATTTATCATTAAATATTTTAAAAACCTTTATTCTTATATTAATAATAATAATAACAAAAAAGAAAATATAAATAGGTTTTATTAGTAATAGTCTTAAAAGCCCTTAGAATAAGTATAAAAGTCATTGACGCTATTTATATTTAGTCTAACATAAAACTTATACTTAATAAGCTATAAAATTTATAATATACTATTAAATAAATCTATTACGAAATTAATATAATATATAAACTTCCAATATTAATATATAATTATACTAATATATTAGCTTTAATTCTTAACTTTAGAATATTAATAATTAAAATATAGCTAAATAATATTAAAACAAATATACTATCTTTTTAATTCTAATAAATTAGCATATATAGTATTATTTTAGTTTTAATATGTTCTTTTAAAGCTTAAAAAAGACAAATTACCATTAAAATAAAGAATAAAAATGATATTATAAAATATATTAATTTAATTGTATAGACTTTTTTTGATATTAAAAAACTTATTTTAAAGTATTTTTTAATTTAAAGATTTTTAGTTTAGAAGCTGTTATTTAATTTAAATCCAGAGATTTTAAAATTATAGTAAAAAGTTAAAAAAATACTAAAACTCTAAAAAATGCTAAGAAAGTTTAAGAGTCAATTTAATATTATAAAAATAAAACTTAATCTTTTATTTCTACTTTCGAAATAATAATATATAGTTTCTTTACTATATAAAACTTCTTATAAAATATTAAATATTTTAGAAAATCTATTATTAATATTGTTGTTTATTTTTATAGTTTTAATATTATTATTTATAATATTTCATAGCTTTATAAAAAGAAAATAGCTAAGTTTTAAACTAAATATTTAGCTATTATTATTAAGTTTATAGATTTTAATATTATTTAATAAGTTTAGCGGTATAATATTTATATAGATTTTTAATATTATAATTATGAGAAATATATAAAAGAAGGCAAAATTATTAAATACTACTATTATTAGAAACTTGAATATATTATTTATTTATATAAAATTCCTGAATTAATTTGCGAATATTATATTTAATATTATAACTCTTAAGAGTTTAAAAAATATTGAAAGTTAGGGTTTAGTCTGAAATATATTAATTATTTTAGAATTTATAAAACTAATTATTTTAGCTATTTAAAAATAACAATAATAGCGGAAAAAGCTATTTCTTTTGAAGTTAAATCTGAAGATTTTTTATTTAATTAAATAATAATAGAAAAAGATAAGGATTATTTTATTATAATTATTTCCTTTTAAATAAATAATTAGATTATTTATAAAAAAAAATCTTAAATTTAGATAAATCTATTCAAAAAAAACTTAAAATAGAAACTAGAAGCTATTAAAATAAATAGAAATACTAAGATACTATATATATAAATATTAGCTATTATAAAACTATAAAAATAGATATTAAATATAGCTATATAAACTAAGATTGCTGCTTTATAATTTTTTTTAACATAGTTAATTTTAATTAAATATAATTTAACAATAATAAAATTAATCAAAACAATATTCTTATTTTAGTTTATAAACTCTATTTATTTATTAAAGCTATTTTAATTTATAAAGACTATAAAATCTATTAAAAACTTAGAAACTTTTATTAAAATATTAATAATAGCTATTATTTATTAAATAACATTTATTTTAAAAGCTAACTTTAATTTATAATTATTATATAAAAAACTAATAAATATAAATAATAATATTTTAAAGTTTAAAAACTTATTATAAAAAAAAAGAATAATAACATTTATAAATATTAATTGCTTTAGAGCTTAACTAAATATTATTAATAATATCCTAAATAAGAGAATAAATTACTTTCTTATAGATTTAATTTTTTAATATTAATAATCTTAGTTATAATAAATGTATCTTAATAAAATTCTATATTATTCTAAAACTTATTTAAATCTATAAATATATAAAATAAGAAATAGAAACAGGCAAATAATAATTAATATAAAAATAAGAACATAATTTTAGCCCTAAAAAACAACTAAAACAATAATACTAACTTAAATATAAAAAACATAATATAGAAAAAGTTCTATTTCATTTATATTTCAATTTTTAGCAATAAAAATTCAATATTAAATATAATTATAGATAAAAATTCTTATTTAGAAAACAATTAAATACTAACTAAAAACATTTTTAAAAATAAATTAAATATTAATATTTTATATAATATAAATTCTAATTATTTATAAACTATAAAGAAATAGACTAATATCTATTAAAATAAGTAAAAACCTATAATATTAAAGTCTATAAAGACTATAAATACTATAATATAATATTTATAAATTCTAAAATTTTATAAAGCTTCTATTCTAACCTACATAACTAAAAGAAATTGATTTTTTAATTTTAAATAAATTTATAAAATCTAAATAAAAAAATAAAGCTTATTATTTTAATTTAATTTATTATTAGTTAATAAGTTTTACTATAATTAATACTCTAATCTAAATATATTTCTATATTAATAAATTAGAATTTTCAATTATATATATTATATTAAATTTAACTTTATTAATAAATATATAATTTTATTAGAATTAATAAAGTTTATATAATAGAAAATATCTATACTTATTATACTCGCTAGTAGACTACTAGCGGAGCTAGACTTAGTAGCTAGCTATAGCTAGACTAAAACTAGACTAAACTAGACTAAGATTAAAAACTAAGGGTTTAAAGCTCGCTACCCGTTAATAATATTAACCTTAGAGACTATTGGAAAGCGATAGGCTATAATAAATATCGAAAGTTTAATACTTAATAGTAAGTACAACTTACTATTAAAAAATCTTTAATAATTACCTTATAGATCGATAGTAGTTTAAAGAGATCTTCTTGAAAAAAACTTGAAATTTCTATTTACTTAAATAAAACTCAAGTTTAATTCAATTTAATTTTATAAAAAAAACTTACTAGAATAGAATTTATAAATTGAATTCATTTATAAAATATTTAAACTCTTAAAAATAACCTTTTTCAGTAGGTTTTTTTCGTAATTTTTATTTGAGTTTTACTTGAATAAGCTTAAGTAAGCTCGAGTTTTACTAGAGAAAATCTTAAAAAATAATTCAACTCTTAATTTAAATCTATTATTTTAAGAGTTAAAATCTTAAAAAAAATCTTTTTAAATGAAACTTAAGTGAAACTTGAAATTTGAATAGTAATGTATTTAGAAAACAACGTTTTAAAGCTAAAAAAAACGCGGTTTAATATGTAAAACTTTATTAAAAATCGGAGTTATAGCGATAACTAGCCACGCTTATGTAATATAAACTTCAAAATCACGTGATTTACGTGAATACATATATAGAATACGACTAAACCTTAATAACTTAATATATTATAGTAATTCTAACTTAAAATTTTTTTTTTTTTGTTTTGGAAAATTAAGAGTTGTTTAAGCTTACTCAAGTATTGCTCGAGAATTACTTTAATATGTTATTAAATCGTATTTTAAATCTACTTTTACCCGTATATAGCTATGATTTAGCTTGTATTATACTTAAGAAATGGATTTTCTAGAGTATTTCTTAGATATTACTTATTAATACTAGAAGGGTTACTAAGATAGTCTATATTAAAAGAATATAATTTATTTCACTTCACGCTTTCTAGAATCCTTTCACTAGCGGAATGCTAGCGGTTATAATATTTTAATTAAAAACTATTATATATTTAATAATAAAAGTTTTATAATTAATAATACTATAAATAATCTATTTTAGAATTGTATATAAAGAATTAATTATATTAGTAAATATATATATTTGAATCAATATTTAATACTTATATTATATTTAATATATATTAATTAGTATAAACTATTATAAGTAGCTAAAAAACAAATATAAATTTTTAAGAAAAATTATTATTGAAATATCTATTTTCTTATTTTATTTTAATAAATAGAAAAAACTTAATATTAAATAGAATATAAAATATTGATTTATTTTCATTAAGCTTAAAATAATACAGATTATTTATATAATAATATAAATTATAATTTTAGAATATTAAAGTATATAAAAATTAATAGAGTTTTTTTAAGAAAGTAAAATCGCAAGTTAATAATATTTTGTTAAAGTAAAAACCTTATTGATAATTAATTTAAAATATTTATATAATAGTTAAAAATACTTAATAAAAGATCTTAAAGCCTTATTAATTATTTATTTTAGCTATATTATTAGAGAAAATTTCTTTTACTATAAATTTATAGAAAGAAAAAAAAACAATCCTTTTTATAAAATAATAATTTTATTTAAAAAGAAAATAAAAGAAAATAATTAATTAACCAGCTTAATTAATAATAATCTATAAATATATATAAAGAAAGTATTAAATTTAAAACTAATAATTATTTAGTTTAATTAAGTAATATAAGAATATTTACTTAATTAAGGATTTATTACTTATTAAAATAACGTTTTTAAAAATAATTAAAAAATTTTAACTTTTATAATATCTATTTTATATATAAGTTGACTATAAAAGAAATAATAACAAAACTAAGAAATTAATAATAATATTAATAAAAATACTATAAAGTTTAGTGTTATAATTAATATATTATTAAAACTTATTAAAATATATTTATTTGGGTTTAAAGAAATTTAAGTTAATTTAATACTAATTGCTTTGAAATATAAAAAAATTTAATTTTTAAGAATTTTTTTAGCTAAATAATTAATTCTTTAATATGTTAAAACATTTAGAGACTATTTTAAGCACTTAAATTACTTAAATTATATAAATATTCTTAAAGCTAGTTTCTAATTTATATATATATCTATAAATTAGTAATATAGGATTTAAGTACTTTAAGCATTTTAAGCTTAACTAAGGCAGGTAATCTTATATCTGGTCTTATAAGCGCTTTAATGTAGCTAAATAGACTAATTTGTTAATAAGTAATACCAATTCTTATAAACGGCTTTAAGCGCTTAATCTGCTTATTTAGCTTAGCTAAAAAAACTTTTTTTCATTTTTTTTCATTTCTAATTCCTCCTTTATACTAGGACTATATAGGGGGTATTATATATTATATTAAGAGTGTTTTTAACAAAGATTTCAAAAATACTATTATTTTTAAATTATATGTAATATTGGGTGAGATATAACTATTTTAAAATAAGAAATAGAATCTTAGGCGCTATTTTAGCTTAAATCTTATAACTTTTTTCTAAGAAATAAAATAATATTTATGTTTTTTAAAAATATAGTTATTTAATTTTTAAGTATTTTTTTCGTTTAATAATCAATTTTTTAATATATTAAAGCGCTTGAAGACCGCTCTAAGCACTTAAATCACTTAGATTATATAGGTATTCTTAGAGCCGGTTTCTAATTTATAGATACATATAAAAAAATTAAAAAAGAATTTTTTTAATTAAGTTAAATAAGTAAATAAAGTATTTTAAACTACTTATAAGAATTAATATTACTTGCTAGTAGATTAACCTACTTAGCTATTTTAAATCGCTTGTAAGACTAAATATAAAATCTATTATTTTAACTAAACTCAAAGTATTTAAAATATTTAAATCTTACTCTATTAATATATAAATATAATTCGAGCTTTATTCTAGTAAATAAATAATAAAAATCAATTTCAAGCTAAATATATTTAAAAGTTTAACTCTGTTTTAGAGTTAATTTAGATATTAATTTAACTTAAGTTTATTTCAAGTTAATTTTAAGAAAAACTCTTTTTTAATTGTTTTCTCTAGGTTAACTTTTTAAACAACTTTTTTACAAATTATTAACTAAAATATAAAGTCTCTACGTGTTTTAAACTAGATTAAGCCGATTAAATTTATATTTTAACTTATGAATATTATAAAGTAATTAAATATAACATTTTACTTCTAAGTAATATTAATTCTCGTAGACTATTTAAGACGTTCAATCAGTTTAATAAGCTTAGTTAAAGAATTAAAAAAATTAATTTTTAAAAATAAATTCCCTTTTATACTAGAGTTATATAGAGAATATTATAATATATATTAAATTTGTTTTTAATAAAGATTTCAAAAAAATTATTATTTTCAAATTATATATAATATTACATAAGATATAGATATTTTAATATTAAAAACAGAATTTTAAATACTATTTTAGTTTAAACTTTATAATTTTTTACTAAGAAATAAAATAATATATATATTTTTTAAAAATACAACCATTTCATTTTGAAATATTTTTTTATTTAATAAATGTAATTTAAACTATTTATAAACTATTTAAACTATTTAAACCATTTTAAATATATTTAAAACACTTAGATTATATAAGTATTTTTAGAAAGAGTTATTAATTTATAAATACTAAGATTCTTTAAAATATTCTTTATTGTTTTTCTATTATTTTATATAATATAATAAAATACACCTTTTTCATAAGATTTTTCGTTAAATATTTTGCTATTAATAATAGTAAAGATATTCGTTCCTTACTTTATTATTAAGAATTTTATTTTTCTAGAAAAGGGTTTTGTTAAAAAAACTCTAGACTTTTTAATAACTATTTAATATTATTAGAAAATGTATAAAATATAGAGATTTAACGATAGTAGGTTTTTCTAGTATATCGAATCGGATTTAGTGTAACCCGACTCAGTTACATTATAGAAAAGGTACTTTAGATTAGTAGTGAACTACGTTAAATTAAATGGGTAAGAGCGCTGCGATTCGCGCTCGCGCCTCATGTTTTACAAGAAGCGATAATAATCGCGCGACGCTCGCCGAAGGAGTTGACCATTAGGGTATGGTCCTCCCAAAGACCTAGTTCTAGGCCCCAGAAAGGGTGATGTCGGCTTAAGGAAAAAAGGTACCTTACAGTGTTGCTGTCTTGGCGCCTTGGTGATTCCGCTCGGAGGCAACTGCAATCCAGAATCGTTTTTGAGATCAATAAAACAATAATCTTCCAAACCTCACTACCCAAAATTGCGAACTTTTAATACCACCCTAAATATATGCTAAACCTGAGCAGACATGCCTGGCCCACCTCCTCCCCCTCCACCTCCTATGCCAGGCTTTGGCGGTTCTGCACCACCCCCCCCGGCTCCACCACCCGCTCCGACCTCTGGTGCCAAAGATAGTAGAGGGGCCTCAAAGTCCACACCGAACGCACCGAAAGATCGAGTCAGTCCATCTCTCTAACGCAGAATGCCCAAACTGGACTAAATACGCTGAACAGGGAGCGCTTCTTGGGGATATCACTAAAGGCGCAAGGCTCAAGAAGGCTGAGACGAACGATAGATCAGCGCCGTTAATAGACAAGTCATCAACACCTGCGATCCCAGCCGTACCGAGTGCACCAAGTTTAGGAAAGCCGCCTACAGGTTTTCCTGCGCCAGTTCCTGGCTCAGCTGGGCATAGCAGAAGTGGAAGCGTCAAGGGTGATGGTGCATCGAGTGCAGGAGCCGTTCCATCTGCACCCCAGCTCGGCGGGATTTTTGCTGGTGTGGGCATGCCAAAACTCAGAAAGACGGGAGGAGGTGTTGATACGGGGGCCGATGGGAGTTCAGCAGTCTCCAGAGAGACAAAATCTTCGGAACCTACCGTGTCGAAGCCACCCACTTTTACTCCACCTAAACCTGCTCCAGCGTCAAGATTGAACAGTCTCAGACCACCTCCACAATCTGCAAATACCTCTCCGTCGCCTCCGTCCCATACCTTAATCGCTAACCTTCGTAAACCTCCTCCAAAACCTGCGCCTCGGCATAATTCCGAGAGCCCTTCACGTTCAGCCTCCGAGTTGCTGTCGAAAGCTCCTCCACCGCCGCCCACAGCGCCAAAGCCACCGCCTCCTCCTATCTCCTCTCGAAAACCGTCAGTAGCAGTGTTACATCAGACACCCTCAGTAGCAGCACCACCTCCGCCATCAGCGCCTCCTCCACCTCCGACTGCCGCTCCGCCACGACCTCCAACAAATACTGCTCCCACGCCTCCATCGGCTCCTCTACCCCCACCGAGCATTGCCGCCCCAACACCTCCACCAGCGCCACCTCCTTCAACAGCTTCAGCGCCTCGTCCTCCACCTGCGCGATCTACTCCTCCACCTCCACCACCAGCATCCCACCAGCCGTCGAGCGAGAATATCACACAGCGGTTGGCAATGCAAGCGGCTCGTAATGCGTTTGGTAACGGGGCAAATTCCCCTACCTCGCAACCACCTCCACCACCGCCTCAGCCACCTACGGCATCTCCGCTTCAGCATTCGACACCCGCACCTACCTCCTCAACATCTTTCAGTCTGACTCCAGAAAAGCCAAGTATCGAGCATAACTCCTATTCACTATCGAATGGGCTATCACCTAGCCATAGTAAATCCTCGTCACGGGACCGGATCTCACCAACCAAAAGAGACGTGGTACGAATTGAAGACTCGAGATTCCACTTCAAGGATGAGAGTCAATTACCCAAACCGAGGGACTTCATGGGAGGACCGAAGAAATACAGGGCTGGAAGAGGGAGTAGCGTCCCATTGGACTTGTCCCAATTTAGTTAGAGTTCAAGAAGCATACCGTCAGCTACGGAATTCTCGATTTCGATGCCCTGCAGCCCAAGTGCATCTATGTACAAAAATTTATAATTAAAAGCCATCGGAGTTTAAAGGTTAGGTACGCGCGCTTGGACAACAGCCGCGTAATCAACACTACCTTACTCGGTAGCGGACTAGTGCTATAATCGATGAAATACTCTACATGCCATTCCGAGCTGCATCATGCGAGCCTCAGTGCGACTGTTCCAACATGCTGCTCGTCTGACATTATTCACACGCCAGAATTGCTCGCTCTGCGACAGCGCAAAAGCTGTTGTCAAAGAAGTTGGCGAGATCCGACAGTTTGAGTACAACGAGATAGATGTGATGAAGGATAGTAAATGGAGAGCTTACGAATTTGATGTGCCAGTGGTTCGTGAAGCATGATTAGATTCCAGAGACTACTAGAATGACTTTTTTCCCTATACAGTTGCACGTCCAAAACGGCTTGAAGCTAGACAATACAGCCAGCCTTACTAAGCTCTTTCACCGTTTCGATCAATCACAAGTAGAAAAAGCTCTAAACGACATCGACGGCCCACCTTGACCTCGTCCGAATGTAGATCCTATTGATGAGTAACGCTATCGTCCCGACACAAAATTGGTTACACCAGTCGCAGCCCCCTTGCCAATGTTGAATGCCGAATGGGTGAACGAGCCTTTTGCTGCTGACAACGTCGAGGTCAAAGCGGACGGAAGAGCCACCATGTCCGCGATGGTGGATATCTTTCTCTCATAAGCTTGCTCCACTCCGCTTGGTACTGAGGGAAGACTCACCATGTTGAAACCTTGGTCGGCAAACTCTCTGGCTTGGTCGCCAGAAGTCGCATAGATGCCACTACTCTTCCCATTGTCTTCTGCAATCCGTTGCACTTTTGCAACGGCCTCTTTGAGGTCATCGTGCATTGCACCGTCGATAATTGGATGGCCTATATTGTTTCCCAAATCAAATGGTCCCACGAATAAGCAATCGATGCCAGGCACTTTCGCAATTGCTTCACTCTGCAGAACTTGTTAGAAAAGGAAAGCAAATAATCGTGGCATGAAGTATCACATTCTCCAGCGCTTCTTTTGTCTCGATCTGGACGATCGTAAGGAGAGAATCATTTGACTGCTGCAGATACTCCGTCATTGTCACGCCACCGAATCGCTCCATTGCAAATGGCGAGCCAAATCCTCTGTTACCAGTTGGTGGAAATTTAGCCGATTTGACAAGCTTTTCAGCATCCTCAGCAGTCTCAAGAAGCGGTACGACAATCCCATGGGCTTATCCAAAGTAAGCGAGAGAGACCAAGAAAATTCGCGGCTTTACCTGCCGCCAGAATCCAGCGCCCCTTTAGAGCTCATCAGCGGTATGCCTCTCACGTCTTGGTACTATCATACGCTTGACCATCCAGCCCTCATTTGCTGCAATCCTTACAATAGGGCTCACTCCACAGGCTGCAATGGCAGCAACAGCTTCGTGCATTGCGGCGTCTATCTTTCTTCAGCATCGATCTAGTGACAGCCAGGTATACTGTCTAGTCGGATGGGGCACAAGATACCACCAATGTTTCCATGTTCTGTATCCACGCAGATCCAGTCAAATCCACAACGAGCAATTGTTCTCGCATGGTTACTGCCAGGGAGCATCTGCCATGCTCCAAAGGAGAGACTTGAGGAGCCCTTCAGCGCTTTCTGAATTCGATTGGCAGCCTGCATTGTGGTGTCCAAGGTGCTTTATCAACGCACTGAGTTCACTGCACTCTGCGGGGATAATGCCATGACGCAATCGCAGCGAACCGCTAAGATAACCCCACAAATTCTTCTCAGGCTGCGATAGGCTTTGGTGCCCTCCTCCATGAGAAAGAATTGATGTTCTTATTGTACGAAATCCACGGCCCATTCTACAGTGACCTTCAGAATCAAGTACAAATTGCAGTACAGCCAAGGGTCAGACCATCTTGGCACCAGCACCTCGCATGCCTGATCCATGGCTCTGTTCGGCTCAGTGAGCGTGAAATCCCAACATTGAAGTTTTGAGCGCTCTCCTCTCGGCAGTTCTCAATCGGTCTCTAGGCATGCCATCTATGCCCTAGATATGTGAGACTTCATAAATGCATGCCTTCCCCATCCGAATCGTCATACAAGTGTTCTGAAGTGCGTCTCAAGGGCTGTCCATCTTGCAAACTTCTGCCATTACGTGGCAGACTAGGTTCAGTATTTGTTGCTTCCCTCGTAATGTCTTCATTGGTGGTACCATTAGTTCGGTTTTCAGAGATGACACTCGGGTGGTCAGTCTCGTCTCTTCCTGAATTTGCGACGACGCTACCCTCAGGGTCAATCCATGGTAGACCCCTAGACTCAACTTCACGCTTCAACATGTCGATACGTTCTTCATTCCTTACAATGATTTCATGGTTTTCCCGAATCGCGTCCGCGCAATCCCTGTCGCCGTCTTCTGCAAAAGGCTGCATCTGCTCATTCGAAGATCTCATATGAAAGTTAGCGTTTCGAAGCTCCGCAATTTTCATGTGAAGGTTGCCGATAGGCAGATCTTGTATGGCTTCGGCAAATCGCTCCGCTGATACTGGAGGAGCCTGCGATGACATTTCGCCTACGGTCGCGAGAAACAATCACACTTCGCAACGAGAGCTAGCTCGGTAATCGTTCATCCGAGTACGGTGTCTCAAACGTGGTCTCTACAACAGGCAGAGGAGTGTCGGCGGTCAAAGATTTGCCAGAAATTTCCATATCATGTGTATCAAAGTCTGATCGTCCGGAGTTAGGTCAAGACTGCGGCTGCGCATTGTAAGCATCGCGCTATAACTTTATAACTTTTTAAAATCAAAAAATTATATTCAAAAAAAAAGGTATTAGACTTTACAAGTTAATCTACCTTTTATATAATATAATTAAGCTGAATTCTAACCTTAATATCTATTTAATAGAAATTAGCGGTTTTACTCTTTTTCTTAGTTAGTAGATTATTAAAAATATTTGTAATAAACATTTTCTTTGTATTTATATATTACCTTAGCAATATATCATATTATTATAAAAACTTTATTATTTATAGAATATATTATATACTTTAATATAATCTAGAAATTAAATTAATCTAATTAATAATTATTAAATAAATTGGATTTTTATATAGATTTAACTACAACTAGCTTTTTCTATTAACTTTAATTGCTAAGATTTTATTGAAAATGAATATTCTATTAAAATAAGCTATATACTAGTTAGAATAGATTTCTATAGCTAATTAAAAGCTTTTAAATCGTTTAGAAATAGCTTTAAAACTATTAATAAGTTTTAAACCCTATTATTTTATAATTCTAATTGTTTTAAGCTAAGAGAACTATAATTTAGACTAAAAATTGGTTTTAAGCGAAATACTAGTTTTAAGAATTATAAGTAATATAATAAATAACTTTAATTAACTAAAATAGCTTTTTTTATTTAAAATAGACTTAGATTTTATTATTTTAAATTCTTAGTTTTCTTGAAGCTATTTTAATCGTAAATTAAACTAGGAAACAGCTTATATATAATTGTATTTAGTTTAGTTAATTATAAAACCTATTATTTTTTTCTTTAATATAATAATTTATAATATAATAAATTACTTTAGTAGCGTTTCTTGCCTTTAATTAGCTATCTTTTACTATCAGTAATATATTAGAAAAAAAAGATTTTTACTACTAAAAAAACTATTCTTTTTACTATGAAATTAGTTTTATATAGCTAAAGAAAACCTTTAATCTTTTTTAATTTTAATTTTATATTAAAACTATATAAAAATTTTTATATAATATACTAAAATTGTTTTTAACAAAGATTCTAAAAATATTATTATTTTTAAAAATATAGCGATTTTATTTTTTACTATTTTTTTTACTTAATAATTAATTTTTTAATATATTAAAATATTTAAGAATTGTTTTAAGTATTTAAATCGCTTGGATTATATAAGTATTCTTAGGACTAGTTTCTAAATTTATAAATACATTTTTACATAAAATTAACTTTATATTTTATTAAATTTATTTTTGTTTTTGAATAAAATGAATTTTATATTTTATTAAATTTAAATTTATTATTAATCTATATTTTAAATAAAAATATATTTATTTTAAAAGAGATTTATTTTTAATAAACTTTTAATTTAATTTAATTATTTATAATTTATAAGTATATTAATTGAAAAAGAAATCTTAGTTTATTATATTTTAATTTAATATTTAATAAACTAATATATATTTATAATATTAATTAGAAATTAAATTAATAAAATAAATTTTTATTTTTAAATTCAAATTCAAATTATTAATATTAATAATATTAATTGAAATATTAATAAATAAAGAATGATATAAATCAAACTAAGTTAAAGTATTTTATATTTATAAATATAAAATATATTAAATTTTTAAATTTTTTAAATAAAAAAAGGTTTATTTTAAAACTAAAATTTTTTTTATAATAAATAATTGAATTTAAATAACTTAATTTATAATAATTAATTTTGGTTTTTTTATAATATATATAAATTAAGATTTTTTTTTAAAATAATAATTAAAATAATTAAAAATAATAAAATAAAATAAAGTATATTATATTACATTTTTATTATATAAGTTAAATATCAAATAATTAATAATAAATAATATTTGTTATTTATATTAAATTTATTATAAATACTAGCGTGGATATAGTAGTTACTATAAATATATCTATATTAAATTGATTTAGACTTTTACTTTAGTTTAATTAAAGATAGTAATTAAATAATTTATATACTTATTATAACTGTAATATATTTATTTAATAATTAATAGTAATATTTTTATATAAAAATATACTAGGTAGTTATTCTTTCAATTAAAATCACTCTATAATATAAAAATATATTAATTGTTTTTAAAAGTATTTATTAAAGACTTTTATTTATTATATTAATATAAACTTTTTTATATAATTTTAATACTAGAAAATATTATAAAAGTTGTTAAAACTATTTAAACTAGAATATATTTAATATAAAAAAGCTATAATATTAATTACTATAGTTTATATTATTAAATTTCCGATTTTATTCTTTTTTTAGTTTAAAAATAGCTTTCAAAAAATAACACTCTAGCAATAAATATATTCTTAGAATTATTAATATATTAATACTATTTAGCGTTTTTTAACTATAAAAATTAATTTAATATACTATTATAATAAAAAATATATTAACTAAGTTTAGTAAATTAATAAGTAAAAAGTTTATAAAAAATATTTTAAATTTTAATAAATTTATTTATTTATAAACTTGTAAAAAAATACTATTAAATAAGTTTCTTATTATACTAATTATATATTAAATTAGTCTATAGATTAAGTTTAACAATTATAATTTAAGAAAAACTATATTAAAAACATATATTAAAGAGATACTATTGTTTTACTTTATATTTTAAATATATTTAGTAAATATAAATTACTAGAGAATTATTCTATTTATAATATTATTTTAAAATAAAATATAGTTAATACTTAAGTACTATATAAGCTACTATTAAATATTAAAAGAACTAGTTTCAAGAAATAAGTAAAAGAAGATTTTTTAATATAAAATATATTAAAATTTTTTATTAAAAAGATTAAATGCTTAAAAGCAGAACTAGATACTAAAATTAAAGATTTAGAGCTAAATAAAAAAGTTTTATTCTAGTTCTATTTGCTTAAAAAAAGAGAAATAAAAATATTTCTTGTTTTTACTAAAGTCTCTATTAGCTTCTTTATAAAAAAAATTTAACCTTTTTAAAGTATTTAATTATAAAATTAGGGTTTAAAAGATATTATTTTATTGAAATTTAAATTATAATTAAAAAGATAACTATAATATTAATTTTATCTAAGAAAAAAAAATATTTTAGAAATATAATAACTAGAATATAGTAAAAGATTATTATACTTTTACTATTTATATTTCATTATTATTGTTTTTAGCTTAAAATTAAATATTATTTATATTTAATAGCTAATAAATTAAATGTATTTAACTGGCTAAATACTATAAAAAAACTAAAAAACTATTTTTATAGACTTTAATAGTTTTAAAGCTTTTTTATATAAAATTAGTAGCAAATAAACACTTAAACTCAGTTTTAACTAGTGGAAAGCTAAAAATTCTCTATTAAAAACTAAATATATAATAAGCAAAGCGGAAAAATTATATTATTATTAGTTTTATATTATAAAGACTATATTAATAAAAAAGTTCTAAAAAAAAGGCGCTAATTAAAAACTTTATTTAATATTAGCTATAATTTTAACTATTTACATTAACTGAATTAATATTAAAAGTATTTCTAAAATAATTAAAACCTTTTAAATAATTTATTTATAAAATATAATTATTTATAAAAAAACTATAAATACTTATTAAAAAAAACCTCTTTTAGTTCTTAGGTTTATGTAGTCAAAATTAAATAAAATTGTAATATAAAACTTTAGTAATAAAAATGGTAAAAGTATAGTGTTTTTTATTTACTATTTTAGAAAAATAAATTGCTTTAAAAATACTAATTAAATAACTATAAATGTTTTTACTAGACTAAAAGAATATATTTTAGCTTTAATAAATTAGAATTTTTCTTTAATTGATATTTATTATATAAAACAAATATTCTATTAAATATAAATATTATTAATAAATATATTGTAATTAAATACTTTTAGTAAAATCTAAATATTTAACTTGCGCTAGCAATTCTTTAAAAAAAGGATTATAATATTATTAAAGAATTTAATAAATATATTATAAACAATAAAGCTACTATTAAATATATATATTTTAAATTAAAGTATTAACTATTTACCTAGCTTAGTAATATCAAACCACTCTTATAGAGATCTAATTAATGAAAACACTAAAAAGAAAAAAGAAAAAAAAGAGAAGAATAAGCATCTTATATTAAATACTATAAGCTAAGGCTTTAATATATTGGCTTTTAATATATTCTTATATTAAGCTTCAGTTTGTAATAGTAAGAGTTATTAAGTTAAGGTTTTATTAGTTATATTAAAGATTAATTAAATAATATTAAAATAAATATATTACATTAGATTATAATAAAAATTTTTTTTAAGTTTATTATAATTTTATAATATAATATGGTGCTTTATAAATTAGTTTTTAAGTTATTATATAGTTATATTTGCTATTATAATTATCTTTAATTATTGTTTATATTGTTATATCTTTACTAAAGATATTAGTTTTTGCTATAATATGCTATTAAAATACTAATTTATTATTTATATTAGTATAAAGATATTTTTTAGAATATATTATATAATATTATAGCGATTTAAATACTCTTTTTTTATTTAAGTTTTTTTAATAGAAATAATAGCGTTATTTTATAGCTAATTTAAGCTATCAATAATAAAAAGAAAAGAAGAAAAAAGATATTTATATTTTCGGAATAACTATAGAGCTAATTTATATTAGATTAAAATATAAATATTAATATAATAGTTCTATAGTAAGTTTATAAATATAATATAGAAATTAATATATAATTAAAATACTTATATTATAATTTTATTAATTACTAAGGCTATATTTCTGAATAATTTAAATTAATTTAAAGTTATTAACTATATAAAATATCTATATTATTTTTAAAATAATATTTTACGCTATTTAAAATAATAATTATTTTTAGAATTATCTAATAACTATAAATTTTATTTATAATAACTATAAATTTTATTTATAATAATTATTAATAATATTCTATAAATTATTAAAGCCTTTAATTTTATATTATTTATTATTATATTCTTAATTTATTCACTTTATTTTAAATAATATTTATTTATAATAGCGTTTCAAAGCTAAAATCTGCTTAAGTTTATATTTTTTCTATTTATTAATAATAATTAGTTTAAACTTTGCATTGTTTTATTTTAATAGCGAATTATTTAAGTTCTTATAAAAGAATTTAATATAAAAAACTTTAAAAAACTTTATTATTTTAAATAAATCTAACTTATATAAATAACTAAATTTTTTTATAATTTTAAATAGTTTAATCTATTTATTATTTAATTTCTTATTAAAATAGCTTGTCTGGATATTTTTTATATTAAGTTATATTTAATTATTAACTTTATATATAATATCTTTATAACAATAATTAATATATTTAGCTATCTAGTTATAAGTCTTTTTTATATTAATCTATATTTTTTCTAAAATAGCTTATATTTTATCTAAGATATCAGTAGTTTAAATAGCTAATTGCTAATTATATTATATTTTATATAAAATATTATTTAGTTTAAAGTTTACTTTAGAATAATAACTATAATTAATAAAGAATAAAGTTATTTTAATAGCTATTAATTTAAGATTATTATAAATTAATTTTATTATTAATAATAATTAATAAATATTCTTAAATATATATTAATATTTTAATTAGCTTATTTAGTTTATTTATTAGTCTTTGAATAATATATTGTTAACTTATTATTATGAATAGTAAATTTAATATATAATAATTTCTATAATATTAATATAAATTAAAATCTATGATTTAATATTACATTATCTAATAATTTATATTAAATAATAACTTTATAAATAATACTATAAACAATCTTTTTTATTAACATTTTTAATTTATTATAGTATATTAATATATAATTTTTATCTTTGCTAAGACAATTTATAATAATTAAAATATTATTTATTTTTTATAATTCTAAGAAACTAATAATAAAATCTATATTAAAATCTTATTATTATTATTAAAATATTAATAAAAGATATGATAAATTATATAGTCTATTATAAAGCGCTTTTGTTTATTAATAAGTATAGTAATTAAGAATATACTATTTAATAATTTTTATTATTCTAATCTAATAATAATATTATTTAATTACTTTAAAGATTCCATTTATATTTAAATAATTAGTTAGCTTTTAATTATACATTTTTTTTAATAAAATAAATAGTTTAAAACTAAAGTATTTATAGTCTATTTTATTAATATAATATTTATTATTTGCTTTTTATTTATTTAAAACTAATATTATTAATATAATTAGTTATTTCTTATTTAATAGCTTTTTAGTAATAAATATAGTCTTTATGAATATAATTAACCTATTAAATAATCTTATATATTAATAAGTTTTAAAGTTATTCTCCTTTTTATAATAATAAAAAGTTAATTTTATTTAATAATAATAAAATTTAATAGTTTTCTTATTCTTATTAATTTTTATATTCTTAGCAAATTAAAATATCTATTTTAATATTGCTTTTATTAATATAATAATAAATTTTAAAATTATATTATAATAAGATTTTAGTTTATTATATTTATTTTTTAAATAGCTTTTTAATTATTATAAAAATTATAAAATTCTTATAATTTATTTAGATTTATATTAAAATCTTAATAGCTTCTAGCTTAAATTATTAATACTTAAAAACATAAATAATAGCTAAAAGTTCTTTATTATAGACATTATAATTCTACTCTATTAAATCTAGATTTTTATTATAAAATATAATTAGATATATCTTGCTTTTATTGTTTTTTATAATAATATATTGCTATTAATATTATCTAGAAAGTTAGTTTTTAAAATTTATTTTAAGTTAAAATTAAGATAATATAATATTAAAGCTTTTATTATTATTTCCTTTAATATATTAAATAACCTTTCTATTTTATAACTTTATATCTATTTTATATTTTTATATCATAAATTAATTAATACTTTAACTATTTTTCTAGAATTTTTCTAAAATTTATAATAAAACTTATAAAAATTAAAAAACTTTTAAACTTATTTTATTATTATTTATATTTATTAAAATATAATAATTTTGATTTTTTTAGAATCTATTTCAATACTATTATTATTAACAATAACTTTTAAAAATTTAGTTTTAATAATATTAAATTTATATTTTTTAGTATTAGCTTATAAATCTATTATTTAGAATCTTTAAAGAACTTGATAAATGTATTTTATATATTTTTTAAAAATATTATTATAGATAAGAATATTATTTATATAAATCTAATAAAACTTATTACCTTAATATATTTACATAATACCTTATACTATTAATATAGTTTTATTATAATATTAGTCTATTTAAGAGTTTAAAAAATAAAACCTTATGTATATATATATTGAAATAAATTAAGAAAAAGTATATTTTTTATTATTTAAATTTATTTTTACTCTATTAAATACTAATATAATATTAATTTTAAATAAATATTTATATCCAGCTATCTTAGCTATTGTTTTCTTAATTAATAGCAATAGATAATAGTTCTTTTTTATAATATTATTAAACTTCTAATAATTAATATAAAAGTATTAATTATTATTATTTTTTTATATAAATAGAATAAATAATATATATAATATTTTAAATAGAATAATAAAACTTTTAACTAAATTATTATCTAGGTATTCTTTTATTTTTTATAGATAATAATAGTCTATATTATATAGCTTTAATTTTAGCAAGTTTTCTATTTTATTAATTAAATTGATTTTATAATTATAACTTTAATATTTAAATAAAACTTTAGATTATTATTTATTAAATATATTAAAAATATTATATAGTTATTTAAGAAGCTTTATTTTAATCTCTTTTTAAATAAAAAATATAATAGAGATTCTATTTAGTTCTTTTGAGTTTTAAAGCAATTTATAATAAACTAAATATCTATTAAGTTTCATTATTAATATTAAGAAAATTGAAATTTTTTAGTTCCTTTTTTTAATTAATAAATAACTTATAAAGAGTGTGACTATAATAGCTTTAATATTTAATAATTAATTTTAGTCTTTTTTTATTAATAGAATAAATCTTTTTAAAATCTATATTAGTATTATTATTAGTCTTGTTATTAATATAGTTATAGCTTTTTCATAATTGCTATTAGAGCTAAAAACACTTTTAATTTAAATATAAATGCTTTTATAGTCTATTATAATAAAACAAATAATAGCAAATAGCTTCCAAGTATTATATTTATATATTAGTCTGTTAAAGATTTTTAGATAAATAATATATTTGTTAAGTATTATAGTCGAGGAAAGTTTTAATAGCTTTTATTTAAAATTATTTAATAATAAATAAAAATACTTTTAATTAAATAATAAAGAATAATATTAATTAGATAGTTTTTTTTTAAATAGTTAATTCTATTATATATCTATATTAGTTTAAGCTTGCTTAAAAATATAAATATAATATTAAACTTTTTTAAAAAAGAATATATAAAATTAATATTAATAAGTTTTTTTATTCTTATTTATTTATATAACTATTTATAATATAAATCTTTATAGCTATAATAACAACATTTTAATTTTATCAATCTTAGTTATATTATTAATAAAGATTATTTGTTTTTAAGTCTTTTTTAAATTTAATCTTAGAGTTATTAGTATATTCTAGCTTCTTTTATTTATTATTATTAATATTAACTTTATTAATATTTATAAAACTATAAAATAATCTTTTAAATCTATATTTAGAGATATAATATTCTATTTTATTATATTTGAAATAAATATCTAATATAATAGTAATTTCCTTATTCTCTTGCTTAAAAAGAAGTTAATAATATAATAGATTAAAATATATTATTTCTATAAGCTAAGCAATAAAAGTTATTATTTTAATAAGAGTTAATATTTAATTATAAATATAAATAGTCTATAGCTTTTGAATAAAAATTAGTTATTTATTAGTTTAATTATAATTATAAATAGTATTATTAATTATTTTTAAATAATAGCGAAATCAAGCTAATAAATTTTTTATATTCTAGTTATTAATAAAATAACTATATAGCTAATAATTAATCTTTTTTTCTAAATTATTAATATTCTATTTATCTATTTTATTAAGCTTTAATATCAATATTATAAAGTTTAATTAAAATTCTTTAGAAAAATGATTTCTTTAATTAAAATTATAATATTTATATTTATTATTATTCTTTTTATTTTAATTTATATAGAGCTTATCTAAATATTTAAAAAATTTATTAGTATTTTCAATAGAATTATAAATATATTTAGCTATATTATTAATAAAACAACTATTAATATAAATAACTTAGTTTTAAATATAATAGTAATAGTTAAGATTAAATTTAAGCTTTTAAATTATATTTATCTTCTATATATTATAGCTAACTTTGCTATTTTTATTACTTAAAAATAATTTAGAATTAAAAGATTAAAATATTTATAGTTAGTTTAAAACAATAATTTATTATTATATTTTTTGGCTATTTCATTTTTGTTTATAGTTATATTAATAATATATATTTTAATATATTTTAAATTTTGTTTTTTAAGTAATATAATCTTTTTATTTTTATTATTATAGATTTTCTTTAATTTCTTAATTGCTTATGTTACTCATATAATATAATTTATAAATATTTATAATGTTTTAATTATTATTAATAGTTTTTCTAATTTTTTATTAGCTTTAATATATATTTTAAGTTGCTTAATAATAATAATATTTTATATCAAATCTATTAATTTAATAAGTATAAAAAGAGTTAATAAAATAACAAATTAAATAATTTAAGTTTTTTTTAAATAAATAACAAGTTTTTTAAGCGTAGCTAACTTATTTACTATTAAGAAATATATTAATATTAGTATATTAATTTGTTATATAGATATAAAAACTCTTTATTCTAATAATATTATCTTTAAAATTAATTATATATAATTTATTAAATTATTTTTCTAATCGCTAGTTTTAATTAATATTAAATTACTTTTCTAATAGCTAGCTTTTATTAGATTTAATTTAGTTTTATATTTAAATTATATTAGATTATTAATATAAATTGCTATTCAAGTAAATAAAACCTAGCTACTAGAGCTATAGAATTTAATATTAGAACGGATTAAGCTATTAATATTTTAAAAGAAGTTTTGTTTTACAATATTATTTTTTAGATATTATAATAATTAAAGATTTTTAATATAATATTAACTATCTGTTTAGCTTAATAATATAAAACTACTTTTATAAGGCTTTAATTAACAAAGATATTAAAGATAAAAAAAAGAAAAAGAAGAGCAGATATTCTATTAAATATTATAAACTAAAACTTTAATATATTAGCTTTTAATATATTCTTATATTGAGCTTTAGTTTGCAATAGTAAAAGTTATTAAGTTGAGGTTTTACTAGCTATATTAAAGTTTAACTAAGTAATATTAAAATGAGTATACTAAGTTAGATTACAATACAAAGTATATATAATAGCTAGTTTTAATCAATACTAGTAATATTAATTACTATTTTAATTAGTTTTTTATTAAAAACAAGTAAAAAAGCTTTTAAAAAACCTAACTATTGAAAATCTAAAAAGATATTAAAAACTAAAATCTACATAAATTAAAAACCTTAATTAAAAAGATTTATTAAAAGTAAAAATAAATAATATTAAAACTTAAAAATAAATATTTTTTTCTAAAAAATAACTATTTTATTTTTATTGCTATTATAATAAGAATTATTAAAATACAGACTATTTTAATTTTATAAAACTAAATAAATTTTTCTAAAGATTAAAATAGAAGAAAAAGATAATTTAATAAAAATTAATGAAAATAAAGAATTAAAATTAAACTTTTAAGATTTAAAAATATATAATATATTATAAAGCTTAATAGCTAAAGAAAGCGATTTTTTTTTAATAACTAGAAAAAGAAATATAGACTATATAGTTAGTAGTATATTTACTAGTCTTATTACTAGTAATAAGAAAATGTTATTTATAATAATATTATTAATAATTATTAAAAAAAATTCCAATTTTGTTTTTCAATATACTAATATATAATATTTCTATAAAAAGGATATATAATATAGTCATTTTTACTAAAATTAAACTAAGTTTTGATTTTAAATATTTCTTGAATATATTTTATTAATATTCTACTAATAATAATTATATTATAAACTTTTATTTCAATACTAAATTATTAGTTTTATTGATTTTTAATATTTTCTAATAATTTTTTTTTCAATATTAAAACATATTTTATAATTAAAAAGCATTATTTACAATATAATAGAATAGACAATAGTAATATTATTTTATAAATATATATTAAATTAATAAAAAAATAGCAGTTATTTTCCAAAAATAAAGTCTATATCATATTTTTATTAATATATAGCTTCTTAATTAATATAGATATTATAAAACTTAATAAAATTAATATTTATTAAAATAAAAAGAAGAATACTATAGTAGTTAATAACTACACTAATATTTCTATTTAAGTTTTAATATTAGATGTTCTATTTACTAAAATGCTTTTATTTGATAAATGAATAATTCTTTATATTAAAAATATTTGTAAGAGCCTTTTTATTTAACTAAAAATATTAAAAAAATTTAAGTAAAAAAAAATTAATTTTATACTATTAAATCTATTATTATTTTAGCTAGTTATAGAATAAATATACTAATAAATAGAGAATAATATATATCTTTTATATCTAGACTTAAAAATAGATATAGTAAAAAATACTTTTTATTTAATTATTTAAAAAATTATTTTAGTTATAAATTTTAGTAAGTATAAAATTTAGAATTAATATAAAACAATTCTTAAGATATATGTTTTTTTAAAAAAAAGCTAATAATATTATAATTAATATAGATTTTACTAAGATCTTTCATAGTTATTTTTATAATAAGCTAGATATACTATATATAATCAATTATTTTAAAAAACTGATAATAAAAAAAGCTAATATCTCTATATATTAAAGCGAGAAATATACTAATTAAATAATAAAAGTACTAGATCTCTATAAAAACCTTTTTTAATCTATTTTAAACAAATTCAATAATAATATCAAAATACTAATATCTTTTAAAAATACATATAATTTTTATAAATTAAAATAAAATCCTTTTAATTCATTATAAAAAAATCAAAGAGCTATAAATAGTATATTAGACTTGTTAATAAAGTAAAACAAAGTAGCTAAAGCTCTATTAAAAACTATTTTTTAATTTTTTTATTTACTTTTATTATCTAAAAGAATAACAAGTTTAAAATTATAATAGATTTTTATAAAATCAATATAAAATTATATTTTATTATTTATTTATTTATTAAATAAAATATAATTTTTTATTATATTAAAAGACTTTATTATTTTTTTATTAGTAAATTTAACTAAAAATCTTCTTTAATTAAAAACTAAATTATTAGACTAAAAGAAAACTATTTTTATTATTTTTTATTAAAATTAAGAATAGCTTATAATATTAATAATAAAATCTATTAATATATTTAATTTCTTTTAATATTATATAAAATAATTTTTTAAAACTATATTTTTAGGAATTTATTCTAGTTTATATCAATAATATTATTATTTTCTCTTTGTTAATAAACAATTATATAAAAGATTTAAATTAAGTTTTGAATATATTAAAATAAAACAAAACAATATTCTTTTTAAATAAATATTATCTTATATATTTAAGTATTATAATTTTAAGCTATTATATATTAAAATTAAACCTAAATATAATAAAGAAGAAAATTAAAGCTATTAAAAAAAATAAAATCCTTTTAAAACTTATATAATTTAGAAATTCAATTTAAATTTTTTTAATATTATTAAGAATTTATATACTATTATATATATATCGCTCGGCTATTAATACAGTTCAAAATAAAAGGCTTTAAATATACTTCTTTTGAAAAGAATAAATAATACTATTATACTAAGCTAACTATTATTAATAAAAATCTTAAATTAATTAATATTAAATCTATATTTTCCTTTTATATTTTATTTACGAAATTTAAGCTAAATATTTAGTTTATATTTAAACTAAATATAGAATTTAAGTATTATAGAACTTAAAAACACTTAAAAAACAAGTTATATAATACTTTTATATTAGTTTTTCTTAATTTTAATTTGCTTTTTATTCTATATATAAATGAAAACAAAAAATAATAATAAAGTAGTACTATATTAAATAAAATTGAATAGTATAGAGCGACTTATATTCTATTTTTTTTAAAGATTTTAATCTAGTTAAAATAAAATTTTAATTTATAAAACTCAAAGCAAAAACACTAATATAAATTTTATTTAAATTATTTTAATATTTTCATAATAAAAAGTTTATTATAGTTGAAGATTATATTACATTAAAATCTATTTTATAAAATAAAAAGATTAATAGAAAAAGCATTAAACTTAATAAATATATCTTATATCTATTTTTTTTCAAACCTTAAATAAAAATTATTTATAGAAAACAAAAGATATATAACAATATTAATAGACTTTCTCGAATTTATACTAGCAATAGTTTTAATATAATATTAGATTTATTTACTAATACTAATAAGTAAACATTTTTAATAATAATAATATAGTCTAAAAATAACTTTTTATAAACTATTATAAAAACTATTCTAAAAAATATTAATTTTATTAAAATACTTATTAAACTAATAGACTTAGTAATTACTTTTAAAGATAAAGAAAATAATATATAAAGTAAATAGTTTATTAGTTTTATTATTTCAATATTAATAAAAATTTACTTTATTATATTAATAGAAACTTAAATTAATTTTATATTCTAATAAAGCTAGTTAAAATAGTATTAGAATATAGCTATAACTTGTATATTTATAAAAAAATTAACTATGTATATAAATACTTTAAAGACTTAGTCTATGTTTTTGAAATAAGAAAAACTATAAAGAAGTATATTAAAAAGTATTTAATATATTAATTTTCTAAAATAGCTAAAAAGCTATTTTATAGTTAACTTTAATTAATTAAAAAAGTATTATTACTATTAAAAAAAACTCTTCATAAACTTTATTATTAGACTATTTATTTTTATTATTAATTTTAATTATATACTTATTATTATTAATAAATTCTTTAAATTTATCTATTTTTTATTAAATAAAGAAACTTATTTTATTGAAAACTAAATAGAATAATTCTAAGAATATATTTATTACTTCTAAAGCTTACTAGTTAAAACTATTTTTAATAAAAACTCTAAGTTTATTAGTAATATTTAAAGAACTTTATTTATAAAACATAAAATTAAATTAAAAATAATAATAGCTTACTATTGAGCAGTTAATAAATAAGCAAAAAAAAATTATTAAACTATTAAAACTATATTATATTATTTATTAATTAAATAATATAGAAAGTATTAAATATATTTATTCTTAGCGATTACAAATTATTTTAATACTATTTTAATTATTTTTATATATATTATTCTTTTTAAATCTCTATATAATATAAAACTAAAAAAGCTTTTATTTTTAATTACTAAAATAACAAAAAATAGCTAAAGCTAAAACCCTTTTTTAAAACTAAAAGATAAATATATTTAAATATAAATAATATTATCTATTTAATATAAACGAAAATAACTATTTAATTTAATTAAAAATATTATTCTTTAGACTTAAAAAGATTAATTTATCTCCAAATAATTAAAATAAAATATTTCAAATATTGGAATAAGGCCAAGGCATTAGGCTCTTTTGGGCCTAGTAGTCTTAATATTAATTTAATTTTAGTTAAACTACAATATATTCTAGTTAACTAATAAAATATATTATTAAATCTTAATAGATTATAAGTTTAACTTTACTTAAAACTCTTCAAAATATTATATTAATTAAATATATACTTAGCTTAAAAGCTATAACTATACTGAACTATTAGTAGATTGTATATATTATGAATTTTTCTTTATAATAGCTATTTACGCTATTATAACTTAAAATAAAAAAACTAGAGCGTTAAAAGTAATAAAGCTCTAGTATTAGCTATTACTAATTACTTTTAAACTAAAAAGATATTAAGCCGCTTTAGAATATTAATATTTCTATAGAATTTTATTAAAAAGTCTATAATAATATTATTTTTTATTTTTAAATATTATTATTTATTTAAATAATATAACTATATTTAATTACTTAGCTATTATATAGTCTTGCTTCTAAGTAATTAAATTAGTTTATAGAAACTCTACTAGCCTCTTTAGCTGTTAAGTAAAAGCCTATTATTTGTTGAAATAAAAACATAAAAATAAAATCTTAGATCGTATTAGTTTCTAGCTTTAAATATTTTTATTAACTTTTTTATTTTATTGAAATTAAATATTTAAAGCGTTTAAAATAGATTATCATATTTTATTAATTAATAATATACTATGTTTTTAAATAGTATTATATTATAAAAAGACTTATCTAATATATATTTTATATAACTAATATATTATTAAACTTATATTTAAATATTAAATATATTTATAATCTATTTTATAAGCTTTTGAAAAAGCTTAAAATCAATTCTAAATACTTGATTTTATATATTTTTTGCTCTATTTTATTGATTCTTAGCAATATTAATCTTCTTAGTTTTTGCTTCTAAATGCTTAAATTATTATTATTAGTCTTTAAATAACTAATTTAAAAGCTAGTAAAACTTGTAACTCTAGAATCTAAGTCTATTAAACTACTATTAAAATAGCTTTTTAAATCTAAACTATTTAAAGTTAAAAAGTCTATAAATATTCTAAATTAACTAGACTAACTATCTAAGATTTTGATAAAGTCCTTAGAATTTTTAAAAGAGTTTCTAAATTTAGAAATAACTCTAATTATATTGTTTAAAGCAAAGATATTAAAAATAAGTTCTAAATATTTAGACTATAGAAATATATTAGCAAAGACTTATTCAATAACAATAATAATATCACTATTTAAGTATAGCAAGAAAACTTAGAAATATACTATATTTGTTACGGTTCTCTTATGACTGGGAAGCATTAGGATGCGCTTTACCTAATCGGATATAGTGTCCGGTTCTAGTGTATTTATATTGCATTCTCAGCTAGTTCTTAGAATCAATATTATTAACAATATATTTAATAACAATTATAATTTTTAACAATTAATAGCAATACCTAAAAATTATTTTAGGCGCTATTATGCGTTAAATAGCAAGCTTTAAATTATTATTTAATAGCTTATTCGCCTAAGCCGGACCTCGTTTTTTTTTTGTTTAAGTTATATAAATTACAAATTTCAATTTACCTTTTTTAATATCAAACCTTTAACTAAGCTTTTTAACAAATATATAACCTTATTTAAACGTCGTAAAATACTACGTTAGCGAGACGTATAGCTTGCTAAAGAAGCAAAAGAGCGTAAAAAAATTTTTTCGATATAGCAAAAAAATTTTATTTCTTTAGCTATAAATATAGTATTTTTAAAAGAATAAAAATCAAGTGGACTCAAAGATATAATAAAAAAGATAATATAAAAGCTTATAAGTATAAACACTCGCTTTAGCTTATTGGAATTTCGCTCTTGTTTATGCTCTTATTACTTTTTACGCGAGCGACTACTATAAGACAAAAAAAAATATTTTATTAATAGCTATATATATAGATACTCGCTAGCGACCTGAAAAAATAGGAAGATTCGACGGAGACTTTTTCGAAGTCGCTATTTTTATATAATATCTTAAAGATATAGTTTTTACTAAAAACTACAAGATTATACAAGCAAATCTCGTTATAGTATTAGATAATAAAGTACGTAATTAGTATTATAAAGAGCTATTAAAGTACAAGAAGTAGTTATATAATATAGCTATTAATATTATACTTTAATATAATACGATATCAACTTGCTTCCGACTAGGCCGTTTTAAACTTTTTACAAAATTGAAAATATTTAAATATACTAAAAAAAACGCCGTAGCAAAAAAGTCAGCTATTTAATTCGTATAAAAAGTCCTTACTATTACGAACTAATTAAGGTTCTTTTAGTCGGACGGTCTTTAATATATATATAATGCATTTTAGCCGCAATTACGTTTAAATTTGACTTTTTTATTAATAAACGTTAGTAATATTGCATCTTATATATAGTAAATAAAAAATACTTAAAATATATAGTTCGAAGCGTATATTAATTTTAATATCCGGTCGCAAGATTAACTATTAGACCGCTTTAATTAACAATAGCGTCGTTAGCTATATTAGGTATATTAGCTATAATATTATCTTTAAAAGCGATAACGAGCTTTTTTTTTCTTTTCTTAACTAGGCTCTAGCGTATCCGTAAAAACCGCGGGTTTATTACGTATATAAAAAAGAGAATAAGCTATATATAGATCTAAAGCAAGCTATATATTTCGTTAACGGCTTAGAATAAGAATAAGAGTATAATAACGTTACTGATATTTACGTAAATATTGTAAATATTCTTTATATGCCTAGATATACACCGAGAGTATAGGGCAATATGTATAATAGTTACTATAGCGAGGCGAATAAAGAAGCGTAGAAAAATGCAAAATCTGATCGCCGATATACTCAGGAAAATTGCATTTATTACTATGGAAACTGATAGAATACGCGAGTCGAAGTTTTATCGATAGGTTTCAGGTTATTTCTAAATAATTTAAGACTTTAGAAACACTTTGTACGGCTATTCTAGCTACTTTTTTTTTCTATTTTCGGTATACTCGGATTTTGCAATTTGCTCGATTTTTATTATTCAACTAATAGTAATCTAATTACTTAACCACTTTATTCGGGCTTTTGTACGGGTTATATTTCCCTCCGATATTAATAAGGAACGTTACCGACAATACCTTGTCGCCGTATATTATCCAAAATTTCTAATTTTATTCCAAAAGCAGCTAATAAAACGCTTAAAGAGACTATCGACGGACGTAAAAGACGTAATAGATACAATGGGTATATATAACGTATTGTAGAGCATAAAGACACGCTAGAATAACGTGATTATTATTTTTTCTGTTTATAAGCAATTGTTACGGTTCTCCTATAACTAGGAAATATTAAAATGCGCTTTATTTAATCGGGTATAATGTTCGGCCCTAGTGTATTTATATTGCATTCTCAGCTAGTTCTTAGAATCAATATTATTAACAACATATTTGACAACAGTCATAATTCTTGACAATATTGTTTTTAGAAAGGTTATAAACGCTGTTTTTTTTGAAACATTAAATATTTTATTAATATAAAAGAAATATAATAACTTCTATAAAAAGTGTACTCGCTAAAAGGCTTTAGATTATCTATAAAGCAATAAAAAAGTTCTTAAATATTTTTAATAAAAATTATAAACTCTTTAGCTTTTATAATATAATAACTAAAAACTAAGCTAATATAAATAGTACTTTTTTAATTAAAATATAATCTTTTTTATATTATTATTTATTTATTTAATTGGCAATATTTTAGATAATATAATTATGAATACTTATACTTTTATAGTAGTTATAGATAATATATATCTTAATAATATTAGTAATCTATTCTATTTAAAAAGCTAAATAAATCTTAAATAAGAATATTATATTAATATTATTAAAACTATTAAATAATGCAATAAAGCAGGCTATTTTAACTACTTTTATTATAACTATATAGAATATAAAGACAACTATAAAAGAAAATGCAAATATAATAGTTAAAACTAAATTCTAAACTAGAAAAAACAGGAAAGTATTTATATTAATTAGCAACTTGTTAATATTTTAAAAGATAAGCTTAAAACTAATAACTTTTCTAATAGTTAGTAAAGCAATAATATTCAATCTATTATTAATATTGTAATTGTTAGCGATAACAAAACTATTATCTATATACTAATTAGCAGCTTTAATTTAAGAAAAATAAACACTAATTTAGATTTTTAATTTAAGTATAACTCGCTATATTATTAATAATATTAGTATTTATACTAATATAATATAGCTATCTTCCTTTATTAATATTAATAAATAGAGTAATAAACGCTATACTATAGTATTAAATACTATTTCTTTAATTTGTAAAGACTATTTTAGTAATATTTTATACTTTATTATAAATAATATTCTTTATATATTAAATAATTTATTTAATTTTATTTTTAACTCTAAGTTTTATAAAGCTAAATATTGAATAAAATATATATTTAATAATATTAAAATAGACAATAACAATATTTCAGCTACTTTTAAAGAAACTAATTTTTATTATTTTAATTCAAACTATTTGGTAATTAATAGTAATAGCAATATAATTATTTTGTATATTATAGTTGAAAGTTATATAATTTATAACAAAAAAATAATAACTTTATAATATAAACCCACTAGCTATATAAGTAAATAGAATATTATTCGCTTATTATATTTTATCGATAGTATTAATCTTTAAAAAGTCTTTTTAAATAATAAATACTATTGTATTATTTATACTAAAACCTATATAAAAAACCTATTATATAATAAATATATTAGCCCTAGTAAATACCGAAATAAACCAATTTATATAGATATTTTTAAGCTAATTGGAAGTATTTCTAAGTATATTAAATATACTTATTTCTTTATTAAAAATATTTCTAAGAAAAAGCGGTTTATTTTATACTAAGTAAAAATAGTTTATATATATTAGAAATTTTTAATAACTATTATATAAGCATTGCTATAGTAAATATCTTTATATACTATTTTTATATTACTGAAAATAGAATTTATATTATTATTAATTTTAATAACTACTGCGTTAAATATAGTAACTAATAAAATTTTATTATATTCAATAATCTAAAAATAAATAGAGTTGCTAAATATATAAATTAAGGTAAACTATTATAACTTGCGCTTATACTTTTTAAACAGATAATAGTTTATTTAAATTATTTTATATTAAAATAATTAATATAATAGTTTATTTTCGAAATTGCTATTTCATTACTAGTAAAGTTAAATATTATTTTTATTAAAACTATAGAAAAAGGACAATCTAATCTTTTCTTTATTTAAAAAATTAGCCACGAAAATATATATTAAGAATATAATAATATTAACTATAATTAGCCTAAATTTAAATCTTAATTTAATATTAAAAAGCCTATTAGCTTTGAAAAAACTTATTTTTATTATATATTTTATTAATATCTAGTAAACAAATTAAATATTTTAACTATATTAAATAGCTTTCTAAAAAGCGCAAAAATTATACTAATAAAATCTTTGCTAATTTTTAATTTTTTATATTATATTAAAAAGAAAGAGTAAAAGTACTAATTTTATTAAAATACCGCTATATAATTAACTTTATATATACTTAAAAACTCTTAATTAGTAATTTTATAATAATTATTCAAGGGGAAAAAAAACTTGCTCTTTTTTCTATTATTAATAATAAATGGTTAATTAATAATAAATACTAAAATAACAATAAACGTTTAAAATAATTATTTAATAATATAGCTAATAAACTTTTATTAAAATATATACTATTATAGCGAGTTTATATATCTATTAGATTTATAGCTATAGAGATATTTATATTTTATTTTTATTTATATAATTTTACATTTTTATTAGAATTTAATATCCTTATTAAAATAGAGTTTAACAATATTGTGAAAAAGAAGTTTCTAGTTTTATGATTTCTATAATAAAGAAATATTCTAATATTTAATAAACTTAAATAAAATTCTAAAATTTATAAATAATCTATAATAAATAATTACTATAAAATAAACTAATAGCTTACTATAAAAAATAAAATACAATTTTTATTAAATAATTTTATTTAAGATTTTATTAAGCTTTTGTAAAAAAGATATAACTTTTTTATTAATAAATAAGTTTATTAAATAAAATAAAATATTTCTAATAACACTGTTCGCTATAAAGCTTATTAATATATTAAAGACTTTTAAAAATATAAAAAAATAGACTTCTATAAGACTTTTATATTAGTTATTAAGTTAATAAGTTATAAAGTTTCTTTTATTATTATAGCGGTATATAACCTAGGAACTAAATAGATAAATATTAAAACTACCTTTTTTTTATAATAATATAAAATTTTCTTTACATATATAATAGTTTTAAAACTTTAATAATAATTTTAGTTATATTTACAAGCTATAAAAAGTTTTTTATAGCTTTAAATAGTTTTTAAAAGTATAATATAAGTATTTATTAAAGTTTTTCTACTTCTTAAACTACTGTTTTTTATTAAAAACTATAATATATTTTTAAATCTAGATAAAAAAATCATTATTATTATTAATATTGACAATATATTTATTATTAGTATTAACATATTTAATATTAATAATTTAAAAGCTAAACTTACTTATAAATTCTATATAATTAATATAGGTTTTTGCAATTTTTATTTAAATATAGCTATTATTTATAATTATTTCAATTAAATTTTGATTTTAAGCTAAAAGATCTATTTAAGAATAATATATAAATAAACTAACATATCTAATTTTAATTTTAATAACAAAGGCATTAGTATTTCAATAGAGATTATATATTTTAAAAAGGTTATTAATCTACCTTTCCTATAATAAAACTGGACTAACTGCTAGATATAATGAATGTTATCTAATTGGAAAGTAAATAAAGTTAGCGCCAGGGAGCCCCTAACTTAGCGAATATCAAAAATCTTGCTATATTCCAATTCTACTTTATACTATATATAAAATCTCTATAATATATTATCTATTAAACCAAATAACAAAGGTTTAAGAGGCTATATTGCGCTCTTGATTGCTATTTTTATTAGTTAAAAGAATGCTATATTAGCTAAGCTATTATATATGTTGCTATTACTATAATACAATAACTTTTACGACTATATTAAAACAGGGCTTTCCGCTCTAGACTATTAATATTAATAATAATATTAATAACTCCTTTTTAATTTATACAACCCTATAATAGCCTAATTAGTGCTAGATTTAAATTATGCTTCTTGCTGCAGTATTAATATAGCTTGCTATTATATTAATATTAATTCTTAATAGCTTTAATATTAAAATAGCTATTTCTTTTCCTTTATTACCTTTATTCTTTTTTAGCTTATATTTATGAACTCTCTTTTAATATTATTATATAGAGTAACTCTTAAATATAATCCTTAGTAGCTTAAAATATATTATTACCTTTTTTTTACTATTAATAGCAAGTTAAACTTATATAGCTATTCTTCTTATAATTAATATTAAAATTCCCTTTATTAATACTTATTATAGAACATTAAAATTCTATTATCTATATATAGTTATTCTTAATATAAAATATATAAATAATAATATAACTTATTATATTAGCGCTATATTAAGAAACAAGATAATTTAGAAGCTAATTTAACCCGCAAATTATATATAATTTAATATAGTAAATAATATATTTTCTTTAGCTATAAGCTTAACTACTATTATTTAAAAAGGACTTTTTATTTATTTATAATTAGCTCTGAAAATAATAGTAAAAATAGCAAGCTTTACTTTTATTTATATTATAGTTAAAGTTATATTAAAGACTAAGCAAAGATTAAAGAGGTTAAAAACCTGTAATCAACTTTTTATAAGCTTTTGCTGGCAGCTTAAGCTATGCAAGATAGTAATATAACTAAAAGCTATTTTAATATTATAAAAATTAAAATATTTTTAAGTATTAATAGTATAAATCATTATATTTATAGCTAATCTCTGAATATTACCTTTATTACAATTATTTATTACTAGTATTACCTTTATTATTTCCTATAGTATTACTATTACTACTACTACTACTATAATAGTTATTCTTTCTGCTGAAAAATTACTAGGAAAACAGCGGCAATAACTAAAATATATTACTAGCTATATTATACTTACTATTATATATTTTTCTATTATTATTATTATTACTAGAATTTATTATACTAGTTTCTCTATTATTATATATTACTTAAAATTCGGATATAAAAGTAAAATTTTAAAAATAGTATAAAAATAAGTAGCAATACTAATATTAGAAAAAGGTAAAATAGCGATAGCAATAAGCTACTGCTACGCTAAAAGAAAATATAAAGAAGCTGCAGGTAATTGTTATTCTAATATGCTAATCTAGCCGCTAAAGTTAAATAATAATAGTATATATAATAAAGAGTAAGTATTATATAGAATACCTGCCTATTATTATTAGAAAAGCTTAAATCGCTTAAAAATATAAGAATATTTATTAATAAAGTTAAACTTATATATTTTAAGCTATTATTTTAAACTATATTAAGCTTCTATATTAAAACTAAATTTCACAATAATATTGTTGTTAATTATTCTTTTTATATTATTCTGAATTCTTATTTTTTCTATAGCTATACTAAATAATACTATAGCTTACTTTAATATTATTCCTGGATTTATAGAACGCTTGCCTTACTATTATTAGCTTTTTTTTAAATTTAAATTCTTATATAACTAGTACTAGACTAGTATTAAAAGAAGCTCTTATTTTCTAATTGTTATTCTCTATTGTTCCTTTGTTATTATATATAATATATAATACAATAAGTTGCTCTAATAAGATTTTTAGCTAAATACCTTGCTATTAATAGTAGCTAGGATGCCTGTTTTTTATTACTAAAAAACCTTACTAAGATGCCCGCTCTCTACTACCAAAAATCTTATTTTCTTAGAAAAGTTTTTTTCCAACAAAACTCCAGGCCTTCTTGTAAATATATAATATAATTTTAATTCTATTTAAATTAATATATTAATTATTTATTAGTTTATTAATATATACAATATTAATTATTTATTAGTTTATTAATATATACAATATTAAATATGAAGCTTAATATATTTTATATTATAGAAATTATTAACTATTATTCTTTTAATTTTAATAATATTTATATATAAACTATAAAAAATATTTTTTAAAATATTTATAGTTTATTTCTATTACTAATAAACTTTTCCAATATTAACTTCGCTAAAGATTTTAATATTATAAATTAATCTTAGTTTTTATTTTTATACTTAAAAGTGCAATAATTAGCTAATTATTTAAATACTAATTTACTATTATATTATTTATTAATAAAGCTAAATATATTAAATAGGTTAATATTATTAAAAAAGCTATTTAACTAGAGTATCTATTTAACTAATTAATTAAAGTTATTTCTAATTCTGTTATCTTTATTAATATTAATCTAGATAATATTATTTCTAATTATATTATGTTAATAAAGCAAAGAATATATAAGTATATCTTTGTTTTTATTATAGTTATTTATTATAATAATTAAAATATTATTACTTTTATAAAAAACTTTATTCAATATAGTAAGATAAAATATATATATATTAAATATATATTCTTTAAAGATACTATTAGTTATTAATAAATAGAATTTAAATATATCTTTATTACTAATATAATTAATAATAGTTTTATAAAGTTTTTATTGAAAACCGCTTTTAAAGCTTTTTATCGCAAACTTAGTCTAGAATAAATTACTTTCTAGCTAAGTACTAAGTTATTGTTTTTATTAATTATTTTTATTATTACTCTAGTAAAAGCTATTTTATTTACTCTTTACTATTATTCTAGTAGAAACTATTTCTAAAAAGGTCTAATAATACTGCTTATTAAGTCTATTTTCCAATAGGAGCTTACTTATAAGTCCTTTAAACCTATTCTAAACCTATTCTAAATCTATTTTAAATCTACTTTACTTTCTTTAGAAAACTATTTAATTAATTCCAGACTAGTTATATTTAATCTAAGACTTATTATATTATTTTTTATATATTTTCTAATCTTGTTTTAATTTAAAAAGTATATAAAAAATAATTTCAAAATACTATATTTAATTAAGAATAATATTTTTATCTACTTTTTCTATAATAGAACTGAGCTGAATTCTAACCTTAAGGTCTAACTAATAGAAATCGGCGGTTTTGCCCTTTTTCTTAATTAGCGGACTACTAAAAATCTTCGCAGCGGCTAAACTATTTACATTATATATACTTCTTATATACTCATTATATTATCGCAAAAACTTCGTTATATATAGAATATAATATGCGCTTTAATATAACGCAAAAATTAGACTAATCTAACTAATAGTTATTAAGCAATTAACGTTTTCATGTAGGACCGACTGCGACTAGCTAATTTCAGTCGCTAAGACCTTACTAAAATCAGCTGTAAATCAGTTATATACTAGCTAAAATAGACCCCTATAGTCTATTAAAGGCCCTTTAATTGCTTAGAAATGGACTTAGAATTATTGATAAGCTTTAAACTCTGTTATTCTGGCTTCCTAAAGCTTTCTAGCTGTTTCCTAGGTGATTTTAGCTGCAAATCAGGCTGGGAACTGGTTTTTAAAAAGAGTAATAATTTTGAGAATTAAGACTGCTTAAATAAAGGCTTTCAATTGGCTAAAGTATCTATAAACTATTTAGAAATGGCTTAGACTTTATTATTTTAGATTCTTAGTTATTTTTTAAGCTAAAATAGCTAGAAATTTGGCTAGGAATTGGTTTTAAGCAATAAAGGACTATAACTAAGTAAAATAAGGTGCTTTAATTAATTGAAATAATTTTAATTATCTAAAAGCAGCTTTAACTTTACTTTTTTTGGTTCTTAGCTATTTTTTTGTCTAATTTATAGTAAAAATAGCTAAGGAATAGTTAAAGAACTAATTAAATATAATTATATTTAACTTTATTAATTAAAAAGCTTGCTATTCTTTTATTTAAATTAATATTATATAATGTAATAAATCTCTTTAATATTACTCTTAGGCTTTAATTAGCTTTTTTTCGCTATTAATATTAAATTTAAAAAACCAGGTTTTTGCTACTAAAAATTAAAGTTTCTTTATAATAGAATTTTTCTGCTTCTTTTTTAAAAGAGTTTTTTTCTAAAAAAAACTCTAAGCTTTCTTATTAAATAATATTAAAATTAAATATATATTTATATTTAATATTACTATTAAAAAGAAAATAATAAAGAAGTTATTAGCGTTTTTAATAGCACTAGATATACTAAATAATTTTACTAGATATATTACTAGTTTTAAACATTTTTATTAAATAAGTTTATTAGTACTAAGCAATTCTATTTCTATATTAAGTAACTATATTGAGTATATTGTTTTTATTTTATTATTGCTAAAATAAACACTAGGCACACTAGATAATTACTACAAAAAAACTTAATTATTTTAAAACTAAAAAATTATATATAGTATTCAAGTAGAAATATTAGAATTAAACTAAAACACTAGGCTTTTTTAGGCTTAATAGCCTCAGTATTGATTTAGTTTTAGTTGAATTACAATATACTCTAGTTAACTAATAAACTATATTACTAAATCTTAATATAAAATATTATTTATTAAAAAGTTTTTCTATTTTAACTAAGAAAATTAGATTTTTTAAGATTTTAGAAAAAGTAAACAAGGTAGTATATTAATTAAAACTACTTATTATTATAAACTATATATATTTAATTATTTTTATTATTTATTCAAAGCAAGCGAATATAGACTTATATAAATATAAAATATTTTTTATAGCTTTTATAGTTATAAAAAGAAAAAATTATTATATAATTAAGAAAATCTTTAAATATAAAAGAAAAGATTATATATAAAATTATTAAACAAAATAAAAGAATTATAAAAGAACTATTTTTAAACTACTTTAGTTTAAAAACTTAAAAAGAATATTTTAAAATCAATAAACTAGTTTAAAAAAAGGCGCTAGTCTCCTTTGTAATTTAATTTGTTTTATTGATATTAATATTATAGATATAATTATATTTTCTAATTATTTATTCCTTTTTAGCTTTAGTATATTAAGTATTTATTTTTACTATTAATATTGCTAATCAATAGTAACTCTTTTTATTTTATTATATTAAATATTATCTATTGATATATTATTATTACTAACTTTAATAACTAAAAAGAGTTTAATAAATCGTTAACTAGTATTGTTTAAAGTCTCTAAACAAGTCTTATAAACCTGATTATATTAAAATTAAATATGTTAAAATTAATTTTATAAATAAACTAGGTAAAAAGAAACACTAATATAGTATAAACCTTTATTTTTTAATAAAAAAAGAATATTAATTAATATCTAATATCTATTATAATATTAACTATAAAACTTAAAAGATTAATAAGATTTAAATAAATTTAATTTAGATTATTAGATTTCCTAACTAAATATTGTTTAAACTAAGCTTTAACTTAAAGAATAATAAAATATAAATTCCTAGGTTTTAAAAAACTATATAATTATATAAAATAGTTTCTAGTATTTAATTTAATATATTTAGCTTTTATTGTCTTTTTTTATATTTAAGTTTTAAATAAACTAAGGATTTCATGCTTTATTAATTAGTTTTTTAGTATTAAAAATAAACTCTATTAGTTTTTTAGAATAAATATATTTAATAATATAAAAAATACTAAAATTACTTTACTTTCTATAGACTTTTATTTCACTTTAAAAGATTCTAATTGCTATTGAAAGCTTTTACCTTAATTATTATTTAATTTAAAAACTATAAACTATACTTTCAAGTCCAAAAATATATTAATAATAATAATAGCTATACTAGTATTAGTATTATAATAGTAATAAATCAAAAGATTAAATAGTATTATTTCTACAGACTTAACTACTAAATAAAATCAATTAACATAAATAAAGATTATTATATTTTATTAAGTATTTAAGATATTCTATTATATAAACTACTAGTTCCTAATTTACAGATTTTAATATTTAATAGCTTTGATACTAGATTAGAAATAGAAGAAATATATATCTATATATAATAGCTTAAACAAATTAATGATAATAAAAAAATAGCGCGGCTTAATTAAATAAAAAAGAATATAATTCTTTTTCTATTAAAGTATTTAAAGAACTTTATAATAGCGATTATATAAAGACTAGAGTTAAAGAATTTATTAAAGTATATAAAAACAACTACTTATATCTTTTATAATAAATTAAAAGTAAAATTTTAAATAGAATCAAAATTAGAGCTATATAAAAAATACTAAAATAATTTTATTTTAAGCAATTCGATTTATATTTGCTTATTAAAATAGAGTGGGATTAACTATTTAAACTTTTCTAAATTTTTAATTATTAACTAGTTAATCTAAGCTACTATTATTATTAAAAAAAACTAGAGTTAAATTAATTAGAGTTTAATCTATAAATAATTCAATAAAATCGGTTTTAAAAAACCTTATAATAATAATTTTCTTATATTAAAAACTATTATAGATTTTTAATACGATTTTTTAGTATTAAATAATAAATATCTTGTTTTATATATTTTATATATTTAATATACTCTAAGTATACTAAGAAAGTTGAACACTCTTTTTAAATACTAATATAGCTTTATTCTATTAATATAAAAAAACTTAAAACTTAGTTATGAATTTTATTATTTAATTTTAAACTCTAATTTCTATTAATAAATTTTCTAAACTAAAATAATCTATATTTTGTATTATAAAACACTAAAAAATATATTAATATATCTATTATTATATAATTTATAGATTATAATAATTTATTTTAAATTAAATTTAAAGTTAATAGAAATAATAACCTTATTTACAATATTATCTATAAAGCAGTTAAGTTTAAAGTTAATAATAGATATATATATTATATAAGTTAATAGATATATATATTATATAAGTTAATATATTATTAATCTAAATTAAAAAGAAATTAATATATAGTAAAACAAATAATAAACCGGATTTAGAAAAGTAATAAATCTCTATTTAAAATACTATTAATATTTAAAAATCTTTTAACTTTTTTGGAGTTTATTAAGTAGTATTTTATATTTAAATTTATAATTTTAATTCCAATTTAGAAAAGCTAAGCAAGTCTTTTATTAAGTTCTTAAAATTTTAAATATTTAAACTAAACTCTATTATAAATTAGCTAATTAATATTATATTTAATATAATTATAAAAATACTACTTAGAGTCTTAGCTATTAATATAATAATTCTTACTAGTTTTAAAATACTAGTTTGAGCTAAGTAAACTAATATAATTTTTATTATTAATATTAATATATAAAATAACTATATAACTGATATAATAGTAAATACGCTATTAATATTTTTTAAAATCTAATATTTAAGCTAATTATATAATTAATGTAATAGTAAATACGTTACTAGCCTTTTTAAACTTTAATACTTAAACTATATAATAATACAAAAAAAATAGTAAAAAATATTTCTTTAATAAAAACACTAGATCTTTTCTATATAATATCTATTAGACTTAAAATTTTATAGTTTAATATACTATAATTATTGTTTTTTATATAATAATAATAAATATAATACTATTGTCGTTTTAAGAGTTAAAAACTATTTAATAAAATAGAACTTAGTTTTTTTACTATTAATAATATACTAGCTAGCTAACTTAGCTTAGAACTTTCTACTTAATATATAAAATATTTTATTTAAGACTTTTAATTAGCGAATTAATATTAAGTTATATTTTATAAAAAAAAGTATTTAAAAAGTAAAAAGTAAAAAGTTTTTTTATTAGCTATAAATAAATAGTAAAAACTATTAACTAAAATAGCAAGTTTTATTATATATATTATAATAATAATCAATATTATTAAAATAAAAATATATAAATATAAATTTTTATTAAAATTAATTATAGTTTTATAAACAAAAATTAATAGTTTTTTAAATATTAAATAGTTATTTAATATTATAATTAATTTATAAAAGCTATATTAAAAAGCTATTTTAATTTAAATATTTATTGATTAATATAATTTAATATTATAGTAAGATTTAGTTTTTTTTAGCTAATTTATTTATCTACTCATTTAATATTAACAAAAACTATTTTAGCGCTAGTTATTATAAGTAAGTTAAATACTTTATTATAATTAATATTATGTTTTAATACGATTTAATATAAAAAAAGACTAATATAATATAAACTAATACTAAAACTACTTAAAAAGTATTTAAATAAGTTATATTTTATTAGATTGCGTTTTAAAAGACAAAAATAAACTAAATACAAACAATATTAAAACTAGTATTAACTAATACTATATATATTAAATAGAATATACTAGATTAAAATATATTAATAAAGTTAATATTAGTAGCAACTAAGATATTACTAGAATATTTTATTAATATTATATATATATTATTATAATTTAGTTTTAAAGGAAATAATTTAAACTATATTAGTATTATTTAATCTATTTAATTTTATTAGAATTTATTTTATAAATAATCTAATTTTTTAATTTAAACTAATATTTTTTTATATAAAGATAATAACTTCTAAACTAGAGAAATAAGCGGAGTATAGTTAGCTAATTATGAGAAATATATAAATATAAGAATTCAAAAAATTAATAACTTTAATTAAATAAAGTAGCTAATTTTTAGCTTTTCTCTTAACAACTTGTTTATACTATTTAATATAAATTAAATATATTATTTTAATATTATTTTATTATATTACTAGCTTATATAGTAACTTTATTTATTAAGTAAGAAAGTCTAATTTAAAACATAATATAATAATAGCTAAGCGAGTTTAATATACTAGTGTATTTAAATTCTAGTTTTAAAAAGATTATAACAATAAAAGTACTTATTTATAAATACAATAATATAATAAAAATTATATAAAAAATATTAAATAAAATAAATTTTTATATTTCAAATAGTAATTAACTTAATATTTGATTTTAGTTAAATAAGATTAATTGGAAACTAAATAATATAAAGATAATAAAAAATATATTATATATTAAACTCTTTTTTATTAATATATTATTTATAATTAATAAAAAGGCCTAGAGTTTTTTTAGAAAAAAATTCTATTAAAAAAAGAAACAGAAAAATTCTGCTATAAGGAAACTTTAATTCTTAATAGCAAAAACTTAGTTTCTTAATATAATATTAATAACAAAAGAAAGTTAATTAAAGTCCAGGAATAGTACTAGAGAGACTTATTATATTATATAATATTATTTCAAATAAAGAAATAATAAGTTCTTTAATTAATAAAGCTAAATATAGCTATATTTAAATAGTTTTTTTTAGCTATTCTTTAGCTATTTTTACTGCAGATTTAGCTAAGAAATAGCTAAGAACTAAAAAGGGCAAAGTCTAAGCCTTTTTTAGATAATATATAGTTAATTTAGTAAATCAGAAGCTTTTATTTAGTCAATTGCAGCTTTTAGAACTATTACTCTGGTTCTTAGCCTGATTTACTGCTATTTTAGCCTAAGAAACAGTAAGGAAGTATTAAGAAGCTGGAATAATAGGGTTTAAGGCTTATTAATAGCTATAAAGTCATTTTTAAGCGATTTAAAGCTTTCTAATTAGCTATAGAGGTTTATTTTAGCTAGTATATAGCTTATTTTAATAAAATACTTATTTTTAATTACGCTTCGGAATAGGTCGGTTCAACCTAGTAAAAGTTGGGCTGGATTGGGTCGGTTTACTGGGTCGGATTGGATTATAGACTTTTTAATCCGATTCGACCCAATCCAATCCGATTTATCTTTCCCTAGATTGAACTAAATACTATTTTTAGTATATATTTAATATATTTTTAGTATAATTTAGTATAATTTTAATATTATTTTTTTTGAGAAAAAAAATCTTTTGATTAATAGAAAAATTGATAAAAAATTTGAAAAAAAATTGGATAAGTTGACCCAGGAAAATAATCCGATCTAACCCGACTTATCGATTTTTAACCCAATCCGACCCAGCTATAACCCGACCCAGTCTGGGCCGGTTTGTCTACCCTCCAATCCGACCCAACCCGACCCATTCCGAAGCGTATTTTTAGTAAAGTCTTAGCAATTAAAGTTAGTAAAGCAGGCTAGTTATAGTAGATTCTGCATAAAAACATCAATTCCTTAATAACTATTAGTTAGATTAGTCTAGTTTTTGCGTTATATTAAAGCGTATAATATATTCTATAAATAATAAAATTATTGCAATAATATAATATATTAGTAAAGTAATATATAAGTATAAAGAAGTTTGCTACTGCAAAAAGGTTTAGTAATTAGATAATTAATTTAAGATTACTAAAAGTGCAATTTTGCAGGTTTATATTAGTTAGATTTAAGGGTAGGATTTAGTTTAGTTATATTATAGAAAAGGTAGATAAGCTTTTAATAATAATATTATAAATAAATATATAAATAAATACTATTAAATTACTAAATTAATAAATCTCTTTCTAGTATTCTTTCTAAAACGCTAATAAATATTAAGTAATAGATAATAATATTAAATAATATTTAATATTAAAATATTAATATAATTTAAACTAATTAATTAAAACTAAGTATTAAAAACTACTAGCGTATAATAATAGTTGAAAATAATATTAGTATATAATAATAGTTTTTATTTTTTAACAATAATACTAGTATATAATATTTTTTTATATATTTGATAATATCTAGTATAATAAACCGGCTGTTAGAACCACCTCTTGTAGGGACTTTTAGGGGTCTAAGACTAGGTATAAAGGATAATAAGATTGGAATATAAAACCAGCTCTAGGATTGTATAAAAATAGATAGAGATCTTTATATTTTAATAGCAAGAATTAATCTTATTTTAATATATTAACCTTTTTATTATATTATTAGTTTTCCTATAAAAAACCTATAAACCTGTTTTTATACTTATATTCTATATTATATTTATTATTATAGTTCTGGATTTTCTTTTAATAATATAGTTTATTATATAATTAAAGAATATAAATAAATTAAAGCGAGCTATTATTATATTAATTAAGTAAGCTATTATAGTTTTATTATTATTAAACTAATAATATTTAATTATTGCTATAATAATATCAAAATAAAGAATTATTAATAACTTTTAAGCTATAGATAATAACTATAGAATATTACTTATTAATAATAATAATATTAGATTTAATTTAATAATATTAATAACTTTATTATTTGATATATAAAAGAACACTAACAATATATCTTTAGAGCCTTTTTAAGATATTAATATTTTTTAATAAATATAAAATATAGCTATTGCTATAGCTAGCAATAATAAATATATATTAAAAGCATTTTTTTAACGCTCTTTAAAGCTCTATTAAAGCCTTATTATTGTATTATAAAATATTTTATAATAAAATAAAAATATGTTTAAATAAAAATATAATTATTTATTTAAAAAGATTATAAATATATAAATATAAAGAGATTTATATAAGATATAAAGGCTGTATTAACTAAAGTATATCTATAATAATATTAATACTATATAAAGCGCTATAGCTTTTAGCTATAATAATCTATTATTATTATTTTATTCTTTTTAAAACACATTTACTAATACTAAACTATTTACTTAAGTAATAAAATATATTTAGAATAATATTAGAATACTAAGGTTATTAGGAATATTATTAAACTATATTAAACTAATATAGTAAATATCTTTTTTTTAATAAAGTTAATAAAGACTCTTTAGATAATAGAAGCAATAGCAGTTTTTTAGATAATTAAAATAATTAATTATATTAATTGCTTTATTTTTATTATTACTATTATTCTTTAGATAAATATAATATAAATAATAATAAGATTATTAATAATATTATTAATAAGTTATTATAATTATTTCTTTCTTTAAATTGTTTATTAAAATTAGTTTAAATTAATTATATTTTAGCAATTCTTATAGATATAAAATTTAAGAAACTATATTTATATAAAGAAGGTTTCTTTTTTTAATAATATACTAAATAAGTTATAGAAGTTAATAATAAGTTTACCTTAATTAGCAGCTAATTTATATATAATAAAAATAAGATTATATTTGCTAGCTTATTATTATAAAATATACTTTTATATTATTAAATAATAGAGCAAAAGGAATATAATATTTTGTTAAATTAAAAGCAATAATATAATTTCCTTTTAATAATAATATTAAATTAAAAAAAGCTATACTATAATATTATTAAAAAATATATAATTATTAAGCAAAGTCTAAAATGATTAGCTATAAATTTCTAATATTATATAATAGTGTTAAAAAGTTAATTTCTATAATTTTTATATAAATAAATAATTTTAAATTATATTTAAAGACTAAAAAGTAATCTTATATAAAAAGCTATTTATATTATAATAATTATACTCTCAGTCTTAAGATAAAACTAAATCAAATAAGCTATTTATATTAAAAGTATAAATTATATTTTCAGCTATAATAATAAGTATATTATTGCGGATATAGAATAGAATAAACCGCATAAAAATAAGTTAAAAAAAGATAACTTTAAAAAGTATAAATATAATATCTTAGATAATTCTTAAAAGTTTAATAAAATGTTTTTAGAATATGAATTTAGCTTAAAACTAAAAGGTAAAAATAGTTTTAATATCTTTTATTAAATATAATAATAAAAGGTACAAAGCTTTAAATTATTATATTTAAATAAACTTTAAAAAGGTTAAATAATAAGAGAAAAATTATAATAATCCTTTAAAAGTTAATATTATAAAAATAAAAAATAGTAAAAGGAAATCTTAAATATAAAAGATTTCTTAAAATAAAGAATAATTATTTTTTTAAATATAAAGTTTAAAGCAAATATTAAGCTAAAAAAAGGCAATATAAAATAATAGCTTTCTTTAATAATAATTTTAATATTAATATAATTTAAAGCTATATAATAAAAATATTAAGTTATAAGCTAATATTAAATATAAAGCTTTTAAAAGCAAATATATTTAATAAAGCTAAAATATACTATAATATAATATATAATATTATCTAAATTAAAATTAATTTATAATAATAATAGCAGATTTTTATAATTTATTATTATATTTATAAGCAAATAAACTATAATATTTTAATTAATAAACTAAAGTTAAATATCTATAATATTACTAAGTTTTATAAGTTTTAAAAATAATAATATTAAATTTATATAAACTATTTTATTTTTGATTAGCTAAGTTTATTTATATATAAGCTTAAGTATTAAATATATATATATATATATATATATTATTATTATTATAAATTTAACTAAACTAAAAAATAAATATTAAGTAATTTTTTTATTATAAATTAAAGACTTTAATAATATTTTTTAAAAGAGAATATTAGCAAATTATTACCTTTTAAAATAGATAACTATATTATTAAATTAAATTAAAAAGACTTATTATATAAATATATTTATAACTTATTTAAAAAAAAACTTTTAAAGCTCTATTAATATATTAATAAAATACTAATAAAGAATTAAATTAAATATTTAATATCTTTAACTAAAGCTTTTATTGTTTTTGTTTTTAAAAAAAAATAAAAGATTATATTTCTATATTAATTATTAAAAACTAAATAAAATTATAATTTAGAATTATTATCTTTTATCTTTAATTATAAAGACTTTTAACTATTATATAATATAAAGAAGTTTATTAAAATAGACTTTAAAAATATATATTGTTATATTTATATTAAAGAAAATAATAAACAAAAGACTATTTTTAAAATATAATATAGCTATTTTAAATATATAGTTTTGCCTTTTAGCTTAACTAATATATTTACTATATTTTAAATATATATTAATTATATCTTTATTAGCTTTATTAATATTTTTTATATTATATATTTTAATAATATTTTAGTTTATTTTAATTTAGAAAAGCAGTATTAATTATATATTCAAAAAGTATTAAAATTTTTATATAAGTGTTAGCTCTTTATTAACTTAAATCAATATGATTTTAATATTAATTATTTAAAGTTCTTTAAGTTCATTATATTCATTAATAATATAAAAATAAACTAAAAAAAAGTATTAATAATATTGATATAGTTATATTTTGAAATATATTAAAAAGTTTAAGTTTTCTTTAATTTTATAAATTTCTATTATTATTTTATTAAATATTATTCAATAAAATTTATACTATTAATTAATTTATTAAAAAGCAATATTAATAAATATAAGTTAAAGCCTATAATGTAGACTTTTAAAGCTAATATTACTTTTAAATAGCTATATAATAGCTTTACAAAAAGACTTTTTCTAATATATTTTAATCTAGAGAAGCAGATTAAGTTAAAAACTAATACTTTTAGTTTTAGTATTTTAAGTATAATATTATAGTTTAATAAGCATGTTGTTTATAGACTAATAGTGTATTAATTATAAAAGATAATTAATACTAAGATAAACTATACAATATATAATTAAAAACTATTAACTATTATAAAAGTTTTTAAATAATAGTATTATTATTTAAAAAGCATATAATATACTATATAAATATAGATTAATTATAAGAATCTTAAAGGCTTTATAGGCCTTAAAAAGCTTAATAACAGATAATATTATTAGATTATAAAGCTTATTGCAATAGATTTTAACATTTACTATTATTCTAATAATATAAATCTTGCTAATAATCTATTATATTATTTTAACTATAGAGAGACATTTATTAATATTATTATAATACTATTAATATTATAAAATAAGCTTACTTTATTTAATAACAAAAAGTTAGTACTTTAAATTATAAAGATAATTTAATTAAAGTATTTATATAAAAAATAATATAGAAAGAAGAAGCTTAAATTTCAATCTAAGTTTAAATACTTAAAGAAGTTAAATATTAAATTATTACTTTATTAGGACTTTAAAAGTACTTTAAAGAATATTTAAATACTTAAAGAAAGTAATAAAACCCTTTAAAAAATATTATATTTATTAATATATATAGCTATAAGTAATAAAACAATATATAATAATATTATAATACTTATTTCTAATATAATTTAGTAAATTCAATAAAAAGACATTGTTATATAAAGAATACTAAAAGATATAAAGAATAATATTATTGATTTTATTAGATTATAGTCTATTAATAATAATAAAATATTATTTTATTAAGATATTTTATTTATACTAAATAAGTTTGCCTTTTATTATAAACTTATAGTAAAATATTATAATAATCCTTTTATTAGCTATTTTATATTCAAAAAAAATAAAACTCTTTTTTAACATTATTATAATTAATTATGCTTATTTAAAGATATTAAGTAATATTATAAAACCTGCAATATATATTAATATAAAAAAACTTATAGATATAAGCTTTATAATAAATTTATTTATTTATTTATTTTAACAAATCCTTAAAAATAAATCTTAATAAATTTTATTATTAATTTATTATTAAATTATAGTTTTAAAGAGTATTTAGATTATATATTTATAATAATTAATTGCTTTATTAAAATAGTATACTATATTTTATATAAAAAAACCTTAATAATAGCAGGCTTTATTAATTTTATAGATATATATATATTTATTTAATATAGGCTATTTAATAATATAGTTAATAATAAAAGTTCTTTATTTATAAGTATTTATTAGTTTGAAAATATTATTAGTTAAAGATTAAATATAATCTTAATATAGTATTTTATCCTTAAATAAATAGCTTAATTAAATCCTAAAATTAGTTATTAAAGCATTATTTCTATATATATTATTATAAAAATTAATATATTTGAATAAAGCTTTTATATTAAGCAAGATTCTTATATAATTAATCTTAATGTAATATAATAAACATTCCTCCTTTTTTAGTATATATTAACTATAATTTAATAATAAATATTAAAATCAAGAATAACTTTATAAAAAAAAAGGGAGTTTTAGCTATAAAAAAAGAAATCTAGAAATTATATAAGTTAAAAGAAATACTTATTATTTAAATTTAAATATATATAAAAGTATTAAAAATATTATAGAGATAAGTTATATAAACTAAAAATATATTACTTTAATAATAAAATTCTTTTATTAATAAAAAACTTAAAATTAAAAATATTAAGTAAAAAGTTAAATATAAAGTTCTATAGCTTATATAAAATTATAAAATATATTAATATTTAAATATATTATTTAGCTTTTCTTAAAAATATTAAGATTTATAATATCTTTTATATATTATTCCTTAAGAAATATTACTTTTATCAAAATTAAAATCTGTTATATTTCTTTTTAGAAATTATTATAAATAAAGAGGAATAAGATATTTAGATATTAACTAATAAAGAAATTAAACAAAATATGCTTGATAATAAATATTTATAATATTTAATTAAATAAATAAATAAATTATTTACTTATAACTTATAGATTTATAAAGATAATTTAAAATATTCTGAAAAGTTTTTAAAAAAATAAAAAATAAAATTATTTTAAGCTTAAAAAGAAATATAAATAAAGATAAATAATTTATTTAAAGATTAGCAAAATCATTAAAATATCTACAAAGTTTTATAAATATTAATATATTACTATTAAGCAAGATTATTAAATATTTATATATTAAAAAGTCTTAAAATAGCTTAAAATACTAAAATATATATATTATTAAAGATAATATAAAAAGCTTAAAGAGCTAATAATAGCTAAGTATTAAGTAATAAAAAGCTTAAAAGTAATCTAAAAACTTTTTAAAGAGTATTAAATATAATTAAAGATAATCTATCTAATAATTTAAGAAAGGACTATACTAAATTAAATAAAATTATTAACTAACATTAATAATAACTAAGTTGAATAAAAAAACTTATAAAATTATAAAAAATTATAAATATTCTTTAAAAATAATATAATAATAAGGAAAATAAGTATTATAAGTATAAAAAATTAAAAACTAAGCAAAAGATATCTTTTTTTATAACTTTTACTATTATAGTAGACTATTTATATTATTAAATAAATATATATTATTATAATTACTTATATATTACTTTAACTTTAAAGACTATATAAAATTAAGAATAATAAGCTTTATACTTAAAGTTTAAACTTAAATATCTTTATATTTCCTTTTTATTATTATTCTCTTTAACTGCTTTTTTAAATTCCTTTTTCTAAAATTTAATATAATATATTATTAAATTATTAAACCTGCTTATATTTTAAATATAATAATTATATATATTAGATTAATAAGTACTCTTCATTATTATCTTATTTATATAGTTTGATATACTTAAATGCTATAACTATAAATTATTAAAGCTAAAAAGCTATGAATATTTACTAATTTAATAAAAGACTTAAGCAGTTATATAATTATAATAGCAAAGTAAATATATAAAATATAAAATATAACTATCTTAATATATGTAATAAGTGAACGCAGTGTGGAATACAAGTACGAGAACAGGTCCGTAGGTCTTCTATGGGAGGATTGGCGGTGCAGCGAAAAGGTCAATGTATTGAGATAGAACTGATTCTTGCCATTGAAATGTGGGGATCCCTATCTATTTGTATGCGATCCCAGAGCCGGTCTCGCATCCCAATCTTGTTATCCCCCACGCCCAGCCTTGGACCCCTGAGGGTCCCTGCAAGGGGCGGTTCCAACGGCCGGTTTATTATACTGGGTATTACAAGATATAAAGAAAAAAAGCAATTGAATACTTTATATAAAGTTAAATATATTAATTAAGTTAATATATATTTAAATAAAATATAATTTTAATATAGTAATATTTAAAAATAAGCTATTTTCTTAGGAAAGTTAAATATCTTTTAATAAACTTTATAAAATATAAAAATACTTAATATTTTATTTAATATTATTATTATATTTATAAATAAAATAAATGAAACAAATATAATAAATAAAGCAAATTAAATAAATAAAATTGTTATAGTTCTTCTATAACTAGGAAGTATTGGAATACGCTTTATCTAATTAAGTATAGTATCTAGTTTTAATATATTCATATTATATTCTTAGCTAGCTTTTATAATAATATTAATATTTTTAATATATTTGACAATAGTCTTAATTCTTAATAATTAATAGTAATATCTAAAGATTATTTAGGCGTTATTATATATTAATCAGCAAGTACTTAAGCTACTCTCTAATAGTTTATTTTACTTAAGCTGGATTTTATTTCCTCCTTACCTTAGAGTTATATAAGTTATGAAAATAACTATATCTATTTTTTATTCTCTAATCCTTTTATTAGACTGTTTAGAGACTAGTTAATATGCTTTTAATGTTAGTAGTATTAGAGTACAAGCAAAAGCTATAGTTATTATATTATAACTTTGAAAACCTAAAGAAGATAATAGAAGAATTAAATGAAATAATTAAAAAAAGGGACTAATTAATAGTTATAATATAAATAGCTCCTCTTTTATTAGTATTATTTAGTCTTAGAAGAAGTTATATAAGAAAACTCAAAGATTCTAGCTTTAACATAGCAACTTCCTTTACTATATTATATATATAAAGTACCTTAGTATAAGTATCAATAGCAAGATTTTTTCTCGCGTTTTCATAAGGTATCTTTTTACTATTATACACTCTATAATATTATATAAGAGATAAAAGTATATACTATTTCTTTTTAGTCTTTTTTATTATTAATTATTAGTATAACTAAATCTAGAATCGGCTAAGTCTATATAATATATACCTATAGAGCTTACTAATTATATTTAAGTTATTTTTAGATAATTTAAATAGCTCTAGATATATTGATTAGTTATTCTAGTTACTTTTCTTTTCTATTTTCAGTATATTCAGATTTTGCAATATACTTAACCTTTATTACTTAATAACTAACTATTATATTAACTAATGTTCTTGCTTAGATACAATATAGTATATTATTAGACTGCTTCCCGCAAAAATCCGCGTTTTTACTACTAAATCACTAGATAAAAGACTTTCAAGAGACATAAAGGGCGTAATAGATATAATAGGTATATATAATATATTGTAAAGCATAAGGACATGCTGGTATAATAGAATCGTCATTTTTTCTGTTTAGAGGCAATTGTTACAGTTCTTTTATAACTAGGAAGTATTAAAATACGCCTTACTTAATCGGGTATAGTATCTGGCTCTAGTATATTTATATTGCATTCTTAGCTAGTTTCTATAACAATATTAATATCTTCAATATATTTAATAACAGTTTTAATTCTTAACAAAAATAGACTAATAATTAGATATATATATTAAATTCTTAAAATTAAATAACCTAAGCTTAAAATTAAAAACAAAGCTATTATTAAAATTATTGCTATTATTGCTTATATTAAAAAAATATCTATATTATTATTATTATATAGATAATTATTAAGGTATTTAAAATTAATATATTTAAACTTATATAACAAGTTATTATTATTATTAAAATATTAGAAGTCTATATAAGATATAATACCCTTAAAAATATATAAAGAATTTAGCTAAAAAAAATTAAAAAAATTAAAAGAATTATTATTATTATTTAAATTTTTTATTTATACTAAATAATATGATAAAGTATATTTAGCTTATTCTATATTTAATAATTATAAATATATTTATATTTAAGCTTAATAGTCTAGTCTATAACTATTTAATTATATTATTCTATTAAAATATATATTTTATAGATATAGAAATAAATATTTTTAGAAACTTAAGCTTTTTTATTAAAACTATTAAATTATTTAATAGCTTAATTTAATTAAATAGCTTAGCAAATATAATTATAAAAAACTACATTAATTATTTTTAATTTATTATATACTTTATAAATAAGTTTAAGATATTCTTTTTATTAAAATACTAAAATCTAAATATTTATTAATATTTTAATAATATTAAAATATAGCTAATTATATAAATATACTTAGATTTATGATACTTGCACTAAAGATAAGTCTTTAACTCTATTATTTTACTATAAGTTTCTAGTTAATTTAATTAATATATATTTAACTATAATTAAAGCTTAATTATATAGCGAAAGCAATAAGTATATAGATATTAAAAGGATATTATCTTATTATTAGTTAAAGACTTATTACTTAGTTATTTTAAACTATTATAATAAAATTAAAATAAGGATTTATTCTTTATAAATGTAAGAGCAACTAATTTACATAAATATTATTTTATTAAATTAATTAGATTCTTAATATTAGATATAAAGCTTATTTACTTAAATAAAAAAAATGAATAAATAATAATATATAGGTATTATTTTGTTATTAACTAAACTATCTCTTTTATTAAAAAAGTTATAGTTTCCTTATTAACTTATTTAACTATAAATTATAATAAAGAGGAATTTAGAAAACACTTTAAAGATTCTTTAAAATAAATAAATAAAGATCTAGAATATATTATTTATTAATCTAAGTGTATTATACTTATAATATAATATACTATAGCTAAAACTTGTAGTACCTTACTTAATTGTTAGTTAATTTACGTTATTAGTTAAATATTAGCTTATATTCTATAGTTTATTACTTATTTTAACATTCTTATTGTTTATATAATATAATTAGCTTTTTTAATAATAATAAATATCTAAAATTCTAGAATCTACTAAATAATAAAATAATAAAATAATATAAAACTTTTTCTTTCCTTTTTTTATAAAGTTTTTTGAAGAATTTTAACAAGTTTATAATATTAACTAATATAAAAGAGAAATATATATTATAAAGATATATTAATTACTTACTTTAAGCATTGCTATTATAGTATATTTAAACTTATATAATAGAGTATATAGCTAAGGTATATATAGATATATATTTATATTCTAAATAACTTTATTATTATTATTTCAAACTGCTAAGAATAATATTCTTAAAAAAGAAATAATTATAATACTTAGTATAATAAATTAGCTATTAAAACCGTCCTTTATATAGACTTTTAAGGGTTTAGGGCTAGATATAGAAGATAATAAAATTAAAATATAAAGCTAGCTTTAGAATTATATAAAAATAAATAGGGATTTTTATATTTTAATAGTAAGAATTAGTTTTATTTTAATATATTAATCTTTTCGCTATATTGCTAGTCTTTCTATAGAAGACTTATAGATCTGTTCTTGTACTTGTATTCCATACTATATTCATCTACAAATTAGTAGACTAGGATCTAAGCGCTCTGAGTGCTCTAAGCTTAGCTAAGGCAGGCGATTTTATGTCTAGTCTTATGAGCGCTTTAAGGCAGCCGTGCAAGCCAATTTGCTAGCAAGCAACGCCGGTTCTCGCGAGCGGCTCTAGGCGCTTAATCCGCTTATTCAGCTTATTCTACTAAAAAAAACTTCAACTTTTTTTCATTTTAACTCCCCTCTTATACTAGGGCTATATAGGGGGTAATATATCTTATATTAAGTGCATTTTTGACAAGGATTCCAAAAATACTATTATTTTTAAATTACGTGAAATATTGAGCAAGATATAAGTATTTTAAAATAAGAAACAGAATCTCGCGCGCTATTTTAGCTTAAATCTTATAACCTTTTACCAAGAAATAAAATAATATATATATTTTTCAAAAATATAGCGATTATACTTTTTACTATTCTTTTCGCTTAGTAATTATATTTTTAACATATTAAAGCGCTTAGAGACCACTCTGAGCGCTTAAATCGCTTAGATTATATAAGTATTCTCTAAGCCTGAAACCAATTTGTAGATATTTACTATTATATATTTAAAAATAAGTTTTTTTTATAGTAAGTAAATATTATAAATATTAATATAAATATAGTAATTACTATAACTTATTTTTCAAAATTTCAAAATTTCAGGGTTATAGCGCGATGCTTACAATGAGCAGCCGCAAAGACCCCGCTGATAGAGCCGAGCGAACTTAGATCTCATCAACACCTAGATTTCGATTCCCAGTCAGGCATCACATCGCGGCCTTCTTATTACAGGAAGCGGTGGACACCTCACCAATGGAAAAGAGATCATGCTTGATTAACAATGTGCGACAAGATCTTTGCAGCCGGATGACATTCACAATTGGATCAGCAAAGCGGCCTCTTTCAACTTTGTGATCCTTTGATAGATTTGTCAATGCATTTTACTTCTATATTGAGGAAATCCACGTCACATAACCTTGTGACCTTCCATCGACAAGTTCTACCGGTCATATATTAATAGAAATGTAATCAAAGGATATTCGCTTGCCACTACGATATTAGGAATGTCTAGGGGTCAGACGCGAGAGCGACATTCCTGAGACAACTTTGACCGGCCAGCTGCAGTATTTGCAGTCGAATTCATGCACTATACTCTCACAGAATGTGCCTCTCTTGTAATCATTTCAGGTTTAGCTCCGTGATATGGATCTCTTTTGCTACAGAGCTCAATCATGCAATTTAAGGAACGATTGCAGTTCGTAAGTTGTCACCATCGTGATTGTTCTTCAATCATCACACTGTCCGCTTGGATTCCATATTCTCGCCAGCGGACACAGTCATTGCTACAGCAATGTCTAGCTGACGGCTTCAGTAAAGTGTAACAGAACCAATCCATACATCCAATGAACGATCTTCTCTGTTTCGCTATTGATGTTCGAGCTGTCTATGATGATAGCCGCAGAAATTTTTATTGTAGGGGATGTTGGTTATCATATAGGAAGAAGCTGGAATTTGTGGTCCTGAATCAGCTCATGCGACGTACATGCTGACATCGCAGGCTTTCTCGAGCGCAACAGCTGAGTATCGCCTTTCCCATGTGAATTAGGCCATTAGGTTGCCTCAATGAATTTAAACACTGGTCGGTCTTGCCAGACTTCGTCTGTCGAAAGGAGACTTGATCCATCCTATTTACAGATCATCCTATGAGCTAACAAACTTTCGAGAGATACCATCTTCTACAATCGCATGCACCTCCTTGCCATTTTGAAGATCCATTCGGGTACAGAATTTATTTGAGAAGTCTTTCATCTGCCTAAGACAATGGCAAGCTTACAATCCTCATGATACCGTTATGCCGGTCATCCGAGACGCACAAGGATGTCAATGTCCCATTCTGATACATCATGAGCAAGTCCTTATCGTTAGCCATACCCAGCGTCATCTGTACCAATGCCCGCTCCAGAGGCAGCTACAGAACCCCCACCTCTCGAGAAACGCGCCATTGTAGGTGCGCAAATCCAAAGCTGTAGCGCATGCGAGAGCTAGTCCGTTTACTACCGCAATTATTCTTCAGTCGTATGCTATACATTTCACTACAACAGCGGTTGATACGGCGCCAAGTTCCAAGTCAGCCTGTTCCGTAAGTACAAGGTATGGGAGTGCCAGAATTGCATGGGCAAGGCTACCGTACATGGCCAGGCTGGTAGCAACTGAATCCCCATTGCAAATGATAGTCCAACGAATGTCTACTGTCCTCCGGATGGCGGTGCCTGTTTTTCACTCACTTGCTGGGTGTCTTCACTTGACTGTGGCTGAGCTGTGCAGCACGCACAGCAGCAGATTTCGAATAGATTCAATGGAGAGCGGACGATAAGGTGCTGATGAAATGTGGAGAAGTCAAGACCATACTATATCTTAGCTTGCGCATCGAAACAAAAATTGTCACATCCTCCTGGCTTTCGAGTGACCTGTATGTTTGCGTCTTGCTTCCGCTCGAGAGACTCCAAATACCTCCCCTTCTACTATTAAGACAGCATTGTCATGAAACGCTCGGAAAGATGCATGGTATATTGACCACAATTGGCGTCTTGGTTAGCCACCCATAATAACAAATGTTGTGGTCCTCTCCAAAAAAAAGAACGCTTGCATGAATACCCCTTTCGCTTTAGGATTCTACTTCAGTTTTCCTTTAATTGAGATTCTAAACACGACGACGCACAAAAAGAGCGATGGAGTGAGTTGTCATCTATGGGCAATGTATTCATTGAATACACAAGTTGAGGTGGTGGAGTATTTGCAACTGGATCTTTTTAATACAATCGATGGCTGATTTGATGTGCGTAATTTATCTGTATATTAAATTATTTTAGTCGTACATAGGGTCTACTTCTAGATTCAAGGCCGAGTTTTGGTATCTAAGGTGAAGGCATGTCGCTACAAGCGTACATTAAACGTAAGCACTATGGCTCTGCATCTTTGTTCATCCTCGCACTTCAGCTACCTTTTTCGCAGATCACTGATTTGTAAGATAGAAAAAGTTCTCATTCTCACCACAGACGGCAGAAGCTTAACAGGCACTCTTCTTTCATGCGATCAGACAACCAACCTGATACTCCAAAATACAAAAGAGCGCGTGATTCGGCCTCAGGACGACGCAGAGGATAGTGAGGAGGTCGATCATGGGCTTTACATCATACGAGGAGAGAATGTTGCGGTATGTGGGCTTGTGAATGAAGAGCTGGATGCGTCGATCGATTGGACGAAGGTCAGAGGGAACGTGATCGGGGGTGTCAAGCATCAATGAAAGGCGGTTGACGGCCCGCACTAACATCAGCAAATCGAAAGAGCTAGGTCGTCTGCGATTGTTGTGTTGCGGTATGCCATTGTTCCAAGGCCGAAGCACTGCTGGATGCTCACATACCATGTCGGACGACAGGTCCTAGATTGGAAGCTCCTCATAGGGAGCAGGAACGGAAGCATCCTTCTGGTACAGCTGAAAAGGAGGGTTCTCAGCCATTCGAAGAATGGCTCTCTTGTCCCGTAGGCAAGAGCAGTAAGCTACTTGGGTTGGCGAAATGGTATATCCGGCTCAACGTGCACAGACGCAAGAGCATAAGACGCCGGGCAAGGGACAAGATCGTCAACAGAGCTTCATATAGCGAATGCAATGGACTGAACCACATCACTTAATCTTGTCATTGTTCTGACTCCGCACCCAATCCGCAAACTCCTTTCTCTTCGCCTGTATCAATTGAGTTAGCGACCAACATCGCAGAATACATCTCTTCTAGAAGGCAGCCAAAATAGCAAAGACTAACGCTTATATCAACAAATCCTACCCGATCCTCAAGTCCCTGATACGGCCCGCCACCTCCGCTTTCCCTTTCCAACTTCCCAGCCCATACCCGCCAACTAATCGGCTTCAGCTCTTCTGCGCCGAGTACAAGGCCGAGACAAATGGATATAACCGAAAGGATGGTTTCGAGGGAGATGTCAAGCGGTAGATTTGTGCCTGCAGTCGTCTGCGTAGAGGTCGATGTGAGCTTTGAAGAAGTCGAGAGGGCAGTCAGTGTGGAGTATTCATAAGCTGAGTAGCAGCTGGTTGCAGGTTCAGCCCAACATAGCTCACAGTACCTGGAGCCCAGGAAGTACGTACGCATGACAGAGTAGTGTTATCCCTAAAGCGATCAACGGTCTCGCGAAAGTTGACGGCATCTTTGACAGCTCTCAAGTCAATTGCATTACTCAACTAGGACCGTTACGTGACAAGCCTCTGACAGTCTGACGGGGAGGAAAGGACAACGAAGTATGAAAATGATGCGAGGATAGGTCTTAATATTAGACTGTTATATATTCCACTAGCTTGTGATTCTCGTATGTAATCTATTAAGCCTTTTCCTGGCGGGGGAATGTTCCAACTCAACTACAATGCTGCAAGTTATTTGAACATGTTTAGTAGTGCTCGAGCCTGCTCTGGTGATTTGAATAGCTCCTTCAGATCCTCAGCCACGAATTCTCGTGCTATCTCTTCAGCCTTTGTGAGATTCTCCTCCTCAGTCCTGGAGACTATTGCGCATGCAGCGATGAGGTCTTCACCATGTGCACTCAAATTCTGAAGCTCCTCAGACCTTGCAACGACTGCGTCATCCACTCCATTTTGCGCTGCGCAAAAGCTGCCATAGCTCGAAGTTTTGCGGCCAGATCTGACATTATAGAGATATATGACTTGATCGTTGATTTCTTTTGCATCTTTCTCGACTCTCACATCCATAAAGCCAAAAGCCAACCACGACGTCCTCTTCAGAAAACTGTTCTCGAACATCTCATGGAAATGGGTTGCGGCGAGAACCATCGGCCTTTCAGCACCACGATTCAAGAAATGTTCGAAGACGCCACACGCTAACCCAACGCCGTCGTGTGAGTCGGTCCCTTTGCCGAACTCATCGAGCAGTACAAGACTGCGCCTCGTAACTAGTGAAGTGGCCAATGCAACTTGTTGTAGGTCATTCATGAATGCACTTTGGATCCTTGAGACTGTCTCTCGTGTTGCCACTCGAGTCAGTATCTTATCAGTCAAGCCAATGACCGCTGCGTCTGCAGGCACGAAACAGCCGACGTGCGCCATGTACACGATGATAGCGATCTGTTTGAGGTAGACACTTTTACCCGAAAAGTTGGGTCCGGTCATGATCATCATGCTTGGCTGAGCATCACGCTTGGACTCCGAATCGCTGTCTGAAACGTCCCCTTGAGCTCTGTTCCCTTCTGCATCGTGGCTTATGCCTGGAAAAGGTTCGCTTCCTCCTCTTAGATAGATATCATTAGGTACGAAGGCCGCCACGCAAAGCTCCTGCAACGGGTGTCTGATATTCTTAGCAACGCAATCAAGACAGAGATACCTTAGTCTAAATACCGGGCACCTTTTATGTGAATCACATTCTTCCGCGTTAGCTCTGGTCTACAGAACTTGTACAAGCGAGCGCCTTGGGCAAGTGCCATGAGACTATACCATCTCCTTATCAGCTTGAAGACCATCTTCATGGGTCTCTCTGCTTACCAATCAAGCTCCCCACTCAGGTCTGAAACTCTGCTAAGCATTTCTTTTTGTGCCAATATTTCTTGAGCCAGGCTATGCACGATCTCAATCTCAGTATCTTCGTTCGAAGTACTATTAGTATCCATTCCTAACCCAGCTAGCTGTACTGCCTACCGCATATCAAAGCATAAACATCTCCCCAGGTTTCGTCCATTTCGCGCATGCGAGAGTCCTTGTAATATTTCATATCATCCGTCGAGAAGATGTGATCCCAGCCATCCTCGGAGTCGCCTTGGTAATACACACCTCCAACTTCGAGGTTGAAGGGAACCGATATTAGGAAGCCGATTTGGGGGAAGAAGATGACCTTAAGATTGACATTGAAATTGGCGGGGATGGTAGAAGCAATGTCCTGTGAAGCTCGATCTAGCAAGTGTTCCATGCCATTATAAGATCGCTTCAGGTGGTCGAGATCTGTGGAAACACCTGGGTTGACAACGGTACGATGCATCTCGGCCGATGCTTGGAAGTCAACCTACGCACGTCAGCCGCAGAAGAATTTAGATCAAGCTTCACAACTTACTATTTCTCCTATCCGCTCCCCCACGAGCGCCAACGTCTGGGTATCAAAATCAGTGAGGACCTAGGATGAGCCCCACTCAGTCATGTCCCTGCCAGCCCCCAGACGAGACTTACGCTTCTCCCAATTCGAAGCCCGTCTGACCCGACGATCTCCGCCATGGCATCTTTGATTTGCAGAGAATGAAAGGCAAACTGTGGGCACGTCAGCAAGGAAACACCACCAAAAAAATGCGACTGACGAGCCGGATGTTCGACCAAACACCATTTCTGATGCCACCTTTATTCGTCCCGCTGCTTATTCCTTTTTGCAAGCGAACCAGGACGCTTTTCAGGTTTTTGATTTGGCCCATGTTCTTCACGACTTTCTTCATTGGCGTCTCATTGTCTGGCTGTAGGAAAACACTGATGGCGTTCAAGCGTTCCTGGATGGCGTCAAGATCGAGCATTGGCCGTGAGAACCATTGGCGAAGCAAAAGCCTCCCTTGAGGTGTCCGCGCAAGTCTGTGGAACAAGCCATAGACAGAGAGACCTTCCTTAGAGCCTGACACTCCTTTCGCTGGACCCTGATTGTGTGCATTAGGACTTGAGTCGGAACGGAGAATTTGAAGCGAAGCTAGTGTATCTGCATTGACAAACCTGCAGGATTTAGCGACGGGTCTGGACGAAGGCAGATACAGCGCGATTTACATCATGTTTTCCACGCTAAACATCTCAACAGTAGCGATCTGGAAGGCCGTGACTTCTGAAATATGGCCAGGTAGCTGATGCAGCGCTTTGTGACGTTCAATATACGCTAACACGGCTCCAGCACACCCAACACTGAGCCTGCTCTCCATATCGATAATCGCTGAGACTTTCAAGAATCTGCCTTGCCTTGTGACATGCCCAGGCATGTGGCCTCCAAGGTGGACGCCATGACTGCTGTGATCTCCTGGCGTGATGAAGGATGCATTAGCGATTGGTGAGACCTCCACAGGCAGCTCAACAATCCTCTTTTTAGCAGCGTCATAGGAAAATTCGGCAGTCGGACGATACACGAGGTCATAAGGTAGACGGACAGTTCTATCTATGATCATGTTCGTATCAAAACTTGAGACATTGGGGGAAGAAAGGTTTACCGTCACCACTGTCATCAACTTGACCCTTGCCATCGGGATCAAAGCGCATTTCAGCGGCCTCACTCAGTCTGAAGGGCAATATAACCACCGTTGGCTGGATTGAGGTCTTCACTACGCATGTCAGTCACAAGGATGAAACAAACACAGAACACATTACGCGAGTTCAACAGCTCAAGGTTAGCATTGCTGACATCCGACATGAGCAGTAATTTCTCGTCTCTAGCCGAATAATAACAGCAGCCGATATCGCCCTTATTGCCAACGTTGCATGCCATGATAACATTGTCTTGAAAGTCATCGGGCATCATATCGGTCTCCGTTTCTCGTTCATCAGACGTTAACCGTCCGTTGATAAGGGGTCGACCTGAGGTACGGGTACTTTGGGAAGTCATTTTATAGTATACTTGCTAAGCTGATCGTAGACCACTAAACTTGTGTTCGCCAGAAGGAAAAGGGTGAATAGAATCAGCACTTGTGAGCCCTGCGTGAGGTTGGGGATGGTAGATTTAGCTTGGTGAGCTCACGGAAACGTGGTCGGTTGCCAAGACAAAGGGCACATGGATAGGTACCTTAGGGCTCATAAAAGAGAGAAAGGTGCCGCTTTTATATGACCAGAAACCTCGAGGTGTTCTGGAAAGTTCCATGTTGATAGCAGAGAAGCAAACTTTACGCAGCCAGAGGTTGTAATTGAGTGGAGAATGTACATAGAATGAGAATGACAGAAACAAACCGTCGTTATGCAGGAGTAACTTCTAGGCCGGTGCCATCCTTGTTTATGCAGACAGACGCTTGTTGCCCACTGCTGATATCACCTTTGATGATATTATCTGCTAATCTCGTGCCAATCATCTTGTAGATTAGTCGGTTAAGAGGACGAGCTCCGTACCGTGGGTCAAAAGATTGCTCTGCCAGCCATTCACGGACCTTGTCACTCACGTCCAAAGGGATACGACGATCTTCCAGTCGAGCCTGCAATTCCCGTAATCGGATGTCAACGATATCGCGCAGAGAGGATTTAGAAAGCCGTCGGAAGAAAATCAACTCGTCAAGTCGATTGATGAACTCTGGGGGAAAAGCGCTGGATACGACTTCCATGATAGCTTCCTTCGTGTTGCCACTGATCTCCCCATCTGCACTAAGCGTTGTCGACTCTGCATTGACCAGGATCTCGGCCCCAAGGTTGGTAGTCATTACGATAATTGTGTTTCGAAAATCGACACGGTGGCCTTGAGCGTCAGTAAGGAAGCCTTCGTCTAGAACTTGCAATAGGAGGCTTGAGATGTCTCTGTTTGGTTCAGTCAGTCGTAGCTTGGGGTTACGCACAAAATTCGTACCTATGAGCCTTCTCGAACTCGTCAAACAACAGCACGGCGTATGGCTTCCTTCTAACGGCTTCGGTAAGCTGTCCAGCATCCTCATAGCCAACATAGCCAGCCGGCGAGCCTAGAAGTCGCGATATCGTATGCTTCTCTTGGAATTCGCTCATGTCAAACCTGATCATAGCGCTTTCCGTTGAGAACAAGAAGGAAGCAAGCTTCTTGCAAAGCTCAGTCTTGCCGACCCCGGTAGGGCCCATGAACAAAAATGACGCTATTGGACGGTTGTCTCCAGCTAGCCCAGCTCGCTGAGATCTAACTGAATTTGCTACAGCTGTAAGCGCTTCGTCCTGGCCACGTACAGACTTTCGGAGTGTGTCCTCCATGTTGATTAATTTCTCCACCTCCCCAGACATCAGCTTCGTTACTGGGATGCCAGTTTGCCGTGACACGACAGCTTCGATGTCGGATGCTCTGACAGAATCATGTATCAACATCTGTTCATGTTCTTCACTTACCCTAGCTTCATTACGTTCCGAGGGGAGTTGTCCCTCCAACTTTGGTATTGTAGAATATCTTAATTCCGATGCTTTGGCAAAGTCACCGGTTCTCTGGGCTTGTTCGAGCTGAACACGAGCCTTTTCCAAATCCTCTTTGGCGTTCTTGAGAGCGGCTATACCTGACCTCTCCTTCTCCCACGTCTGAGTGAGTTTACCGACTTGATCCGACTTAGCAGCTAGTTCTTGCTGAAGCTTTTTGCGCCGTTCGACGCTGGACAAATCGCTTTCCTTCCTTAAACTCTCCAATTCAATTTGAATGGTAGTAATTTGATGATCAAGCTCCTGGATAGCGTCAGGTTTACTTTCCTGTTGCAATCGCTGAGCAGAGGCTGCCATAATGTCAGATTGCTACTCCCATAAGGCTGCAACCTACTTACCAGCCTCGTCGACAAGATCAATTGCCTTGTCTGGTAAATAGCGTTCGCTGATGTACCGGTTTGAGAGGTTTGCGGCGGCCACAAGAGCCCCATCCGTAATTCTTACGCCATGATGGACTTCGTAGCGATCTTTGATGCCTCTCAGTATAGACACTGTATCCGACACCGTGGGCTCGCCCACTAGCAGAGGCTGGAATCTCCTCGCTAAAGCAGCATCTTTCTCGATCAGACGATACTCATTCGAAGTTGTGGCCTACACTGATGTCAGTACTAGAATATGAGATGTGATGACCTCAGGACTGACGCCACAGCACTGGATTTCGCCGCGGGATAATGCTGGCTTGAGCAAATTCGATGCGTCCATTGATCCTTCTGCCTTCCCAAGACCTAGGAGCGAATGCATTTCGTCTACGAACAGGATAACTCCGCCGCTGGCATCCTCGACTTCTTTCAGCACGCTCTTGAGTCGCTCCTCGAAGTCGCCTCTGAACTTTGCCCCAGCTATCAAAAGGCCGAGATCGAGAGCTATCACCCGTTTTTCTTTAATGCTCTCTGGCACGTCTCCTCTGACGATTCTTTGAGCCAAGCCTTCGAGAATCGCCGTTTTGCCTACCCCACTTGAGCCTACCAGTACAGGATTGTTCTTTGTCCTTCTTGATAGAATCTGTATCAAGCGTTGGATCAGAGAGTCACGTCCGATGACCGGGTCCAACTTTCCATCCTTGGCTTTAGCCGTCAGGTCGATACCGTAGCTCTCTAAGGCTGACTTTTCCGGCTCATTGCCCAGATTCATTCGATGAGTCCCCCCAGGCGGCTGATGCTGGCTTGCATAGTGCCGACGTGCCTGGTAAGGTGAACATGCTGCAGAGAGCCATGGTTTCCCCACAGGGTGGTAAACTTGGGGAATGAGCCACAGAGGTAGAGGAGGTCCAGTTGATCTAGCCTCACGAGAGCTGCTAGAAAGCTTGCACAAGATACGGTTTGCTGACTTGTAGCTCTCTGAGCTCGTAGTAAGAAGAGTACGCGCCCTCATTGGTATAATAAAAGATTGATTAGGCGGAAGATTGCCGCTTTTTCAACAAATCCTTGGGTCTGCATTATACTGGCCCACAATCTAGGAATGGCCTAAGCCCGGGAGGATATTCAGCCCCTAATGCGAATCCCCTAAAGCAGCTTACGGCGCTTAAACATGTGCCAGAATAATGATTTCCAGTTTTTTGTGCTTCGGCACAAGATTTTACCTCCAGTTACACACTCCAACCGCAATCTACATCCGTTGTCTTGTCGAATTATCTACAATGGGCTTTCTGGACTTTGCTAACGCCGCAGGCTTGTCAAGTAAGTGAGATCATACCATCTGTGTGCAATCTGATGTCTGATGTCTGCCAGCTCTCGATGCTTGGACCCGCACAAGAAGCTACATTGTTGGGTGAGTCGGCAATCGATTTTCGAGTACCTTCAAGCGTGTCTCTGCAATCCACATATGATGAGAGTTAGTTTGGTCCGTGTTGCTGAGGGACTTAAGACCCCCCTATGCTTATTTGACAGCGCTATGCGCATCTCTGATATTGTGCAAAAGCTTGACCCTTTGCATCCGGCGCCGATAACGTGTGTACAATGTGGCTGACAAGATGTAGCTATGGTCCTTCCCAGGCCGACGTCGCTTGCTACAAAGCCATCAAAGCAACACCCGAAGCCGCTAAATTCCCCCATGCCTACCGTTGGTACAAGCATGTCTCTTCCTACGAATCAGAATTTCCCTCACTTCCAGGCGACCCATCAAAGGCATACACCACCTATGGGCCTGAGCAAAGCCAATTGACCGTCAACCCGAAAGATGCACCGGACGCAGAGGAGGAAGAGGAGGATCTCTTCGGCAGTGATGAATCTGAAGACGAAGAGGCCAAGAAGATCAAGGAAGCGAATCTTGCTGCATACAAGAAGAAGAAGGAGGGAAAGTCGAAACCGGCCGCTAAAAGCATAGTTACGCTTGATATAAAACCTTGGGGTAAGCTTTCTGCTTCATTTGCATTGAGAGCCAATTGAGACTATTGGAATCTAATCATGATGGATAGACGACGAGACCGACATGAAAGAACTCGAGACTAACGCGCGTGCAATCGAGATGGACGGGCTTACGTGGGGGGCTTCCAAACTTGTGCCAGTAGGATATGGTATCAGCAAGCTGCAGATCAATCTGGTTGTAGAGGATGAAAAGGTCTCTCTCGACGATCTGCAACAACAGATAGAGGGTGACGAGGATCACGTTCAGTCGACTGACGTCGCTGCGATGCAGAAGCTGTAGAGATCGAGATAGATGCCAAGTAGCAGCATTGCGAATGAGTCCAATGAAAAAGCTTTCTCTCGTGTTTGTGATTCACGCGGACAACAGGTCGACAGATGCAGTCTACGAGTCCAACAGAACGTGAGGGCTATCTCACACCACACGCCAAAGTGTTCGGTGATAGGGTCAAAGAACGCAGCTGTTTGCTTGTTGTTTTTGCGCGCATCTATCCTTCAACACGTAATGTTATGATCCAACGATCATCTCGGGCAAAAGGCTTTCACTGCCCAACGATATCTGGTGCGATTGAGGGCCCCGGTATTCCAAGCTCGTGATGCAAGGCAGGACCTCCTCACCGACCAAGCTTTGTCTTTCACGATAATGGGATCTGCATTCTAGATTTCACAATCGCTCTTGATGGAATGATAAACAGCCGGGATGGCTGACTCGTAAGCGACTGGCCATGTAGAAGGCATTCGGAGTCGATCAAGCTCCTTCTGACGGTGCTAGTAGGTAGCATGGATTGCGCACATGGACTCGTCCTTCGGGTAAGCACTTAGAAGCCAATTGGACGTATCTGACATGTCGGGTGAGGTGGTTCCCGAATATAGTTGCCTAAGGCTACGCCAGCTCCTTGATCGAGGCCCTCCACTGTCCAGCAGGGGAACCAATTAGGTGTAGATTCGTTGAATCCAACACATGGACCGAGCAACCGCAAATATGCTTCGTTTCAAGACACGGAAACGAGGACAATATTTTGGGGCAATGCTCCCTTTAGTGCCCTAAGATCCCAGAACTACGCACTTGCGAAGGTGAATACACGAAGGATGCAAGCTGGTGGCATATGCCATGTGTTCTGCTGCGGCTATGTGTCTGTGCCGCTGACGATCGACCATTTTCCACGTGCTCAGTGCATAGATCGGCAGGAGCGAAATGCAGTCCTCGGGCAAAGGAGCGCTTCCATATTAGAAACAATGATGTATTGCGAGCGAGCAAACGAAGGAGTGTTTCAGAAAGCATGAATCTGTCAGGAAGAGCATAGCCACCATCCAGCGTAACCTTGAGGTGGAACCACACAGTCCTGATTCAGAAATTACGAAAGGCGCAGTTCTGTTCTAGCAGAGCCAGGATGATCCTGGTTTTCGGCTTTCGCGTTCTATACTTCAACCACAATCACTTGGTTTCCTTAAACTGGCGACTTTCATTGGTTCTGGCGCTGAGAGAGGAACCCTGTAACCGAGAAAGCTGATTGATACATGATTTGGCTGTGAAGAGTCTCCATCCAGGCGATGAAGGGTCTCAGCTCCGTGAGAAAGTTCACCAAACATTTTTCGCGATAGGGTTAGCGAGTAGCTTGGGAGCCAGCCCATCGCGGAGATTCCCCCCTAAAGCGGATTAGCTGACGTTGCCGACGTGGACAATGCAAAGTTTCCCGATGAGAACGATAATAACGAGGACAGGGCTGATGCATGTTTCAGGCCGCCTGCTAACGGCGTTCCCATGTCGCGCGACGTGAAGAAGCGGTGATAAGGGGCGATATAGACGTGTGGCACTGCTACACCAAACATCTCGCTTGACGATACTGAGCATTATCAATCATATCACACTTTTAAGCGAGGGGAACGAGACGACCAATGACAGTCCTGCGCAACGATCCAGAGAGCCACGCCGTGAGCCCAACTCGGCCGTGCCATCCGGATGCATATCGTCACGGAGCAGTGGACTAGAAACAGTCCAATACGAAGAGGAAAGCCCAGCGTCGCTATCAAACCTCAGAGGAAGGTGTTCATCACTGTCACTGAAAATCCAAACATTTGAATTCACAAGCCTCGCAGTTATGAGCACAAGTCCGCAAGTCCGCGTTCATCTCCCCGTCGGTTTCGCGACTGGGCAACGGTTGAGACTAGGGCGTGACGCAGAGCGCCACGCGAAACACAGACCGGCAAAGCTAAGAGCGGTGAGAACTCTCCAAGATAGAAGGGATGCAGTCATACGCCAAATTTTAGATCGCAAGAGCCACCCCGCTTTAGCGGCATGGGGTGACTTGCAAGGGTCGGTAGGGCAGAGGATGTTTGCTTGAGTCTTGACCCAGCGAGCAGGATACTTCTCAGCCGCACCACATGTGTCTCCCTGCGATGTTGCTCAGGACCGCTAGAATGGAAGACGGTTCGAACCACTGCCAGAGTTGGTGGCCACCAAGACCGGCAACCACGTCAGCATTGAATTGGCCATCGCCTAATGGGGACATGTATATGTCTCCACGATGCAACGATGCATGTCACCATAGCATCGGATTAATAATGAGCGATTGATTCCATATCCTATGGTATTTCAAGCGGTGAGGCAGCAGCAGCAGCAGCAGTGAGTCAGTGGGCATCACCATGCACAAGAGCGGTCGGCAGAACAGGTTAGAAAACATCATGGGATCCTTTTGCCGGTTAGTCGGATCGAACAGTACAGAGCATAGGAAGGATGCTGCGATAATTAAAATCCGAGATCACTTGATTTGCGTTCAATTGCTCTCGAAGTTACTGCACCATCGCAACAAGAGAGCCTTTTGTGCACCATGGCCGAATAGTCTCCGAGCCCACTTGACCGCTTCTTGACGGGCTACGGGGTACCATGGTCCTTTATTTGGTGCTCCTACGGACGATAGAGGGAAGTATTTCATTTAGTCCCTCAAACTATCAGGCGTTCGCTGCGGGCTTGAGCTAGAGAGTAGGCTGCGGAGCAACTGCACTGCCCGCCCCGAGTCGTGGTGCTTGGCTCTAGCAGGGGAAGCAATGGGAAGCTAACAGGCTAGCAGGAAAAGGTCCCAGAATAGATCCTGAAGAGGCAGAATTAACTCACATTAGGGTAACTACCAAAATGACCTCCTTCAGGTCAAGCGTGGGAAGCAAGCCTTGCTAAAAAAGGAACATATGCTGCGAGCATGGCCTGGCCTGGGCGGGTTGCTATAGATAATTCGAGCTAATTTGTGCGCCTTGCATCGCTAAATGCCAGAGCCATGCGGTAATTGGTCACCGATGTTGTGCATTGGCACGGCGTGCATACCTCGCTGCGAACAACGCTTTTCGCGGCATATGCAGACCAATTTTTGCAACCTTACCATCGCTATCGACAAGGAAGCAAGGTACCAAGCCCCAACGATGGATTCGTGGAGTCTTGTTGCTTCCGGCTGCTGATTCGCGGAGCTGTCGAATCTACGTGGTCCTGGCTCGAGCCGTGATTAATTTGGGAGCCTTCAGGCGCCTCGCATTTAGCATCGACTCCGTTTCGCGAGAGACGCAGGTGGTGATTAATAATGCGGTGATCGACGCATAGGGCCACGTTTTTGAGCTCGGTACCTTCCATGCAGCGACAGGGATACGCCTGCATGAATGCATACACTAGTTTCCAGCTCTTAATATACGAAGTCTCCCTACGGGATTTATCTACGCGGCCACACCGTTCCTCCGTCCGCAGCCTGATATATTAAACCACTGGCTTCCAATCTACCCCCCCAAATATCCTTTGCGAGATCCTTCATACCTCTCTCCATATAATCTTTAACAAGCCTCACCGAATCTGTCGGCTTTGGCGGCTCACCACAAGAGGCTCTCACATCTGCTTCTTCACTCTGCCTTGCATAGACCTGTGGACTGCTCAACCTCCCACACTGCTGCCTGACTCTATCATTCGTAGATCATGCAGCGTCAACCAAGCTACCCGATATCTTACTCAAACGCGACCAACCCTCACATGCCGCGTTACTCGTCGTCGCATAGCACCAGTAGTGCTTTCAGCGCTAGCGCACAGCCAAATGAGGACTGGACCAAAATCTCAGACTTAGCAGAGCGAAGAAGGATACAAAATAGGATCGCGCAACGCAATTACCGTAAGTCCCAATTCGCCAATTCCGAGTAAGGAGTTGCGCTGAACACCATTGTAGGGAAAAAGATAAAGAGACGTTTGGAAGATCTGGAGAAGAGAGCCTCTTCTTCGCCATCTCCAGAACAAACCTACCAGGAACTTCACACGGTTTCCAAGCCAAGCTCACGGCGCAACACTGGGGGCCGGCGCCAATCCATAAAGCGCGAGTCGACAACCCAGCAAAGTCGAAAAATCCCACCGGAGCCGCTCGTAACATCTTATTCCGCGTTTCCTGAAAGTCGTTCGGACCTTTCACCACCGCATTACAAACGTGAGCTCTCAATGTCACCGCCGCACCATACCAATTATCCTTACTCACTACCTGAGCCGGCAACGCCTCCGCACTACCCGCATCAAACACCATACAATACTCTTCCTCAACCGTTTCCCGACTACCCAAATCACTCACCGTACCTGCCTTCATTACCAACAACTCTCCCCACCATGTCCACTTATGAGCCAAGTCCAGCGAAAACCAACGGCTTCTTTGAGGATGGAAATGTCATGAACCAATATGGCATGGGGTACACGCCCTTCACCAGCATGGAGCTGCCAATGCAGCAACCGTACCAGGAATCCAACTTGAATGTAATTCTCCCCGATGAGTACCTTTTTCATTTCCAGTTTTAGAAGTTATTTCCTCTCCTTTTTCTTATTTCTTTTCGAAAAAAAAGAGCAACAACGTGATATGAGCAACGACATTTTCTTCTTCTACTCAAATTCATCTTCTCTCGTCGTCTACAGCCGCAACCCAAAGACTGACGACAGCTGCAACCAGACACCGCCACTTTCACATTCGAGATCTTTCGATCGATCACGGGATGGCTCGCCATCAATGGCATTTCCAGTGACGCCGGTTTCGAATCCTAGCTCTCCAAGGATGGCATTTAGATGAGGACTCGACATTTGTTTCACAGTAAGGTACGGTGTTTAGATCCACTAGAAAGGAAGAATGGAAAGGCGAAGTGCACCTCACCCTCGTGGGATTGGTGGGAAGTCTTGTTTGATGATACGGTCGAAAAGCCACTTTTTTTGGCACCTCAAAGTGCACATGTATGACTAGAATAAAGTTCGCTCACAGAGAGGCGAACGAAAGCGATAGCGAAACAATGAGCTCACGAACCTTGCCGAGCAGAGTACATGCAATGCCACCATGTAAACTCAACATTCCTACCTAGCCCACGAGCTGACTCGTCTTCAATTGATCCAAAGCCTAAATTGCGATTTGTAAAGGTGTTTCCGTCTTTGTCAGGTTAGCGCCAACCTGAAAGAGCGACAATTTGGAATTGCAGAGGATCCGCATTCACTAATGGCAAAAGGCGGAGCGAACATTGGAGCATCAGCCAAGAGACACGGAATGGTGTTGCATCTTCGTTGGCTAGCAAACCCGGTGGAGCAATTGCTATCGATCGAATGAGACTGGCAAGATGATGTAGGATTCCAACCGTGCCCCAGTTGAAGGATCATGGATTCATGGGAAAAGCCTAGGTAATTAATGTTGGCGTCTTGGAGGCGAAAATTGTTTCAAGATTCGGCTAGCCCAACTAGGCTTAGACTGTCGGGTGACTCGGCATGAACATCTAATCGCCGATATCACCGGGCACCACATGTTTTGCTCAGGCCTAGACTGAGAAATTCCAAAGCAGGCCTCCTCTAACATGACCCCTACTCCTTGAGTTCGCTTATAATGTCAAGGCTCAAGAGGCAGCGCATCAGTGACAGAGGCCAAGATAAAGTGACAGCTTATGCTACTGACGATGCTGAAACAGCAGTTGCGAACGATCGCGATGATCCACCGAAATCTCAGCATGGCACAAGATCTCTTTTCGTGAGGTCACTGCCCGCGTCAGCGACTTCCGAGAGCCTCGCTGCGTTTTTCTCACAATCCTACCCCATCAAGCACGCTACAGCCGTAATAGACAAATCTACAAAGCAGTGCAAAGGTTTTGGATTCGTGACTTTCGCGGACGCTGAAGATGCGCGACGTGCGCAAAAAGACTTAAATGGTGCTCAATTCGAAAGTCGTAAGCTCATGGTCGATGAGGCCGAGCCTCGACAACGTGAACCGGTGTCCGAAAGTGCTTTACCTCGTCAGAATGCTGTGAAGGAGCGATATCCCAAACCTACAGACCCTCCACCAAAGCTGATCGTGAGAAACCTGCCGTGGACTATCAAAAGCCAGGATCAGCTTCAAAAGTTGTTCTTGAGTTATGGCAAAGTAAAGCATGTCAATTTACCGAAAAGAAAGGCGGGGCAGTCCCCAGGGTTTGGCTTCGTTGTATTACGGGGCCGCAAGAATGCTGCAAATGCAATACAGAAATTGAATGGGAAAGAGATAGACGGACGAACGATCGCTGTTGATTGGGCTGTTGATAAAGAGGTGTGGGGCACCCTGCAGGCAAATGAGCCCAAAACGTTGGACGAAGAATCGTCCACAGGCAGTGTCAAGTCAGAAGACGGAGACAATCCGGATTTCAGCGAAGTGCCCGCAAGCGAAGACGGCATTAGTGTCCAGTCGGACGAAGAAGATAGACCAAAGGCAGGAGATGTAAATCTTCGCGACCGAAGCCCATCCCCAAGGAAAGTCTCAGAGGTCACAGGAGCGGCCCCTACGTTGTTCGTTCGCAATTTGACGTTCACTACCGATGATGATTCCCTACGCAACCACTTCGCCAAATTTGGACCGATTAGGTACGCGAGGGTTGTGAAGGATACAGCCACGGATCAGTCGAAAGGCGTAGGGTTTGTATCCTTCTTTAATGCTGACGATGCAACCTCTTGTTTGAAGAAGGCGCCACGCTCCCACTCCTCTGAACTACCTTTCAAATCTTCACTTCTTGAGGACGACAGGGCGGATAAGGCCGGCACGTTTCTACTTGATGGCCGCACCGTCCAAATATCTCGCGCCGTGGACCGCGTCGAAGCTGCTCGACTAGCTGTCAGTAACGCAAAACAGCGCAACACGCGAGATAACGACAAGCGGCGAGCTTACTTATTGGCTGAAGGTACCCTGTCAGCGGACGACCCGCTCATGCAGAAATTGTCGCCAGTAGAGATCAAGATGCGAGAGGAAAGTGCAAAGCAACGACGAGCGCTCATCAATAGCAACCCCACGCTTCATCTTAGCCTCACGCGTCTCTCCGTGCGGAACCTGCCTCGAAGCATCACATCCAAAGGTCTGAAAGCTCTGGCGCGGGAAGCTGTCGTAAGATTTGCGGAAGATGTGAAGTCTGGTGTTCGAAAACAGCTTTCGAAAGAAGAACTTGCACGTGGCGGAGAGACAATGAAGCTAGCTGAAAAGGATCGAAAAGCAAAAGGCAAGGGCATCGTCAAGCAAGCCAAGATTGTCTGCGAGGGTCGAGACGGCGCAAAGGTTGCTGAAGGCAGTGGAGCAGGCAGGAGTAGGGGCTATGGCTTCATCGAGTACTACTCCCATCGTTCAGCTTTAATGGGTTTACGCTGGCTTAACGGCCATCTCGTCAATCCCTCAAAGCCTCAGGCCGGGGAAGAGATTGAATCACAGTCAACAACTGAAAGGAAAAGGCGCTTGATAGTCGAGTTTGCGGTGGAGAATGCTCAAGTGGTTCAACGGCGGCAGCAGAGAGAGAGCAAAGCTCGCGATCGAGGTGCATCCACGAGATTTGAGGACAGCATGGGCACGAAGGATACTATCAAAGAAGAAGAGCCGCAAAGCGATAGTGAGAGGAAAGGTGCGCCGCAGGACAAGAAGGTGTCCGACAGACAAAGGATCATCGGACGAAAACGCGCAAGCCGTAAAGCGCGGAAAGGCAAAGGCTCGTCCGGTAATTAGAACCATTCTCAACACGAAGCCATTCATCCTGCTGATCATGGAGCTGCGCCCCTCTCTTGAACTTTGCCCATTATGTTGTACCTTTTCGAAAAGAATGTGTACCAATCCTGGAGAACCTTCTTCTCTTTCTCCGGCAGATCCTCCCACTCTGGACTGCAGTCCTCTTGCTTCAACGACGTCTTCGCGAGTGCTCTTGATGCATCTTTGCCCGTGAAAACTAACAGCTGTTGAGCTTCACCATCTTTGGAACGGAAGGCTGCTTCAGGGTAGCCGTACCGTGGTAACTTGCGCCTGGAGCGTAAGCTTTGTTGCCTGAGACATCAAAGACGGTGCCCATGATTGCTACGTAGGTTGATCGATCGGGTGTGGTACCTATATATCTCCACTGTCAGGCCTAAGCCGATTTGGCAGAGCTGTGAGTCAAGAGAGCTTACCGTCGCATTTTGCGAGCTCTTCCACAGCAATGGGATCGTCCCTTGGGGGATCTAGCTTCGGTGGATCCTTAGGTGCGAATCGTTCCTTCGGGGCACTAGTCTGGCTCAATTCTGCCATGTTGCCGGCGTAGTATGATGGACGGATTCACTGAAACGACCCATCAAGTGAGAGTCAAATCATTCTTAAGCTCTCGAGACTGGCAGTGAGAGTGAAACGTCATATTCTTATCGATAAGCTTGGCCTTCGGCCAAGATGCATTAAGTCATTGGATTTCATATTTACAGCACGAAGCAGTGTGATGAGAACATGAAAAGCATCCGGTGACTTCTATGCTGTATTTAAGTGCGAAATTATTTACGATCTACAACGTTGCCCTCTTTGATATATCCAAGCTTACTTCTCAATGAGTCAAAATATCACGAACTTTGTGCCTCAAGCACTGACGCCATCCTTGCGCAACGCTTGATATACCCAATAGAGTTTTGTAACGATAGATGGCTTGCATCAATCATACATTATAGAGCTCAAAGTGACAACAACAAATTTGGCAATGCCATGCTCGTCCTTTGTTGGTGTCCAGTGCGTAAAGAACTTATCATCCGCTCGTCTCGCAAGAGACTTGAGGGTGAAAAGGCTAATGCTGGCTGAGATGGCTTGGCCACGCTTCAGTGCATATTGGACTTTTGTTTTGAATTCTCGTGGCAAGGTGGTCGTATGATTGCCAAGGAATTTGAAGATGTTGCTTCCTATGAAGTCGTGGTCTGTGCGTGCAGAGATTCCCAGAAGGTCAACTATTCCTTGAGAGTAATGCTGAATATGGAAGCTGTCGTAGCTCACAACGAGGTACTTCGAGTATGCCGTGTAGAACTGCTCCATCTGCGACCTGAAGTCTAAAGCTCCGATTTGCTTTAGTAACGCAGGCTCCATCCCAGTATCCTTGACTTCAACTTTCTTGCTGCTCTGCGGTATCTGCGGGGTACTCTCCTTGCGTGTAAGTCCGAAGAAACTTCTCTTCGAAGGCTTTTGGGATTGAGCGTCATCAATGGCCTCTTTGGCATCCTCAGGACTGTCAGACATGGATAGAATGCGAAGCACGTCATTATTGCTACGAATTGTCGTTGAGCAATTGATCTGGCCACCGATAAAGAATATGAGCTTGCCACTAGCATCATAAAGAGGTGCTGATAACCCTATCAGAAATGGGAATGATACGAAGGCATCGCATTTTCAACGTACCAACGTAAAGTAGGTTCCAAAACGGCTCCCCGTTCTTCTTATAATTCAATAAGAGCTCAACGGTCTCTTCCCGAGACTCGATCGAGGTTCTTAGGCGCTTAGTTGCCGCACGGTCAGTGTAGTTACCCTGCAAAAATCGGCAATTTCGAGGCACTTAGCAAGTTAGCCCTCAGTCCTGCGTGGATAAGAGACATTGTAATAGATGTGACGCGTAAGAGAGCCCTATTGTCTAACAATCGAGAGACGGCTGGATGCGTGAGATGTTCAAAGTCGGACAACACCAGAGCATATTGAGAGCTCTCCGCTGCGTAAAACCATGCCGGACCCCATAAGTGGAAATATTTGCAAGCAAAGACGCGTCGAAGAATTGCCACTTACCCACTTCGGGTCTTGAGTACCCAGTGACTTTGACAAACCCGTCAGAAGCAAAAACGATCGGGTTATCGGCTTTGCTAAGGTTGGTCAGTTCCGCAGAGCTGCCAGTAGTGGGAGATTGAAGGGCTCACTTAGGATCAGTTAGGCAAAAGCAATCTCCCAAACCCTGATATCTCTCTGGACTTGTCGAAAGGGCTTTTGAAGCGCTGTTTGTCATTTGGTACTTGACAAAGCGTGGATACACTTACATGTACCTTAGTTGCTTTATAAAATGCAGCATGAAGGAAGAACTCACCAGCCTGCCGGATGAGCGCCTCAACCTCGAGTTGAGCATCATAGAAAACGGTTTCTAGGCTAGGCAATATCGAGCCAGTCTTCTCCTTCAGATCTGCGTTAGCCCGCTTCAAGGTGCTGCCGTCGATTCCAAGTTGCTGAGGCGCTTCATTCGAGGTATATGACGAATGAATATCTGACATGATAGTCGTGAGCTCGTCCAATAAAGCATTGTAGCGATCGACCTGCCCGTGCCCCGTATTGTCAGCAGCATCCCTGTGCCAAAATCGATTTGTTGACTGTCAGACTTCCGCGCTAACTACACAATCAGGCTTGACAGTGAGGCGAATCCGAACCTGACGGGATACTCAAAAGACTGCGAAGAAGCCTTGAGTGGGGGAAATGACTAAAACCATCCGGTGATCTAAGAACCTGGGTCTCTACTCGTATCGACCACTTGCTTGAGAACGTACCTTTTCTAGAAACTCCATGTTCTCACCACACATTCGGGCTTGGCTAAATTTGAGCAACCGGTGCGCAGTGGTCGGATTGTGTAAGACAATTTGGAAGACCTCGGGACTTTGCACAAGAGGTTGTGAGTAGGCGTTTTAAGCTGCTTGTGGCGGAGATCATACCTGAAAAAGTCGGCCAGTCCATTTTGCGATCTGTCGCTCGCCGCGCTTTTCTTGGGAATTGAAAAGGAAGATGACGGAGGATTGTAAGCCCTGGAATCGTCGCCAGCGCTGGTGAGGCTTTGAGCCTGCGTCGAGTGATTGCTCTTTGAGCCATTGACCGTCGCAAGGTCTGCAGACTGGTGGTTGGGAGAAGCCACTTTCGGGTCCATGGCGAATGCCGTCAAGGTGGGGTCCTTACACAATTCGTCGCAATATTGATTTACACACTTCCATTGAAGAACGTCAGAAGCACTTATAACACACTAGCAAGCAGATTGCCACTGCAGGAACAATCTACACGAAAAACAATGAAGAGTTATATGGACGCAGCAAAACTTATTAAGTGATATTAATTGTACATCATCATCATCATCATCTGAATCTGATCTTCCACACCTTAGCTTAGGGGTCTCCGACAGATTTTAGGCTAGAAGCAGAACTAGCACCAGCGGCACCAGCGGCACCAGGTGCCATGGTCCATATAAGTAATTAAATAATAACATGATGGTTGCAACGTCTGCCGAGAGCACATGGTCCAGGCTGGGTCCCGACCCAATCGCCCCCCAGACTGACGCGGGAGAGGCGGGCATCATGCGCGCTATGAAGAACGCTCTGGGGGGATTCTGGTACTAGACTGTACTAGTATCTCTGTAATGAGTAATGATTTTGGACCGTTATGCTAAGACCTGTGCTAAAGATGTGCTAAAGGGCGAGGCCCGCTCATTGCATCACTAGACTTGTGGCCTGTGTTTCGCTCGGCTCAACTTGACCGCAACTTGAAATTGCGCTCATTCCAATGACCAACCCCACTCGCCTTCCACTGAGCATCTGATGGCATTCTACGACCCAAGCTTGTTTCATGACGACATAGTTTGGCAGTTCGAAGGAGTTCAATGGGAAAATTGACCATGCTGATTCGCGATCTGTGCATCCAAGCAAACACGGCCTGATGCCCAGCGAACTCTACAAAGGCGACGAAATCGTCGCTCCCAAATCGCCCAGGTCACCGGGCGCAGATTATGGGTTAAAGAGCGATGATGGCTTTGATCCGTCCAGGTATGACTTTTACAATCCTGGACGGCGCTTCGACCAGTACGTACCAGTCCTTCAACCGTCAGCTGCGTAGTCATTCTCACCTTGTTTGGGAAGACCAGCCTCGAAACACTCACCGCCGATAAAGGCACCTGACGTTGCAAGTCCGAAGAAAGCACCATCGAATCATGTTGGTCTATCACCCATTGAGGAGCTTGAAGTCTATCCGGAGACAGCCCCAATGGATAGCGGCAGAGTAAGTCAGGCTGATACCAGTTATTTCGATCAAAGTCTAGATCAGTCGATCGGCCATGACGGGTTTCCTCAAGAGCCCAACGGCAAGAAAGACCGCGGGTATGAGGAACTCTCTGGATTCTTGTTCTCTCGCCAGCATCTAGAACTTGTCCTAGGGAACACCGACTTGTCCTCGACATTCAGGCAATTTGTGAGAACACAACGACCGGAGTCTTTACCTCTCCTTAATCGCCTCGATAGGCTTTACAAAGCCCTTCGAGGCCTTGAGTATGCAGAAGCCATAATGCAAAATCTTGAGGCAGAAGCGCCTAATGATGGTTCCGATGACCTGGGTAGCGTTTCAATGCCGTGGCTTGTTCAAGGGAAGCTGAATGCCGTTTTGGATTCCTTTGCTCAAGAAGATTTCCGAGCTTTTGTAGCAGACTATTACGCGCAAGAAGTGAGAGCGGCCCTCACTGCACAAGTGAGTGGGAAACGGAATTCATCTCACAAAGTTCTGGGAAATGTGGCGGAAGCCTTCAGTCTCTCAGACCCTGCCAGACCAGACAACCCACTTATGTTCACCTCCGATGGTTTTCACCAGATGACGGGATATGACAGAGTCGAGGTATTGGGGAAGAATTGTCGCCTTCTCAGCGGACGCAGAACCAGTCGAGTTGGTCGCAACCGGTTCAGGCAGGCTATTGAGGCTGGGCAAGAACACTGCGAGCTACTCTTGAATTAGTGAGTGATCTTGTTCTCCAGTCTGTGATTGCTCAGGTTTGCTTTGTCCTTTTTTGTTGGACTAACAAAAAAGATCAAGAACTTTTCGTGGCAGATCGAGGCATCACGTCTGGCCAATTTTACCGCATGACCCGTGAATCTACTTGAACTTTTCACTTCAGATCAAGAAGTGCTTCTTAAAGAAATAATCCCTAGTTAAAGCATACTCTTTCCTGAACTATTGAGAAATTTTGCTTTAAGCTACCGAGACAAAATGCTCACAGGCTACGCGATTGGGCTTCTCTCGTGATTTTTGTCATATTTAACTAGAGGCTGGATGGCTGATATTACAGTCGCCGCAATGGCACACAGTTCTTCAACTTGATCGCTTGCGTGCCTTTACGCGATCAATCAGGGAAGATTCGCTATTTTGTATGTCTCATATTCATCTACAAACACTGATTCTGACTACGCCAGCTCGGGGCGCAATTCGACGCAACTTCTTTGCTCCATGGCAGCAGAAGCATGCTCACCGTTTGTGACTTTCTGAACAAGCAAGCTGAAGTGCCCTCTAAAGGCATAGAGAGCAATCCAGGAATCTTAGTATCAGAAATCAATGCATTCGAGAGACTCTGCACTTCATTTGATTCCAGGGACTTGAGGCACTTCAAAAATCGGCAGCTGCATTCACTACGGGAGCCTGAAGCTTCCTCGGAGAGAGGTGAGAAGGAGGACATTCGAGATAGCCTTCGAAGTACGACGCAAGTAGACGACGAGGGCGCTGTCCCATTTAGCCTCTTTCCTGAGCCTTCTGCTCTTGGCTTCTACCAACATGTATGTTTTTGTGCGGTGTAGAAACCCGAGTGCTAACTTTCCAAAGTATCTCGTGCTCAGACCTTACCCGTCCTTAAAAGTCATCTTTGCATCGGCAAGTCTGGGTGACTCTCAATTGATACAAGCTCCGTTGTTGAGCTTGGTTAGTGCAAGCGCGCAGATCTGCCAAGGTTTGGTTCAAGCTCTAGAAGGTGGCAGAAAGGTCACCGCAAAAGTCAGATGGCTCCGAAGCAACCAAGCCATAAAGGACGTATGTTGGATTCACTGCACACCTCTAATAGGGCCCGGAGATGTAGTCGGCGTTTGGACCATGATTCTCATCAACGCAGAGGAAAGCAGCCGCAAGACCGGCCATTCCGAGGATCCCTATGCACAAGATTCTTCGAAGCCATTGTCCCCTGCTTATAACGCTGCTGCGACAACCCCATGGGATGTTTCGGATGCAGCAAGCAGTGAAGGATCAAAGTCGGAGTCGACAAAGTTGGCTAGAATGGTGCCTCAGAATCGCGATGCCAAAGTGGCATACCATGGCCACCAATCTGCGCCTAAGAAGCAACCTGCAGCTTCACAGCGCCTTAGATTAGGCGACTTTCCTGCTTCGCATGATGACAGTAAAATTCGTGGTCATAGCAGAAGCTCTGCTAGCCAAGCCAACACAAGGCCAGCCCTGGAAACGGCAATGAAGCCTAAAGTTCGCATGCCATCGTCGGCGAGTGAAGGGTCAAGCAAAAGTATACCGATTCAAACACCTGGGTCTCATGAAGGGCATCAAGGTTCCAGCAGCATCCCTGTTAGGAGAACCTACAAATCGCTCTCTCCTTACGGTGTATTGTTCCAGGATGAGAGCGGCAAAGGGGGTTATAGCCCAAAGGAAAGTAGTTGAGGATATCGCGGTGAAAAGTCCATCCGCAGTATGCTGGCAAAAGCCTTTATGAGTAGCCATGCTCCAGCTCAACCTTTGCGGTGAGCCGGAGTCTGCAAATTTCCAATTGACCTTCCAAACAAGCTAGTACGCAACCTCCTCAGTTACGTCCAGATACCAAAGTCGGTATACGCTAAAACACGTGCAGCATTCTCTTCATACAGGAACACAGCACTTCACACTAGCCAAAATCCCCGTCCTTGCCCTCATCTCACTAATAATTGGGTGCTTCTGACTTGGCGACTACCATGTGTGGACCTCAAACGGTCCATGAGGTCACTCACGTCTAGTGAGCTTCCAAACGATCTTCGATTGCGTTCTTGATACGTCAAAAGACGATGTGTAGACTGCAATCGGCCGTCGTTGTTAGGTCCAGACCCGCCGAGTGGGGCATAGCAGGGGCGATTCTCGAGGCCTGCGTCAACAGAACAAAGGGTGGATACGCATTGGTAAATATTTATATATCTGAGGATTGGACGGTCTAGATAAATTGTCTCTTGGGAATTGAGCCACTTGGCGACATTCTCGGCCGTTGTTTGCTTGGATTCGACCTTGTGTATGGGAGTCTTAAAAAAGAAAATTCAAATCAATTGTTGCACCAAATCATGGCGACTAACTACATTGATTTATTTTTCAGAACTTCGATCCATTGTCATGGGAGATGACAAGAGGGTTCTCTGAAATCTTGACCAAACGAACATAATAGTGCAACCCAAAGCAAACATAAAACCAAAAGCGTTCACTAGCCGAAACGCTCATAGCTCAGAAAACTGGCAGGGTTACTAGGACTGGCTGTCTCCTTTTGCATACCATTGTCCACCGTTAGCAAGCATGTTTCAGTGTGTCCATGACCAATCCATTATGTTGCTTGAGCATAGCCTTGTACCTCCATCCGGACAAGGCACCCTGAATAAGACCAAGGGTTTCGCTCTTCGATCTGTGCCAGAGTAGAAGCTTGGACTGCGCCAATAGTGATCGATCACAAAGTTCAGGTAGCCGTCAGTGCCCACTGAAACAGTATCTGGCCAGCCACTTCTGGGATCCCTGACATTTACGGTCACTGTTTCCTTGTCGGGACGGAATATGTTGACGGCGTTACCCTCAAAATCTCCGACATAGACTGGATTATTACTGTCGGTCTCCCTGAGATCCCTTTTTGGCCATGTGAAACTATAGCCTGCCCTGCCATTAGTTCGACGTTGGGCTTCGGTCGAGGAGCCGGACAGTGGGTATCGAATACAAGGTGCGGCTGCCGATAGGACACCAGAAGAGCGTCGAGCCATCAGCACTTAGTGCGATACCATCCGAGCCAAATGAACTTTGCGATATCGGCCCATCTGGGCCTGTGGGCAGTGTGTAAATGGGCTCCCCCCAGATGAGCGGTACAAAATCAGGCTCTGAACTGACTTGTGGTGTATTGTCCAGATGGCGTCAGCTCTCCCCGCTGCCTAAATTTATAAATTACGATGCCGTTGCGGCCTTCAGGGGATGAGTCCGTCATCTACGTTACACCATCGGTGCCTGAAAATCCGGGTATGGACTTCCGGAGATCGAAGCGAATGTCATTAATGTAGCTGTCAGGATACACAACGTTCGCAGGGAATACGATTGTTTTGAACGTCTTATTCGTTGCAAGATCGACGCCGGTTAGTTTCGCTCCGCCAACACTAGCGGGGACGACGGTATGATTCTCCATGGTCGCACGCCCCTATGCGGATAAAGGTATGAGTCTTATGACTTTGGTAGAAAGGAGCGTTTCTAATAACATTGGTTTTACTTACAGTGTCAACGATCCATAGGCGTTCAAGGGGATCGACTACAACCGATTGGGCACCGATCAGACGGTCTTGATAATTCGCACCAACAGCTGAAGAGACGCTATAGTTGATTGCACCTCCCAGCGGACTGTTGAAATCGGCTGAGGGAAAGGGCGTGTCCGTGCCCACTCCAGTGAGCTCAGCCACTATGTACGCGGTGTTGTTTGGATCCAGGGCGCGGGCGTAGCTGGAGAACTTGCGGCCGGTTGAAGAGACGGCGACTCCTGCGACAGTATGAGCAAAAGAAGCATATCGAGCTTGGAGGTGAGATGGCTTGCCTTGAGGATACAGGTCATTATAAAATTGAACAATTTCTAGTGGAGGCCCGCTAGTTCCCGGGTCCTGCGCAACTTGCTGGCTGTTGACAAGGCATCTGCCTATAAGAGCAACAGCTTCGATCGAGAGGCGCATGTCTGGTTTGATTTCCCGTCGTGTGTTTCGAGGAATTCGTGGTTATCAAGATGAACGCCGCTCCAGAGGTCACTATATTGACATCTCACCTAATATCTCAGGCTTATTTCAGAACAAAGGCCTATAGAGCTTCATGAAGATGTTTTTGCCGGATGCCAACTCGTTTTATCTTCGGCCCACATAGACGAAAGCTGTTACTCATCAAACAGCGTTGCATTGGCGAGCTGATGGCCTAGGTACGACATCCGTCAAATAAACGTCGCCGACGCACCATGCAGCACGCCTGTCGCGCATGAGCTTCTTGCTATGTCATGTTTATTGAACAACTCGAATGATTGCTAGGTGCGCATACGTATTGCTTGAAGGGTAATAGCCAGGTTAGCCGACTTGTCAGGTTCTGCGTACATCAGCGTATAAATCAGCTCGTCAAACTCGTCAAATGGACGAAGAGTCTATCGCAGATGCAAGCTGATGACACAAGTGCATTGTGCTCCATGTTCAGAATCAACGCAATTAAATGGTCGTCGGGGCTGTTTGTGAATTAACTTACACGCCCGCAACTTGTAGGTAAACGGCTCTTGCAGGCCTCTTTATTTGTTCCTCGAACATAGATAGGTGTATTGGCTTTGCATACACCCACTCATTTGACATCATCACCACCTTGCTATAGTCTCACGAGGCACGTAGGCAATGCATGAGTTGTGTCCTATTATGTGCATATTTTCAACTTCTCTTTCTGTTATCAACGGTATCAGAATTTCCACTCCCCCACCCGACTCGTCTAACGAGCCTCGTCCTGTGGGAGGGCCTTTTTATGTTGCAAGTTTAGGTCCGTATGTTGCCGTTTAGCACGAGTGCAGGCAGCTCTTCTTTCTATTGTCTTGCCAGCAGGAGGGTCGTCATCTGCTGAGACCTTTGAACGTGACGTTCTCGTAAGCGACTGAGGAACTTGTTGTCCTGTATTTCGTGCTGTTCCACTCCAAAGACGTGTTTTTAGACAGGTGCCACGTTATAAGATGGGCAAGACCGAGCCTCACATTTGTCACGACATTTGTCTAGAGTCTGGTTCCAAAGTCATAGGGTCCCTTGACGTGAAGCTCTGGTTTTGCACTGCAGCCAAGGGCGCATCGATGGGGTTGACCGAAGGAGCACCATCTTCGATAGCTGCATTCTTACGGGGTTCAGCCTTGAAAGCTGTAAAGTAGGAGCCGCTAACATGGCTCGTCCGTAGGTTGCGGGCTTCAGTTGCGAAAATCATAAATCCTTTTTCTGGAAGGGTTTAGCGCGAAGCTAGAAGAGCCAACCGGTCAGTGTGAAACTTATGCATTGATGATTAGAAATGCCGTGCTGTGCAACCCCTAATAAAGGCCATATCAGGGTCCCCATCTTAGGCTTGTCTAAGCGACACAGTTACACGGCAATAAACGGGACCCAATTATGAATAGGGTGTCATAAGAGGCGTGTCACCAAAGGTGTTTCCTACCCTTTCAACCCAAAGATAGTTGTTCACAAAGGGATCTCGGTCTGGATTATCTCAGTCGAGGAACGCCCCACGGCTTGGCCAGGGGTCTCACACCAAGGTTGGAGAAGGCGGCCTAAGATTTTGCAGCGTGCGATGATCAACTAGGTTCCTCCCAATGCCGACGATGTAGCAGAGGACTTTCTGCCAGCTCGCGTCTTAATCTCTACCAATCTGTGACTGATTGACTTGATTGAAATGGACCCGTTGATGGATGTGTCATTCAACACGTAATATTCGAGACCGTTTCGTTGCCTTGTGCTTCGTGATAAGTATGTTTCTCTGGATGCTCTCACTTCTTTGTTCTTTTCTTTATGCCTTCCTATTTTAGATGATGTGTCAATTCTTTTACTCTTCTACAGCCTTGATGATATTGCAACAAGCCGCAATTGTAAAAGCAGATATCGTTTCCATCAGGCCCAGACAAATAAGTTGATCAATCATCAATTACTGTGAAGGGAACCTAGACAGGAATTTGAGCAGGACAATGTGTGGGGATGAAGGCAAACGTTCCCCGCTAAGACTGACCTTGTTTGCGCTGAACAAGGACATCCATTGTCCACACTTTGAGAAATGGCGCGTCCAATTTATCACCCAACCTACATTTATTCAGGTCTTGCTCAATGAGTCGCAAGATAGATTCTTTCTTCCCAAAAACCTTTGAACATACTGAATCACTGCGGCATGGCACCTCGCAAACGAGCATTACAACTTCAGAAAGCGGCCGTGGAGACGCTCGCTACCTGCAAATCCACATCTACTGACCTGAACGGTATCAAGCCCGAGTACATTGAGCGTATCAAGAAATGCTATGCTCGTGCCACCCACCAAAATCGCAATGAGGCAGAAGCGCAGGCAGCTATGCGTATGGCACACAGGATAGCGGCGAGCCTCCAGATCGAGATTGCAGAAGCTCTACAACATGAGAGCTCAGAGGAACAAACCAAGCGGGGCGGATGCAGTACGGTCAAGATAACTCAACCGCATGGCCTCGGACGTGTCAAGCACGAGATTTGGACATCAGATCTCGTGGCAGCGATTCAAACTTTCTTTGACTGCAAGGCATACTCCAAGCATAGGCCTCATGAGATGGTTTGGACCTTCTACGGAGTAGCAGACCATACAGTTGCTGCCGCATTGTCCTTCGAGGTGATGCATGCTTTGATTCTGGCCGGCTCGGTCGCCTTGACCGGGGTTGCCACACGTAGTAGTTACTGTCAAGGCGCCGCCCACGGTTTGAAAGGCATTGCTAAGGAGGAGACTCGTGCAGTCGTCCAAGCCGCAAAAGCAAATGAGGAAAAGATACTTGCCGAAAAGCTGAAAAAGGAGGCGCAGGCTGAACATGAGAAGCGTCGACGTTTTCAAGTCGAGATCGAGGAGGACGAGGGTGATGGTGGAGAAGCTATGATTCACGAGGAAAAACTACAAGCCGGCATGCGGGAACTGGAGACACAGTATGAGCGTGGAAAGCGCCAGCGTCTTCAGGTCCAGGACGATGACGATGAAGAGGAGGACGGCTTCGATGGCGAGGGTTCCCAACCTGACGAGCATCGACGTATGGAACCTGATGCTGAGCTTCAGTATGAGAATGACATGGCATTCCAGCCTGATCCATTCGGCGAGTCAGAGGATGATCAAGATCCTGAGAATGGCCTGGATTCAGACTATAATTCGGATCCAGAGGTCGACCCTACGAAAGGAGACTTTGAGGAGACTTTGCAAAAATTTGTGAAGAAAAAGAACCCTCAAATCAAGGAGCAAGGCAGCCAGGACCTAGGATCCCTACCTCAATGGCAGAACCCTCAGCAATTGACAGTTTATCGAGAGCAGTCAAGCAAGATAGCTGAGCAGTGGCTGAAGGAGCAACAGCTCAAGCTCCGTAAGGGTAAGTCCCGTGTGAAGAATGTTCGTGATTGCCAAGCATATCGACGTGGTAAGGAGGAAAGCAGGGATATTCATGAGAAATCGAAACGGAAGCGCCTTGACAAAGCAAACGGAGGCGACAGAGGCTCGACCAAGAGGTTGCGTCTAACATTGTGGTGAATCTTTTATAGCGAGGTGTGAAGGAGGGTTTGCACAACCCTGTGGGTCGTTAGTAGAGTTCTTGATAACGTAGCATGGGTGATGCGAAAGGCGGAGGATCGCGCTTGGGCTATATCTGTGTTCGAGACGCTAGCGTACTCAGAAGCAAGCCTCTTTGTACACTCTTTAATAATGGTTCAGCCGGTATTTCCGTAGTATGTATCATTGTTCTGATTGTCTTCAGCCGCGTTCTTGTATTACTACATCCTAAATATTAGCAAAAAGAGGTGATGGTCCAACCGGACAGCCCCCACGAAAATTCCCCAGAATCACGTACGCAGATCTCAGAACGGCTGCGCATTATATAAAACGTCCAGTTGAACCGTCGCCTCTTCTAGTCACCAATCTATTAATATTTAAACATATTTTTTACACGAATAACACTACCGTTAAATAATTTACTTAAGCTCTGATTATCAGAACCTAAATCAGTCTCTAGATATAATAATATCATAAGATTTCTGCCTCATTCTATATACTACGCGAAAATCTCTACCGAAAAACAGCCCTTAGCACGCGGTCTTCTGTTTTGCAAACACCGATAGAATGCCTCCCGCTTCTTTCCTCACACATGCTCTTGAGGATACACTTTTCTCTGCGGAGTACTTCAGCAGGTCCCACCAGGCTTCTTTCTCAACAATGACGAAAAAGCTTTATCGTGTCGATGCAGAAGCTACTTTTAAGACCTCGCACGAATTTTGTGCCCCTGTCGGACCCACATTGTTTGGCTAGAATGGCACTAAGATTTCGAGAGCTCCAGAATGGCGCATTCCGGGCTTTGCAGCTCGCGGCGCACTGTACTCCTGCTCCATAAAGGAAGGATTAATGCGTGCAATAGCTGAGCCGTGAGTACAGTTTTTGGATGACTGGAGCTCTCCTTTGACGAATGTGGCTCATCCAAGTACTCCATATGACTGAGCGATCTCAATGATGTACCACCATATCCCTTTCTTTAACGCCTCAATAACCTTTGTCGGAACCGCTCTGGCTCGTTACAATTCATGCAAGAAGGCAAAAGTGCTAATCTACTACTCTATAGCTCTTGTTGCGAGAGTGTAGATCTCGGGCTTCAATCATCCGTGTTTTAGGTTCTTGAACCTTCAACTGGCCCTTTCGGTATGGGCAAATAACCTCACTCGCTTTCCACGCCGTGGGTGACATCGTTTCTCGGCGGACGTAAGGTCGTTTGACCAACATGAGGGTCAACCGAATACTCAGACGCTTGTGCGTACTGGCTTCCCTTGCTGAATCAATATGGGCCGGCCTGATCTCCACGGACTGCACTATTGTCAATACGACGATTACTCATATCACCCACGTGACGACTACGACGACCACTGCTACGCCATCATGGATGAGACCATCGATTCACTCTGCATCTCTTGTGACAGACGTACGGCAGAACCTAACGTTTCGCACAGTCAACCAGGCCACAACGACCGAGTATATTGTCCAATACTGGGAATGGCATTTCCACCAGCAGAGAACAGTTACGATGCTGTTGAATGCACCACGAACCTCTACCTCCCAGATCCAGACCTGGTCCGCGAGAGTTCCTTCTCCAATGTCTACAAATGCTGTCCAAGCAAGTGGTGGACACGTCACGTATTGCTACGAGGAAGCCATTCGTTACGAGGAGACCGATTATTACGGAATCGTTCAGACAATGGAGCTGCTATCTACTATTACCATTGGAAAGCAACCTGCCTCGAGAATGAAGCAAACAGAGCCAGCGGGGAGAGTTGGTGCTAAATCGACGAGTGTACCCGGAGTGGAGATCCCCGCAACATTGGAAACACCAACAGAGGTCACCGAGGACGTCCCAAAATCAGAAGAGCATGGAGTAGAGCGACCAGAGCATTCTAAATCTCCTGGATTGCGACAATCTCTCACCTCATGGCTCGGCGGTTACACAGATCTTTCAGGGCTCAATTTCGTTCCGAGCTCCAACTTGTACACATCTTCAAGAGTCGTACCTGACAGCGTCTCTGTCAATTCAACCTTAGAGCCTGAGTATCCCAACCTTTCAAAATTCAAGGGCGCTGTGACAGCCGGCCCACAAACCAAGCCCAACTCTGCCGTTGTTTATGGAAGCTCGAACACTCCTGCCTCCCAACATGACAGCGAGTTTGACAATCCTCAAAGAGAGAGTCCATCTGTAGATCGCGTAATCATCACAGACACCCTACAGGAGAGCGATCCCCCGTCGCAGGTGGCCTCTGCTCCTACGAGCTTGCATTCTCCTGCCGAGTCTACAAGGGCCCATCTCAACGATCCGCCAAATAATCCCTCAGATGGCGTATTTGGATCTGGCGAGCCTGATACGTCAGTACACATCGTCTCTGGCCCCATCAGTAGCAGTGCCACCCCTTTCGATCCCGCAGAATCTTCTAGCGTCTTGCATTTCTCGTCCAGTGATGCAGCTGGACAACCCTCGGCCCCCTCACTACCATTAGAGCTCCCAACAAATGCTGTTACCAGCTCTGATGTTCCACAAGCACCCGAAATATCACCCTCAAGTCTCCTGGCTGACATTCTGACTACGGATGACGTAACCCATCTCTTACCCAGTGGCAACACAGATACCCCATCTCTTTCGGACCATTCACAGGAAGTTTTTCCATCGTTAGGCACCCCGTTCACTGAATCTCCTTCTAGCTTCTATGATAGTCCGAAGTCAACAGAGATGACAATTCAAAGTAGCCTGCAAAGCTCTCCATTTACAAGCAATGTTCTTGACTATCCTTCTTCTAACTCATTACCGAGCGCCAGTACCTCCGTAGCTCAAGAGCATTCTGGTACTAGCGGTCCTGCTACCACGTCCACCGTGACACCAATTAGCAGCGAACGAACGCTAGCTCTTAGTGATTCCAGCGTAACCTTTTTAAATCCGGGTCCAAGCGAGACCTCGTCTTATTTGACCAGCTCCTTGGAGCCTACTTCTACAACGAACGATGCTAGTGTCACAGCAACTTCCGAAGCGCCTTCGACAAGTCCCAGTAGTCCTATCATCCAACAATTCCAGCTATACGTCAAGAATAAAGTCGACGGCCTCAATGCATACGCTGTCGGCAAAGACGGTAGGGATCAGATAATAATTGGCGTGAATGAAGCCACTATCTTGACTATTAATCAGGCAGGAAACATGCGGGATGATCAGGGCAACATCGTTTTTTTCACCCCCAAGGATATTGGCGCCACGAGCAAGAGATCTGGTAGCATTAATCACAAATCTGGCGGTCTTTCAAGATTCTACAAACGTGAAGATGATGACCCAGTGTTGGAGTATGGTCTGCTTCCTCCTGTGAACTCAGTCTTTGAAGGCTTCTCTTTGGTTGATATAACCCTCGAGGTGAACACCACTCAAGCAAATTATACATTTTACACATGCGACGAGTATGCCCATCAACAGTCTATATATGTCGCAGAGGTGGGACACATTCCCGAAGGCTGTTTTGATTTTGACCTCGTCACAACGCCGCCGCCTTTGAGCCACATTTCATCAAGCTCAAGTCATTCAGTTACTCCGACCACTAATTTAGCGGAATCATCGACACACGATCCCTGGAGTACCACCTCGGGCTCTGAAGAGCCTTCAACTTTTATAACAACAGATGAAGGACCCTCAAGCGCATCCGCGACAGTAATTTCGACCATCAATACTGACTCGCCCGACTCAGAATCGGGCTCTCGGATGGAATCATCCACAGTATTAGATACTGAAACCACATTAGCATCGAGTAGCACCTCGCTCGATCCTACAAGTGGTGAAGTCACCAGCTCGAAGTCCAGCATGACTCTCTTTCCTCCAGCCTCCAGCAGTACGATGAGCTCGTCATCGACAAGTAATAGTCTCAGCTCATCAACCTCAATAGCTAAGTCTACTACATCTCCACAACAGTCTGCTCCTACATCTTCCACAAATTTGGCAAGTGACTCCTCAACTGAGTCATTAACAGAGGCAACAACAATTGGACCGTCATTGCCAGCAAGCAGCGTCACAGTATCACCAACAATAGTCTCTTCAACGAGCAGCGTGTCTGCTACTATCGTGCAAAGTTCAAACCCTTTTGCAAACCAAGGTCTCTACAATGATGATATGCAGGACTTTTTCACGGGAACAGCAATCTCTACAAACTCCCCTAACATGTACGTTGACGTCTGTGCCTCTTTTTGTCACAGATTTCAATACTTTGGTGTTGAGAATGGTGACACATGCTACTGCGGGAGTGGTCTAAAGGGGACCCCAGAGAAAGCTTTAGACCAATCTGGGGCGTCTAACATTGTGTGTCGCGGTGATGTTACCCAATATTGCGGAGGCCCGAACTTACTTCAACTATATGCTCAACCTAGCACCTCATCTACGGAGACCATGCTTACATCGATCTCAAGGCCAGAGTCACTAACCTCAACCGTGCTGTTACCCTCGGCCACATCAACATCAGATGAAAGCTCTGAATCAAGCTCACTGCCGGACACTCAATCATCATTGGCAAGCTCTTCAAGCGAGGCTATCACAACCTCCTTGTTATTATCTTCGGTTACGGATAGATTCACTAGCACGTCTCCAACCGTTGAAACGTCTTCTTCAAGCACAGACCAGACTTCCACCTTAGAGTCTTCTTCCACAGCTTCTGCCGAAGAGATCTCCCCCACACTAAGCCCTTTCACAGGTGGGGTCACGCTCACTACCGATTCGTCTTCCAGCACGGATTCATTCTCCCTCACCGACTTATCCTCCACCACACCTCAGAGTTCTAGCTCCTCCGCAAGCGAAACGGTGTCGAGTTCGGACTTTCCCCTTACCTCGGTCGTCCCGGAAACGTCGACTGACCAAAGTATATCGTCAAGTGATCTGTCACCAAGTTTCGAAGCATCTTCGACTTCTTCCGACCGTAGAATGCCTTCTTCGGCTGAACCCTCCTTCACAAGCTTTCCAGAATCCAGTGCATACTCAGCATCAATAAGCGAGGTTATTTCAACAATTGCCTCTAATACCGATTTCTTCACATCGTCAACGTCTAGCCAACCTCTTTCATCGACTGACGAACCTTCGAGCATTGGGTTGTCATCATCGATGTCTCTAGGCACCTGTACCTCCAGCATTTCAGCCTCGGCTGGTCAGACAACGTCGTCCTCTGATGATTCCTCCACAGTACTCCCCTCGTCCTCGTCCGACTCTCAGAGTCCTTCTTCAAGTATTGATACTAGCTCGGGCAGTGCTCAGAGCTCGTCAAATCCAGGCATCTCATCTTCAGATTCCATGTCAAGCAACGCTCAACCATTATCAAGTTCCGATGAATCTTCCTCACTCCCCTTGTCGTCTACACTTGTGCCCTCTGGCTTTTCGCCCATCGAGACTTCGTCGCCATCAATGTCATCAGATTTCACAGCAACCATATCTTCTTCTTCGCCAACAGTGTCTTCTTCTGAAAGCTCCTTCTCCTCATTGTCTATCACTACTTCTTCCTCGTTCGACCAGGTAGCTGCCGCTACATCAGTCATTGATCAATCCTCCTACCAGCCGTTCTGCTCGGCATACCTGGGCTACACGACCCCAGTCACCACAACGACGACAACCGCGACAGAGATTACATCGGCTACCAGCACAGTGGTGGCCACGGTCAGTACAACAGCAACAAGCACCGTTTCAGCAACACTCACAACGACCGTCCCTTCACAAACTACGTCGGTGACCTCTACAACCACTGCGACAAAATATACCATTGTAGCTGTAACTACGCGTGCAAATCAGAAACGCCGATTTGCAACACACTTGCGCATTCGACAAGCGGCAGACTCCTCCTCTTCTGCCTTAGCTACGCCTTCAGCGCTAGCCACATTCTCCCCTAACATTTTGAGCTCTGCATGTAGTCAGAAAGCGATGCCTGTCACACAGACCTCCACTCAAACATCCACTACATCAACTACAGCAACAAGTGCCATCTTTACGACAATGACATCAACGACCACAGTCGCTACAGTCACTAGAACGACAACTGTTTCAACCCAGAGAGTGACATCTGGAATATCCACGACGGTTGTGTCAACGGTCACTCCATCAACAGTAACCATCACTAGCACAACAACCATTACTTATGCTTCTGGTGCGCCCACTGATCCGGCGTACTACCTCCAAGTCAGCCCCGATCCAAACGGGAACGCTGGATGGGGCTTATCAGATCCCGCGACTCATATGACTGATAATTACTTCCATCCAAATCGACGAGAGGTCTTCGAGCTGACGTCCGATCACAAATTGTATTCCGTGACCAACAACTCCTGGTACGGCGTAGTTCCCAACACTGTGGGTCGACCCAATGGCAAATTATGGTGGGACACTCATTCACAGTATGGTAATCAAACCTGGTACGGCACCAACGTGGGCGATGGGACCGGACGATTGCAGCTATTCCTGAACAGCACCGCTGCCAACGCGGCTTATAGCTTCTGCGTTGCTACTGTGGCTAGTGCAGATTCCAACTCGGCCACAGGGTTCCACATTTACTTCTTTTCCACCGCAAGCCAAGTCTCGGCCTGTACAACTTGTAATTTGTATCTGTCACCGATCGGGAATGGTTAGCAGAGCCTGTGGAACATTCTCCGAGGTGGCATCTTGTGTGGTCCTATGGACTCATACAAGGAAGTATTGTTCTGGCAATATGATGAATCATTCTTTGGTCTACATTTTGGAAGGAGAGGGACGACCCAACAACTTGTTCAAGAACCTTCGCGTTGTAATCTCAGCGGAAGCGAGTATTGTTACTTTTTATTTATCATACTCAGACCAGAATGATGTAGCTTAGTGAGTTGCGGTCACTATTTCTGACCAGTGAGGTATATGTCCTTGATGTGCCCAGCTCGTAAATTTAAATTTTATAGACTCCCATCCAATACCAAGTGGCAGCTTGCGACTGTTATATTTGATGCGTTCAGATAAGGTACCCAATCTGTTTCCATTAAGATGCACGTCTTCCGAAGCCGAACAGCGTTCGAAGATTTGGTACGATCTCCTTCTTGTCTGACTACCGTTCTCATTGCATGTAGTTGAGTGCCCATGGACGGGTACGATTTGCCACTGTAGAATGTTCAATTAGCACACCGATGCTCCTCCACCCAACCCAGCAACTTTGTTTATTTCGCCCCACCGAATGGATTCGTATGGACGCTATGGACTTAAAATCCTTACTCTTGCGGTTTCAGTGTCAAAGATCGTCGGTTCTGAGTGCGATAAGCGCGTGCCGCTTTTTCCTGAGGACACGAGACTGCTGATGGTTTGCCTGGGATAGTTCTGCCTCTTCTCGACCGAGGTGACTGAGGACGAGGGCCTTGAAGTTTAGTTTGAGGTGAACGAGTTGCGTGGTATAGGGGTGACGGCGAACGGGCCTATGATGGATGTTTGAGAAGGTATCGTTGTTGTTGTTTCGTCTAGTACTTGTTCTGTGCTCTACCTCCACGTCATAATAATGCCCTCTATACTCGATTATCTAACCTCTTGAGCAAATTAGACTTCTTAGTTACGGCAGTAGGTTTGAGAGCACTGCAGTAAGATATTCTGCCTTTCGAACTACCATTGTAAGTCACATTCACATCCAACCTGAAATTATTGCGGCTTCTTTCGATGTTAAGGGCAGCCAATCGACAGTTCGATTGATTTGAGGACCTGCGTTAGCCTCACCACGCAAGCCTTGTTGGGAAGTAGTGATAGGTATGCTTATGTATATCGGGTCATTTGTTTTCTATAACAGGACATCACGCAGCGGCTTCATTGATAGCCAAAATGTACGAAGAGATCTGCCCCGTGATGATCAAAGTGTCTCAGCCCGGTCTGCAAAGCAAAGCGAGTTTTAGTTCAAGTCGCTTGTTATATCCATAACGTTCTCTACTGTGGGATAAGAAAACAATGGTTGGGAAGGTCAAACAGAAGGCGAGTCATTCCAAGTCTTATACACTTTCCATTTGGCAGAATGGAATGAAACATCATGTGGCTCTTCTTGATAAACATCGACCATATTGCGGAGGATGACGACAGAGACGGTGGTATAGAAGTCTCATTGACCTACTCAGAATACAACCTTGGCGGCATAAAGGCGCTACTCTAGCATTATGTTCATGTTAAGCCATTCGAGCCCTGCGCGCGATATGTTGCGTTGGTCGTGTTCCATGATAAGGGGTAGGACGACGATGGGCGTCGGAGATATCGGCATTAAGGCTCCGACCCCGCAAGATAAGCAAAAACGAGATTATCTAGGGGGCCTTTTAAGGGAGTCCCTACTTGGAGAATAGCCCCAAACGATAGGTCTCGGGCGCCTCACTTAGTGGGCTACAGTAAACACGGGCTAAATTTTGCGGGGCCACCTATTTCCTGGCCGCCATCGTGTAGAGGGATGACTGAGATGGATGACATGCATGAAGCCACTAAATTGCTTCGCGACCTTCCAATCAAGAGCAGACTACAACAATGACAATATACCTGCAGCTGCTTCATTGAGCGAGGGGGAGGGTAGAAGCTGAATGCCGCATGCTTCTGCCTTGCTCAGCACTACAGTGCGCATCCACTTCATGCGCCCTACATCCGCAACGGCTTCCTTCGCCTGATTAAGCAGTAGTAAGCATAAAATCCTGCATTACAATGCATACTGTCCCAGAGCCTGCGAACAGCATCAGCCGCTCTTCCACAAGGATAGAGGTTGCTTTTGGCAGGCGAAAATCAAGCATCATTTGATGAAGTACTCTTGCCATTCTTTTGCTATCTCTTTTGGACTCTACCCCCACAGAGAAAGCAGATTTGATTTGATTGCGAAGCCAAGCCATCCATCATGCCCGTAGACTTCCATCTGTCTCCGACTGAGAAGGGCATACACGAAGCCGCTGCGGCGTTTGCGGCTGGCCCTCTGAAAGATGCCCGGAAAACGTACATGAAGTATCAGGAACACAGCCAACGGTTTCAGTCGACACGTCCAATCTATCAAGCAGCCGTCGCGGGGGGGCTGATTAAGGGCCAAATCCGACCTGATCTAGGTGGCTCTGGGGGTACCTTGGTCGAAGTCGCTATCCTGGTAGAGGAGATGTACAGAGTTGAACCGTCTGCCTCATTAACGATCTTCTCCACTGGCTTGGGACTAACGCCTTTGAACCTGGCAGCAAAACCGGAACACGGGGAGTTCTTAGCGCCATTCTTGAGTGGAAGTCAGGATCCAATGGCAAGCATGGTCTTCTCGGAGCCTGGAGGAGTAGCCAACTATCTGGAAAGAGGAGCGCCTGGGTTAGCCACGACCGCAACTTTGGAAGGCGAAGAGTGGGTGCTTAACGGAGAGAAGGTAGGTTGAGCCATTTTCCAGGACTTTTAGTACATTATCTATGCGATTTTCTGGCCTTCCGATTGACGTCAATCATAGATCTGGGCTACAAATAGCGCTGGCTGGGATTTCGATGGTGCCGACCTTCAATGCGTTGTCTGTCGAGATACAGCATCAGCTACCGGTCAGCCAGCCGATGCGGTGATGATACTACTAGTCACAGCTGCAGACATCAAGCGCAACGCTCCAGGTGCATTTAAGGTCATTCGACACATTTCGACTGCCGGTCACACCGCTTGTTCCGGGCCGCACATCAAGTACACGAATCTACGTGTGCCTAAGGACAACGTGCTTTGCCCGCCTGGCACTGGTGCGCCTGTCGTGACGGCCACATTCGATTGCACTGCGGTCCTAGTGGGAGCGATGAGTGTGGGTATTATGCGTGCTGCTTTTGATGCCGCATTAGCATTCGCAAAGACCGACAACCGCCGCGGCTCGTCGGACCTACTGACAAGACAGGCGGTGGCAGACTTGCTGAGTGGAATCAAGATGCAGATTGAAGCATGCAGAGCTTTGACGTGGAAAGCGGCACATTCTCTTGAGAACGGTCCGGGCGATTACAATGCTAGAAGAGAGTTAGCGTTGGCAGCAAAGATATACTGTTCTGATGCCTGCACTAAGGCTGTCACGGACGCCATTAATATGGTTGGCATGTATGTTCCCGCATCCCTGTGCTAAGTCTGGACATCGGAATACGTACTGACATCTTGCCCAGAACTGCGTATGACGCAGATCAGCCTTTCGCAGATCTGCTCAACACGGCCATGGTCTTGCCCATTTTTGATGGAGGGAATGTTGGGATTAGGCGTCGACACATGCAGGACTTGATGCTAAAGGCAGATTACGATCCCTGGGCTTCAACATATGGCACTGTAGCCTAGCTTAAGAAGGATTCAAATCGTCACGCAATTACGGTTGCGAGACCTTCCCACATGATCACGAGATGTTGGTAGTATACACGAACTCATGGGTTTTCCAAATTGGTCCTTATCCCCACAAAAAATTTACAGTAAAGACTTCACCTCAAGGTTAAGTGGAAGCAATGGACTCTTTGGCATATGTTCCTCGTACACAGTGCCGTTGATCATTCATTTCGAATAAGCTCTATATCATCCCTAGTCAGAATTCCAACCTAGACGAGTCTAGGTTCTTCTCTGCGTCTTCGTGTCGAAAAGTTTCGTGAGAGTGGCTCGATCGCGACCTGCGGATAGGCACAATCACGTTTGCCGGAGTTGAGTCGGTTCAAAACCATTGCTAAAGTGGATTGTTGATTCGTGACCTGCACTGACAAACGTTCGGGGTCTAACAGGTTTACTTGCTGCCTATGCCGATACCTTTGAGACTAAGAAGAGTTGACACCTATGGCGATAGAAATATTCATAAATCTTGTCATGTAGCTAGCGAAGGATAAGATTGTACGGTGTTCGCGCGACTTGGACTTTGTGGTACGGCTGATGGCTACAGTTGACTCATGCGTGCGGTGGCTGACACATTTGTACTCCCTCGAACTACATTCCGTTGGAACAAGCTCCTATGAGTCTCTTTGCATGGAATACCGGAGTCTAGATCCAAAAGAGGTCGTACCTTTGCACCATCGAGGCCGTCGGCAATGGCGGGGTATTGCTTCGTGCTTACATCGTGTAAGTAATCTGCTTGGGGTAAACGCAGGTGACATGGCAAACGGGTAAAAACAAAAAGTATAGCCATGGGTTAAGATCTTGGAGAAGAACATTTACTTGAATGTGCAAAGATTGTGGAAGATTTGTGCTTATCAGTGTCTAGCTTGTGCCCTTGATGTTTCAGTCAATATGGTGCTCTTATTGACCGTCAATGATGAAGCTTCAATTCCTAAGCTCTCTGTGGTGAGATCCATTGGTTACGCAGGACGGAAAGAGCGTTTGTAGAGCTATCCACTTATCTAACGGTATGCTGGAAGGCGGAAGCGTTCACTGTCTCTGTGCATCTTCCGCCCTGTTCTTCGGCCTCAACAGCGTTGTAAGCGGCCTCCCTCCCTTCTGTGGTCGCATCCTTTTCCGCCTCAGCAGTGGCAGTAGCGGTATTAAAGCCTCAATTGTGGCCGGCGAGACATTGAGGGTAGTATTTCCTGCAACGCAGCTGACGATAGTTGGCATCGCCCGATTCAGCTGTTCGAAATCATCAATCTTAGACTGACAGGAAATGCAACTCAGGGGAAGCTTATGACTGCTTCAGAGTGAAAGTCTGGGATTTGTCTTCTAAGAGCAACACATGGTTTTGGATTTGGACGTGAGAAGTTCGATATCATGGAGAATTAATGATTTCTCCGCTGGTACTCCCGCAAAAGATCAAGCTGTCATCAGACCGCTGCTTTCTGCCTTGTTTTGACTCGTTAGTTTTGACTCGTGTGAGCTTGCACCTGATCCCGTGGCTTGTGGTCTAGACATCCATTTAAGGATATTGGATCAATGATAGAGAATGCTAGAATCTGGAAAACTTCATCATTTGAGACAATTCCATAGAATACAATTGAGCATTCACAGACAGGCGAGCGCCCTGGAAGATGGTCATCGCAAGGCCGATTTGGTATCTTGCATGTGATTACTTAAGCGCTTGATTTCTAGGACGTCTTCCTTTGAGCAAGCGAACACAGGCTTTCTGATCATTTTATCATCACTCAGCCAGGATGCTAGGTGAAAGTAACGGGCGCTTTATGGCGAATACTAGAATAGAGCTTTCACTGTGAGGGTCTATACTTTTGCTGTCAGGCTGTTGAAGAGTAAGAAGAGCAAATGACGCTTGATGTAAGAGGAGAGAGTGTTGGGAGACATGCTGCTTCTGACTTTACTATAGAGAGATAAGAGGAACTGAGGAAGAGATTCCGGGAGGACGGACGGGGTGCTCTCCACAGCTCAATTGAGAGCGAGCAGAGGAAGAGGATGTTGGTCTCGTTAAAGAAAAGGGCAGCTCAAAGGGTTTGGGCGGTGTGACGAAAGAAGTCCTGCATCCAGCTTTGTCAGGACAGAGAAGGCTGAAGGAGATGCATGTAAGGAGGTCCACCCGAGAAGAGAGGCGAGATTACCAATGTCGGCATTTGTTCTGGGGAAATTGTCATGGAGGAGGAAGGGTTTGAAGACGGAAGAAATTTAATTCAGGAGAGACGTAGGAAAATTGGACTGACCGCTATCTCTAGGTCGGTTGCCGAAAATAATGTAGGGTCGGTAGAAGGACATGAGCCATTTCATGACAGGAATGAAGATGGCAAGAAACCGCTGTCACTGGATAACTGTAGGTAATGCCATGTAGATGTGAGTGATCAATATGATGTGATTAGGGTCAAAGCAGGTTAGTGGATCTCTCGGTTAAGAGAATCGGCAAAAGACACATGAGGAGACAAATTGCGTTGGTTACAGGAGAAGAGGAACTGAAATGGAAACCTGCCTGGAACCCAATGTAAGCAACCGTAGAGGCTCTTTGTTCAGGTCCCGGTAGTATTTGTGAATAATGAATTCGGGGAGATGGATCCGAGAAGGATCGAGTCCGGATGTAAGCATGTGGCAAGTTAATTCGGTTGAGAATCGTCCATCAAAATTACAGCATTACGATATGTTTAATGATCCTTCTCGGTAAGCAGCATTGCCGTCCTCGTTCCGTGCCGTCTTTCATTGGGTAGTAGCGAAAGGCGGCCAACGTGGCCTGTTTGAATCAAAACATCAAATAGCGAAATTCTCCGATTCAAGGGTGAATAGATGCGGATTCTGAGACATATTCGACCGCTGTGGATGAAGCAAGGGTCGTTCGAGGCACACTTCCGCCGTGTCGTGACATAATGTCTTATATAACAAGATGACTCTTTCCAGATTGCTCGAGTATATAGGTAGCCTCGACACCTGCGTGACTATTGTCTTTCTCTTCCATCGATTAATAGCTCTGTGTTACTATCATTTGCGATTTTAGTCATTACCAACCTCCGGTCAAGAGTCCAGATCACATTCGCACTCTCAAAATCCATTCATCATGACTTGGTCCACTGCTCCTGCATCGTGGGTTGCAGCGAACGCCACACCCTCCGGAACCACCCATACGCACATCGCCATTGTGGGCGCGGGGCCACGTGGGACCAGTGTATTAGAACGTCTCGGCGCCTCTGCGCAGGAATTTCTCACACCGGACACACGGCTGACGGTCCACTTCATCGATCCATCGCCACCAGGACCTGGCCGCGTATGGCGCAGTGCGCAGTCGCCACAGCTGCTCATGAACACAGTGACGTCCCAGATGACTCTGTTTACTGATGAGAGCGTAGATTGCTCTGGGCCGATACTTCCAGGGCCTAGCCTGTATGAATGGGCACAGGAGTCAAAACTTCCGCTAGGGCCTGACGATTACTCCAGCCGTGCCCAATACGGCCGCTATCTGGAGTGGGTGTTCCGCGAAGTGGTGCATAGGACACCGCCAGAAGTCGAGATAGTAGTGCACAATGCTCGCGCGGTTCGCCTCGAAGATACATCTCACGGCCGCCAGACTATCACTCTCTCCACGGGCCGCACCTTATCCAGCCTTGCAGCCGTAGCCCTTGCCCAGGGCCATCTGCCCCTACATAAAGACCCCGTGCAGCGACAACTTGCTAGGCACGCTAAACAGCATGGCCTGTGCTACATTCAGCCTGCTAATCCGGCGGACGTCGACCTCGATTCTCTCGCCCCCGGTGAGCCAGTCCTCCTGCGTGGCCTTGGCCTCAACTTCTTTGACTACATGATCCTGTTGACAACGAGCCGCGGCGGACACTTCTCTCGCATTCCTAGTGGCGGCGGTCTGCGTTATCATCCTTCTGGCGATGAGCCTCGCCTGTACGCCGGCTCACGTCGCGGCGTCCCGCACCAAGCTCGCGGGGACAACGCGAAGGGAGCATTCGGCCGTCATATACCACTTGTCCTCACCAGCGAGGTGATCGATGGCTTTCACAAGCGCGCCAAGCATGGGGAAGTGCCTGACTTTTTGACCGAGATATGGCCGTTGATTGCAAAGGAGGTGGAAACCGTTTACTATGAGAACCTACTGAGGCGACAGCGGCACGGATCAGGCCAGCAAGATTTCCGGGACCGATTTCTCGCCACTCCACATGATAGCCCCGAAGAGGCTCGGCTGCTTGATGAATTCGGCATTTCAAAGGCCAAACGCTGGTCATGGGACCGTATTGAACGGCCGTACGGCGAGCAAAGCTTCGCTACAAAGACTGTCTGGCAAGATTGGCTGCTCACACATCTACGTCAAGATGTTCACCAGGCCAGGCTCGGGAATGCCAAGGGGCCTCTGAAAGCGGCCGAAGATGTGATGCGGGATCTGCGGAACGAGCTGCGGCTGATTGTGGATCACGGCGGATTGCCAGGTGCCTCACACCGCGATCATTTAGACCGCTGGTATACGCCTTTGAACGCGTTCCTATCGATTGGCCCACCTCGAGAGCGAGTGGAGCAAATGATCGCGCTGATAGAGGCGGGTGTACTGCATGTCCTTGGCCCCCAGATGAAGGTAGAACCAGATGACGGGGGGTGGCTAGCACATTCTCCTGACGTTCCGGGCTCCGCGGTCTGTGCTACGGCTCTCATAGAAGCTCGTCTACCGGAACCGGACCTCACTCAGACCGCTGACAAACTCCTTGGCAACCTTCTAAAGACGGGCGAGTGCCGCACGCATGCTCTTGATGGATATGAGACTGGAGGGTTAGATGTGACAGCCAGCCCGTACCATCTGATAGACTGTGAAGGTCGCGCGCATCTCAAACGTTTCGCTGTTGGGGTCCCAACTGAAGGAGTGCATTGGGTAACCGCAGCCGGCGTCAGACCGGGGGTCAACTCAGTCACACTTACAGATACGGATGCGGTGGCACGTGCCATGCTACATGAGGCTACTACCGAAACAGGATTCAAGAAAGTAACATCAGAGGCCGAGCCTTGGTAGCCGATTTGGAAGTTGCTGTCTCAAAAGTAGAAGCCTGGACGCAGTGTTCCTTTTCCAAATGGAAAGCCGTATCAAACCTTGTAAATTTAGAAAAGAGTCGTCATGATCGAAAGTATATAAGTCACGTGTGCTTTTCGAATGAGAAAATCTAACCAATCATCTGTGTTCACTTTCAGCGTCTCTCTATGAATGTCAAATGCCTGAAGCTTCAAGATTCATTTCCTGTGACCCGGCTGAGCGTAGGTCGAATGCGTTATAGAGGGGCATACTCTATCATTCCTTCGAACAGCTCGGTCTTAGGTGTGCTTCTGCTACAATCGGTCTATAAGCCTCTCGTAGAGTCGATGAGTCTTCAAGGCCTGAAGCGCGTACAGTTGGAGATGCATTTGCACAGCCAAGAGTTATGACTATGAATGTTTCAAGCTGCTGTAAACCCTGTCAACGGCTATCTCTGAGCTTGGCAATGCCTTTGGGAGACGGGACCGTTCGGAGTCTTGAAGTGCGAAAGTTGTTCTAACACGTGATTGGGCAAGGACTTTCGGCTTTTCCGACAGAACCTGATCCGATGCTTTAGGCCGCCCGTCACAGCTCAATCCCAAAACTCTGTATCTAATAAGTCCGGACAATGTCGCTGACCGTGGTCGAGCCACATATGTTCGGAGATGTTCGAAACTGTGGTGGCGATATCATGCTTTATGCACACGGGAATGACATGAATAGCGAGCAAATCCATCTGTCGGAGATTAATGCAACCTTTGACCACTAGTCGTTTCACCACTCCGGAAAGGCATTACATATTCGTCGTCACACGAGAATCTAGTGGCTAGCGTCATACTTTCCTCACCGTCTCTCTCTCATTCAATGCTGTGCCTTCGGATCTCGCACTGGCAAGCTCGCCGTCCGCGTGAGGCTCAGGCCCTGAATGCAGCACAGCTCTACAGACAGCCTCCTGTTCTTCGCATGAGATTGAGGTCCTCTCGGTCTAGGCCTCATCCATTGACATTTCGAAGGAATTTACTTCTCTCTCTCAACCACGGACCATACCTCCTGAACGCGAGAGGGATCGGAATCATGATTGCTGCCAAACAACCAAGTAATGTACAAGCCCACTGTACATCCAAATTGTGGAACATCTGTCTGGAAAAGAGCGGAAAGCCCGCAGCGACTGATGAACGGAGTATGATGTTGGCAGCGACCGTCGATGCAGCTCTTTTATATCTCAGTCAGCTTCACTGACTTGTATGTGCGAGGATTGAATGAAACTTACATGGGTAGATAGGCATCGACGAGATAGTTGAAGCATGGTAGAAAGACGCACAGCACCCCGAAACCTACAAAAATTCCTGCTACGATGGGTATCGCCCAATGGATTTCGGGTCTGAATCCAGTCCAACCGAACCTACACGCAAGGTAAATTGTCAGCGTCATGTCCCATAAGTCGTGGAAATGTGTGGTTACCCACCAGAAAATGCCGACTGCAAATACGGGCGCCCCAATGTAAGTAGGGACTAGACGCCATTCGGGGACAGGCACGTTCTTGTTTTCGGCTAGCTTCTTCACGTAGGTCGCTTGGCTTGACAGAATATAGCTGAGACCGAGCACTTGACCGATGAGAAGGCCAATGAAGGGAAGGCCACTGATTCCTTGAGCAAAGCCATAGATCTCTTCAAAGACATAGGGGTAAGCCTCTAGGAGACAGTAGACTAGTCCGTAGATAAAGGACATGTAGAGTGACACGAGGAGGACTATTGGCTCGGTGATCAACATTTTCAAGGGTCGAGTGAAGTACTTGTCGACCAGTTCTTCTGGATCCACTTCGACTCTATCCTGCTGGGCGTGAATGCTCCAGTTACCTGTCTGACGGCGCAGTGCAGCGGCTTTCGCTGCAAGTATGCATGGCGCATAAGTTTCTCGTAAGAAGAAGACCGAAATAGCGCCGTTTGCGAAACTTAGAAATGCTGGGATATAGAACGTCCATCGCCAGCCCAACGAGCTGGTAACAATGAAACCACCCACAAATGGCGCCGTGAAGGGGCCACCGAAGACTGTCAACGCGTAGAGTGAAATTGCCACGCCTCGATAGGTGTTGTCATAGATATCCGACAGCACGCCGGGGACCACGGTCAACTGGCTTGCGCCGCACATCCCAGCAAAAAACCGACATATGATCAACGTCTGAACATCCTTTGCCACAGCAGATGCGATGGTGAAGATGCCACCAGTCAACATGGCAAGTGTCAGCGGCCACTTTCGTCCTCGCAGCTCAGACCAGGGAGCCCAGATCAGAGGACCGGATGCAAAGCCAAGTACGTAGAGAGTGGTTCCCAGTGTTCCAACAACTGGTCCAATGCCAAACTCTTTGCTGGCACTGTTGATCGCGGGGGCGAAGATGGCGCTATTGAATGAAACAATGAAAGTGCCACTGCAGACCAGGATGGAAGTGAAAAGCCTGATTTAGAAGATGATTCATCAGCATCTTGACACTTAAAGCTCACAGTAGGAACTGTCGTACTTGGTAGAGCGCTTCAAGTTGTAGGGATGTCTGGCATCTGTCATTCCATCAAACTCGACTGCGTAGTCTTCGGGGTGGGGAAGAAGTGGTGGGATGGCTTTGCCCATCCCCATGGACAATTTTTCGTTCATTGTCGCTCGGCCAGCCCATGCATCAGACTGGAAAGCAGGCAATGATGCTTGACACACTTTTAGGAATCTAAAGCAGCACGAGTACAAACTTCATGCCTTTTTGTACACGAGCATCCAGTCTCAGAGCGGGTCAATGCAGGTACCTTCGCAAGATTTATGCATCTAGTGATCTCGGAGAAAGCGCACGTGTCTGGAAGGCAAAAATTCTCCTTTGTCGAAACGCATTATGTCAGAGTGCTCGGTTCTTCGGTGTATGACGGGATTCCCGGTTGCTTGGTCATTCCCCGAATTCGAGGAACCGCCTGACCCGCAATTGCCGTAGTGCAACCAATGGGCTTGAGTCAGACTTATGACGAAGTGAAGCTACCCAGATACAGATTGGGATGATTGATACACCTGTTCATTGCAAAGAAGGCCATTCAGACCCACTTAGCAGAGAGGAGCCATCAGCCACATTCGCATTTAAGAACTGATCAAGGTCATCTCTCTGTAGCCCTGGCAAATCAGAGACCAGCGCCCCAAGCCACGAATAATCTTCAGCGCTAGGACTAAATTGCGGCGTTGAAGTAATTTGCCGTTCTGGCTGTTGGGTATTGAGGGCTTCCCCAAGAGTTGAGACATCATCCTTCCTACGCTGCTGATGTAGTCGAACCAACAGACAAGCCGCACTGTACGCCTGCCTCATCGTTTCTGTATCGTATGTCGAAGCAACCAGGCTCAGGGTCTGCATTGCCGCTGGCAGGATGGAAAGCGAGCAGCGTGTATCCAACACAAGGAGAACGCAGATGATCTGAAATGGCACGTTCGCAACTTGGTGCCATGGGGAACACTCCATGACCATGCTGCGAGCACAGCCAAGTCCCTTCTTCAGAAGGGCTAGCACCCGATCTATCAGATCGGGTGAGATGTCAAGTTTGGAGGTATGAAGGCGTCGAAGGATGCAAAGCATGAGGTTACATTGCGCAAGAACTGATGGCGGTTGGGAGTGATTCCCCTCCAGGATCTTGGAGACTGTGGATGTAAGATCCATCTCATCTCTTGATCTGCCTGGATCCAGACTAACCGATACTGGTAAGAGACCCAGGATTTCAGCTGTGTAGTCACCCGGCTTTGGTAATGGCAGTAAGGGCAAATCAGTGCTATGAAACGCAACTCGGGAGAGACCCAGGTCGAAAGAAGTCCACGCATTCAGATGATGTGCGAGTCCCACAAGCCTCCCTTTAAGATCTGGGTCGCATTGTGCGCTTGGTAGGAGGTCCGAATGCGACTCTGGATGAAGCCCTGAAGCCTCGACAAGATGCATTAAGGTGGAGCTGGCTATCCATGTTGAATGTGGAGAATCGGTCATGCGAAGATAGATCAAACGGAGCGTCCAGCCAGTCAGAAGATCGATAGACGGAGGACCAAAGAGATGGTAATTGTCAAGACTTGACCAAGCCGAGCGAACGAGGTGAGATTCGGTGACTGTGGCGTTTCGTTGGGAAAAGAGGCATCCAAGAGCGGCGACACCACCTAATGTACTATCGTATATGCTTGGTGTAAGAGGCGATTTCCAGCGTGTGTCTAACCGTTGGAGAAATTCACCTTCATCGACAAAGCCATAGCATGGGGCCAGCTTATCGAAGTAGACCTGAGCCAAGGACCTCATGTGCTCGGGTGAAGTGATTTGAGTGATAGGCAATGCAAAAGCGCCATCATTCTCATAGGATAATCTTCTCGATCCAATGTTGAACGCAAAAAGACTGATCTTGGGAGCTTGCGTAGGATCAATCTTGAGTCCCAACCTTCTGACGAAGGCTGCTCCGGAGTTGGCTTCTAGACGTTGCACCAGTCCGCATTGGTCAGACTCGAGAGTGTTCGGTGCAAGGGTTGGTTTGGCTGGGGGAGTTGGCGTCGCAGGTTTCCGTGCAGCAGCATAGTAGCAAACATAACCCCATTTCGTACAAGTGCTGCATGGGTCAAGCCCGTCGCACTTTCTCTTGCGCTCTCGACAGGGTTTACAGGCCAAGCGGGAACGTTTCCGTTGAGACGCATTAGTCGAATCCATCCTCAAGGACAGTATTGCCGCTTGAGAATCAGTGGTGGACGCAGAAGTGGAAATGGCGGGATGTTTTCGTACTCGCCCCTAGCCGCTTTAGCGTGGCAGTCGGCTATTGCGGGTTTAGGTAAACAAATTAGCGCGTCTTTAGAGCGGCAACTTTGGCGGGCCGACAAACCGAAAATGACAGGCTGACCTTCCCCTTGCTCGACCGTAATGTTCTTTCCTTGAATCTAACATGGGGAGGGAAACCTCTTTCCATCGACCTCATGGCTGCAAAACTGTTGTCGCGCTATCCTTGGACATCTGGCCCCTTCATTGTCAGTGCTCCAATGCGCGTAATGTCTGGGCCCAAATTAGCCAGTGCCGTGTCTTTTGCGAACGGTCTGGGATTCATCGGGCCTGGAGCCAAACCGCAGGACATGAAAGTTGATCTTGAAGAAGCAACCACGCTAGTAAACAAAGCTCGCAATTCCTCGTCTGCTCTTCTCCCAGTCGGTGTCGGTTACCAGCTATGGGGAGACGACGTCGACGTGGCTGCCGCCGACGTTGAGAGGTTCAGGCCTTGTGCTGCCTGGCTGTACGCACCTCGAGAAGGTCCTAAAGGGTTCGAAGACTGGTCTCGTAGAATCCGTCGTGCATCTCCTGAAACCCAAATCTGGATTCAAATTGGCACACTGAGAGAGGCGAAAGATCTGCTGACAAGCTCCGAAGAACCCGATGTCGTAGTTGTCCAGGGAGCGGAATCAGGTGGCCACGGTCGGGCCGACGATGGCATGGGTCTTCTGACATTGTTTCCAGAAGTTTCGGATGCAATGGCAAGTAGCCGAGTTCCTCTTCTAGCTGCAGGAGGTATTGTCGACGGACGTGGCGTTGCAGCAGCTCTGGCTTTGGGCGCCGCAGGTTCCGCAATGGGCACCCGATTTCTGGCTGCCACTGAAGCACGCATCAGCCGGGGATATCAGAATGCGATTCTACGTGCCTCCGATGGTGCCGTGAATACAACAAGGACTTTGCTTTACAATCATCTCAGGGGCACTTTCGGTTGGCCGCCAGGATACAGTCCGAGGACAATTATCAACAAGTCATTTGTGGAGCAGCAGGCAGGCAGTGACTTTGACGAACTCAAAAGACGCCATGACGAGGCTCAAAAGATGGGCGACAGTGGCTGGGGACCGGAGGGCAGGCTTGCCACCTATGCCGGAGCTTCTGTGGGACTTATTCATGAAGTCGCAGATGCAGGTGATATTGTCCGAAGCGTGCAGAAGGATGCCTTGAAGAGACTTCAGTCGCTGAAGCCGAAGATAAACGGACGTAAAATAATTGATGTAAATAATCAGACAGTGGAACACAGATCATGTAAGTACAGGATGTAAGTTTGAAAGAAACACAAAGTAGACAAAGAACTCCAGAACAACTCTAAGCTGGTCTTATCATTTTCAATGTTTATATTGACAGATAGATTATCTTCAAACTTTCATGGTTAGATTGAATCCTACACTCAGAAGGTTTGTTACCTTACATAATTGAGAGTATTCTTAGAAACCGGGAAGAATCCACGTACCCTCGAAGGAAGCCGCACGGCGACCGAACGGAACACATCCATCGGCCGCACTCGCTCACGCTGACATGACGTCTCGCTCGCCTTCGTCCAGGACATCAATCTGATAGTATGCGGGACCATGATCAAACGACCTTAATAAAGACACTCTCAAAACCATTCCATTCCCCCACACATCTAACTACCCATCATGTCCACGAATCCAGAAACTAGCAATCAACTCTTCGAAGAAGGCGTAAAAGTTCGTCGAGCTGTCCTAGGCGACGAGTACGTGGACAAGGCGCTGCAAAATGCAAGCTCGTACTCGCGACCTGGACAGGAACTCATCACGGAGTGGGCTTGGGGAAATGTTTGGAGGCGGCCGGGTCTGGATTGGAAGCAGCGGAGTCTTTTGAGTAAGTGAAGCTTCTGAATTGCATCATTGTGTCTCGTCACCCTGGGCGTGCTTTCATCTAGAGCCGTGTGGTGGAGGTAGCGCGATCATCTGCTTGATTAGAATCTGAGGCAATATTTGCTGACCAAGACTTGGAAGACATGGGCATAACAATCGCCCAGAGAGCGTGGCATGAGCTAGAATTGCATACGAGAGGCGCGATCAACAACGGTCTCTCAGAGGTCGAGATCAGGGAGGCGGTGCTGCAGTCGATGGTTTATTGTGGCACGCCGGCCGGTCTTGAAGCGATTCAGGTTACGGAGAAGACGATCAATGAGATGGTGGAGAGGGGCGAGTATAAGCGACCAGAGGCCTGAATACGTGTTCTAGAATGCTTCACGACATGCGCAATTTCCCGTGGTTAGGGGATTTGAGATTGGTTGTGAGAAGGCAATTTCTTGTAATCCGCTTCACTGTTAGGCTTCAGAAGAATTTCTCTGTACTGTGATCTGGCCATGATGCTTTTGCGATAGTAATGAGAAGTCGAATGAGCTTCTGATAGCTTTATAGCGAGTCATTTCATAAAGATCATGCGCTGTGAGAGATATTCTCGTATAGTGTTAAAATTAGACCCGATGTCTCTGCTTTCCACCTTCCCACTGATATAATATTGCAATTATCTTTAATAGCTTGAGATGGCACATCTCACAGCCAACGCGATGAAAAGCGACTCTTGCAGCCCTGTCAAGCGCTAGAGAAGGCCTTCATCAACGGTCACTTTAATACTTACAAGGTTCAAATCTTCTGTGGATAGCTTGAGAGGGCAGACATAAGGAATGACTGGATGATAGTAGTCGCTTGCAGCTCTCATGGCTAGCTTGGTGGTTTCAAGGATTGTCGGGCGGCAGTGAGGCAAGTAAGACAAACGGAAAATGCTGAGAAGTTCTTTGCTCTTTAAGACGAATAAACTCCTTTGCTCAACGAACACCAAATGAAGACGTACAACACTGAGATTCAGGCTTCAGTCATTATCGAACCGACCGTAATTGAATTAGTTGAGGCTTAGCATAGTCACGTCTTGTTCAGCTTCTCCACAGAGAGAATCGGAATTTCATGGGAATTCTGAAGCGTCCTGTCACCATCAGAACAGCACTAGCGATTCTCCCTATCTTTACTTCATCGCTCCTAGTTCCTTTCTCGCAAACACACACCAACTAAGCATCCCCGTCCGCACCACCAGGGATACTAACCGTAGCCACCAGCGTACCCGGAGCGCCTCCACCACACGTACTCTGCGTCGGACAGCAAAGATACTCGAACCACCCCGGAGCCGGCGCGTATGGCAGTGAGACACCATGTCGTGGTGTTCCTTCGGGGTAATCTGGACCTACACACGCAAGCAGATCAGCATCAGAGGAGCGATAGGACTGTGGCGCTATTGAAGGCGGGTGACATACATCCAGCCGGTTTACCCTTTCCCTGTGGTTTGGGTTGGTATAATTTGTAGAGCTGGCAGTCGGGACATTCGCTTTGTCGAGGATTGAGTATGTTGCTTGGCGCGCAATGAACGGAGATGGAGAGCAGTGCAAGAGCGTAGGTGAGCTTTGATTGGACGGTGGGAGATTTCATTGTGAGAGAGTGAGAGAGAAAGGCGAGGTGTTTTAAGTTGTCGGCGGTGTGAGAAAGCTGGGGTAGGAGTTGTTGCTGATGCTAAGATTGAACAGAGGGCAATGGCAGGCAGGTTGAGGATGCGATGCGTTGCGGGCTATCTGTCACTTTATACACCCCCAATTGTTGAACGATAGTTCAATGACTGAGGGTCAGTCTGTTTCGGTACGATCGAGTTTCGGGCTCCTGGGCAAGTAATTCTTTTTATAGGAATATTGAAACAGGGGCAAAACCGTGGATGTTTGACCTAAAAGCGCTTTTCGCAGCAGTCTGCATCAAATCAAGACAATCTAGCACACGCCTTAACCAATCCCTCTTTGGCTATAACATGAGGTCAACCCAGGCTCGAAAGCTTCAGAACACACCGAAACATGTAGCTGCGGCTTCGAACATTTCTGCAACAACGAACAAAATGATGGACCAAAAGGATTTAGGATAGATATCGGCAACACTTCCCTGCTACAGCTGAAAGAGCAAGCTTAATACTGAAGACATAACAGAAGCAACTCGGAAAGATTTGCGACGCATATCCGTATGGCTTAAGACCAAGGCAGACAAGCTTCTGAGTAGCGAATAGTAGTAGCTATACACTTACAGATGAGTGAAGACTAAGGCGTCAGTTCCTCAGTGCGGACTGATGTTTCATTTGTCACTGTCAAGGATTCTATTGCTGGGCGATCGGAGCAATCACTCGTCCTACGCGAAGACTTTTCCGCAACATTCTTGCGCATCCTACCTTTAGTCCCGCGCTTCGATTTGGAACCTCCGGTTGCCACTTGAGGGGCTTCCCTAACCCACCTTGCTACGGCGTCTGCTCTACCGCTTGTGGAAGGATGTTCTTTGGCATACTCCTGAGCCCACCTTTGATCCTCTTCATTGATGGCTGATGGTTCACGGTCTAGCATGCCGTCTTCCTCACGGGTGTTGGCTTGGACTGCAGCCTGGAAGCTGGCTTCATCGTGCACTCTCTCATCAGCTAAAGCTTCCATAATAGCCTCATGCCGTCGTTGTTCGCGAACTTGCTCTGGAGTCTTCTCGTGTTTAGGCGCGCCATCCTGCTGGGGTAGTACGGGCGGCGTACAAAGACTCTCCCAGGACTGCGTTAGACCTATCCAGTTCTTAGTCTTCTGGACAATCTGTAACCAATCTGATCGACTCGGAGATCTAGCTGCGAGGAATATAGGGTATCCATCACAGATGCGAGCTAGTCGGGCAACCATGTGAGCGTGACGAAGAATCTGCTTTGGCGGACTCTGGATCAGTGAATGGCAAAGGAGGACGGAATGAAGGGCATCGATTAGTAAGGGATGGTAAGTCATGATCTCGTCCTGCTCTAGAGCAGAGTAATGCATTTCGTTCTCCCGTTGACGAGCGGCTGCTTGACGCGTTATCAGCGCATTTTCCGCCGATGGATAGGGAGGAATATCCGTTGGCGGCGAGGAACAGAAGAGCACTGATGCTGGATATAGTTTCGTGGTACGGAGGAGAAAGTCTGTTTTGGACGGACTAGCTCCTACATTCCCCGGTGGTCGTCCCTGTCCTTCGGCTTGAACAAGATCTTTGACAATGCTCGAGTCGCTGTTCACGTGGTCCTGCTTTCCCTTAGATTCAGCAGGCTCTTCTTCGGATGAGTTGCTGCTGCTTTCGGTTGGAAGGCCTATTGCTCTCCGCTTTGGTACTTCACTGTATGACTCTAAAGTTGAAAGCGCGGTATATTCGAAGTGAGAAAGAAACTCAAGGTAGTCCCTGAGGGCGCGTTTTGCATTGGTCTTCACCAATCGCTGAAACTCTAGTCGACGCTGTTCTGCCTCTAAGGAAGCTTCGCTCCCATTGAGACTTGACTCCATCGGAGAAGCCTCGCCCGTATCCGAGTCAAGTGCCGTATGGACGCTTTGACAGGCCAGAGTCAGATACACGCCAGCACGATGGAAGAGTAATTGAGGCTCCATGCTGCTCAACCGCTCCACTTCATCTCTGATTGCCGCTAGGTCTGGCTCTTGCCTTCTGTGACCCTTCCGTACGCCCTCTACTACAGTTGACGAGTCAGCTGGTCGACTTCGGATACCGTGCAAGGGCGCGACACTGCGATAGATTCGAAGAGCTTGCGTCAGATCAGTCAATGCACCCTGATAATCCTCCATGAAAAGCTTGGTGACGGCTCTCGTCCTGAGTGGTGCAGCTTCGGTTGGCTGATTTCGGATTATTTCATCCAGTGCTTGGAGACTCGTACATTGTGCAAGCATTCTCGAAGGAATCTTTTCGTGAAAGAAATGAACATATTTGGCGTGACAGTTCTCTGAATTACGTTGTATAACATGGCTGGCAACCTCTTCTAAAGATGAAGTGCCTTGCATCGTAGCTACACTAGCAGCGACCTCGTCCAGACAGTATGCCTGTGCAAGCTTTTGCGTTGCATGCTCTCTCATCCGATGTTTACGCTCTCTGCTAAGCTTTATATTTGCTCCACTGCTACCGCCAAAACCCAGCGCTGCAGCGCTACCTTGAAACCCATTGTTCGAGTTGAGGGAGCCGCCAGAAGCCGTGCCAGTCGCTGCTCTGACAGAGAGGTCTGTAGCCTCGTCGATAAGGCGACGAATTTTGACCATGTCAAAGAAGACTGCAGGGTCAATGGGCCGGGGACGGGGCGCATTGTAGTTGCTGTATGCTAAGGACTCTAGGATTTCAGGAGGTAATTGGAGCCATGGTCCATGGAAGCAGGAGATATCTGTATATGTGTAAGTCTGAGACTGAAGAATGAGCGATTGCCATACATCTCCAGTGTTTGTTGCGACAGATGATTAGGGCGGAGGTTGAGGGTTCAACAGCTTTTGCCTCGCCACTAATTGGAGCCTGAGCAGACTGCATTTGCTTCGTCGATGCAGAAGATATCTCTGTCTCACTGACCGCATTCTTGGTTTTGCCTCCGTTGCCAGGCTTCTTCTTCGTCATTGCTGGACTCCTCGATCGTGCCAATTCTCAGAAAGTAGCAAGCGTGGCCAGGACACCTGTAGTGGGCTGCGATAAGTGCCCGTTCGTCGACACGGGACAAACACGCAAGCGAATACTCGTACAAGGCAAACAATGATCTAACGCCTGAAATTGGCCAGTCTTTCAATTATGGACTAAGATATGTGGTAAGATGGATAAATTTGCTGCACGCGTTTTGGTGCATCAGACCAGCGAACCTTAAACTTCGCCTAGGGCCGGCTGCAAGCTTCAGGGGCTCACGCTAAGAAGGCGTGCTTGTGACTCCAAAAGTTAGGGGCTCCAGCCCAAAATGAGCCCCTAATACTCCTCACTTTCGGCAGGTTATTCGGGGAAGGCTCACAAAGTGACCAGTTTTGGCCGCGCTAGAAGCTACTCGCTCATGTAAGATTGATATGGTGCTATTAACAGGGCTCAGGCTTGCCTTTACCTCATCACTGCCCTGCTTTTCGCCCCCTACACCTCAGTGCCACTGCTTCACTTCCAAGAAAGTGAAACTCATGGCCACCGGAGCTTCGGGAGAGCATTGCCGTTACGGCCTGCAGGCGCTCAGAAGTATCTGTAAGATCATCATCGCCCATCGCAACCAACTCTAAGCTGTCTCAGACACTCTCTGGGTACCCTTCTTCTTCCCGACTTCCATCTTGGCCGTTCTAGCTCCGAATTGGATTGCCCGTTTCTTCTCCTTTGCAGCCCCTCTAAGTCCCAACTGCCAGGCTAACAGCCGCAGGAGCATTTTGCTTGGATCGAGAGGCGGCATCTCCTCAACTGCTTGACCAAATCCGCATTTTTGAGAGACAGGTGTTTTAAGCGCCCACTTCACCACTTCTTCGTCAAGAAATGGATACCTTACCTCCTTGCCCCAATGCGATATGATACGATCATCCCGACCTAGGTTGCGTTCGCCAATACGGCGAAAATCTAACTCCAATTCTTCGGCAAGTCCTGCATGACCTTGACGATCAAATGCAGTCGCATGTCTTTGATAGCCACCAAACAGCTCGTCAGCTCCTAACCCAGATAGCAAAACCCTCGCAGGGGTTGCGTAAGCACTGTCATGGCCATGTTCTGACCGTATTGTTCCTTGGCCTCGACTGGCAAAATAGAGTGCACATCCTATTGATAGATCCATCTCTGTGTTGTGAGGGTGCAGCAATGTCATGATCGCGGGTCTGTGTACCTTAGTCTCTGAATAGGGTATGTCAATCGCGACGAAACGCCAGTATCTTGACGGACAGAGGTCACACAGCTCAATGTATGATGCTCGCCCAGTCACACGGTCGGGGCAGGCCTCGAAAGCAGACCCTGAGCTGTACGCTCCCTTGTTAAGTCTGATGGCTGCGTCGACTACCCGAGGGTTTTCGAATGCAACATTGAGAAGATCGATCTCAGTACCTGACGGTAGAATGTCATGAGCAATGCGGGCAATCAAAGTACAATCAAGGCCCCCTGAAAACAGGATAGCGACACGATTTCGGGTATTCGGTGACTGAGGTCCAATCGGAGTAGAGGACAAACGAAGGGAGAGAGACCCATTAAGCTCATGAGAGAGTTGTTGTATTGCTGGGGAAGATAGCGTCAACGCAGGCTGAGGTTGAGGATCTTTATTGAATGGCGGAAACGGTGATATCTAATGAGCATCATTGTAAGGAAGTCTCGTCCAGTGATTGATGACTTACATGTTCACATGTCGGCGAGCACGTTTTCTCAGATACGGGCCACGGTATCCTCACTGGTGGCCAATATCCATTCACCTTGGCCTCGGTGGACGTGCTGATAGTCTCAATCGAAGTTAGATCTAAGGCATAGATGCCGTTCGCATTCACTTCTTCGAAGCCACCGTCACCTTCATCACCAGACACGCTTGCAATCTCAAATAAACCAAGAGATGTCTGCCTGATCAGAAGAGACCTTCTACCCAAGCAGTCTCGCCCGTAGAACAAAATTCGATTCACGTTGTCATAGAATACAAATGCAAATGGGCCGGACACTTTACACAGAGTCCTCGATACGGCTAGACCAACGTGCGTGAACAAGTCGCCCTTTCTCATTTGCGAAGACGACTCCCCAATTCTCACGGCTGTAAGCAGGCGATGGCCGACGAGTTCTGCGTCATTTCCCTGCAAGATTTCACCATCGAATCTCCAAGCTTCGCCATTCCACAGGACGAATGAGTCTGAACTGTCACCATGGCCTCTGATGGGCTGTTTGACGATTGTGTCACCTCGAATAGAAAGCACACTGGAAACAGCAGTCAATGAAAAAGGGGAGTGTGTATCACTGTTTGAAGTCCCACTGGTAGAGATTGTTTGAAGGCTGTCGGGACCTCTTTTTCTCAACTGTTTCAACAAATGATCAGAAGGATGATTGGAAGAGGAGCGACCGCATGAAAGATAGATACCACACATACGAGGTGGTGCAGTTGGGTAGAGAAGATCCCTCGAGCGAGGTCACGAGTACGGTGAAGTTGCGGGCGGCTGCGGCGCGGCGCGTGAAGCCTGGAAGTTTGGCCCAAGTTTCAAGTTAGATAGCGCCTGTGACTTCAGAAGCTGTGAAATTCAACGCTTATACACTCCTATCCTGAGCTTACCTGTTTGCTTGGGATCACCAGTGATGCTTGAGATGTTTTGGGTACCACTCACGCTTCTTTGAAGCAAAACACCAAGTTCAACAACGATTCGTACATTTGTTCATCCGCACCATGAACGAAGAACGTGATAGTATTGGTAACGATCAGCTCAAACCCTCAACCCCCGGCGATGAGAGTGCCACGAATCCGGTGTTAGCTGCAGATACCTCGGGTTTGGACCCAAAAACTCAAAATGGCCTACAAGCCGAGGGTGAGAACAAGAAGGCATCCACCGAAAGCGGTCTGCAGCAGAGTGACAAGCCCCAAGAGCATGACAACGGTCTGAATGAAGGGAGAGCACAAGAAGAGGTGGCTGAAGATATGAAGAGCATGGCAATAAGCTCGCCCAACCAGACCTCCCCGCCATCTACAGCTAAGACGGATGGGCAACCACCCACAGAGGATGTGAAGCCTGAAGTATACCTAGACCCAACGCCTAAGACTCCGCGAACATCGTCGCCTTCTCGGACGTCAGACAGCCCGATAGAAGCGTCAGAGGAGAGCGGACCAACAGCGGAGATCAAAAATATCATGGACCAGTTTCAGGAGGCCGATGCCTACGAAGCTGAAGAGGCAAACTCAGGGTCTTTAGAGACCGACGGAAATGATATGGGAGCTTCACTACAACGCCCTCCTCGATACTCAAGTCTCGAACACTTGCAACCCCAGGGTGCGGCAAAGACTGGTGAGACCCTCATCGACTATTCTCCAGATGACCAAGATCAGGCATCCAGTTCCAAGCCATCAAGTGATACGAACATGACAGCACCTGTGCGCACATCTAGTCTGCCACAAAACAAGAGCTTGTCGGCAGCCGATCCAAATATCTCGTCTCCTCCTCTCTCGGCAGTCTCTTTACCCAAGGCCCTCCCACCTACACCCGACCCAGAACCCGATCTGCCCTTTGACTTTCATCGTTTTCTGGAGCAATTGCGTCACAGATCTGCAGATCCAGTAGCAAGGTATCTCCGTTCATTTCTGACTGAATTTGGCAAGAAGCAGTGGATGGCGCATGAGCAAGTAAAATTCATCCAAGACTTCTTAGCTTTCATTGCAAACAAGATGGCGCAATGTGAAGTGTGGAGAGGAGTCTCTGACGCGGAGTTCGACAATGCAAGGGAAGGCATGGAGAAATTAGTGATGAATAGGCTGTACTCTCAGACTTTCTCGCCTGCCATCAGTCCTCCAGCCACCGGCTCTATAGGCAGGGGTAAGAAGAAGAATATTGAGAAGTTGCTGGGATCTGGTCGACGGGGTCAGCATCAGGAAGACATTGAGCGCGATGATATTCTCAGCCAAAAGGTCAGGATCTACGGTTGGATCCAGGAAGAGCATCTGGATATCAAGTCTGTGGGACCTAGCGGCAAACGGTTATTAGATCTTGCACAACAAGGTACACTACATCTGATTGCCCTGGCTAATCGCGAACTGACACCAATCAGAGCTCTTGAAGATCAAGAACTACCGCGCCCCCCGAGACAAAATCATATGTGTCCTGAACTGCTGCAAGGTTATTTTCGGTAAGATTAGATGCATGGAACTCTATAATGTAAACACCGGCTAATGCAGGCAAGGCCTACTACGCAACTCCAAGAATTCAGACACATCTGCAGATGCTTTCGTACCACTGCTTATATTTGTGGTGCTGCATGCAAACCCCGAGCACCTAGTATCAAACGTTCAATACATACTAAGGTTTCGCAACCAGGACAAGCTTGGCGGTGAGGCAGGCTACTATCTTTCATCATTGGTGAGTACGATGTGATATGGATATGGAGCTTGGACTAACATATGCAAGATGGGTGCAGTCCAGTTCATTGAAAACCTGGATAGGACCTCTCTGACAATCTCGGACGATGAGTTCGAACGAGAGGTAGAAGCAGCGGTGTCCGCTATCGCTGAGCGTCATCAACAAGTTTCCGTACCTAATACTCCATCGTTTCAACCCACGAGCCACGTTCAGATCTCAGAGAAGGGCAGCCTTAGCCAGCCTGAAGTCGCAAGAAATTCTATTGAGGCAGACCGCCAAACACCTATAAGATTCCAAAGTAATTCTAACGTGAATAGCAGTCGGGAGGTGTCTGCAGAGGATGATCCTGTGAACGGAATCCTTAGATCCATTCAACGCCCATTATCAAGCATTGGCAAAATGTTTACCGATGAAACCCCTAATAAAGCTAATCTAGAGCCTCAAGCGATCAATGCTCCTCCGCAACCTCCGCGGAGGCTCTCACCTGCACTTTTTCAGCCGCCGCGTCGCAGCGACGAGCTCCAAAGACCTGATCCACCTTCTATTGCAGCTGAGAAGCTTAACGACAATCATGCGCGGGCGGTGAAAGCAGAAGACGCCGCTGCTCGACAAGCTAGCGCGGAAGCCGCTGAGGCTCAAAGGATACAGCAAGCGGAGCATAACAATGTTGTAGAGTAAGTTGCCTGAAGGCATAAATGGGGAGTAGCTGATAGGAATTAGGACACTGGCAGGCATGTTTCCGGATCTCGACAGAGATGTCATAGACGATGTTGTGAGAGTGAAGCAAGGAAGGTATGATTTGGATAATATTGTTCCAAGTTCGGCACTTACGCTTTCGAGTAGAGTTGGTCTGGCAGTAGACGCCTGTCTAGCACTTAATACCTGAAACTTTTCTTGAGCAAAGGATCATTTAGAACAACTGCAGTATGGAACACCTCATACTTCTTCCAGCGGGCTTGAGACGCTCTTTTCAGATGCTCTTTCACCGAGCAACTCGGGTCGTTCATCGCGACTTCCCCAACTCAAACAAGCGTAAGTATCATCGATCCTCCTCAAGCTTTACCACTCGATTGGAAGCACACAGCAGTCACCATGGTATGCATTCTTGGCTAAGCTTGCAAAGCATTATTAAACCTGATGAATCACATGCATCGGTTCCAGGCATACGTACTGCATTGGACTAAAGGAAATACATCAGGGAGGAAAAATCACGACTACCCAAAGCTGTGACTGCCCAAAGGCGCTGCTCCACCCCCAATACCAGCGACTCTCCTCCTCGTTCAATCGCAAGGCGACAGGCACAAAGAACGCGTGCAGTTTCCGTGGAGGCTTTCAAGCAACATCACCAGTACCTGTCTTCAACAAGAAGAGTCTGTCATGACCGCCAACTATCTGAGGATTTTGATTGTGCGGTTGTTGCTTTCGTCATGCTATGGCATTGAGTCTTTACATGATGCTAGTTTCAAGATAAGGTCTCCATGTTCGAAATTGGGGGAACAGTATCCAGCTATCACCCTGATGGATACATCTGCCGTTGCCGAAAACATTTTCGCCTCGACCATAACGAAGCGGCGTGGGAAACAACACGACTCATTAGGTTGTTATGAATCTTCAAGCTCGGATTGCAACGCGACCTTTATGCCTGGTTTTTACCTCCATCCACATCTCTTTAGCCCAAACCCTGATAGGGAGCATGAGACTATTGAGCCTGAATCACAATCTAGAGTCGGAGGAATTGGAAATCAATTCCAGAAACAGGAAAGAGAGCACGAGCAAGAGGAACGAGGAGCGAATACAGGGGGCCCGCCTGGTTCGCCAATATCCACACCTATTCCAGAGATCAATGCAACGACTCTCGGTGAGGATTTGCACAACTTCTTTTCGTTACACAATTGGTGCATGACTCACACCTGTAGCACTGGGAAGAAACACATTAAGCTATGCAACCGTACTCGGGATAAAGTGAAAGGAGAGGATAGGGTCGAGTTGAACTGGTGCTGCCCAGGCATAAACCACGATGAGCTTAAAAAGCATTGCAACGACCTCGAAGGAGACATTGCCAAGCAGCTTTACGTAGCCGTGGGGGCTTTGGGAGCGATGGTCTTGTTGTGTATGATACTCGTCATCATAGACCACGAGATGAGGCGGTGAAAGGGCGAGCTGAAACTGCAACCCAACTTTCGTTCTTGGGGGACCCTATCACCGTCTACTCTCGGATTTGAACTTTGACCTCTCCGACGTGACAAGCACTACCGGTATCTGGGCCCACCAAAGCAATTTTGCGTGTACTTGATGGCTGCCTTATCAAACCGACGGCCACAGATGCGGACAAAGCCAAATCAACATACTTTCTCTGTGGTCATCGTTCTTGTGGCTTCATTGAAGTAGTAGAGCTAGGCGATTGCGTGACTTTAAGCGAGGAGTCAAGCTAGATATTCCTACATCGCGTAATGAGGACAAAAGATTCTTCACAATGAGGTTGAGGATTTGATTTCATAGCCAATCTTCACCTCCTCCCATCCTCTCCTACTTCCCCTGTTAGCGCTTTTCCTGCACACAATGGCGACGTAGGTCCGCTCACCATTCCCTCTTACCCCGCCCCCGCTCCACTCCGCATACCCGCTTTCCCTCCCCATTCCACCAGTTCACTTACGGTTCCCCCTTTCTAGCAACGTAACATGGCACGCCTCCACCGTCACGCACCAAGAAAGGCAAACCCTCCGCAAACAAAAAGGTTTCACAATCTGGTTCACCGGCCTGTCCGCGTCGGGCAAATCCACCATCGCCAATGCGCTTGAACAGTATCTCCTGCAGAAGGGGTTGGCGGCATACAGACTTGATGGCGACAACATACGCTTTGGGCTGAACAAGGATTTGGGGTTCTCGGAGAAGGATAGGAATGAGAATATTAGGAGGATTGCTGAGGTGGGTTGCGACTCGTGGCTGCCAGACCATAGGTCTTCGTGGTCGTTACGCAAGCACCAGAACTATTTTTGTAAGGGGCAACGGATGGCTAAAGATAGTTCTTTCCACAGGTAGCCCTCCTCTTCTCCGACTCCTGCACAATAGCCCTCACATCCTTCATATCGCCCTACCGGTCCGACCGCGCCTCAGCACGCGCTCTGCACCTTGCCCGCGCGATCCCATTCATCGAAGTATATGTGCATGTACCTATTGAGGTTGCGGAGAGTAGGGATCCTAAGGGTTTGTATGCTAAGGCGAAGAAGGGGGAGATCAAAGAGTTTACGGGCGTGAGCGCGCCGTATGAGGAACCGGAGGACGCGGAGGTTGTGGTTAAGAGTGGGGAACAGAGTGTAGAGGAGGCGGTTGTGGGGATTGTGAAGGTGTTGGAGGGGAAGGGGTTGCTTGGGGAGGTGAAGGGAGAGGGCGTGGAGAAGTAGAGGGAGAGGTGAGGGGAGCGGTGGGTTGGAAAAGCATAACTCTCGACTTGAGCTTCTATTCATTGTATCTCGAATTCGTAGCAAACGTATGCTGAGTAGTCTCCTCCGTCGCCCATGTGCCCCGCTGCTTGCATGTCCGCGGACGTGGCCGAGTCATCTTTTATTATTCGTCCCTTCTTGTCTCTGCCGAAAGCGTTGCCGCCGAGGTGCGAGTAGGCGACGTCCAGCGATCCTTTCGCTTTTTTGACGAGTTTTGGTGAAGTTACCTGGGATGTCAGCTTCGTCCTATCCAGCGGTAACCAGGTCTTCACTTACCCTAACTAAGCCGCAGACGAATGATAGAGGAAGTCCGTATCTCAGTACGGTCTCCACGAACACCCTCAAAGCCAACACATGTATCCATGCCATCACGGCCTCGCCCCATGCCGTTCGACCAAGCCGTAATGCTTCGCTCCAGACTTTGCGCTCATCCTTCCTTGCCTTTTCCACCTCCTTCTGTTCTGCCTCTCTCCCCCCTTCTTTGAACTTGAAGTCTCGAGGTGTCCACTTGTGCTCTCTGCACTTATGTACGAATTCTTGACCATGCTTCTTGAATGATGTGACTGCATATAGGGAGAATTCGTCGTCTGAATCTATCAATTGTGCTGAGCGTGGTACAATCATCGGGGCTATGCCTTCGTAGGTCTTGATGAAGTCTTTAGTGAGTTGCTTAGGGACGGCGATAAGGTGGGTCTCGAGGTATTCGGAGTCTTGGATCATGGTAGAAGGATCAACGACATTGGAGAGAGACTTGTTGGAGAGGTTGCCCCTGGAACTTTCTGTTAGCTCGGGCTCCTAGGTGATACGCCATCGAATACACACGCACGTTTGCTTTCTTTCTAGTGTAGCGAGAGAGGTCTTGAGCTGGTTGTACTGATTGTATTTGTTTCTGACATCATTATCTATACTTTGTATTTCCTGATGTCCGAATAAGCACACAATCTGTGACGGTATAGATTGGCCATTGTCACCTTTTGCAGCGTATCTATAAGCTTGCCGAGCGGCTTGTCTGCTCTATACTTGACTTTGTTCCAGTGAAACGATTTGAGATAGGCATCGGCAGGCTCTAGAACCTATCAGAGTCGTACAATTGACTTGAAGCTTGCAAACCAACTGTCATTCACTGTCTTCATCTGAGTTATTCTTTCCTGGTCGCCATCGAGTATGGTTCTTATCGAGTCTCCAACCTTGCCTACAACCCCCTCGCAAGCTCCTTCAAGCTTTGACAAGTCATCTGCTTGCCCAACGAGAGCATCTAACGAGCCAATCTTGAACTCTGGTATGGGGAAGGGGAAGACGGATCCATAATCGGTCGTGACTGCAGAGCGAAGGGCCGTCAATGCCTCGTCATGGTCATTCGAAGGTGAGATGGTCGTCGGTAGGGAGACTAGAAGGTACTTGATGCCTTGTGACATCTTATTATCAAGGGTGATCAAGGCACTATGAGAGAGCTCCAAATCTATTTGCGACTCGCAACGAATACAACCTAAAATGGGACCGAATAGGTCTAGTTCAATGTCTTGGCACTTCAGCCCTATCGCAGGGAGTCCAAAACAGTCTGCGGATGAACCTGACTTTGCGCTTGCCGCCGACATGCACCAAATGTAACCAGCCCAGATCCTTCGCTCCCTTAGTCTTCGATCCAGCTTGTGCGTGCCCCATCCATCATATCAAAAGGCCGCCTTGGCATTACATCCATCCAATCAGCGCTTCATTTTTCCAGCATAGGGCTGTTGTCATGCACCATAAGATAATCCTCGATCAAGCTGAAAAATCATGTTTGCACTAAGCCGTCGTTTCAAAGGGGCTCTGAGCCGAACACCTAGCATTTGTTTCCTCATTCGTGTGATGAAAGCGCCTGCCCATCTTCGAACCTTCAATTTGCTGTGATGCTATATCAGTCGCTTCCAATTGATTGAAAGCAAAGTCATGTCGCTACATTATGTAGACGCGATCTCTATCCAAAGTTGGCCAAGTGACTATTTTCATCAACCTGCTATTCAATCACAGAATACCTTTGGATTTGAAACCGCCATGAGTCTTGAAGCTTGGACCCAATATCCTTTCAGGACAGACAATGTCGACTGGGTCTACGTATTCATGGAACGGTGTACGATAATATCAGATGACAGATACTCCTGTTTCGATCATTGCAACGACACCAATACAATGTTTTCAGATCTACTAACTTTGCACAATTGCGTGGTCGCAATGCTTTTGCCTAATGTTACTCAAGGAGAGGACCTCGCCTCGTCCTACAGTTCAACTGAGCCCATCGCTATCAACGCCGTGCAGAATGATACTGCTCTGGAGATTGAAACCAGTGTAATAGCATGCCTTGATGCTGCTTGTGACATGAATCCTGCCTGCCAAAAAAACAGGCAGGAGTACGACTATAGTTCCAGCAGTGTCTGGCGTTCTCAAAGGGGGACATACGTCACTAGTCTATGCGCTACTGTCACATCACAAGTCGACTCAGACGTTGGCGGCATTGGGGTTAGGTTTTGTGGCAACATCTCGGAATGCGGTAGGCTAACGCAATCAGGTATACATATCCTATTGGATCCAAATCGCAGTCGTCCTGATGGGGCTTCTCGGCATACTTATTTGTGAATTACTCTTACCCTACGTTCATGTCCTTGGCATTTACGGTCTCAAAACACTACCAAGATCAGACTACCTATCCATGGCTCAAAGAAGAGTCAGTAGGCTGGTCGGGGCATTGGCTGACTTTCATAAAGCACAATGCTTTTTCGTGATAGCTACCAATATTGGTGCAATCGTTGTCGCCAGAAGAGGAGGCTTCGAACCCGAGAGCCTGCAGCAAGTCTACAACAACTATATCTTTCTTCGTATCGTCGCCGTAAGCGGGTTTTTGCCTGTTTCCTTTACGCTGTTTCTGCTGCATCTGCTACACATGACATCGTGGTATCTAGTCATACTCTCTTGCACTAGCATTGGTCTTGCGATTGGAACACTTTCTGTACTTGGCGTCTTCACAGTATCACCGGATGACTACAGACTACTGCAGAAGCAAGCCTCGTCAGGTGGTCCAAACCAATGCGGAGGGTTTAAACCGTGGCTGTGGTGCTACGAGCCTGTTGATTACTCTACTCATTTCTACGATACCAGCATAGCCGGCCTGGATAAAGATGCTTACAGCATTTTAGCATTCTGTCTTGTTGTCGTAGCTGTAATGTTTGTGACGAAAGCCGGACGGGTAAACCACCAAGGTTTACGACGATTCCTTGAATTCTGTCGATCTCTAGTTCATGGCGTTCTTCGTTTACTTGGCCGCAATGCGATGACACATAGATTATTCAGAGCTTCAACCGACACAGCTCGCCTGCCAATGCATTACATGCACAAGATACTGAGTAATTGCGTTATTCAACCGCTACAGGGAGGATACAAACGGGTGCCGCCATCGTTTAAACGGCTCTTCTTCGCAGATCGTGTGAGAGAATACGCAAAGACAGTCGGCTATTACAGCTTCTTCTATCGTGTGGTTCAGATCTTGGCGAATGTCGTCTTTACCGTTATCTACGTTGTCTTTTTCATCCGCTTCATGCAAGAATTGGCTTGGTTTCACAAGAATGGAATCTACGACACATCGTGGACTTTTGGCCAGTTCGTCGCGATCTTTGTCTGGGCGCCTGCGCTAGTCGAATGGGTGCATCTGGAATGTACTGGGATGAGGCATGGAATGGATCATAGGCTGTATCCGCCATATCGTGTCATCGGTGAAGCAGATCACGCAAGTGTTACGAGCCTTGATACCGGAAACATGCACTCGGAGACGGTCCCTTTCCTCGAAGAGCGTGCTGGTGACACTAAGAGTCAAGAGAACGCTACGGAAAGCACGGGTTTCCCACTGCACCACAGAGACGTGAACCGAAGCACAGCTCGATATGAGGAACTTCGGCCATTAGCGCCAGTGAGACAGGATAATGACGCTCCATGGATAGGCATGGATTTTCAGACGCAAGGCAGCGGTATAGGGTACAATTACCCCCAATATCGGGACACAAGGCCATTAGCATCAGCGAGAGAAGAGAGCGATACACATTGGGCACTACCTCAGACACACCAACCGAGGTGGACATAGCCGTCTATCGATGTCAATAGACGCTCAAACCGTCAACGCTGATCCTCCTGCAGCAGTCCCCCCGAAATAATCAAATTCAGTGTGCTTAAAGAGGACCATAATGAGACATGGGATATGCAACGGCGCGTTGGATGGAAAAGGCCATATCCCGTCTTTGCAAGAGCTATAATCATCGCAGAAGTCAGAGGCAGCAGCAGCTCATCTTTTCTACTCCGGCCTCTTCGGCAATTGCATAGGCCAACAAGTGTAGACAGTAAGTGCCGCGATATAGAAGAGTCAACGGAAACCGTGTAGACAGCATGATAAGAAGTCGGTTCAACAGTACTAATTTAAGTGGCAGATAGCCTCCTCAAGCAGCAGCAGCAGCAGATCTTCGCAGATGCACCATGAGGACCTGCTAAGTGCACACAGAAATTTGATATGGATCTCTGAATGATGTATAAACCAACGCAAGTTCCCAACGCATCGTGAGAACCAGCAATGTGGGCTTTCAGAATGTGTGCTACCAAATAAGAGATCATCTTGGCCCGCTAAGACTGCATGCAGTCCCATCATCTAGCTGAAAATGGGAAGGTCAATTTCAGCCTTGTTGATGGCCGCTCGATAACGGGAAGGCAACAGCTGGCATCACTTCAGATAGAATCTAGCTTTCCTGAGGCTTTCTCTATGAGCGCGTGCCATGACGGACCCACTGAGCATCGTTGTTGGTGTCACGGGTATCGCCACCGCGACACTCCAGTCCTCGAAAACTTTATTCGAGCTGGTGAGAGCTATCAAAGGTTGTTCAGAGGAAGTGAAAGGTGTCTTTAAAGATGTCCATACGTTGTATTCCATTACATATTCTTTGAATGCCATTCTAAAAGAAAGAGCCGTCCTGAATGCCATCAGTAACGATGAGGCTCTACTTGAAACGCTCACGAACCTCTTCGACCCTCTTTCCAACTGTCAAGCAATATTAGGGCAGATCATGCTGAAGATACAGCGAAACGTTAGGGCTAGCTCTGATGGCAACGGGTATTACATGAACTTGAAATGGGCTCTTCTCACCAAAGACGATGTCAAGACCCTGAAGATTCGCCTTGAGGCCGCGAAGGCTACCATGAACAGTGCACTAGGTGCCCTTACTATGTATGTAATAACTGTAATCATGATCTTCCTTTTGCATGCTGACAAAGTCAAGGTTTTGTAACATACGCTCTTTAGCTGCCACTGAACATCTTGCAGCTCGAATTACTAATCAGAAGAAGATGCCCGAAATTATCTGCACAGAGACTAGACCTATCGCACTCCAAAGTAGCCATAGTGGGGGGGGCGCCAATTGAGCCAATTCAGTCTTTGCTAGACGCCATACCAGCCTTCATGGATCGGACCCAGTCGACCTTGAAGTCAGAAAATCGTTCGCTCCGTAGAGATCTTGCTCGCATCTATCAAGAGTTGGCCGAGAACCGTGCGCATATTAAGCAACTCAGTATAGCAATGGAAGCTCGAGGCTTGAGGAACCGCAGATCTTGCATGGCTCTTAGTAGGGACGCAAGTCCACATGAAGAGCTGGTGAGCCCTGTTACTGGATCTGATATTGACGACGAATCTTTGGCAGGCGATGTCTTCTTGGATTGCGTTTCAAGGTTCTCATTGATTTCGGAAGTCTCCCATTCGAGCCTTGATAGGCTCCAAACAAAGTTTTCAGGTTCAGCAGATTACTACTTCGAAACGAAGTCATCTTTTATCCGGAATTGTACATGACGAAAGGTCCTTTCAGCGAATCGGTGTTTGTATTCGCCATTTCGCGATCGGAGCAAACTCAGGGGAGACAGACGTACTTTCTCACTTACGCTGAGACACCTAGGCGCTGGCGAACAATTGTTATGTCAGTCATATGGCAGGGTACTCGCAATCAGCCCAATTTTTTACAGACCTCTCCATTCAAATTTGACGTAGCTCTCGGAAATCTGCCAGTAGAGATCGGAAAGCCCGTAAGTGTGCTACTGCCTGAGCTGAAGCTCTTCGATTCAACAACACGGCTCTCTCTGTCTTTAGAAGATAACAGTAAGGGTCAAATCCTGATCAAAGATGCCACAACCGCCAGAGACTCAGAAGAAGCCGAAAGGTCAGGTGAGGCTCGCATTCTGGACGATGTAGATGATTTGGGCTGTAGACAGTTCCTGGAATCCGAGGTTGTTGTAACATCGCGGGTCTTTTCTACTTGCTACCAGGTCTTGGTTGAGTCTCGCACTTGCATAGAACGAAAGGCTGCATTCGCGACTAGTGGAACGAAGCATGAGAATGGATACCGTGAATTTGTCGACGATCTGAAACTTTTGTGCTCAGTGCGTGGATGTATCGGGATCGCCGAAATTGTTGGCGTCGTCTCGATGACTCGAGACTGCATCTCAAAAGTTTCCTGTATGAAAGCCCGAGCCTTGGTAGTATCCATAGTATTTTGGAATGTGCCAAATCTAAATCAGAGTCCATACCATGGGCTATGCGGGCAGCCCGGTCAAGACAAATCATCGGCCATGTGGCAGACGTGCATAGGAAAGGGCTTGTTGTCGGCGGCAATTTCTTTCCACGTATGATCGGTATTAGAGCTGATGGGACAGCGTTCTTGACCGAGTTCAGGGCGTCTTCTCACCATCTCCAAGATAACAGGGGCCAATTGGCTCCAGAATTACGCAACGCCATCGAGACTAATATGAAAGCGCCGGAAACGCAAGTTACGTTTCGCGCAGACATCTTCCATTTGTCATCAATTCTGTGGATACTAGCAGAAGAGATCACCAACCGAATAGGTAGCCTCTTCTGTGCAAAATTTGGATGTACCAAATATCCTAGATCTACGTGTACCGCAGATCACCGGAATCCCGTGGAGCTACCACCCTGTATTACAGTCGTCCCCTCGTATTTCAACGACATGATCCGAAGATCCCGCTTTCGAGACCCAAAACTAAGACCCACAGCTCATCAATTATTGGAAACTATATCCGATAATATGGAATGTCTATTGACTCCTGTTGAGACGAAGCACCTCATGACTGCGTTTTCCGCCCCAGACACGCCGGTTACAACTTGCGACGAATGCAGTGCGACAACGCCAAGTCTTCATTACCATTGCAATATCTGCAATGAGAATGACTTCGATCTATGTCCAACCTGTTTTGCGAGCGGCTTTCGGTGTTTGGACCCGCAACACCACATGAGGAAGGTGACACTAAGGAACGGCTCCTATATAGAACTTGCAACCAATGAGGATACTGTCCCAAGTGAGAATTAGTTGCACGATATTGTCTTTTTAGTATCGTGCTCAAAGCTGTGTTTGACCTATTGACACGGTTACAAAGATTCGCACATCTTCCCAGTGGAAAGTAGACAGTACGGCGGCAATTAGACTAAATTCTATGCAGGTTGACCACATATCATCATCTGTCAATACCTTGCTATAGTAAAGATCAGGGCTCTAGATCTCCGTGAACGAGCTTTAACCAGACCGAGGTCCTCTAGATGTACCAAATAATCTGTTTGCTTCTTACAGGAATCTCATGTAGAGCTTCTGTGCTTCAAATTCGGATGTAAGTCCGAGCAATTTATCCAGTTTCTCTTGTCATTGGCAGTTGGGACGATATATATTAGGAGTAGAATGCCTTTAAAGGCATTACGGCCCTCTCTACTCAAGGTAATGGGATGTGTGGCGGCTGTCAGCCTATCAAGACTTGAGCGTCTGTTTTCTGATAGATCTCATTCTCACTGAGATTTCTATGCGTCCAGAGAATGTCCTCGTCCGCGCAAGAGAGAAAATGAGCGCTACTCATTTGAATTGATGGTCCAGTGACCGTTGCAAGAGAAGGTTCTTTGGGCACCGATCAAATTATTCGAGCGTCAGGGATTGAATTGAATGCATTTCCAATCGGATCATAATCCCCGTAAACTTTTTTGTCTGTACAAAGATCACGTCAGACGTCCTGGTAAGCATTGGTAAATGCAGACTTCAGTCTCGACATCTTGGAACTTCGACAAGACCTATTGTCGCCGCTTCAAAGCATAACAATCACTGATGAGCATATTTTGCACGGTAATGTAAGTTAGAACATCAAAGCGCACATGTTTATACCTGTGTCAAAGCTGACTTACAAATAAGGAAGCTGCTCAGCGAGGATCAACAACTGGAAATCCTAGCTCTCAACTGGGACATAACACCATTTTGTGTGGTCAAGGCATTCTACAAACCTATCAGCGACCCCATTGATTTCTCGGCTATTTACTGAGCTCACGATGCTACTTGTCAACCGTGGCCAGAACTTTGCAGGGACTTGCTTTGTTTGGCTGTGCGATATTATCTACATTCGTTGCATCAAATCATTCTTTCCTGGTAGAATTTTTCTCCCTAGTTCGATCCTTGTGGTTCTTCTCCTACCTTAAGGTCTCTGCTCAGGCATGTTGGCCTTATCAAGACTTCGCTTTTTCCATATGGACCTCCGCTAACGCTCAAACAGTACCCGACATTGCATGTCCCGTAACTCACGAAGTCAGACGAGACAAGAAAAGGAAAGCGAGGGATCTTGTGTATAAGCAGTGAAAACGTTTCATAAGGACTGCAGTGTGACATTGGGCGCCTGCCCTGTCACGAATGTTGGCTAGGAATGGGAAAAACCTGCTACTAGGTAGCAGGAGGTAGTTTTACCAATGGGCGATGTGAGAACGTGACACGGTGCGTGCACACGGGGCATGACCATTTGCAAGCTGTTGCGCTCTGGAGGCAAACCCTTATGATTACACTTTATATCACATCCAGATGAGCCTTATCACATTCAACCTCAGATGGATCCTGAATCTAAACAAGATAGGCGCATTTTTCGAAAGACTCCAGTCTTCCAGTTGATCCACGAGCTAAGCGCGCAAAATATCGTCATGGTGAAACGCTGCATATCTTTGGCCTTTGAAATCTCTGCCAACAAGCTTTTGAAACTACAATATTCATTGCAGTTTACTTCAAAGCAGTCGGAACTTGTATCCAAGACACAAACAAATTGATGGATGAAACTAGGGCTCGACCTGCAAGTCAATTAAAGCCTTATCATCGAATGAATTTCATATGCTCTCTATTTCTTTCCACAATCGACATTCGATGAGTAAGTTCCCGGTCTCGGTGCGCAGTCTCGCACGATGCTACTCCATCGTGAAGACCCAGCAGAGCTCACCGTATTGGGGGTGATGCTCAACGCTTCAAATTCCAGCCGTTGATGACATGTACTTTTCACGTGCTAACAGCTTGACCATCGAACTGGCTATCCTGCTGCGTGGTTCTGTACCTGGCTCCTTTCGCGGCTTGATTCTATCAAAGCTTCCGTTCACCAGGTCATGGGAATCAGGAAAACGATAACTAAAACCAAACGACATGAAATCCTTCTTGTGATGGGAACGTTTCAAACAACCACATTTGATTGATTATCTCTCTCGAAACGCAGGGGTAACCCGGACAGTAGGACACAGGAATCGTACAATTATGCTGAGCAGTCAAGATATACTTTCGTTTGAGGTAAATAATCATGTCGCAAGCTGCTCAATGGATGGTGGACACTGGAGGAAAATTTTCCCAATTCACAGGGCTGTCGTCGATGGTGCGATGGATGTCTTTGGGGAGATCCCAAAAGGCTGACTCAATTGCTTAGCTATGCCTAAAGGGACCCTAAGCCTTTAAGTGCGTAGCTTGAATAATAAGTAACGTCACTCTAGTGATCAGCAAGTCTTGGTTTCTGTCCGATAAGCAATGTCTTGAGGAGTTTGTTGTCAATGCTGACCTCGAGATCTCTATAGGCTGAATCGCACCGCATGTCTGCATGGGCAAAGACCGCAAAGATCTCAGTCATACTATCTGAAGGCACATCCAAGACGTACTTCCTAAAGGTAGTTTGGGGTACCTTGCCACTTGACCACAACACACGCTAATTGGAGGCTGCCAATGCACAGTGTGCAACAGACTCAAGTGCACGCACTATGTGTGAAGGTGAACACGACTCCGCATCGGCCATCAATGCCGCCATAACGGACATTGTGCCAAAGCCAGCCGCATAGGACATGTACCGTCATAAAGAGTCGCAAATATACTTTTCTTTGGCTGATTTCCATGACCTAGGTCTCTCCAGGCTTCAGAGCCAGAGCAATTCTCGGCTCAGATTGCAAGGCTTCATTGCAATGGACCTCTCCAAATGGATTGTTTGAATTTCATGTCCCAACAGTGTGTGGACGGCTAGAACGTGCAGTGTCGTGGGAGGTGATCAGGGCGAAGTCTTTCACCAATCAATTCAAGGTGGTCATTGCGTATGACAACAAGGCGAACAAGCCCTGGCCAGCATATGATGCGGCTTGCAAGCAATTCATTAATATAGTCATACCAAGATCTCTGGCTGCTCTGCATTCTGATGGCGGTTGGGTCAAGCCAGCATTAAAACATGGCGACTGGCGGGAGAACAACGTTGGAACAGACAAGAGAATAGGCAAAATTGTTGTCTTTGATCCTGGATGTACTTATGCCCATAGTGAATTGGACTTGGGGACATGGTGGTGCTCGTGGACAACCCATGTGAGGTGACCGGTCTATCAGCAAAACTACCAGTATCTCATTAACCCCTCAGAGCCTGTGTACGAACGGGATGATCGCAATCGCCGTTACAGTGTCGCTGCCCATCTGCACGACTCCGCAGGACATTCAGAAAGCGGCTCGAGGCGGACGTAAGTGTGACCAAGCCTGGTTCGTCGTTGCTGACTGACGATCCCTCCATTATACAATGACATGCTGTATCTTTGCGAAAGATAGGGGCCTCTAGGAAGCTTAGAGTGATACGACCCCAAGAAGGACGTGACTGTGAATGGTGCTTTTGTTTCATTTATGAGGAAGCAGCCGAGATAAGGTGTGTACATTTTGATCGGGTAATATTCACCGAGGGCCAAGTTGAAACAGCTTTGGTAGATCCTTCACATATTTTGGCTCCACATAGAGCGCTTCTGCTTCCACCAGGGCATCACCTGGCTGCTGGTCTTGACCAAGCAGCCCTATCGAGCCTTTGACCCAGACTTTCCTCCCTTCAGCCTTGGTAGTATGTGCTTTTAGAATGAGATAGGACCCAGCGGGCACAGGCTTTCGATAATTGATCGATAGATTGGCAGTAACAGCAATCTTGCTAGGCAGCGAATTGAAGCCGCACCGTGCGAGGCCCTCGTCAAGCATTGTAGCCAGGAGACCGCCATGCACTATACCGTTATGACCGCACATGTCGGTTCCCACATAGGCTACCGATACCAGCTCTTTGTCATCACAGAACACCAGCGGAGGCACAGGGAACTTTCCAGGTCCCATCAAAGTGCCAGCAGTCAGGCTGTGTGGTCTGAGCGTCTCAGGGTATCTTAAATGTGGCCTTGATTCCCGCCAGCCTTCTCTTTCACGTAACGCCACCGAGATCGGGTGATTGGTCATATACTTATTTATCTCTGCTGCTTTTGCATCGTCTGTGGTGAATAGCTTCAATGACTCGGCGTCGGAAGGTGCGGACAGCAAGGAAACCATGGAGGCTGCGGCAGGGGCTGCGGTGATAATGACCCCAATAGAGGTAAAGAAGATTGCAAAGGCGCCATAAGCGAAATACCGGCGTAGACGAGCTCTACGAAGGCTTGGGGGTGGTGATGCTAGTTTTAGAGTTAGTGTTGCAATTCGGAGCATAGATAGGCTCACTGAGGTTCGAATCTTGTCTGGTGGCTTGCAAATTAGCTTGATGGACAATACGTCTCGTTCGGGGAAGCCTGACGGCTTTGGGAACAGAGATTCGCGGGACCGTGCATTGACAGCATACTGAACGCGCAAACATGACAAGATGGGAAGCTGGGACTTGGACAAGACTCCCTGGAAAAGGTAGGAAATAGTAGAGATGCCATTTGTGTCAGGTCGTCGTGCATAATCGTGTCCGAGTAAATACGGCTACCGAACAATTACCGAGATATCGTGAGCGGGCGCCCTTAAAAATACACTACCTAATCTTATTCCTATACCACTTAGATCTTATTCTTATACCATTTTTATATAATTATAAAACACTTAATTAAGCCTGATATAAACGTTATTACGTAGTATATAGTTGTTTTCTTAGTTATATACTTTTATACTATAATATAGTATAATAATATAATATTAGAAATAATATATATTAATATTTATCCGTTTAATCTAATATTTATTTTAATTAACTTCTTTTTTTACTTTTTAATATATTATTTTAATATAATTTTATATATATTTATATAAAGTTTAGTAAATAGCTCGATTGTCGATATGTTCTTTAATACCGTCGAAAAGCAATTTTCGTCTCCTTTAAAACCCTTATTAACGATTTTTAACGTAATTTTTTTTAAAGTTTTATAGCTATACTTTTCGCAGTTAGAACTCGTAATATATTTTCTATTTTTTTTAAAACAACTCTTTTTCTAACGAATCTAGTTTAAATTTATTAAAAGTTTTATTAAATTTACTATTTTCTTTAAATACAATATTTCCTCGCGGTTTTACTATTATTATAGACAAAAAATATTATATATTTAATGCTTTTTATATAGCTATTAATATTGTTATAAAGTATAAAGAATATATAATATAGATCTAGTTATCGAAACTAATAAAATAAAAGTTATTAAAAGTCCTATATAAATATATATTATAATATAACCGTAAGAGCAAGCTAAAAAAAACTATTAAAAAATTTATTTATAAATATAAAAAATCTTCGAGAATTACCGGCTATAATTAACGAAAAACTATAATATTAATTAATAATAAATAAAATTTAATTATTAAAAAATATATTTATAATTATAGTATATTATCGTTGTCCGCTAATTATCCGCTTTAATATCGCTTAAAAAAGGAATAAAATTAATTTATTAAAAAAAGAATCTAGTAAAGAATTCCGGTTTATTAAATATTATTAGAGATATATTATTGTAATTTCAATACTATTATCCAATAGCAGGATATCTATAATATTTAATAAAAAAATCGAAAAAAATAGCTTTGCAGTATAATTCCGATTAAAACTATATTAAAAAAATTAAAAATTCGATAATAAATTTATAAAATCCAATATAATAAGCTCGATTATATTAATTTCTTAGACTTTATTTATCCAAGAAATAAAAACCTATTCTAGTAAATTTTTCTTATTTTCTTTGTCAATAATATCTATAAAATTAATAAATATAATATGTTTTTAATAATAATTAATAAAATAATTTATTGTAATAAATCTTTTTATATTAGCTTCTATTTCCTCCCCGACGAAACTAAAAAAATCTATATCTATATTTTCAAGTTCTTATAATATATTTTATTTATATAAAATATTTTTATATATAATTTTATTCGGTATAATAATAAAACTACTAGTCTCGGTATATCTAGAAAAAAATATTATATTATATAGCGGAAAAATTGAGTTTAATCTAGATTTATATTATAATTTAATAATATTAACTAATATTATTAAACTATTAATTAATATAATAGCTATTGTATTTTTTAATACAAACTATTTACTCTATCGCTAATATATAAACAAAAATATTAAAATTAGGTTATTTATTTATTTTCGTAGAGTTAATAATAAAATAAAAATAGAAAAAAAATAAATCGCTTTTTAGTATAAAATTATCGACGTTTTTACTGAAAAGGAGTTTAAAAACCTATTAAATAAATTACGCAAAAAAAATTCCGCTAGCGCTATAAAAACACTAGAAAAATTATTATCGCTATATTTATATATATATAAAATATATTTAAATAGCAATTTAAAAAAAAAAGTTTAATATTATTTTATTTATATTTTTTACTTTAGATATTGCGATAATTTAATTAGCGAAAACATAAATAATAAGCTAATAAAAATTTTTTTTTAGTAACTAATTAAATATTTTTTAAATTATTAATATTATTAATAATATAGCCGAAAACAACTATATAAATATCGATATTATATATAATATTATAAAAATAAATCTTTAATCTAAATATTAATAATATAAAATTTTTAAATATCTTTTCTATTATTAATCTATAAGTTATTATTAAAATATATAAATAATATAAGTTTATTATTAATAGTTAAACTATTTTAAAACTATATATTTAATTTTTTAAAAAGCAATATAGTTTAGTTTATTAGTATAATATTTAATATAGTTTATTTACTAGCTAATTTTTAGAGCTATATTAATAAATTTTTTTTTAATATTTTAATATAAATATAGTTATAGAAATCGAAATATCAATAGAATAACGTATTTAAAAACCCGTTATTACTCTATAATATATAAAAAAAAACCGATAAAATAAACTAGTTATAAATAAATTTAACCGGCGAGTCAAATTTATATTTAAATATATTAAAAAGGAACAGTAAAAACTCTAAGTTTAAAATAATTAATAAAACGAAAAAAAAAGACTAATATTCCGCTTTTTTTTTATTCGATTAGTAAATAAAAAAGAAACTATAGATTAAAATTAATAAAAAAAAAACTTAGATTTTTTCTTTAAAAACCTAGCTCGTAAAAATCGAATTATTATAGCTATTATTAAAAATAAAAATAATATTAATAGCGAGAATACTATTCTAAAAAATAGAATATTTTAAATAAATAAAACTTATATAAAAACTCGCGAACCGATTATTAAAAAATATATATATATAGAAGTAATTATATATTTAGAAAACTACTAGAATAGTATATTATATAATAAACTTAATAGCTATATTAATATTATATTTTCCGATAATTCTAAGCTAGTTAAATTAGAAAAACTGTTTCGAATTATTAATAACATAAATTATAATAGTTTTTTTCGAAAAGAAATAAACGGATTTTAAGCTAGAAAAATAAATTTTTCTTAATCGTATTAAAAGAGCAATTAAAATCGCTGCTATTTTTTTATTTATTTTTTTAGTAGTTTTAAGTTTTTCGAAGAATATTCTCGTTTTAAAAAAGAATAATATTTTAAAGCTATTTGTTATAATCTAACCTAGTATACTTATTTTGATATTGCTCGGTTAAACCTTAGTATAGCCGGCAAAACCTCGGCTTAACGACTTTTACTATCGCAAACTGAAACTTAATATAAAAATATATTAAAAGCTAACGTATTAAAGCTTTAGCTTATAGTATTTAGTATAAAATACTTATTTTTTTTTTCTTTTCTTTTTTATCTTTAATATCTTTATTAGTTAAAGCCTTATAAAAGCGGTTTTATATTACTAAGCTAGGTAGATAATTAATATTATATTAAAAATTTTTAATTACTATAATATCTAAAAGATAACGTCGTAAAATAATTTTTTTAATAAAATATTGATAGCTTAATCTATTCTAATACTAAGTTCTATAGCTTTAATAGCTAAGTCTTATTCCGCTTGAATAGCAACTTATATTAATAAATTTAATATAACTTAAGCGTAAAATTAAATCAAGCCCGATAAAAGCTAGCCGTTAGAAAAGTAATTTAGTATTAATAAAAATTAATTATTAGAAAAACAATCTAGTAGATTATAAATAATTAACCCTAAAAAAACATTATTAAAATAAAAAGTCTTTACGCTTATATAACAAATTAATATACTATTAGCAATATATTCTTTAATAGTAAATAAGCTAGCTAAATTTAAAAAGCTTATTGTTTATTTAAAAAAAAACTAAATTATTTAATTTATTAATTTATTAATTTCCTTTATATTTATTAAGTTAATAAATTTTATATAAAATATTATTATAGTTAAATAACTTGAAATATATATCGAAACTAACGGAAAATCAGAAAAACTATTAGCAATAATTGGAGTGCTATAATTATTTATAGACTATATTATATTAATAATATAAATAGCTAAAAAGCTAAAGAGAATCTATAATAATAAAGATAAAGAAATTATATTATTTAAAGAATAAAACTTAAAACGTATTAAAAAGCTAGTTATTAATATAGTTATAAACAAGAAAAAGACAATTAAGAAATAAAATAACGAGCTATTATTTTAAGCTAAGCTATAAATAATTTAACTTTTTAATCTTGAATTATTCTTAAATAATAAGAATAGCAAGGTTAGCTATAATATATAAAAGATAAATATAATTTAAAAGTTCAAATTTAATTTTAATTATTATTGTTATATTTAAAACTAAATTATTTATATTAATAGTTGTTTTACTTGTAACGCAGCTAAATATATTTATATTTGCCTTAAACTAGATATTTATAATTTTATTAAAAATATAAACAAGTTCTTTAAATATTTAGATAAGCTCTATATAAATTAAAATAAAAAAAATAACAATAAACGTAAATACCGCGATTTTAACTAGGGAAATCGTCTTTTTAAAGAATTTTAATTAAACTTTATTATACTAGCATTAGAGCTAGAAAAAATAGATAAATAGATTATTAACAATTTGGAAAAAAAGATTAACTATTAACTATAGAATTGTTTTATTAATAACTAAGATATAAAAAACTTATTAGTTTAATTTCGTTATTACTTAGAGGTAATTAATAATACTATTTGTAATTATAACTAAAATAGTAAACAATTAGTTTTTATTTAAAAGCTATAGATTATTTAAGCTTTTATTTAAGCGATAGTTTCTACTAGAATAGTAATTTTTATTGTTTAGCCTATGAAAACAATGAATTTAAGTTTATTATATTATTAATTTCTTTTTGAGCGAGAAAACAAGGAAATAACTATTATATTAAATACTTATTTTAAATATAATAAAATAAAATATTATATCTCTAAATATAAACCCGGAAGATTATTTTATAACCCTATAGATATTAATAAAATTGATATTAATAATAATAGGCAAAAAGAACAGGAATATATTAATAATTCTAAGCCTAAATCTAAAAAAGACTTAAAAAACAAATAACCTTTACCAATAATATAGCTAGAGATAATAAAGTTAAAATATTATTATTAAATAGTTATAAATATTTCTAGAATAATCCTTTTATATTAAAATCTTTTATAGAAATCTATACTATAAGTAGTTTATATAAATAAATAAAAATAGAAAGACTTATTAATATTAATATTATTAATTATATTTTTATTAATATTGATTTCGTATATTTTTTTCCAGAAAAGTTTAATATTATATTTATACTTTTAAGCAAACCTAAACCAATATAAGTATATAATAGAGTTAACTATTAATCTATTATCTATGCTTTTTATATAATATTAATTATTTAAGAGAAAACTATTTAATTAGTATTGTTTTTTATTACTTAATTAGGAATATATTTATTTATTATTAAATAATTCTAAATAAAAGCTATTAAAGCCTTCCTCGACTATAATACTTAATAAGTATAATATTTGCTAGAAGGTTTTAAATAGATTAATATTAAAACTATATTTATAAACTATTCGCTGCTATTTGTTCTACTATAGCGGACTATAAAAGCGTTTATATTTAAACTAAAAACGTTTTTAATTTTAATAGCAATTAAAAGAAAGACTATAACTATGCCTGCAACTGTTACGATACAGCTTTTAAGACCTAACCGCAAATAGATAAGTATAATAAAATATATATCTCAGGACAGATTCTACGACTATAGAAGGCATCTATAAACAAAAAAAGTTTAGCCGTATTTTTATTTATAGTATAAATCAAAAAATGCAAAAATAAGCGATAAAATCAGGATAATTAAGTGCTAAAGCTATTGAGCGCGTTAAGCAAATAATTAAGCTATTTAAAAAAATTAGTAGTTGGGCACTTTAAGCACCTTAAATAAAAAGCTAGAGATTATATATATAAATCCTTCGATAAATAAGTTACTAAAACTTTTTTTTTATATTCAATAACAAATTCATTTTTTTACTATAAACTTGAATAGTTATAATTTAGCTATATTATTTATAGCATTTTTTTATATATAATTCCGATCGTTATTTAATCCTTGAGAACTAATTCGTTTATTTAGTTTTTTAATCTAGCTAATATAAATTACTAATAAATAAAATCCTAGAATCGCAATATATTGAATATTTTTAAAATAAATACTATTAGAACTTTATATCAATAAAAAAACGCATTATATCGATTTACTGTTTCGGATAATAATAGAATTAAATTATTTAAGTCTAATCTTTATTATAAAAAAAAAACAAACTTAATAACTAATTATTCTAATTAGATTTATATTTTCGATTTTCGGGAAATACATTAAATAAAAATCGAATTATTTTTATTATTATATTTATACGAAGCAAAATTTTATTATAAATTAACTTAGATTTATAAGAATATATAAACAGCGAAACTAGCTCTAAAACCAAAATATAAATAAAGAATTATAACGCTTTTAAAGCCCATATCAAAAAAATATTTAAACTTTTTAATAAAAAATAAACCGCCAAGAATATTATATAGCGAATATAATAAACTAAGAGTATTGCCGATTATATAATAATATTTTAATATTATATAACTTAAACCGAATAAAACAATAATATCTAAATAGCAATATTCCGTAAAAGACTACAAGATAATATCCAAAACGAATTTATAAAATTTAAAAAAAAAATCGATATAATCGATAAACTTATAAAAATATCTATTAAATTAGATAACAAACTACATTAAAAACGACTTAAAAAGCAAGAATCTCGAAATAAATATATAAAACGAATCGTTTAAAGTTATTTAAAATACCAAAAACCCCGTAATTATAAAAGCTATTAACTATAAAAACAAACCAATATACAAAATAATTTTATAAAGTTAAACGTAATAAAACTATAAAATAAAAATAAAAAAAAAGCATCTAACCCTCGGAAGTACTACATTTATAGAAAACCCGGATATTTTATATATAACTGTCGGTTAAAAAATAAAATGTAACGACTATAGTTAAACGTATTAAAAAGGCTTCCGATATCAAACTTTTTATTGTATAACGAAAAAAATGAAAAAAAAGAAAAAGACAACGACTCAGATATTTCGTTTTTTACGTTAATAGAAAACGACGTTTAAGAACAGACGCCAATCGAATACGAAAAATATAAAAAACTAAATAATAATAAATTAACTTAGGACGAAAACAACGATCTATTTATAGATTAAGAAGACGAAATTATTAAAGTAAGCATAAAAATACAAAAACTAGAAAGAAATTTATACAAGAGTAATCGAAATTAATATATCAATAAAAGCGACAAACAACGATATTACGCAATAAATATACGAAACTATAATTACGATTTATAATATTGGTCTTTTCATTATAACGACTATTATTTTATATATTGTAATAGCAAACAAAAATACTATTCTATTATATTTAAAGTATTAAGGTATAAAAAGTATAAATAGCAGTAATATAAAAATAATAAGTATGCGACATATTTATAGGATAAACGAAAAAACGAGTATTTCTTAGATATTATAGACTATAATATACATTATACGAACAATTCCGACGAATAATAGTACTAGAAAAATGTTACTTATAACTACTTAGAACTATATAAATACCTAAAATATAAAACATTAATTAGCAACTATATATACAGAAAAATTATATACGATATTAATAAAAAAAAATCAAATTCGGATTCTTTAGAAAGTTAGAAAGACTTAACAATATTAGCGAAACGCATTATAAAAAACAAAAATACGGTATATATATTGCAATATTATTGTAGTTCAAAAAAAAAGATTTAATAGTTTTACTAGATATAAAAGCTATTAGAAATTATATTTTAAAAAAGATAGTTTAACAATTAAAAATAAAAATACGAAAAATAAAACCGTATTTATTTATAATAGTAGTAGAAGATATATTAAGTATAAATATAGTTTTAAAAAAAACCGTATAAATAGAGATCGCTATTCAATAGCACTACAAAAGTATAATATTTAATATCCTAAAAATAGCTATTTATAATATTATATTAGAGATACTTTAATTGAAAAAGCAGAACCTAGTTATTAATTAAAGATCTAAGAAACTAAGGTTTAAAAGTAGCTTAATTATTAAAGCCTAAAAACCTATTAGATCTACACATAAAACTACGGATAAAAATATTACGAACTAATATAATAAAATATATATAGTTATAAATTCGAATAAAAAACGACTATATAATTTGCCCGCTTTAGCAAATACAACTAAAAATCTAATCGACAAAAAAACTAAAAATTATAAAAGTAAAAACAGAATTCTCGATTTTATAAAAAGAAAAAATATCCTAAAAAGGAAAGTTTAAGTAAATAAATAAAGAAAGATTATTAGAATAATACTAAAAAGACAAAAAAAAATAACTCAAAAATAAAAAAAATATCTAATTCTAAAAGACTACGAGCTATAAAAATACTTTTTCAAAAAAAGATAAAAAAAAGAAGTGTTACTAAAATATTAACCTTAAAATTATAAGATCAAATTAATCGATAAAAAGCAACTTATTTTTGGATTTATATATTAATTATCGGAAACAGAACTTAAAGCTTTTAATAAATATTTAAAAAAGAACTTTGCAAAAAAATTTATCCGTTCTTTATTTTTATCGGCTAGATATCCGATTTTTTTTATTTTAAAAAAAAATAATAAACTACGACTATATATCGACTATTAAAAGTTAAATAATATTACGATTAAGAACCGATATTTACTATTAAATATAAATAAATTACAAAATCGACTATAAAAAGCATAATAATTTACAAAATTCGATATGCGAAAAGTATATAACTTCGTGCGAATAGCAAAAAAATACGAATAAAAAATAGCATTTCGAATACGATATAGATCATATAGATATATAGTTATACCGTTTAGCTTAATTAATATTCTAGCTACGTATTAAAAAGTTGTTAATAATGTATTCAAAAATTTATTAGACTAATACGTAATAGCATACCTTAATAATATTCTTATTTATTCATAGACAATAAAAAGATACGTCTAAAACGTTAAGAAGATATTATAATATTTAAATGAAATTGATTTTAAACTAGAACCAAAAAAATACGAATTCTATTAGAAAAAAATAACGTTTTTGGGATATATTATCACTATTAAAAAACTAGAAATAGATCTAGAAAAAATATAGGCAATACTCGAATAGCTGTAGCTAACGATAGTTAAAGAACTATAATCGTTTTTGGGAGCAATCAATTTCAATCGGAGATTTATTTAAAAAATTTTATAAATCGCTTTATCTTTTACGAAAATAACTAGAAAAGAAATATTATACGAATAAACTAAGGAACAATAAGAAATATTTACTAAGCTTAAAAAAGCTTATATAAAAACACCAGTCTTAAAAACCTTCTAAATAGGATAATTTATAAAAATTAAAACGGATGTTTTAGATATAATTATCGAAGTATATTTATTATAAGAAATAAAAAAGAAATAGTATTTTATCGTATACTATTTACGAAAGATATCCGATACAGAATAAAACTATAATATTTACGATAAAGAACTACTCGCAGTAGTAAATACATTTTAGCAATAGAGAATCTATATAAAAAACTTAAATAATATCGAAGTATTTATAAACTACAAGAATTTAATGTATTTTACTATAATAAAACAGCTAAATCGAAAATAAACAAGGTAATTAAAGCTATTAAAACAATACAAGTTTCGGATAATTTATATACTAAAAAAAGGCAATATTATAGCAGATAAATTAAGCAAAAGACCTAACCTATATTAATAAAAAGCAGTTAATATCTTTGCTATTTTTAAAGAAAATGAAAACTAAAATCTTATACTAGTATAGCAGTTGAACGTACTATAGATAATATTAAACAAGGATATTCTAAAAGAAATTAAAAGAGAATACGAGACAGATAATCTTGTGTAAAGATAGATTGTATCTAAAAAAAAGATTCCTCTTAAATATTGCGAAAAGTATTATATACCAGAAACATATTTAGAAAAGATTATTATATAATATTACGATAACCCCAAATATAGTTATTTAAATATTACAAGAATATACGAACTAATTGGCAGAAAGTAGTTATTATTAAAAATGAAAACGGCAATCGAAGAATATATTAATAGATGCTTAGAGTATAAATGAAATAAATCGGAAAACTACAAAAAATACGGATATTTGTAAAAGATTAAGCTGCCGGAATTTCTATAGCAATACTTAACGATAAATTTTATTACGAAGTTACTATTTTTATAAGAAATCTTAATATAAAAAATATACGACTCAATTATAATAATAATAAATAGATATATAAAATATATTATAATAATATTGTTCAACGAAATTTATAATACGGTATAGATAATATATATATTCCTGGACAGAATCGTTAGGATTAGAGGATTCTTTAAAGAAATAATCTCAAACAAAGATAAACTATTTATTTTAGTATTTTAGAAAACGATTACCGCAGAAATAGGGATTAAGCTAAAGCTATTAAATGTTTATTATCTAGAGACAGATAAATAGACAGAAAAAATAAATAAAACGCTAAAGACGTATTTAAGATATTATATAACGCAGAATTAAAATAACTAGATAAAGTTTTTATTTATTGTAAAGCTTATGCTAAACAATTTTATTTTAAATGCAATAGGGACTACGTTTTTTTATGTAAATTATAAACGAAATCTATAGATAATAAATCAATTAAAAGAATTATTAAAAGCGCAAAAAGCTATCGAATATATGTCGGATATAAAACGTATATATCAACAAATACAAATATTATTCGAGAAAGCATAAACGAGAATAAAAATATAATAAAATAAATATAAGCAGAATAAATTTTAGTTTAAAAAAAAAGATAAAGTATGGCTTTATATAAAAAACTTTAAAATAAAGCGACTAAATAAAAAACTCGATTATATAAGAGTTGGATTATTTAAAATTAAAAGGGAAAAAGGACTAATCAATTACGAACTCGAATTATTAGAAAGATCCAAGATATACTTAGTATTTCACGTTTTACTATTAAAAAAATTTAAAGACTTTGAACCGATCGCAATATTATTCGGATACGAACTTAAAAAAGAAAATATCTTTAAAATCGAAACGATTTTAAAATAATAAAGCAATTAGTATTTTATTAAGTAAAAAAACTATCCAAAATTAGAAAATACCTAGGAACTAGAATATTACTTTCTTTTTAATTGTGCGAAAAAGCTAAAAAAAATTTATTCGGAAAAGACAAATCGAAAACTAGCTTAGCTTATTGCGATTCCGAGAAAACAAACATAAAAACTTCGAAAAAATCGACGCCGGTAACAAAATAAAAGTCCGACGCTGTAGGACTAGTATATATTATCTTTTTAGATATCCTCTATTGTTTTTTTAATTTTTAATTTTTTTCAATTTCCAAAATATTCGCCGATTCTTTATTATTTAAATTTTTTAGTCGTTTTAGCCAAAAGCGACATTGCTTTTTAATACGAGTAAATTTTAATCGAATTTCTATCGATTTATTATCCAACGAACGAATATTTTTTATAATTTTATTTATTTCTTTGAAATTAGGCGCTAAATTATATTTTTTATTATACCGAAAATACTTTTTATATTCGAGATAATCCTGAGAAACACAACAAAGAACACTAAAAAATGCATAATTTTAACAAAAACGCATAATAACAATTGCTAAAACGTAACAGCGATTAGCGGTACGATAGCGACGGAAAGTACTATTGCGAAAAAGTGGTATATTATCGTAAAAATATATAAAAAATAAAGAATATCCGAAGACAAATTATATCTAAAAACAGATATTTAAAGAGGGAAATAATATTACAATATAGCTTTTAAGATTTAATTGTAAATAGATAAATATAATAAGATATATATCTCAAAACAGATTCTACAATTATAAAAGGTATTTATAAATAAAAAAAATTTAGCCGTACTTTTATTTATAGTATAAATTAAAAAATATAAAAATAAGCAATAAAATCAGAATAATTAAGTGCCAAAGCTATTAAGCGCGTTAAACAAATAATTAAACTGCTCAAAAAAATTAATAATTGGGTATTTTAAGCATTTTAAACAAAAAGCTAAAAATTATATATATAAATTTCTTAATAGATAAGTTACTAAGATTTTTTTTTTATGTTTAATAACAAGTTTATTTTTTTATTATAGATTTGAATAGTTATAACTTAGCTATATTATTTATAGCACTTTTTTGTATATAGTTCCGATCGCTATTCAATCTTCGAGAACTAACTCGCTTATTTAGCTTCTTAACCTAGCTGATATAGATTACTAGTGGATAGGATCCTAGGGTCGCAACAGTAACGCGATTAATAATAATATCGATTCGGATTCTAAAGATATTTATTCTATTAATAAAAAAAAACTAGAATTAACTATTAGATATTAAAGCTATTATAATAGTATTTTTTATAAGCTATTTATTAACTAAGAAAAAGAACCGAGAAAACTTAGTCTTTTTAATATTAATAATAAAGCTTAATAGATATTTAGCTCGCTATAAACTATTTCAAAACTTAAAAGAACTAAATAAAGCTTTTATTATATTATTTATTTAAAAAGAAATTAAAGCGAAGCTTTTTAAATAGTTATATAATATTTTTAATATATTTAATAAATAATAGTCCAAAGTTTTATTTAAATATTGAAATTATAACTATAAAATTAACTTAACTAATAAAGTAAAAAACTTACCGAAATCGAAGCTATATAATATAAGCTATTATTGTCTATAAAAAGTAAAAGAATATCTAAATAACAATCTAGCTAAAGGTTTTATTATTCTATCTAAAATATTATATATATTATTTATTCTATTTATATAAAAGAAGGATAATAGTTTATATTTTTATATTAATTACCGGAAACTTAATAATATTATAAAAAAGAACTATTATTTATTACTATTAATTAAAGAAATAATAGCTAAAATAACTAGATATAAATATTTATTTAAGATTAATATTATATTAGTATTTAATAGAATAAGAATAAATTTAAATAATAAAGAACATATTTCTATAACAGTCGTTTGTTTTGCAATGGCCGTGGAACGGTAGGGTTTGTTTAGTAGGTAGTAACAAGCTTTATACGTGATTATAGCGGAGCGCGGTACATTGGCTTAGCTGTAAAAAAAGTATATAATTTATTTTGAAAAGCTCCATTAAAAGTATTTAATAATAAATATATTAACTACTAAAAAGCGGATTTATTTAAAATAAAAAAGAATAATATTTATATATTTAATAAGTATTTATAATACTCGCACTATTTATACTACTTGTAAATAGCAACTTAGCGAGCACCGCGAAATCCGCGAACGGGTTGTAGTTAATTTATTTATTAAATTAATTTAAGATTCGTTTTTTATTGCTAAGTAGTTTTGTATAGTTTAGAGTATAATAATACCCTTTTTATATTATTTTTTTAATTAAAAATATTATAATACTAAATATCATTATAAAAATTTTGTATTTTTTTTTATTTTTATTGTTAATTATATTTTCTTTAAGTTATTAACGTCGTTTTCGAGTTTTTTAAATTATTTAGTAAAAAAGTTAAAATATATTTTTCTTTTATTTTCGTTGTTTTTACGATTTTTTTAAAAGATATCGTATCGTTAAAAACTAAAATATTTATAGAAAATACGTTCGGTCTAGTTATTTTAAACGATATAATATTTTCCTATCCGAATTCGTATATTTATTTATTTAAATTTTTCGGTTTTTTTTTTTCTTCTACTAATTTTTCTTAAAAGAGAAATTTTAAAATAAAAAAAAAGAAATTTGTTCCGAGATTAAAGCTACCGGTATTTAATATAATCTTAAATATAATAAAATCGTAATCCGTTATTATTATATATTTTCTTTTTTTATAAAATAGAAATAATTATCCGAAATATATCGTAGCTTAAATAAATATAAAAATAATTATATTAAATAAAAAATTAAAATAATAAAAAAACTAGAAAAACTCGAATCTTCTAGTACCGATATTATTAATAAAACTATGGATTCTATAATACTGTTTAATAGTAATTTCCCAATAATATCGTTTAAAGAAATTAATTAGCTTATTACCGAAATTGATTTCGATTTTAGTATTTTTTTTAATATTAATTCTTAAAAACGTTTTTTTTATCTCTTAGAATAATTATTTAAAAATTCTAGAAAAAATAGCAATTCAGGTCCGACTTTTAATCCGAAATTAACTATTTTTAAAATAAGAATTTATTCTTATTTATATTATTGTTTTTTCGATTGCTTTTAATTCTTATTTTAGATTTGTTTCTTTATATTTTATTGTTAATTTCTTTATTTTATGAAAAAAAGTTAAGCGTTAAAAGTTTATTATTATTTTAAAAACTATCGTTAAAATACGGCGTTAATAGCTATTAAGTGTTTTAAGCTAAATTAGAAAATAATTTCTAATTATCTAAATTGTCGATTAGGTTTTTATTAAGGAAAACTAAGAAGTCTTTTTTTATTAAGCGTAAAACGTAGATTTTCTGGACTTTCTTAATTTTTTCAGGGTCTTTTATATATTTTTTAGCTAATCTAATTTAGCTTTTTTCGAAAAACTTTTATAGTTTTATATTTATCGGATTTTCTAATATTTTGAATTTTTTATCAAGTTTAATAATATCTATCTATTTTATTTAGTTATTATTTTCTAGGTTATTTATAAAGTTATTATAAACTAGAATATTAATAGTTGAAAGTTTAAAATATATATATTAGACGTTTTTATTTTTTATCTCCGGAGTATTTATATTATTTCTCTATTATTTGCTAAATACTATATATTTTTTAATATTTCATATAATCTTAAATAATATTATATTAATTAGTTTATATTTAATTTCAATATCGATATTTCTTAATATGAAGTTATTATTATTATTTATAACTAATATATTATTATTTATTAATTATAGAAAATTTAGTATTTTTTCGATTAATTCTATTATTATTATTATTTTTTTCTTTTGTTACTAATATTATTATTTATTTTTCTTTAATTTTTAATTCTATTACTGCGGTTAATAATTATTCGATTTTAAAAAAAAAGTATTAAATCTTTAGCTTTTTAATTAATTTTATTTCTTTTTATAGTTTTTTTTTAGATATTATTCCGATTTCTATTTCTCCAAGACATATATTAAGTAATTGTTATTATAACAAGTAATTTATATTAATTTAGTATAATTGTTTGTATAGTTTGTTTTTCGTTTTTTAGATATTTCGATCTATTATTCCAATATTTTTATTGTTTTTTTAAAATAATTTCTCTTCATATGTCCTAATTTGCTATAAAAATAGTATATTTTAGTTTATAGTTTTTTCTCGGAAATATTAATTTTTATTGGATTTTTTATAAATCGATTTTTTTATATAGGTTTTTTATTTTTAATTTGCTTATTTAAGTATTTTTATTATTATTAATTATTAATTCTAATTCCTAATTCAATTATATTTTTTAAAGTTATAGACTTTTCAATAGCTATTATTGCGTTTTTTATTTTATTGTATAATTTTTCATAGAATAGTACTATAAATATAGAATTATTCTATTTAATTTTATAAATAAATATCCTAAACATCGTAATATATACTAATGCCAAGGACTTCTGTTTTAGGTTTTATAACTTTTTTTATTCGCTTTTTTTTTATTAACTTTTCTAAATACTATCTTAATATATATAATAAAGTTATTAAGTAAATAGAATATTTAATTTGTTTCGTTATCTTATTAGGATTTTTTATTTTTTATAAAGTTTTTTAGATAGGGTATTATTTAATTAAAAACTGCTCTAGCTAAATAAAATACAATAAATATTATTTTTACTAATTCGTTTGGGAATTAAATAGCGTATATTTTAATATATAGTTTAACTTATATAATCTATTTATTTAGAATATTATATTCTCTTTTAAAGTTATCTAAGATAGCTACTCTAATTGAATCTATATTTTTGATAAACTTAGATTCTAACGAAATTATATTTATATTTAGTGAATAATTAAAATATAATAATCGTTTATTTTACAATAACTATAGAATAGTAAAATTCGTTTAGCAAATAGTAACGAATTTCGTATATAATTATAACGGGGCGTAATACATTGGTTTAGTTATAAAAGAAGTATATAACTTATTGTAAAAAGCTCTATTAGGAGTATTTAAGAATAAATATATTAATTACTAAAAAATAAATCTATTTAAAATAGAAAAAAGCGATATCTATATATTTAATAAGTACTCGCAATATTTGCGCCGCTCGCGCTATTCGCAAGTAGTAATTATAACCGCTAGCGGAACGCTAGCGAGAGGATTCTAGAAAGCGTGAAGTAAAATAGACTATATTTATATTATATAGACTAATTACTAAAGATCTTTTAATAGTAAATTATACTTACTATTAAATATTAGACTTTTAAAGTCTAAGATAGCCTATTGCTTTTTAATAGCTTTTAGGGCTAATACTATTAACGGGTAATAAGTCTTAGTGTTTTAGCTTTTAGCCTTAACTTAACTATAGCCAACTACTAAGTCTAGCTCCGCTTATAAGCCGCTAATAAGTATAATAATTATTTCCTTTTTAAGTACTAATTTTTAATATAATAAAGTAAAGTAGAATTATCTTTTAAAGCTATTAATATGCTTATTAAATGCTTATTAAAACCTCTTAAATAATTTAATAAAAAAAAAGAAAAAAGAATTATTCTATAATTAAGGTATATATATATGCTAAAGTAAATAATTAAAATAAAATAAAAATAAAATAATAATAAAGTAATATTATTATTATAAGTAAATAGTAATAATAACTCTTTAGCGTAGCTACTATATACTATTAAAATAATTCTTTATTAATAGTTTATTTTCTCTTTTTATTAATTTTTAATAGCAATCTTATATACTTAATTTTGCGCTATTAAGTTACTATTATATATTAATTCTCTATAATAACATTCCGCAATTATTAGCTTTTATAATTTTAATCATTTAAAATAAGAATTATTATAATATTATTATACTTATATTAATTAATTAATATTTATTTAATAGTATTAATAGCAATTATATTATTATTCTAGTAATAGAGTATAAATATAAAAGCTTTAGTGTAACTATTCCAATAAAAATAATACTTATATTAATCTAAGATAGCATTAGAAAGCTTATTTTATATAATTTATCTTAATAAGAAACTTTGCTCTTAAGCGAAAGAGCAGATATATAGCTATTATATTATAATAAAGAAAGGCCTTTTAGGATATATTCCTATAAGAGGATCTTTATATATTATTGTATTATATATATTTACCTTTTATAATATATAAAGAAATATTAAGATTAAATATAGAACCTTATTAACTTTACTATTACTATTCTTATATAACTTAAAGTAATACTTAATAAAAACCCTGTTTTTATAGTAATTAGTTTATTTATTTTATATTTATAAAAAGATTATTAAGGCTAGTATCGCTATATTATATATACCCTAGCTATACTAGATACTCTAATTATATATTATAAGCAAATAAATAAAACAATAAAAAAAGCCTCTATCTTATTTATAAAGAAGGAAAAGCTGGAAAAGCAGCTAAATAAAGTAAAAAAGGCAGCAAAAAAGGAGATTATAGCATTAAAAACCTATATAGCTAAGCTTAAAACAATAAATAATTCTACTCTTATAAAAAGGTATATGTTTATTATTATACTGTTATTATATTAATATAACTTAAAAAAGAAATAAAGAGTATTATAGTTATATAGCTGCCTTTAAAGCAAACTATCTCTATTAAAAAATATAAAAGAAACATACTATAGGTATTAATTTACCCTATTTTATTATTTTTAGCTATAATCACAATTGTAATAACTATTAATAATAACAATAATAAAAGATTATATTAATAAGTATTTAGTAAAAGAGATTTATACTTATATTAATGTATTAATAATATATAAAAAGATTATACTTTTTCTTAATAAATATTATTTATAAAAGTATCCTTTATAAACTCTGTTAGTTCCAAAACGTTAAAACTATTATTATTGCTATTAATTAGTTCTCTTACAATTTATTAGTTTTTTTTATTAAGTATTATTTATAAATATTAAAGTATTTAGCTTCCTTAAAATTATGCTTTAATATTAGTTTATTATTGCTTTTAGTTTTTAAACTAAATATTATACTATTAGCTTATTAGAAGCTTAAAATAATATTTAAGTTATTCTGATATTTAATAATAAATATATAAGCTATATTAATATTTTTTTTAATATTTCTTTTAATAAGATCTAAATTTAATAGCAATCTATATATAAATATATCAAACTAAATCCAAATTACTTTAACTACTTTAAAATATAAAAGCCTTTTTATAACTAAACTTTTCTTCTTTTTTATATATTATAACCCTTTTAGGAAGCGCCTAAAAAGCATTTAGCTTTTTTAAGTCTATCTTTGCCTCTATCTGCTAGATATATTAGCGTTTTATTAGCGTAGCGATATAATCCTTATAATAAATATAGCTTTTAGCTATAATATTAATCTTAAAAAGAGGAAAAATAACAGAAAAGCATATATATAGGGAATTTTAAGTATTAAGCAATAAAAGATTAGCTATATTATATACTTTAAATATTATAATTAATTATTTATGCTTATTTCTATATATAATCTACTATTATTTATTAAATTCTTCTTATAAATCTGCTATATTATCTATTTCCTTATTTAGTAGCTACTAATTATATTTATAGCCTTAGTTTGTCTATTTAATTTTATATTAGATATTATCTTTATTCTTAGTCTATTCTATAACCTTTTTAACCTTTTATATTTCTTTATTATTAATAAGTTTAAAAACCTGTATAAAAATATCTACTAGCTTATTATATATATAATAATAATAAGGTTTAAACAATAAAATATAAAAGGTACTATAGATTTAATAGGTATTTAGTAGTAATAATTAATATGCCTGCGCTCTAATCTTGTCTTATACTCGGAAAAACTTAATATATTTATATAATAGCTTTTTGTTTAGCTATTTCTATTTAAAATTCTTAGTTATTAATATAATTAAATCGCCAACTTTATACTTTAATAATTTGGTTTTTCTATTATATACAATCGCTTGCGCTATATTAATGTAATCTTAATATTTTTTAAAAGAATTTTTTAAAAGCTATAGCTATTTTAGTTATTTATTTATTAAGGGTATTCTCTTTTTAGTAAAATTGTCTTTAGCTTCTTTATAGTAGATCTCTAGATAATATCTATATATAGCATAAAAAAGCATAGTCCTTATATTTAAATAATGATTATTTATATATATATATTCTATTAGCGGTAAGATATTAGTTTAGTTATTTTAATATTTATTTGCAAAACTCTTTAAATAATACTTAAGTACTTAGTTTTGGCATTCTGTTTGTCTATCTATTTAAAAGTAAAAAGCTATATTTAAGCGCCTTTTAATTTTTATATAATAGTAGATAGTAGATTAGAAGTCGTTTATGAAAATAGAGCCTCTATTGCTTATAATATTATTAAATATATTATACCTTAAAATAACCTTTTTAAAAAATAGTTCTGTTAGTTCTACGCTAATAATCTTAGTAATTATTAATATATATTAACATATCTTAATATAATAATTAATAATTATTAAAATAGAATTATAAATATAATTATCTCTTTTTTTAGTATATAATAAGCTTATAATAAAGTTTATTATTAATTCTTTCTAAAGTTTCTTTAAAAATAGCAAGGTATTTAATTGCTTATATAGCTAATAATAGCGCGCTTTCATACGCTAATATATATTATAGCTTTATATATATTCTTTTATTTCTATGTTTATACTTAATTAATAATATCTTCTTTTAAAGAGTTTTAGCGACTTTTTATGCTTTAAATAGCTTACTAAGGGATTATTATAGTACTTATTAATTAGCTCCTCTTTAACTACTTTATCTCTAAAAATATATAAATAATTATTATACTTAAAAAAACCTTTATTATTAAAAGACTAAGTAGAATTTTATTCTTAATAATTCTTTATTAGTATATTTTACTTCTCTTTTATTTAGTTATTAGCGTTTTAAAGCTTTTATAATAAGGACTTTATTAAGCGCTAAGTATCATTATTATATAGCTTATCTTCTAGGTCTTTTATATTTTTTTTGGGGATAATAACTTAAACTTTAACTATTTTAAAAGTAAAGTTTAGCGCTGTTATAATTTTTTACTTTTATTTTAATAGCTTATTTAATTAAAATAATAATTTATTCTGTAATATTAATAGTAATATAATATTTAAGCTTAAGGCCTTTTTATAATTAAAGCGCCTTAATAATATATTAGCAGAGTTAATCTTGCCTATTTAATAGAGAATTTTAAAGTTATATATAGCTAATTTAATAGCCTATTTAGCTTATTTTAAATTAAGGACTTTTTACTTTATAAACCTTTTAAAGTTATTGTAATCTAATAATATATTAATAGTATATAGATTCTTTTATAAGTAATAATGCCATTATTTTATAATTGCTATAATAGCAAATAGTTCCTAGTTATAAGTTTTATAACTTTGCTTAGCTAATATTAGTTTCTAAAACTAAAAAGCTATTAAATATTAATAAAAGTATTAAAATAAAAATATTATAGAGTATATAGAATTCCTATACTACTTTATCTATTTAAGTAAATAGTTTAAATTTCTTGCTATTTTTATTCCTTTTTAATAGGCTAATAAAAGGTATTATAATATCTACATATTAACAAATAAATTACTTATAAAAATTGGTAAATCCTAAGAAAACTTAAACCTTTTAGTAGTTCTTTAATATTAGCTATTTTTTAATAACTTTAACTTGCTTTAAGTCTATTTATATTTTTTTAATAAAAATAATAAAGCTTAAAAATTCTATTTTAATTATATTAAATTTATATTTTTTTTAGGTTAATATATAGCTAAAACTATTATAAACGTTCTAATATATCCTTAATATATTGCTTATATTCTATTACTATATTGCTAAAGATTAAAATATTATCTAAATAAACTATATAAGTTATATCTACTAAACTAGTTAATACTCTATTAATATAAGCTTAAAATATAGCTAAAGCATTAACTAAACTAAATAGTATTACAAAATATTCAAAATAGCTATACTATATGCAAAATACCGTTTTTTACTTATTATCTTCTTTAATATAAATTTAGTAGTAAATATTTTTAAGATTTAACTTAATAAACTTCTTAGCTTTATTTAAGTAGTTTAAGGTTTTTATAATTAAAGAAAATAAGTGCTAATTCTTTATAGTTATTTTATTTAGTCCTTTATAACTAATATATAGGTATAGGCTATTATTTTTTTTAGTATAAAAATTATTAGTATATCTGTAAAAGAAATTGAATAATAAATTTAACCTTTTTAAAAAACTTTATTAAAATAGCGCTAAAGCTCTGATAACTTAGTTATAGATAAATTATATAAAAAGCTATAAAGTAAATCCTTATTAATTAATTTAATAGTATAGTCCCCCTATTTTAACTTAAGCAGAGTATTTACTACTTTAGTATTAAAGATATTATTAAAGTCTAAAAGGTTTTTTAGTATCTTTAAGCTTTTTTATGCTATTGTAGCGCTATTATATAGCGAAATTAAACTATAATATATTAATATATATATAGCTTCCCTAGGTTTTATACTTTTTTTTAAATTCGGCTATATTTAGTATTTCTAGTTAGTTAAAATGCGTTTTAAAGCGCTATTAAAAGAGTTTTAAGTCTATTAATACTCTATAGTTATTTAGTATAAATATACTAAGTATTAAATCTATGTTTTAGTTAATTAAATAGAAAAATATAATATATTTTTTTCCTTAACCCTAGCTATTTATAATTTAATAAGTTAGTTTAAAGGCGCTATAGTAGTAGATTTTTTTTTAGTTAAATAATTTTGGCCGTAATAAGTTAATAGCAATAAATTCTAAATCTTATTTTATTATAAATTCTTAAGAAATAAGATTAAAAGCAAATTTAATATTAATTAAAGCTATTATAAAGCACTTATTTCTTTAGAGATTAATTTACCCTTTTATATAAATAAAAGTCTTTACCTTTATTTATCTTTTTTAGCTTATTTTTAAGGCGATTATAAGCTATTATTGTTTTTTAGCTTCTTAGCTATAGGAATAGCATTTATTTTAGTTTTAGGCTTAAAGTAGTTCTTAATATAATAGCTAGATTTATTGTAATTATAATAGTTATTATTCTATAGCTAATTAGACTATTGTTATTACTTATTTTGAATCTACGCAAATTTTTATTTGTTTTTATTTTGAAGCTGCGCATTTGCTTTGCTAGTATTATTACTAAGTTTGTTAACTTATTGCTCTAAAAACTTTAATGTTTTTAAGTTTTTATTCTAAAAATTACTTTAGGAATCTAAATACCTAAACTATTCTATAGTTTTTTTTATTATTATAACGCAAATATAAAAGTTTTTCTAATTTTATAATATTTTATTACTATTAAATATTTTATTTTTAAGGTTTATCTTTAACTTAAATAAGAAAAAGTTAATAATAACTTTTAAAAGCTGCTTTAGGTTTAAAGCTTCTTTAATTTCTCCAAAATAAACTTTAAAAGCTATTATTTTTTAGTTTTTCTGCTATTTAGCCTTAATATATTTCTTATATATAATAAGCCTGCAATTAATTAAATCTATAATTAGATTTCAAAAGAACTCTTTAAAGAAAAATTAGTTAATGCCTTTTTAATTATAATACTTAATATATTAATTCTACTATATTCTGGGGTCATTTTTAAGTTTAAATTATATAAAAATGATTTTTATATAATTAGTTGTAAAATATATTAAACTTTTTATAAAAATATTATTATATATATAGAACTAGTAAAAGAACTTACCTTCGTTTTCTCTCTTATAAATAAAGACTTATTTAAGCTTAAAGTCTTTTATAAAAAAAGGCAAAGCCTTAGAAACTAAAAGTAATCTAATATAAATAAATACAACTAAAATCAAGATTATAGATTACACTTATTGTAACGGTCGTTTGCCTTGTAATAGCTGTGGAACGGTAGGGTTCGCTTGGCAGGTAGTAACGAGCCTTATACGTGATTATAGCAGAGCGCGGTACGTCGGCTTAGCTATAAAAGAAGTATACGATTTATTTTAAGGAGCTCTATTAAAAGTATTTAATAATGAATATATTAACTATTAAAAAGCGGATTTATTTAAAATAAAAAAGAATAATATTTATATATTTAATAAGTACTTATAATACTCGCGTCGCTCGCATTGCTCATAGGTAATAACTTAGCGAGTATTGCGAAATCCGTGAATAGGCTATAATTAATTTATTTATTAAACTAATCTAAGACCCGTTCTTTGTCGCCGAGTAGCCCTATATAGCCTGGGGCGTAATACTTATAGTATATTAACAATATTACTAATATTATTATTATTGTTAAAATAAAGACTTTAAAGTTAAGCTTTTAATAAAATATTATCTTTATTAACTATATAAAGTTATAATTAGTCCTAGAGATATTATTGCTTATGTTTAATTTATTAAAGTTAATACTTTAAGTTCTAAAAAAAGGTTTTTAAAAATAGGGTATTAATACTATTAAGCTGTTATTACTTATTTAATTTTATGTTAGCTTCTTAAGCAAATTAAATGTCCTAAATATTAAATACTTTAAAGAGTTATATATTCTAAAAAGGGTTTTACTTTTAGGTAATTATGTTATTTTGCTTTAAGCCTTTTATTTCTTAAAAGAAAAGGTTAAAGTAATTAAAATTATAATTACTAATAAAATACTAATAAAAAGATTCTAGAAAATATAAAATGAAATAGACTGTATTTATATTATATAGATTAATTATTAAAGATCTCTTAATAGTAAGTTATACCTATTATTAAGTATTAAATTTTTAGAGTCCAAGATAGTCTATTGCTTTCCGATAGCTTTTAAGGCCAACGCTATTAGCAAGTAGCAAGCCTTAGAGCTTTAGCCTCTAGCCTTAGCTTAGCTATAGCCAGCTACTAAGTCCGGCTCGCCTGCAGGCCGCTAACAAGCATAATAGTAATTTAGCGAATACTGCGAAATCCACGAGCGAACTATAGTTAGTTCACTTACCAAACTAATCTAAAACCTGTTTTTTATCGCCAAGCAGCTCTATATAGTCTAGAGTATAACAATTTCTTTTCTAACTTATTTTAGTATATATATATATAAAGTCTTGTTTTTTAAACTCTTAAATAGATTAATATTATAGTAAAACTATATTAATAATATACTATTTAAATATATTAATAAATTTTACTAAACTTATATAAATAATATTCTTATTTATAATAAAATTTTTAAAGAATATAAGAAATATATTTACTAAGTTTTTTAAAGACTTTAAGTAGTGAATTTATAAGCTAATATTAGAAAATACAAGTTTACTATTACTAAGACTAAGTTACTTAGAGTTATTATTAATAGTAATAGTATTGAAATAGATCTAAAAAAAAATTAAAGCTATTATATTATAAACAATTTTTTCTAAATAATTAGATAAAGTTAAAAGTTCTTTAGCTTTTATAATTTTTATTATAGGTTTATAAGGAACTTTAGAAGGATAATAAAAGTGTTAACTAACTTTATATATAAAAATGCAAAATAAATATAAAGTTATAAAATAGAAAAGTCGTTTAACGTATTAATAAAAATAATAATAAAAGCTCTAATACTATATTACTTTAATTTAAGCTTAGAATATATTCTAGAAATTGATTTTTTAGATAAAGTTAATAGTAGTATACTATTATAAAGAAATAATAAAGATAAAATATACTCGATTGCATTTTATAATAAGAATCTAGACCTAATAAAGCGGAATTATAATATATATAATCAGAAGCTTTTAGCTATTATTTATACTTTTAAGTACTAGTAATCTAAGCTAAAAACTATTAAGATTTTAATATAGGTTTTAATTAACTATAAAACCCTTAAAACCTTTATAATAACTAAGAAACTATTTAAAAAGCAAGTATAATAGACTAAGATCTTATTATATTATAACTTTAAAATCTACTATTATACCGGCAAAAGCAATATTAAAATAGATATTTTAATTCGCCGAGAGTATAAAAACTAATAAGAATAAGTAAACTATTAGGTTTTGCTATTATTAAATAAGTTTAACCTTTTATTATTATAAAAAAAAAGCAGTTTTAAGGCTTATTAACATATAAAACTATTTAGCTATTACGCCCTAGGCTGCATAGGGCTGCTCGGCGATAAAAAACAAATCTTAGATTAATTCAGTTAATAAACTAACTATAACCTGCTTACGGATTTCGCAATACTTGCTAAATTACTACCTATGAGTAGCGCGAGCGGTATAAGTATTATAAGTACTTATTAAATATATAGATATTGCTCTTTTCTATTTTAAATAAATCTACTTTTTAATAATTAATATATTTATTATTAAATACTTTTAATAAAGCTCTTTAAAATAAGTTATATATTTCTTTTATAGTTAAGCTAATATACCGCGCCCTGCTATAATCATATATAAAACTTATTACTATTTGCTAAGCAAATTTTATTATTTTATAGCTATTGCAAGGCAAATAACTATTATACTTTAACTATTTATAATATTAGAAAAACGGATTGTTATATTATTTAATATCAATAGAAATCCTATTAGAGCCTTGCTCGATTTAGAAGCTATTTTATATATAATATCCTAGGAATATACCGAAAGAATAAACATATTTTTAATTAGGAAAACGAATTTTTATAATATAGAATTAATTATATAAAAAGAAGTATTAAGAGTTAAATAAGAAATAAGAAAGATATAAATAAGAAGCAATAAGTATAAGGAGAAAATGAAATTTAATATCTATCTAAGGTTAAGAGATATTTATCTTAATATATTATAGTTTATAAAATGGAATTTATATATTAATTAGAAATTGATACAAATATATATAAAAAGCTAATTGCTTAAGATATTAAGAATTTAATTAGAGTAAAGGGAGCTAATAATAGTCTTATTTAAAAATTTTAGATTTATATTAAAAAAAATAATAGCTATAGAAACTATACCTAAAGAATATAGAAACTTTAAGAATATATTAGAGGAACCTGAAAGAAAGTTGCTATTGCCAGATTATACTGAAAATAATTATAAGATTTTAATCGATAATCCTGGAGAATTAAAGGCAAGTTTAATCTATAGCCTAACTAAAGAAGAATTAAAAATATTAAAAGAATATTTAGATAAAAATTTGAAAAAAAAGTACATTTCTAAATCTAAATTATCTATTAACTAATTATTTTCGTTAGAAAAAAAAACGGAATATTTAAACTTTATATAGACTATAAGCGAATTAATAAATTAATAAGGAAAAACAAGTATTTCTTATTGCTGCTATATAAGCTTAGAAATAAATTCAGAAAAGTTAAGTTTTTTATATATCTAGATTTAAAAAACGCTTTTAATTTAATTTAAATAAAGAAAAATAACAAATAAAAAATAATATTCTGAACTAAATTCGGCTTATTTAAATATAATATAATGCTTTTTAGATTTACTAATATATTTTTTTATGCTATAGCGAGTTATAAATAAAGTATTATACTAGTTTTTAGATAAATTTATAATTGCATATATAAATAATATACTAATATATTTAGAAATATAAAAAGAATATAAAAAATATATTATAAAGATACTAAAAATATTTAAAGAAAAAAAACTCAGAATAAAGTATAAAAAGTTAATATTTTATGTAATAAAAGTTGACTTTTTGGGATTTATAATAAGCCTAAGAAGAATATTAATATAAATAGATAAACTAGATACAATATAGCAATATTTAGTATTAAAAAATCTTAAGGACTTATAAGCCTTCTTAAGATTTACTAGATTTTGTTAAAATATAGTTAGAAACTACATAAAAATAATAATATTATTATTTAATATATTAAAGTAAAGATAATAGTTTCTTTAAATAAAAAAAAAGGAATTAATTTTTAATAAACTAAAGAATATATTTGCTTTAGAAGAAGCTCTTAGAATATTTAATTTAAAGAAAGAATTAACAATTTATACTAATATATTAAATAAGCTAATAAGCGCTTATATATTGCAAACTAAAAAGCTTATTATTTATTATTTAAAGAAGTTATTATTAATAGAAATAAACTATATTATAATAAATAAAGAAATATTAGCTATTATAGTATTATTAGAGCATTAAAAAATATATACTAAAAAGATATTTATTTTAATTAAAGTATTTATAGATTATAAGAATTTAGTTTTATTGCTTAATAGCAAAGAATTAAATTAGAAATAAAGCTAATAAATAAATATAATATCAAGATTTAACTTCTTTATTTAATATATTGCTAGAATAGACAATATAATAGTAAATACCTTAAGCAGGCGATTTGATTATAAGCAAAAAAAGCAAGAAATACAACTAATACTGCGGAAAATAGAAAAAGGACTTAAGAATATTAATATAATAAAAGAGTATAAAGATATTATAAAGAATAATTATATAATAAAAATAATAGGATATTAAGGAGTCTTAAAGACTTATAAGAGAATATAAGAAATAAATAATTAGAAAAGCTTAAAACAAAATATAGAAAAAACACTTATAAAATACGAAAATTATTAAAAAACCAAAAAAAACAGATAAAAGCTAAAAGGACTACTAAAGCCATTTAAACCGCTAAAAAGACTAAGAATTATTATAGCAATAGACTTTATTATAAAATTATTAGAATTATACAATCTAAATATAGGTATTTTATACAATATAATAGCTATAGTAATAAATAAATTTTCTAAATAAGCAAAATTTATTCCTTATAAAACTATAATAGATGCTCTATAACTTGCAAAGCTTTTATTAAAAAAAATATTCGTAGACAAAAGCATTCTAGAAAAAATAATAAGTAATAGAGATAAGCTCTTTATATCTTATTTCATAAAAAAATTAAAAGAGGCTTTAGGAATATAAAGTAAAATATTAATAGTTTTTTATTTTTAATTAGATAAATAGACTAAACAAATAAACTAGACTTTAAAAAGCTATTTAAGAATCTTTTGCTTAAATAAATAAAAGAATTAAATTAAACTTCTACCGATAGTATAAATAGCAATTAATTTTTTATTTAATAAAAATATAAAAGCTACTCTGCAAGAAATAAAAATAGGGTTTTTTGCTTAATTTGAAGTAAATAATATAAATATACTAATAGCGAAAGACTTTGTAGAAAACATATAATAAGTTTAAATAAAAATAAAATATAAATTAATCTAGATATAAAATAAAATAAAGAAACGAGAAGACTAAAGTAGATAAGATTATAATATTTGCAAAAGAGACTATATACTGCTAAATATTAAAAATTTAATAAATAAAAAACTTAAAAAGCTATATATTAAGACTTTTTTAATAAAAGATATTAGGGACATAATTATAATATTAGACTTACTAAGAATAAGGACTTTTCTAAAATACTATATTTTAATACTAAAGAAGATTATATTTATAATAAAGTTAATAATTAAGTGGACTTATATAATTAAGGATGAATAAGAAGTTAAAAAGATATTAAAAGAAGACTAAAGTTCCTTTTTAGTTAAATAAAAGAACTTCTTATATAAAGATAATACTTAGGAATCTTAGAAAAATTTGAAGAATATTTAAAGAATATTTAGGGTTTTTAGAAAAGCAATATAGAGGGAATACTATTACGTTTTAGGCTATATAGAGCTGCTTAGTAATAAAGGATAAATCTTAGATTGGTTTAATTAATAAATTAACTACAGCCTGCTTGCGGATTTTGCGATATTCGCTAGATTATTACCTGCGAATAGGTTTAGCGGCATAAATATTATAAATATTTATTAAGTATATAAATATTGCTTTTTTCTACTTTAAATAGATCTACTTTTTAATAATTAATATATTTATTATTAAATATTTTTAATAGAGCTTTTTAAAATAAATTATATACTTCTTTTATAGCTAAGCCGACATATTGCGCCCTGCTATAGTTATATATAAAGCTTATTACTATTTACTAAGCGAATCCCACTGTTCTACAGCTATTGCAAGGCAAACGACCGTTACATTAGCAGGCTGATAATATTAATAAAGACTATATTTATTATTAAAAAGCTATTAAATAATGAATAATTGATTATATTAATAACATTAGCCTTAAATATATAAAAAACAAGCAATAAATACTATACCGATAAAATAAGCTATAAATATTTCAATTTTAAATTATTTATTTTATTAAAAAGATTTATAATTAGAAGTTAATTAGTTATTTAGGAATAAATAGAACTACTGAAATAATTAAGCAATATTATTATTAGCCCGGAATAATAAAAACTATTAAGTAATATATTGCTAACTATTATATTTGCCGACGAGTAAAAGCATTTTATAATAAACTAAATAGTTTATTATATTTTTTGCTAATATCCTAGCAATAGTAATAAGATCTCGGAATAGATTTTATTATTAGTTTTCCGGAATATTAAAAAATGAATAATATTTTGATTATTATATACTATTTTAGTAAAAATAAAGACTATATATTAGTATACTGCGATAAACTAGGAATATTATTAGAAAGGACTACTTATATTTTTATTTGCAAAGTTATTGCTTAGTATAGACTATTAGATAATATAGTATTAGACTATAGACTTTAATTTATATTAACATTATAGAAGTTATTATGTATTAGATTTAATATTAATAGCAATAAGTTAATAGCTTATTACTTTAAGATTAATAAACAAACCGAACAAGCTAATTAAAATATTAATATATATTTAAAGATATTCGTTAGTTATTATTAAAATAATTAAATAGATTTACTATTAATAACAAAATTAGCTTATAATAATTTTGAATTAATAGTTACTAGAATAACTTTATTCTTCGTTAATTATAAGTATTACTTTAGAATAAACTTTAGACTAAATAATACCCTATATAAAATATAATACAATTAGTAGTTAACTGTTTAAGCTATTAATATCTCTAGTAAAATACAAGCTATCTTAAAAGAAATATAGATTAATATAAAAAAGATTTAGGGCTAAACAGTTAAATATATTAATTATCGCCGTAAAAACATTATATATAAAATCGGCGATTAAATATAGCTTAATATAGAAAATATCTAAACTAGCTATCCTAGTAAAAAATTAAATAATAAGTAAATTAAGCTATTTAAAATTATAAAAAAGATTAGTTATTTATATAAGTTAAACCTACTTAAAACAATAAAATACTCTAAAGTTTTTTATATTAAATTGCTTTATAAAAACCTAAACGACCCGCTATTAAAGTAAAATAATCTAGAGTTTAAACTGATTATCGTTAATAAACAAAAAGAATATAAATTTAAATAAATTCTAGCTTTTAAATATTTCTATAGATAAATACTATTTAAAATAAAATAAATAAATTAGGAATACGACGACGAATAATATAAAGCTAAAAACTTTAATAATTTATAAAATACCGTTAACAACTATTATAAGTAATATTTATAGTCGCTAGATAGTCTTAAAGACGACTACCGCTCTAAACGGTATAAAAGGCTATTTTAAAAATAATATAAACGTTTTATACGGTCAGCAACTTTAGACCGGCTTAAATTGTTTAGAAATACGGCTTTAATAATTAATAAAGCCTTAATATAAGTATTTTGATTATATGTTAATCTATATACTATATTTACAAAGCTTACTATAGAATTACTATTCTAATATTCATATTCTAACCTAATACAGACTAGCTCTGTACTTATCCTAAAGGTATAAATACCTTTTCCTTTTTTTCTTTTTCCTCTTCTTTTCTCCTTATTATTAACAGCTTAAGTTAACTATAGAGCGGCGCCGCCGCCCTTATTAAAAAAGACTTAAATAGAGGAAGAGTGTTTAAATAGTTATAATATTATATAATATACTTTAAATAATATTTCTATACTAGTATAGACAATAAACTAGTATCTTAATAGCATACTATAGCAAAAACTAATATCTTTAGTAAAGGTATAATAATATAAATAATAGCTAAAAATAGTTATAATAATAAATAAAACTATATAAAAGCTTAGAAACTTGTTTATAAAATACTATAATATATTATAAAATTATAATAGACTTAAAAGAGGGGGGTACTATTGTAATCTAACTTAGTATACTTATTTTAATATTGCTCGGTTAAACCTTAGTATAACCGGTAAAATTTCGGTTTAATAATTCTTATTATTGCAAATTAAAGCTTAATACAAAGATATATTAAAAGCTAATATATTGAAGCCTTAACTTATAGTATTTAATATAAAATGCCCGCTCTTCTTTTTCTTTTCTTCTTTATTTTTAGTATCTTTATTAGTTAGAACTCTATAAAAGCGGTTTTGCACTACTAAGCTAGGTAGACAGTCAATACTATCGGTGCTTTAGACTTTTTTTAAATAATAAAGAAACGAAATAATAGACAATAATAAAAACTAAATTAAATATTTATATTGTATTAAATATTCTAATAAAAAAATCTAAGCCGAAAAGTTATAATAAACGATTTAACTATAATAATAGCAAAATTTAAGTAGTTTATATATTTAATATATTTAATATATTTTAATATTTTCAAAAACGATTAGAAACTAATCGATAAAACTAAAAAACTATTATTTTACCGATATAATTATATTTAAATTAAAATTTAAAATAAAAAAGAGTTTTATTTAATTATCGATTATTATAACTATAGTTTTTATTTATTTATATATAATATATTCGGCTTAAATAATACTTTTAAAAACCTATTAACAATAATTAGATTATTATTTTATATTATTTTAATATTGCTATTATTTTCTATCGGATTGATTTTTACTAGTTTAAAATAATCTAGTTTAATTTTTTATTAGTTATTGCTTATTAATTATTATATTTTAATTGCTATAGTCCGCTGTATTAAGCGAGCTTATATACGTATATATATATATATATAGATATAGTTAAAAAATAATAATTATTCGTTTTTTTATAATAATTTTATAGCTATAAAATTAACTATAAAAAGCTTTTTCGTCAATAATTTATATAAAAACAATTTAATTATTTATTCTAGCTCTAACCGGATTCGAATCCCTAATATAATAATTTTAATTAAAAATTTTATATATTATTAACTAAGCTAACTATGTCGCCGGAGCTAGGAAAATAATAATAACTATAAATATATAATTAAATAATATATGAATAGCTTTAATTAAATTCTATATATTTTAAATATTACTTTAAATATTATATAAATAGTTATTTATATAAAAGTAATATAAAAGTAAAATCTGAATAGTATAGGAATAAGATTAAGTAGTATATTTTTAAAGACGCCCTCGTGAGCGGACGTTTACCTAGAAGAGTTGACGGTGGTCCAACCGGCCAGTCTAAGATATATGCATCCATGATCACAGATGCTTCATTCTTCCCCCTAAAGAGGGCGCTATAATAATTCCTGGCTTAGGCACTGACTAAACGTAGACCCTAGATCACTACACGTAGACCCCCTACTTTACTACACATAGACCCCTGTTACAGTAGAATTCAGTAGAATTCCGTAATCTGCATTACATTTTTCTTTTCATCCTAGCCTTCTGAGTGTCTTAGGCCAACTAAGCACTAGTCTAATCATGGGTGCATATTTCTCAGACTGGCCGGTTGGACCGTCAACTCCTCTAATATAGGGGTCATTCTCAGGAGATTTTTACATCACTCCTCGTACAATTGCGGATGTAGGCGCCATTCGATGCCGAATTGAAGCTGGGATACAGAACATCTAGTGGCAAGTGTTGAGCACAATGTTGCATGAGAAACCATTTTCATTTGATTTGATCATTCTACGTGACTAGGACCATTCAAAGCTCTCCTCATCCCTGTCAAGCAGTATCTTCATCATGATGCAGCTCGATGCTATACTGCTTATAATCAAAGTCCTCCAATGACATCAGCATTTCCGCCCATCCATCTTTTGACCGCAAACAGCCCTCTGCTCCTCCTTCCTCAGCAATGTTCTCCCAAACAAGATCCTGAGTCTTTCCCGTCAAGACTGCCTCCTCACGGCCAGTGCAAACCTTCCGCAAACCCGCGTGTGGTACCCAAATGACTCTCATGCCTGCTGATCTGCCTGCTTCAACGCCTGCGACACTATCCTCAAAGACCAAACATTCCTTCGGCGTGACAATCGTCTCTCCATGCAAATTCTCGTTGATCTTGGCAAGTGCCAAGAAATATATCTTTGGAGATGGCTTTTTGGCAGCTGCCTTCATCATATGGTCGTCACCGAAGACGTGGTTGTCACCAGGAATGCCACTTAGCGCAGGAAGGTGAGAAGTTTTGGTCTGGAACGCTGACCGGGAGGCTGAAGATGCGACAGCGAGATACACTTTTGGAGTCGTAAAATTGGCTAGATTGCATAGGAGCTCTTCTACACCAGGCAGTAAAGTACATGCTTTGAAGCGGTCATACTCTTCGTGGACTCGAGAGTTCCATTCATCAAGGCCGATTGAAAGATTCGCCCAACGTAGGACGCTCAAAGCACCCTGAAATAACTTTGCGTCAGGGCAGGTTTTCTACTATTCTTCTAACTATGACATACCTCGGAACCCTTGCTTTGCTGTTGTGCCTTGATAGCCCATGGAAGATCAGGTTTTCCGTACGAATGAAGGACTGAGTTATAGATTTCTGTGTAGATGTCTTCAGAGTTGATGAGCAGGCCGTCTACGTCGAAAATGCAGGCGCGAATTGGAGCAAGTGGGGGGTTGTTTTGGACTTCAGTTGTCATCACAAAGCCAGTGCTGGAAATAGTCCCGTTGTTCGGATCTCAGCAATTAACATACATACAAATACTAGTGGCACATGCAAGAGGTCATCGCTCTTGCCGACGTCGAGATCTGGGTCGCTTCGTTTGCGAGGAGTCCCTTGCCTTTACCTCTCCCCCAAATTTTCCTTTGCAAGGCTTTGCCGTGGAGCCGATATCAGAGCTAGGGTCTTGTTTGTTTCTAACCTTTGGCTATCTACTGTTGTGCAAGATAGAATTCCCAGAGCCAAGTCAAGGATAGCTTTGCATAACAGTCGAATGTGGTATTTGGTCTGGTGGGCTCCTACGATGACAGATCCTCAGAGGCAATTAAAAATCATTCTCGGTGAAATGCCCCGCACCAGCATAGTGCCGATGACTTCAGCCTTGGGCCTACTTGGGTTTATGCCTTCTAGCTACTTTACGTCGTGGCTTTCGAATGATAGGACCTACTTGATGAAGTCTAGATTCGACAGGAAATCAGTAAATAGAAATTTTAGCATTCTTATCTTGAAGTAGCAGGAGTCAAAAGTGTTAAGTCATTCATAAGTAAAGTCAACATGGGATTTTTGGTGGAGCTAACGTTCTGAACGCCACAATGTACCCATCCAATCACAGGTGCCTTTGGAACGGCTTGCTCGAATCAAAGATAGTAAGGTTCATCCAATTCCCGCATCTATGCGATATCCTCTTCCTCCTCTTCCTCCTCCTCTTCTTCCTGTTCATCTTCGAACTTCATGCCTCCTGTTGCTGGCTCTTCAGCATGATCATTGTTTCCTATGTTTTTGAGATCTCGCTTGAGCTCATCGGGACAAAACTTCTTACAGAGTGCCGTCATATCGTCATACACCACTTGTCGCTGACTCGAACCAGGAATGTAAATTGTATTACCAATATTGAAGGTCAACGAATAGAGCAAATTTCGATCATCCCAGTCCTCTTCCGGTGGTGACACTGGGTATCGAGACTTATATTCTTTGATATAAGTCTTGTTACTGAGCCGGTGTCGTGGGGCCCTCCAATTGCCCGTATCGTATTCGTTGTGGCCAAAGAAAGAGCAAACATCAAAGACGAATGCATTTCCGGTGCGCTGATCTAAAGCAGTGTTCCCTATGGAGAGTTAGGCGGAATTTGGGGAGATACTAGAGCTGGGACATACCATCCCAACAATCACCGTGAAGCAGACAAGGTTTGAGGACTCGCCCATCTAATTGCAGCGGCAGAAGCAGCCGCGGGACCACTTTGTCCAGTGTGAGCTTGCACACCACGTCGAATTCAGGCCACTGAAGAATTGGCTTTGCGAGATCCATTACGTGCCCTAGATGCCTACTGTAGAGCGCGCACCACGATTCTTCCCAGACATCTACCGCTTGAGCGATTTTGGCGTGGCAAGTAGCTATGTGAAAGCCAAACTTTCCGGTGGGAGATACGGATTTCTTATGTAAGTTTGCTAGACCAGCTGCCAGTTTAGCAGGACTTGCAGGCTATTAAACGATTAGCTGTGGCGTATGGAGCAAGATAACAGTCATAAGATTAGATGAACAAGTAGGGCATTCAAAGGCATTGGCCTAACTTTAGCAAGCCTGGACGCCATACAGAGTGTCATGCGATAGTCTTATGGGTAATGAATTCTAAGGAAAAAGGGTTTCCATACCTGCTCGCCCACATCGCGGAATTCTGCAAGGAGGAAATATGTCTCAGGTTCTGGTTGGGTATACTTCCCCCAGGCATAAGGCTCTGGCACAAAGCCTGGCGAAACATTGTGAACAGCTTGTAAAGACTTGAACTCACCCTCGCACATATGCTTCCCCGTGACAACCAGGCTTACAACCTTGAGAAAACAGTTCTTTTCCCGAGCTCCATCAGGCATCTCAGCGATTATCTTTGCTGTCTCACCCCATAATGACATGCCATACTTCTGGGCATGTACAATCCTGTCCTCAAGCTCGATAAAACCTGGTGTTCCGTTAATAGAAATCAAGCAAGCTGGGCTTTGTAGGTCGTACAAGCCCTCACGCTTTCGTCAACATCGTAGTGCCCATGTGGCTGCGGCGGTAGTATGGGCTGCGAGCTTACCTCCTCCTCCTCCTCCTTTTCGCAAAGCTTTCTCTCAAAAATGCTACCATGTGAGGCAGACTTTACCGCTAGAGAAGTCATATTCATAAACAGCTCGGAAGGCAAGGTGTCAAATAACAGGACGGTTGCGGAGTAAGTCGACAATTCAAGCGATAGGAAGGAAGAAGAAAGGTCAGAACCAGGGTGGATTCTGGAGATATGGGTATCTCAAGCGACGGAGAGGAAAATGGAAGGTTTCATCCAAGGCTGATTCCGGAAACAAGGGTATCTCAAGTGACGGGGAAAAACGGCAAGCCCAAAACCCGGGCACAGGTGCGAAGATGAAGGATGATGTGATATGCTCTGGCCGCCAATCTGACCTCTAATTAGCGCCAGCATTAACAGCTTGCTATCTTTGGCAGACAAATTCTTGTCTGGCGTAGACCGGATCTTGGCATCGAATATCACATTAGGATGATATGGCATCCTCGACCGCGATGGAGGCAGCTTAAGAATGCTGGAAGCTGCTTACAACCCATACTCGACGTCGCTCATTACTGAGGCTGCTCATTGTACGGTAACACGTCGAAAGGCGCGTCACCTTGGCGGTGATCGGGATGGCAAGTCGTACAAAGCCACTACAATCCGAGCGGAGAGCTTCACTGGAAAGAACAAAGGGATGATGGTCCAAAAAGCCAGTCTCAAATTTACGTACGCATGATCAAACGTTCTCGGCTTCCTGGCCTCCCCCGATGTATCTCCGAGACAGAGGTTTATCAAGGGCGTTCCCGCTTCCGCTGAACCTTCAAATATCCATGGCTTTGGGCATCGATCAAAATCACGAGCCTCAATCGCATCCACAAGGAAATCAAACTTGCTAGCGATTTCTAAATCGAATGCAAGCTCAGACTGACTTGTCTCCAAAGCACTGAAGAAAGGATCGAAAAGACATTCAGACTACGAATATCCCAGTCTACATTTCCATCTTCTTCGACGTTTTATTCAGCACTACTGCTCTCGCTATCACCTGTTGACGCGACTCTGTTTGGTAGAGCTCTTGGTCTTACCTCGCTGGGGATTGAGAGGTAGCTTAACGCGAAAATTCCGCGAAAGCGCCGCATCGCAGATGAGTGTAATGATTTTACCAGTGACGCTCTCGGTTGGGTTTCCGAGCATTGGACGGGATGGCTTACTAGATTGTGGTAGCTGTATAGCCGCATCTCGCAGAAAGACAGCAATGTCAGCCTCCTCGTTGCGCAACACTCGAAGCAGATAGCAGCGGCCACGACGAATGATGAAAATTTAATTAAATTCATCGCTCTATTGACACTAGCGTTTCTTCCTGGGACGCTTGTCGCTTTAAGCACAAGCTGACCTTCGAATCTCTAGACGAAAGACTGCTGATTCGAGCATATGCTACGCAGATCATCTTCAGCACTTGCATCTTCGACTTGCGAGGATCCGCCGCACATCCAGAGAGAGTGGATGTATCGCCGCTGTAGTGGGTCTTCTGGTTGTGGCACTTTTCCTGACGGTACTCGAAGGTCTTACCTGGATGGCGAAATCCAAAGGGACCGGGCCTGATCCGCGATTGGGGAAGACCGCCTGATGCGCAAAGCTAGGCTCACTTCTGACACGTTGAACCCGTGGAGCGGCGATCCCATGGGCGTATTCGTTGGGATGTACAATTACATTTTCGGGAAGGCGCGAGACAAACAGTGAATGACCTACCAAGCAGATCAGACAGACGTGCACGGATGGATGTGGGAGGCAGCAACAAGCCACACGCCATTCAGATAGCTATTGCTAATACCTTGAGCCCAACCACAAGTATAAGACCAAGCCATCATGACAGCCGGGCTGACAGCGGGGCGGATCGTCTCGAGAGCTAGGGCCTTTTTGTTGGCAGAAGCTGCTGGCCCGCTTCCTCAAGCAACCTTTGTTACGCCAGGAAAGTCAGGATCTGTCCTCTGGGGTTCTACTACCAATCCAGAAGTGGGATGATTAGATTGCATGGAAAGCCAAGCCTCTTATCACTGACATTTACCTAGGGCTTGCAGTAGCGCAAACGTCAGCCTATGAGACAGAAGCCCACCTGCTAAGGAAGGCTACTGCGGCAGGCTATGGATGCTTCACCCGTGAAAAGAGGAGAAATTCAAGCAGCATTTCTGCCCTGCTCTCCAGCCTGCAGCAGATCGACCAGCCCCCGAGACCGCGGGCTTCTTGTTGAAACTTCCATTGCAGATCATTGCCTGGTTACTGGATCTTGCAGCAATCAGCCAGGCCTTGGGAGACGCTAAGATAGGCCTAGACCGAGCGCATGCAAGCGGGAGCCTGCAGTCTAGATGGCTGATTCTCTTCCTTGCCATACCGTTGTTGAAGGTTGGTACAAATACAATGCAGCCTGCATGAGATGTTCGCGTTTTGTGAGAGACGTAATGGGCCATGAGCTCATGTCATGACAGGCTCGAGACGCAAGCAATGATCTAGCGGGCCATCCTGTTCATGGTCATGATTCAGCCTTGCCCTCAGATTCCTGATAAAAAGGTCTCGCGGCGTCGATGTAACCTGCTTCCTGTCATTCCTCGGATTGATCGATCGACCTAGTACACATACTAGGCGTTCGAGATTCAGCCAGTTTTCCTCTCAACTTTATCCGAAATGTCGAGCCCGGCTGCCAACACTCTGGGGCCACTAGAATTCTTCAAATACCCTGTCTTCGGGTGTGGTAATCAAGGATTCCATTGTAACCACTCAGATCTGCCAGTCCTTGCAGATGCTGATATAGCTGGCCTCGGTGTAAGTTCCCTTCCACCCTGAGTGCTCTGTTAGAGCTGTACAGTTGCCCACAACACATCCTTTCTTTCTGACAAAGAGAAATATCAAATTAACAGGAAATTCCAGGCTCTCATTGCATTCTCATCGACCTCGGTATTTACTCTATTCACGGTCGCTATCGCATATCTTTTAGATGTCATACCCAAACTGCAAGAACGCAAAGACAGCAGCCAGACCGGACTGTCCCCAGGCCTTGTCAACGACCTCGATGGCTATGTGATCGAGCGTTTCCAAAACCTATCTCGTCTCGAGGGTCTTAGTGGACGGTTGAGGACACATGTCGATGGGTTTCACTCGCTCCAACGATTCATGCTAGCACTTAGCGATCAGCAGATCGTTACAGGTCTGGCAATCTTTATCATCGGCTTCTCCAAGCATTGCCAGCTTTCTAGCTATCACTTCATCGTGATCATGGCATTGGGATGGTTTTCCTTTACAACGCACCTTTCGACTCTGTCGGTGCTACAAGGTTATCTCCGACACCGCCCAGGACAGAAGATGTTTCGACTTCTCGGCATAATTGCGACATTCTTACTCCTGGCTATAAGTTTCGTGCTTTTGTATTCTCGGCCGAACAATGACGTAGCCGTCCAGTGCAGATTTGGGCACATAGGACTATCAGGAGCAACCAAGTTGAGATGTATATGCGCCGTTCTACTGTTAGTTTTCTTGAGCACCATGTTTCTGTCCAAGACTGCCAGGTTTTGCTTCGGGAGACATAGTGACCTCTCAAGCCTCCGAAGAATGGTGTGGAGTCTTTTTTCTAAGAGAAAGCCAAACGCTCACTATCGAAAAGAATACTTCAAAAGGAGGATTGATACGGTTGACGAATCCCATGCTTCAGCTGTCCTCAAGAGCCTGCGAAAGTCCTTACTGTCATTCAACTATGTGCTTCTAGAGTACCTCGACTCGTTTTTGTGGGAGCTGAGCTGGTTGTTCTTCAGCAACTTCTACGGCATCCGGCAAATTTGGTGGGCTCGCGAGTTTGTTGGCTCGCAAGTCATGTCCAAAGAGTCGCGCTCTCAACAAAATACATCGACGTTTGGGCAGATACTTGCCCTTCTACTCTTAGCAATTCCAGTCCTGGTGGGCATTGAGGCGATACAGAGTAAGTTTCTAGCGTGACGGCTCCAGAATCAATGCCAATTGGCTTACTTGTGTACTAGAATCAAAGAATAAAAAGCCGTGTCCCAGTGAACCAGTCGACCCCGAAGCATTGGTTCACGGCGTACCAGAAATGACGGATCCCACGCAGCCTTCACCAGCTTACTCGTGCGAAAAAGTCCAAACACCCGCATCGATTCAGGAACGCAGACCCAGTTGCAAAACAAATGCCAGTCAAGGCGGCCAGTCATCCACCAATGACTCAACAAGCTCCCCATCAAGACGCCTTTCGCGCCAAGAAATCGAGATATTCTACCGAACTCCGAACTTCCGCACCATGTTCGCTGGCGTCTTCATCTACACCCAAGCGACGCTTTGCATTGTCGCATGGTATATTGGTGGACCTATAAATGACAAGACTGCTCCGGGTGTCATTACGGCGATCTTCATGTCACTGGGCTTGCTACTTGTCGCGGTCTGGCCATTTGTCGAAGAGGTAAGGGCAAGGAATGATGCTGAAGAAATAGCTGGAGAGGGTGATTTGTGAAGAGGATCGCGCCAATGACGGAAAATATCGAGGAAGGAGTGATGTGTGTCTGGTAAACTAAGGCTTACATCTCAACACGTAATGACCTATGATCCCCTGCATCAATTAATGATTGAGCGAGCGACCTAAAAACCCTCAAGAATACAAGCCGCTGCAACAATGACTGCGCGCTCCATCAGATCGATCGAGAACCAAAAAGTGACTGCACATGTTCAACAATGAACGGAGATCACTAGCTCAAATGCGTCAAGGATTTACATGAGCTACTCTTGGTCGAGAGCCACTTCTTCGGCTTCAAAAGTGGAAAGTCTACCCACAGCAAAAGATGATCCCGATCTCCTGCCTTGTTCGGCAAAGATAGACGCCCGTACAGTCTAGAATTGACCCTGTCACCATCTCCCATCGTGCCAACGTTCATGTATTAGGCCCTCTTAGCTCCAGCAATGTTTTGCGCCGCGTAGGAGAAGCAAAACATGGGCAGTCCTTTTGGCAGTATATCAATCATTATATCCTTGACACAGCAGTCAACGCCATAGTACCAGTCGCGGAACAAGTTTCATATGGATCACAAGTGCAGTATCTGCAGGAAGTTGACTTTCCACACAGACTCTGTCCTCTGCACCCTATTGAAGCCAAAGCTTTCCCAAAGAACTCCACCAGCTTCTTGCCTGCCCCATCAACTCTGACATGCAAATCCGCATACGTCAAACCCTCAAGCACGAACAACTCCTTAGGCTCCTCCGCCATCCAAACCCCATCCTTACTATACCACCTCGTTGCCGCCTTCATTCCAATAATTATCAGCAGCGGCCTTGGAGCTGCCTTAGGCGCAGATGTCCAACACGCCAATCCTAGCGGGATCAACAACGTCTTTCAAGGCGATTAGGTAAGTGACGTTGCATTCTATATCCTCAACGCGCTGGGCGGGATGCCCGAGGGAGCGCAGCTCGCCGAATGACTCGCTTTGGTAGGCGGCGTCGTAGATGAGGCAGGTCAAACCACCTTGGAAAAGCACGCGGGCGTAGTTGGCGGGGGATTTCTCTTTGATGGGGGTCCAGAATGGGGCGAGTACTATGGTGGCGAGACTCCTTAGATCTCTAAGGGAACTCTAAGCTCTTCAAGGGACAGTCAAAACTCGTGCTGGTCACCTCACCTTCCCCCAAATGATTACAGTCTAAAAACGGAATCGAGGAGGTGGGAATCAATTATATCGAGAGAAACACTTGATTATCGCTTCGTTGACGAGGCTCGACAATAAGCAGAGGGCAAAACTCTATGGGAAGATGGAGGAAAATGTCCTAGAACTAGCCACGTTTGCCTCACCAAAAGCAAAGTTCTTATTACGCCCCCATCAGCACCTGTTGATGCATGCATGAACGTCATTGCTCAACTTTTTGGTCGTTGCAGTCAAACAGACATAGTTGTGACCTATCTCATTCCAAAATGGTACATCTATTTTAAGAAGGCTAGAACACAGGTAACCACCTTCGTTTGGAAAGGGCAAACTTTGCACAAAGAAATTGTTTCGGATGCAATCTGCCAACTTGACACAATGATTGTCCGAATACGAGAGCAGATATGACAGCCTCTGGTCAATTGTCTATTAAGCCCCAGCATTCTGTTGACTATGCCCTGAACCTTCGATCAAAATCCAGCTATCAATCATCACCACCTTTGAACAGAAGTCTTTCTCCCCCCTCGTTATGCCCAGAGAAGATCAATCACTAGCTTTTGCTGTCGAAGTCGAGTTGGCTCCACTGGGTGCCTGCGTCGAAACATACTATGCTAAATTAGCGCAGATGAATACCCTTTACAAGGGCAAATTATCAAAGGAAAAAAGCGTCATCCAGAGCGTTCCCCCCGAGATTATGTCCATGCTATCCAAGGAACTTACGAAAGTTGAGCTTGTGCATAGACTTGCTCAGTGGGAGGAGATCAGCGACTGTTGCAATAGCCGGCAATGCCTCTACGATGCCAAGCACCACCTAACAGAAGTCGAGGAGTATAGCCTGAAGCATATTGAGCGGTTAGAAATGGCCTTTGGTGAAGTATATCTAGAAGACGATTTCATCGAGGCAGTATATGATCAAAGGAGTCGATTCAATGATCTCAACAAGGAGAGACATTATCGAATAATCAAAGAACACGCAGCGTATCTGGAAGCCTTTGCTAAATCGCTTTCGGTGAGATCAAGTGCTCCTGATACTTGAGAGCCAATTGACCATAGTGTTTAGGCAGGATCAAGCACCCACGGATCTGGTATCCGGCCCTTTCTCCACATCACTAAGCGCTACCTGCGCGACTCCGAAGGGATCCGCAGATATGATGATGAATGCGATGTGGAGGATTTCGAGGATGAGAACGACCCTATCTTTCATCTTGATGCCGAAGCATGCATACTGCTGCCCATCAGTGATGTTTCACAAGTATTTGGCGAGGAAGAGGACGCCAAATTCTTGAAGGTCATGCGTACTCACAACTTGAAGCCTTGCTACTGTCCATGGGAGTTTGCAAGTCTCATGGATAAAGCAAGGCTAGCTAAGAGGGGAGAGTCGCTGTTTGGGAATTCGAAGCTGAGGAACATGATGAAGCCCTTGCGGGTCTTCATCGAGCCGGAATTCAAGATTTTGGGCAATGCGTAGTCTATCAGGTCAATTGTTGTCAATCAAGAGGTTTTGTAGGGATTAAATTCTAGTTTGAAGCAAACAAAGGGATGCGTCATGACTCTATTTGTGGGCGACGTCGTGGCCTTGAGTCAATGTTGGTAGCAATACCACGCAAATACTCGGTATAGCATATAGCAATACTGACGTTTCGCATCAGGGACGCTCCTCAGTCGCATTTTCAAATGTTTTCTGGAGATGCCCTTTTCTAACCGGGCATCTAAAGCATACTCCTTGAGGAAAGCGATCATTCCCAAAAGGGTATGCCCTACCTGCAGTCTACCGTGATTGAAATGACACAATATGTGGCAGGCAAACATTTCCACCCTTGTTCGATCATCGACAAGATTGCCACTTATGCTCTTAATTCCCGTTTTCCCAGCTTTGCTTCCTATATGAAAGTCGTCCCCTCCCTTCCTGCTTTATTACTTTGCCAACTGGAACCCTACTTTACTATCATCATGTCGATAGAAGATCAAAACAAACTGGCTTTTGTAGCCCCAGTGGACTTAACCCACCTGGGTGCCCGTTCAGAGGCCTACGATGCTCGAAGACTCCAGATCAACACGCTCTACAAATTATCAAAGCAGCAGACTTGCTTCCGAAGACTGCCTGTCGAGATTTTGTCTATAATAGACGAGAAACTCACAGAAATCGAACATGAAGCTAGAATAAATGCCTGGTACAAGATGGTCAAATGTTGCAACCGACAATGTTTGGACACCTATGAAGACCACATGACGAAGCAAGAGAATCAAGCATTCCGAGCGATGGGGCAGATAGACGAGGTTGCTGACGATTTAGACCTGGAAATGGAGTTTCTTGATGCACTGGATACTCAAAAACAAGAGATGAATAGTCGACCGAGGGGACGACATTATGAGAAAATGAAAGACCATTTGGACTACTTGCAGGGTTTTGTCAATTCGCTCTCCGTACGCTTAACATCTTCCTACTCCCACAAATTAAAGCACCACTGACTGGGTATAGGCACAATGCAGCGCACCAAATTCCAACATCCGCCCATACGTCTATCTCGTCAGGCATGATCTTGGCGATGGACTCACATTTCACGAACACGATGACGAGAACGACCTTGAAATGTTCAACGAGTATGACGACCCCATCTTTCGTCTCGACGTCCAAGCCTGTCTGATACTTCTTGTGGATGACAAAGATCAGGAGTACGGCGAGGAGGAAGAGAAAAGGCTCACACGAGCTTTGAAGAAGCACAAGCTGGATCGTTGGCAAGATGAAGGTGACTTCGACTGGGAGAGGGTGACATTGATGTCAAGGGTTCTAAGTGGCAAACAATTCAGCTGGAGAAGTGAGAGAGACAAGATGCGGCGCTTTCGCGGTGATTTCGCATGGGACTACCTCTCAATCCTTAGCGAGATACAACTAAGGCCAGAACCAGATAGACTCGCGTTGACAGGTGATGGAAAGATAATTAGCACTGAACAAGAGGTCGAAGAAGATGCAATCAGAGGCTAGAAGATCTTTATTGGAGAAGACTCTTTCAGCTTTCCCAATATCTGCGAAACGGGAAATCCTCTGAAGATGAGATGTATGCCTGCGCCTCAGGTAACTTAGGTTATACCATAAATGAAGACTCTTGAGTAAAGAGACAAAGCATAACACCCTCGAACTTCACTAGATGTCTAGAAAGAATGTGGATTACACAACTCTCAATTCCAGATTATGTAATCAAGAAGCTGAGCCTGGCAGTTCTCCATTTTTAGGCAAGAGCCTCTAGCTTATCTCATCGTCCATCTTGGTTCTGGCTGCCGTTTACCCGATTGATCGCAGGTCTAGAAAGCGTGAACGGTCCACTGGTACTGATTACTGCTCGCGTAGGATCTCGAATCTAGGCTTGAGCATGGCCCTGACAGGTTTCATATACCAAATCAAGGCGTCCTGTCGGCTACTGAAACCATTCCGTACTCGTAAAGTTTCCGAACGATGCTCCCACCAGTGATCGTTGTACTCGAAAGACCCATTCCAAGGCTTGAGCTCAAACTTTTCAAGAGCTTTTGCAAACAATTGTTGCTCGGCTTTGTTGATTGGCCGTGTGAAACCACCACTGAGCGGTTCCTGAACATCTACAGAGTCGTCGAATTGTGTGCCGGGATTATGTGGTTCGCTCGCAACAAGCTGTGCGTCAACCACAGGTAGTACTAAGTAGGCCCTTACATCAATCGAGTGGAGCATAATACTGCTCTGGTTGTATTCGCTCATTCTTGATTCATCTGACCTGCTTCCATCCTTGTTGATGTATCGTTTATGGAGCGTCATGAAAGCATTGACACCGAGACTTTGTGTGGTTTCCTCAGACTGTCCACTGTTAGCACTAGGCTATGCGGAATGGCTAAGACCAACGCGCCTGGAGAGCCTCCTGAATTTGAGACAAACGATCAAGATGTTTACTTAGGGCCTGGTAGTGCCTTTTGTTTTCGGCTAGCGTTATGAGCTCTAGTCCTCGATCAAGCGTATCATCGAGCACATCTATTAAACCCGCATCCGACGCGAGTTCGTCCAGATCCGACATCTTGCTACGAGCTCGGTCCTCAGCCCAGTCCAGGTGGTCTGATACATCACCGAAAATACAGTCACGCTGGCAACATCTAACCAATCTGTGCCACTGGTCCAGCGTTTCGACATACTTGAACTCAGGCAAATAATCGCATATGACGTTGACGAGTTCCTCCGGCAATTTGCCGATGTAGCTAGATTCTCGGGATACTTGAAGCTGTTGAAGGGCATTGATTTGAGGCTTTGCAGTCTCGTAGGCTTCAACTCTGGCAAGAAGCTGCTCAGGATAAACTCTTACAGCCCATGCGAATTTGGGATGGCGCAGTGCGTTCATGGCGGATGGTGGTTGACAGGAGCTAAAAGTCAGCTAGTCCTGTCAAGATGGTGGTTGAGATGCAAATAGAGACCAAAGCCGGCTGCTCTATCCAAGAGTAATGCTTAGTGGACCAGGGTCCATTTAAGCCCTCCGTTGAAGCTGATATAGGATCTTGTGTCTATCGAAAGATGCGGTTAGCAATGGACGTGTCAAATTAGACAATTAGGCTTCACCTACCACCTGAGAATCGTGATGCCCCGCGTGATGCCCCGCGTGTCAACACTCACGAGACGCGCAGGTGAATCGCATTTGCTGAGAGACCCCGCGTTACACTCAACTTCTGTTTACCTCGCACGAAATTTATCATGCTGTCTGCTACTGGCACGTTGATATTTGGTGCAGAATCACTCACGTATCTATGGAGAAGGCCAATTTGAACTCTGCACTTGTAATGACAAGTGCTCAATGGAGGTGTCTCGATCTTCGAAAGCAATTTCCAGCCTTAAGATAAGGTAGCTCTGCAACGAACCTTCCTTAATATTCAGCGCTCTGGCATCTACTAAGCGTAATTCCAGGTTCGCAATTCTGGCTAGACCATGTCTTCCATTAATACCGCATGCTCAGCCTCGCTCCTTCACCCTGTTCCAACGTCCTCCTTCATCCTCAAAAGGTTCAAGCTTGAGCTTCCTCAATGCTCTCACAAACATTTGCTTCTGCTCATGCCCGATGCCGTTGAGAGGATATTTGGCGGAAGTGATACTGGTGTCGTTTGGCTCTGTCGAAGTCTTGTCGGGTGTGTCGAGGACAGGGCTGTTGATGGGAAGTACAAGGAAGGCTTTGACATCTAGCTTGAAGGGCGGTTCTTTGTTGCTGATCTTGAAGTATATACCTTTAGCAAATAAATGCATTTTAAAAGCAAATACATTCTAAAATGTTTAGTGGCTATTACCTTTCCAATATACTCCATTGATAGACCCGTCATCACCATCGAGGTAAAGTCTATTGATTTCGATGAAAGGGCGAATGTCAAGACCCGATAGGATGTTCCATGTCTCAAGAACGTCAGTAGAGCTCTTTATGTAGCAATAGAAACTACACACATTGAACTTCATTTGAAACTGGTTAAGGTAGCTCTCGATTCTCGCTGTCTCGGCATGATGCCTTTCCCTTGCGATCCGCGACATCTCGGATAAGATGTTGGTAACCTCCAAGTCAATATCGTCGGGTGCTGGAACGCTATACCATAGGCGCCGGAGGTTCCACTCGGCAGCAAGTTTCCTGTTCTTTTCGTCATCGGTCAGATGGCTGTTGCCATCGAAACAGTCGCCGACACAACACCCTGTGAAGTAGAGCCACTCGGGCAGATTCTCGTCATATTTGATATCCACCAGCTTCTCAGAAATAATGGCCACAACCTCGGCAGGCAATGCAATCAGGCGATTTGTCCTAGCAGACATTGTTTGCTCGCGGGACGTAGCGAAGAGGTCGTTGACGGCACCGGATGCTTCAATGCGTGCTCCTAATTCTGCTAAGTCGACTTGGACAGCCCACTCCATCGTACGAGTCGCGGGTGTTGCTATGATCTGTAGCAGCTGGAGTGGCCCAAGGAGGCGTAGTCAGTCGATACTATGCGTAATGCGAGGTTCGATACCACTTGGAAGCGATGTAGAAGACGTGAGACGTCATTGGTTGGGATGCTGGTGTAGTGAATTGTGAGTAAAATGTCAGAGTGTCGTGACGGAATGCTTCGGAATTATCGACACCTTCAAACCGGTTGAGTGCGTCTAATTAACTATATTAGCAGAATAACCACAATGAAACGTATTACTGGCATCTTGAGTGTGTTTCGCACACCGTGTCAGGTTTTAATTTAGTCTCTTGGATCACATAACGTATTAGTATATTGTAACGGGGGGTATCTTCTATCAATCCAAGCGTGCCAACGAAATGGCAATCATGCGGGCCACAGTAACGATGAGAGCCTTCCACGTACTCTCAGACGGGTGCCTCCCACTTCATTTCCTGCTCCGTTCAAACCCATTCTATAACGATTTTATACAAACCAACGGAATCCCGCTACCCATTCCAGAAACCGTCACCCAAAACCATCGGACAGCGATATCCTTCAATCGCCTTCCCGCATCTTCTTGATACTCAGCCGCTTGCCGCCCATATTCTGTATCTTCTCGACGAGCGTCCCTGCAATCTCCGCGGCCTCGATATCGTCACCTCCACCTACACTCCTTCCATTTATGAGGATGTTCGGGACTGTCCGTCTTCCTGTTGATTTCTCCAGAAAGTCTTGTATCCTGGTGCCGAGAGGATGGGTGTCTAGTTCCACGATGTGAGGGGCGGGGGTGATTTGGTATTTGTCTGTCAGTATGCGCTTGGCTTTCGCGGAGTAAGGACACCAGGTTTTCGAGAAGATTATTACTGCGGCGAAGTAGTCAGCAAGACTGATCTTTGATATCGTAGTTGGGGTTGAGTAGACGGAAGAGAAGGGGGATGCATAGACTGGAAGAAGACAGGCAAACCGTACTTGGACCCCGCTTCAAGATCGCATTCATCTCCGCTTCAACCTCCCTTTCTGCTTTTGACTTATGCGGGCGGTCGGATTTATGACCATTTTTGCCCTCTCCGCCCTTCATCTTCTTGCGGCCCGCGACGCTTTTCTCGTCACCACCCTCACCTTCTTTTGCTTCACTTGTAGGGTATTTCTCCGCGACGATATGCGATCCCTCCTCGTCTTCCGATGTCGAGTCGGCGATGGGCTTCTGAGCCGCGTCATTGCCGCCTGTTATTGGCTCTTGGTTCTTGGAAGGATCTTTTATGGTCCGCCATTTGCTTGCTGCTTCTGCGTCAGAAGCTGCTTTCCTGTCGAGGGCGGCTACTGTACGGGTATAGAACTCTTGGGTCGTTGTGTCTCTCTGAAGTCATTTTTGTTAGCACCAGTCGTGAAAGGCCCAACGAAGAGATCGCCGGACTCACAGATGCGAATAGGAAAAGGCAGAAAAGCACCGCCGCTACTATGACGACGGTCTTCATCCGCCGTGAGGAAGGCATGGTGGGTGCGGGTGGGGCTGTTAGACGTTATGAATTAAGGTGTCCGGTGTCTCGAACGTTATCGGATGCGTTCGAGGGTGGAGCCGTGGGCGTTGTGTGGATGGCTGTAAAAATAATAGATGCTGTCTGTAGCGAACCAATTGCACGGCAGCCAGTTAAGTATATTATGAGATAGATGTAGCAAGACAAGACAGTACGTAGCTAAGTCATTGGCGATCGTAAAAAGCGATGAGTAGTTAGAATGATCATGCATGGAGACAGATGTAGTCTGCCTGGTAAGTAAAGTCATCAGAGCCGTTGCGCGGCCGAGAGCCAGATGCAGGAGCAGCCCGGCAGAGGGGCAGGGGTTGCCAAGGTTCCTTGCATCTTTCCTTCTTCAGCCTTGAATAAACTTCGCCCCCCGTTGCACAGCTTCCTTTTCGAGACTAAAGCATTCGGTACGTATATAGGGAGGTCGCTCAAGCCTATGTACCCTGTGTTGCAAAGGTTGTGTACCTGCTTCAAAAGCTGTGTAATAGTAACAATAGCACAAAAGAAGAGAAAAAGAGACAGTATTCAATAGTAATATACTGCGTCCCCTAAGGATCGGAGCGTTCCCCCAATGCTATCGACAGAAAGCCTATCCCATCCCATGTTTCCAGTCGTTTCTGCCTAGAGTCTCCACCGATCGTTTCGACGATGGCCGACCCGGCATCGTTCGTCAATAAGCCCGACCACTCATACTCGACGCCGGCATCAAGACCAACGCACCCGTACACACGAAGACCCCTGCCCCTGCTAGATACAGTGGAGCATTCAAGCTCTTCGTCAACAAATTTGCCGCAATGATTGGCGACACAATACTAAACAGTCTCCCCCAGAAACTCGCCACACCGCACGCAGTGCCTCTTATTGGTGCAGGAAATGCTTCAGGTGTCCATCCGTAGAGTACAGCATTGAACATCGACTGGAAGAAGTATTCCATCACGTTCAACCCGATATTGGAGGCCTCGGTGTTGACGGTGCTAAAGAGGAAGAGGGAGATGCCCATGAGCGCAGAGGACCCGACCATAGCCCATTTGCGTCCTACTCGTGGAACGGAGTACATGAGGGCACCTAGAAGGACGCCGAAGATGCCGGGAAAGTAGATGAGGACAAAGTTGCGATAGGTTTCGCTGGTTGAGACTTTGATGGCGCTGTTTTTTATAAGCAGAATTTGGGGGAGAAAGGATCCTGGACTGTATTAGCATCCGCGCATATGCTTTGCGTGACGGTTTGGGAGGGGGAGGGCAGGGGAGAAAAAAATAAAAGGTGGGCTTTTTACCAGCTATACTAAAGCCCCAGTAGTCGAACATGTAGGTGATCCAAACAAGAATTGTCAATCGCGCCATGGTGGGGGTGCTGAAAAGGATTTTATATCTTTGTAATTCGATGCTCAGCTTTTCCCTCCAATTCGCTTTCATCTGCTTTGCGCCTGAGCCGAATGTGTCGCTACTTGCTTGTGAGTTGTCCTCTGACGTCAAGGCATCAAACATCTCTATAGAAACGGTGCTTTCCTTCTTGTTAAACTTGGCCACGTTGTGTAGAACCTTGACTGCCTTCTCGTCGTGGCCTCGATACAGTAAGAATTTCGGTGATTCTTGGAACGTGAAAAGCACAAATCGCGCGAAGAAGACGATCAAGCATATTGCCCCTAGGACGATCAAAGTGTATCTCCAACCCATATTGCTGCTCTTGGTACAGCATTCCGCGCCTTCCTCCACCAAGCTGCACGCCTTCAAGGGCTCGCCTGCAGCATCATTTCCGCAAGAGTACTTGGGAATCAAGCCATAGGCAATCGCCGAAGAGAGAACCACACCGATTGGCTGGAAAACGGAGAGTAGAGCTAATAAAAAGCGGCGATTCTGCGGTACGAATTCAAGACAGATGGTTGTATCGATCGGGATGTTTCCTCCCACACCGAAGCCCACAAAGGCTGTGAGCACGAGAACGCCTTCGTAAGTCGAAGGGCCGGCCAGCGCAAGGCCGAATATGGAGGATATGAGGACGGTCAAGTTGAAAGCATATTGTCGGCCTGTTACCATCTATTCATTAGCTCTTGCAATATGACTTTCGAATGTTATTGGAGTTAGGGAACGTTACCAATGATGTCCACCAAGACACCCCAGACGAATGCGCCAGCAGTCAGACCTGCGTTGAAAGAGGAGAATAGGTCGCCAGATTTGCTTTCTAAGCTGCCTTTTAGCTACGCCAAACTGCAGCAGAGTAGGAGGGCGCGCACTGCTGAAACCGAATTCCTGCTCCATGGCTGGCTCCACCAGACCAAATGCCTGTGCATACAGCAGGTCTAGGAGGTAGCCGAAGCCGCACAAAAAGAAGATGTACCATTGATATTTGCCCATGCCATGGCTGTCGAGCTCACGGTTCACGAGTAGTGCTTTCTTTTCGTATAGCGTGAGCCCATCGAGCTCCGGGTCATTGAGGACGGCATGGCGTGGCAGAACGTCGTCGCTTCTCGGAGGAAAAGAGTCTATGTGTTCGATGTTTTTCTGGTCGTCCATGGATTGACGGATCAAGGGGCGCAATTCGTGGGAGTTGTCGGAGGAGGTCGTAGGTGAGGGCGGAGGGGAGGGGGAGGGGGAGGGGGAGGGTAGCATAAGTAGGTAGAGCAACCAACATCAAGGACGGAGGGCTAAATAGGATTCTAGGCGTAATGGCGTGGTGTCAAGCCATGGCCTGCCTCTTCAAGGTGGTGATGCGGCCCGGCATGCATCTACTGCATAAGGGCGGAGTTTCAGGGCCGGATGCTTGTCCGGTGAGATGTGTGACGTCGATGACCTGTCATAGTGATAGATTCAAGTCAAATGATAACGGACAAATAAGAATAGGAGGTCGTTTGACGGGGGCAATGTGCTTCTCTAGCCTCTAGCTGATGAGATTCCCGTTGAACCTAAGCGAAGAGTGGTTAGGCCTGATGTTGTGAAGGTTATAGAGCTTTGTCCGGGGGGGCGGCAAAATCGACCAAGATCTTCCCCCTCCCACACCAGACTCTTGAAGTGTCACTGGACCAACGGTCTATTGTCGTGTGGCAAGGAAGAGGCCTATTCATTGCTGACGAGAACTAGATCTACAACCACGCCATGTCTCTAGCGTCATACAGTCTGAAGTCGCATGCTTGATTTTCGTCTCCGCTGCACGCGTCTTCATATGAGACCGTTGTAGACCACCTCACGTGCATGGTACTATGTCAAATCTTTGCATCCTGACACTATGCTACACCCTTTGTGAGGTTGCATCAATCAGATGAGGAAGATCACGCAGAAGAGTAAGGAGACTAGCGATGGATAGAAAGTGCAAAAGCCTTTTCGCTATGCAGTTCTATCTTGTGGGCTATCTTCATTCCTCCCTACTTCCTCTAAGCATCTTCAATATTTCCTCTCTCCGAAACATATAACCCGTCAAGAAACTGCACGTTTGAGCCATTAGCCTGATGTTGTCGCACCAAAGATGGGTTGAGACCGTACCTTTCGGATATCCTTATTCCTGACCCTGCATATCTGTTGGATATCTGCTGCGCTCTGTGATACGTTTTCAAGCGAATTGCCTGTCAATTGTAGTTCGTCTTTCTGGTTTTTTGATATCTCGACGGTGACGCCCGGTAACATTGTCACTCTTCGCACGATCTTCTCGCCAATAAAGTTCCTGAGTTGCCCTTTGATCAGCATGGCTCCTTCACGACATAGCACGCTCTCTTCTCGTTCTGACATACCGTATGTCGACCTCGAAAAGTCCAGTCTCCGAGTTCTTTTCAAGATTCACGTTGATGGGAAAATGGGCGTAGACGTAGCGCATTTTGTACTTGAATCCTCTAGTAACGCCAATGATGAGGTTTTTGATGATAGTCTTGACCGTTCGTAATGTAGCAACGCTCTTTCGAGCGCCATGGTGCAGTTCGATGTTGATAGTGGATTTAGAGGGTTGGGAGAAGCAGACTGAGAGGTGAGAGAGATCTTTGACGAGCTGGCCTAGTATGTATGAGCTCCAAGCCGCTTTCGTGAGGTCTCAAGGACAGCACACACCGCGCGGTCCATCCACTGTGACTACCCTCGATTTGATGCCAACCTTGACTGCATCTGGTCAGCATTCGTCCATACGGCTTTGCTGCCTTTGGCTAGCACTCCCTTACCGTTGTCGGGGACTGTCAATGATTCCTCCGAGTGTATGTACTTCATTTTTACTTGGAAGACAGCGCAAAGGCTGTGGTCGAATTGGTAATGGGCAGGACGCTGAGAGTGCTGGAGTGCCGAATAGATTGGTGGAGCGAGTGTGGCTAAGCGAGGTGCCAAGCCTTAGAACTAGCCGTAGGGCTGAAAAGCTCATCGACGGGCTTCAAACAGCAGCCTTTCTCCTCTATCGAACACTAGAACGCACACACTTCGTCTCGGACATACCATTACGAAAGACCATATAGTAGGCCTAGGCCGAGCTGGAGTACCCTATGACCGAGTCATGTAGCTGTGAATTTGAAGATATCTAAGACATTGTCACCTCGATATATCGAGACTTTTGCGCGATAACACTGTTGGCGCTGCAAAGTACGATATTGGACCCTCTGTCAGAGAGTCCGGATGCGAATAGGGCTGGAATTTTTCGATATGGCATCTGCATCTGCAATACTGAATCTTGCATTAATTACCACCGGCGCAGCTGTGATTCCTCAACTGCTAGGTAGGTTGAAGAGCGACAGAGGAAATAACACTTTTGACCTTCTTCATGCCTTCGCTTGTCAAAAGATATTTTGACGATACTTTGTTATGCTCTTCCTCCGCAAATCAGTGCACGAAAGTTTCCATCGTGCAAATGGAGGAAGGTCCTATGTCGGCCTTGCTTTTGCGGCTACTCGACGTTTGGAGAAGTCTAAAAATTGAGTTAATTGACACGGATATGCCGTACTGATGCGATGTGCCTTTTATTTGCATCGGAGGTATTCCAAGTGAGAGCAGCCTGCTACACCAGTCGTTGTTCGGATGATCGTCGAAAAGGTTTGAAAAAGTCTCGGATCAAATCTCGATGAACAGACCCCTAGATCTGCAGAGCCTACTGCTCTGCCAGCATGAAGGTCTTGATATTCTATGTGTAGTGGCGGAGCAAAAATAGCAAATCATGCTCTCAACGGTTTCTGACGTTCTGCGGGCGCATTGACAGTGTCTGAGACTGTGGGTAATCGTCTTACCGCGTTATTGACTACTATACGCGATAGCCAGGGCACATGCGCGTTTGCACGTCACGAAAGTTCAACGCTTATACATAAACGTCTGTGGTACTATGATACAAAGGCAAGCCGCAAGCCTCCGGCTTGGTTCGTTCCTTCCAAGTTTCCGTTTCTAAAACCTCTGGCTCATGCTGCCCTGATTTCTGTGTGGTGCAGTACCAAAATGGGGCTTCTCCAAGCAGTTGTAAGAGCCCTTGCAACCCTCCTCCTAACTACTCACAGAGCGTTGGCTATCCCAGCAACAACTCCAGCAGGGATCGATAACGTACTCGACTCTCAAGTCTTGGGAGGCATCAGCACCACCCATCCTACCAACTACCAGCCCCCAACCTTCAACGCAACCCTCCTCTCTGACGACGAAAGAGCCACCCTCACAACCCCCTATTTCATCCACAACGCCACCCTCAACGAAACCCACAAATGCTACGAAGGCAAAGCCTTCGGCAAATCCAAACGCGCCATCACACGCAACTGCCTCTCAGCCATAATGTCCCTTCCATCCGACCACGAAGCAGGGATCTTCCACCGCGCCGGCGTCTCCGACAGCTATCGGCTCCCTTACCCTGTATTCGCACCCGGGCCACCCATGCCCCGGCCGCCGTTTTGCGTCATCACTATCGATATTGCTGCTGGAACTAACGAGAGGAGTTCGTGGGGGACTATCAATCAGAGGACCCAGAATCTTATCCAGGCGTGTGCGGTGGGTATGTATCCGGAGGGGAGGACGGGAGGGGAGACTACGGTGGGGGAGAACCATCGTATTTCTATTAGGGTGGAGAGGGCTGATGTTGTGCCGAAACCTCCAGAGGATGGGGAGGATCGAGATGGAGGGGAGGCTTTGGGGGGTTTTGAAAATGTGCAGTATGGTGAGAACGCTGGGGTGTCGGTATCTTGATAAGGCTGATAATAGATTCATATTATTGGTTGAGGAGGGTTTGGTATATAGAGAACCCGGCTTGGATGTACATATTGAATGTAATGCTTTTCATCTCATGAGAAGGAGCGCTTTTGATCAGATCCATCCTATGGAGAACTTATTTCCTCTTCAAAAGAGACCTCTCTCGCCACTCCGACCGACGGCCATGGTCCTAATCAAAATAAGGAGGGTTTTGGGCTGACAATCCTGAATGGCAGGTATATTCTAAGAGACCATGCGTGTCGTTACCGCCGATACTTCCAATACCAAAATACTGTGTTCACATTCACATTCTGAGCTTCCGACTTGGATCTTGGATCCATACAGCTACTCTTGCGAATGTTGATGGTGCTTACAGTCATCTCGCTGAGCATATGGTTAGACTCAAAACACCCCCAGTGAAATAGAGAAGTGATAAAGCGGATTATGGGAGGGAATGACCTGTTAGGCTTTATCGGGAGTGCTATTTGACTATGCAACCTATACTAAATCTCATCTTGAATGCATAATATAGGACACTGGGTTGTCAACAAAATGTTGAGGTTGGCCGCTCACTCTGATTTTTATTGTCTCAACCCAGAAAGACCCCCTTTCTATAGCGATTACCATCGATCTGAAAAATATACTCGAGTTGTACTTATGTTGATTGATACCAGCCATGTGGATGAGGCTCTTCAAATTCTTCCTCGTACAGTGACGCATTATTTTGCTCGCCGTACAGCAGCCCTTTGCTTGGTGTCACAAATCCACCTCGTGATGGTGTATTATACCAGTCATCAAGCGAAGAAGGACTTCGGAGTCGTCGCTCATTATAGAGCGACGGAGTATATTGTTCTTCGAAGAGCGACCGCTCACCTGGCGTTGGATATTCACTTCGTGGTGCCGTGTTATAATACTCATTCAGTGGGGAAGACTCTTCATACGTCCTTCTCCCTGAAGAGCTATCGTATCCTCGTGTAGGCGGTCTGCCTTCCACTTCATCGGCGAGCTTCAATTTCGATTCCGCAAGCCAGCCCAGTTTTTTGCCAGACGGTGAAGGTCCCGTCATCAGCATATATTCAGATTCTGTCTTCAATCGCTTCTTTCCTTGCTTTATGAGCCTTACAGCGTTTAGGTAATATGCCACTCCAGGGCGGAGTCCCTTGATACCGACATCATACTTCAATGAGACCCATGAGCCCTCAGTATAGCCCTCTTCGGGCGAATTAGGGTCTCCGATGCTTTGCAGTCTGTGCTTTGAACTACTCATTCCCTGGGATGGTCCCTGCCAATCAATGATTGGTGCCCATGTGTCTAAGTCAGATAGCTGTTGCAAAGAAAGTAGACTCTTGTTGTCCTGATGTTGCGCCCCAAGAAAACCTCGTGAGCCTTGGTAAGGCACTGCCCTCCTCGGTGGTTCATTGAAACTCAATTCAGCCTCTAAGGGAATTGGCAAGGAGCCATCCGGAACAGGTTTGTCCATTGGTTGTGGCGGAAGTAAGTCCCGTGAGGGAAGATGAGACCGTTCATCTTTGGATGTCTGGTTGAAATTTGGCATAGTTTCCAAGGGTTTTAGTGTTGGCCAGGCTGAAAGCGGTCTGTCCATGGACTGCGGCATCAGTAAGTCCTGCGGCTGAAGTCGAGGGGCGGCTTGTTTTGACTGCACACCTGAAGCCGGCTCAATTCCTGCAGACTCTGGTTTTGATGAGATCGACGCTTCGGTGCGCAATCCATTTTCTGTCATACTTGGATGTTCGGTATCCTTGTCTTTGGCTTGAGGACCTTGTGTTGAGTCGGTGCTGGACGCTGGTTGCTGGCTAGAATTTCTGGAAGGTTCAGGCAGCACCACATGAGATTTTTCAGTGCTGGCAGCCTCGCTAAAACTTGAAGTGGGTTGACGAGGCACAGCCTCAAGTTGAGGAGTTTCAGACTGATGGCTTGAGCTGGGATCCGCTACTGACTGCTGACCCGCATGGCAAGAAGAGGATTGGGCCAAGTCGGCCAGCACATGGTGCTCTGCTAATTGTAGATTATGCATAGATAACCAACATCTACGTAATCCGTGTGGAGAATCGCTGATAGTCCCTATGATTTGAGGGCAATTCCTACGCAGACAGTCAGCTGGGAACATGAAGTTCAGTATTGAAATTTATACCCTCTGAATCGACATTCTCCTGTGCTAGCCATTCTTGCCCTCATCTCGTTCGTTTTCCTGTTGACAAGACTTCGAAGCTGCTCCATCTCCGAAATAGACGGTTTCCAGTCTTTTGTGTCTAAGATTGGTTTCAGGGCCTGGTACATGCGGCTTCGAAAGCCATGTAGCTCAGAAACGGCCTCATCCGACGACCTGATGTATTCCAGGAGATATATATTGCCTGCTCCATCAGGGATACCGGAAGTGGAAGCACGCAACGCTGAATGCCAGGACGCAAGCACCTGGGACAGTTCATCTATGTCAAGTCGGAACGATTGCACTTGCTTTCGAGCTCCTCGTTTGTCCAAGTTGACCATCCACACTCTGGTCAATTGGTAAGAGATAACAACGAATGTGGCAGCGCCAGCAGCAATGCCAAAATTGCTTGCAGCGCCCATGTTCCTCAGCTTGAGAAATTGATCGATTGGAAGAGCTCTTCAAAAAATAGTTGGAGATTCAACAGGTACGGAAGATGGACCAGGCCGTGAAATTTCAGCCACGTATAAGACATCGGTGGCATGGTGGGCTCGCATAACGACAAGGCTATCTACTGTAGTCTATCCAGAGTAGGCTTAGAGTCCCCACACAGCACTGGTCGATTCCTTCTGTCAGCACAGCCACGTTGCTCTGCGTCGAGCGCCCAATGTTAATGAACACTCCGATCATATCGGGCGCTATATATGTTGATGTAGAGTCCAGTATTGCGCCCTTACCAAACATATTTGATTCGCAATGTTCAGGTAGCTAGATGACAAGGATCAAAAAGCTGACGGATCAACGAGACAATTTCTGAATTGCGTGGCCATGCTGAAATATGCGCCTCCTTTGCTAGGAACCTTTTTGGTTCGACGAGCTACCCGTAAGGCGTTTAAGAAGATGAGCCCAAGTAATTTCCACCCTTCATGGGTCATAGATCAAACTTTGATGCGAGATGCTGCGTGCTTTGATGGTTCAGAATTGACGCTTGCTATAATATGCATGTTTGGCCTCATAATCTTTCAATTGAAATACACGAGACTGCCTTGGGGGTGTCAGCTCAACCGTCAATCAAGCAATCGGGTAGTTTTCACCAGATGCAAAGGTTTGTGATCAAGATACGCGTCGTGACAAAGGATGCTTACCGACTCTGTTCCGTAATAGCGGGGAAAGATCCAAATCCAGTCATTCAATTGTGATTTGGTTGAAATCAAAGATTTGATTGAAATTCTAAGTGGGATTTCTCACGAGCAGTCGAAAGGTGGCAGAGACATGTCTTACTCGCGGGATCCGATCCCAGCAAACGCAGAAGCTCGGCTCAATGACAATCTTCCTAAACTTTCTGAGCCGAAAATTTCTCCATCCATCGCCAGGCCAGATACACGAGCTCCTCCTTGTCTGGGGCTTGGAGAGAGATTTTGTATCACATACCGAACCCTGCTCTGGCTCCACGACCTAGTAGTAGGATGATGAAGCTTTGCGAAGCCTCAAAGATGCGATAAGGCTCAGGAAGAAACGAGTGTTCCCTCGCATGCTCGATGGCGTTGTCGTAGAGGGTCTTTCCGCCGGCAGAACGCCTCCTCTGCTTGATCAAAGGGCCAACGTAGGTAGTAAGTCTGCCTGAGGAGCTTATCAGAACTCAAAGTGAATCTGGAGGCACATTTGGCTATGTTGACCGTACTAGTGATCATGCGGGCGGAGAAAGTGGACCGTCGTAACAAAGATGGTTTCCCGTACACCATGCAGCCCCCGACGAGTACTTCTCCAGACAGAGAAGCCAACGAAGTCAAGAGCTTCGACCTGGCAAATTTTGAAGGGTTTCGCGGGCTGCGTTGTGTAGGCAAGAAATCACGCCAGCTGCTGAATGCATTACGCTGGCTCCCTCGTCCGTTATAAGTTATGAACCTGTGAGAGTGATGATATCAGATGAGAATTTATTCGCGATTTTACACATGGGTTTTCTCTGAAAGCGTCCACTTGATTGGAGATGATCTTGATGGTCTTACAACACACAGCAAACTTCCATGACCCGACTGAATGGATGCCATTCGTCTCGAGATGTCGGAAGCTCACACGTTGCCAACCCACTGGGAGAGGCGCGGACCGCCACGGAAGACTGAGAAGGTTGCGATTGATCGGAAGCGAGCGGCTGCTGCCAAAGCCCCTGACAATAATCGGAGGTGCTTGTGACAGATAGATTGACGACCCCCACTACTATCTTCATCTCATCTGTTGCAATCCAACAGCCAACATAAGCACAGTGGACTGGGAGGACTTCTGTAAGGATAGAACACCCAGACCTCACTCCGAGCAGACCAACGCGATGCAGAGTGTGCATGAGAGGCAGTGCAGTGTGTGCAAAACCTTGTGCGATGACTGACGAGCATGCGGTCAATTGCTCTATATTTCTACCGCGCCGCACCAACACATCGAAGCAAAAGTAGTGCGCGCGAGAGCAACAGCGAAACGTGACTTACGATTTGGAGGAGGCATCATGACGGTGACAAGCAACAAAGCGTACCTTATTTTGGTGACACACGAGAGAGCATTTCTTCCTTGACGACCAAGCTTGCACATCCCAGACACGTGACTGTCGGCACACTCAGCCGCGAGAAGAAGCTTTCACATAGTCAGAGCCACTCCGGAAGCTTGAAAGTGCCTTGGAAAAGCTTGGAGTCTCTGGTCGTTCGGAATGCTTGATGTATACCCATATCGATATGCTTGAAACCGATGCTCTCAGGCTAGGCACAGGTCGCCACCTGGCGGCGATGACATTGATTGACGATAATATTTTGAACCTCCGCTCCGCTAGGTTGCAGCTTTAGGTTGTTCTTTTGCAATGGGATTTGGTAAATTGGAGGCGAAAAGTAAGCGGGCTAGGCCTAGCTAAGCCTTTCCGCTGCAACCAATTTGTCGTGCGATCGCACCATTGGCACTTGGCTTGATCTCGGCTTGAACCAAACCGCCGGTGACGCAAAGTCATCTAAATCTTTGGTCAACAACATATCGCCACAGTCGACAAGATGTTGTTGTTTTCAAGTGACAGACCTTTAGCTGACAGTGCAACCGACTCCGCAGGAAAAGACAGTGCTGACAATTCGCAAGACCCCCACCCCACCCGAGACCGGCCTGGTGGCACCGGCGGGGCACCACACCAAAACGTTATTTTCCCCGAGGTTCTTCTCCATACATACTAAAAGCTCTAGCTCACATCCATCTTACTGTCTTCCCTGCAGGCAGACCGGCTCGACTGATCGAATAAAGATCGGCGCCTTCTCGTGGCCAACATTTTCCCTTCAACATCATCACTCGCAATTGGTTCAGTCTAGGCTTGACGCTTGGCTGTACATTTTCAATACTTTAAAGTCTCTCCACTACCCATCTTCTTCTCATTCCCTTCCTTAAAGACCGCGTACATATCACGAGGAACCTCGCCCGTGTTCAAGTGAAGTTTCCTTGAGCACGCGCGCAGCAACAATCGCAGAAAAGCCCACTTTTTGTGGTTAATGCTGAGCGAAGAACGAAGGATCACTCACTCCCTCAACAACGTGCGGCTGCACGGTATACGGCTGATAAAATGGCGTTGAACAAAGAGTCCTCTAACTCGTCAAACGAAAAATCTGGTTATTATGGTTATGATACCGAAAACCAAGCCCCCGGAGGGCGAAAGATGAGCAGAGTTGGGGGAACGCTGGCGGCAGCGACTACTGGCGAAGATAAGGCAGACATTTCCAAGCAGATTGAGTTGGAAGAGGGGAATGCGATCAAATATAGGACATGCTCCTGGCAGAAGGTATTTAGCCCTCTGATTCTGCTTTAATGCCTATGTCTACACCAATAAGGTCAAATTCACGGCTACCAGCCTCAGTTTTGTTGGGCGATGAATTGCAACTATGGGACAAGACTGACTTCTGCTTCATAGACTGCCGCCCTGCTGTTCTCGGAATACATATGCCTGGCTATCATGTCTTTCCCATATTCATACTCCATTCTAGGCCTAGTCCCTGGTATCATTGTGACAGTCGCCGTTGCTGCTACTGTGCTATATACCTCCCTAGTCTTATGGTATGGAATCCTGGACGTTCAGGAGTGTTGTCGTGCTCATAACTAGTCTAGGGAGTTCTGCTTGCGACATCCAGAAGTACGGGATGTCTGTGACGTAGGGCAAATGCTGTTTTGGAATTGGCGGTGGGTCTGGTATTTTACTGCTGCCATGTTCCTGTTGAACAACACCTTCATTCAGGTACGATTTCCCATATCGTGCAACGACGAGCCTTGGCTGACTTTCGTAGGGCCTGCACGTCTTAATCGGCGCTGAGTATTTGAACACCATGACCAATGGCGCAGTCTGCACAGTAGGTTTCTCAGCCATTACTGCGGTCATCTCGTTTTTCTGTTCGCTGCCGAGAACATTTGATACTCTATCGAAGATAGCAACCGCTTCGGCCTTCTTCACTTTCATCTCAGTCATTCTCGCCTGTGTTTTCACTGGCATTGAGGATCATCCTTTAGGCTACAATAGTCCGGGAGGTGGCAAGTCTGGGAAGATGACCGGGGAGCCTCTCGTACTCACTATCGCAACAAGTGGCACACCTTTTGTCCAGGGAATGTTAGCTTTCCTCAACATCAGTTACACCTTCATTGGTCAGATTACACTCCCCAGCTTCATCGCAGAGATGAAGGAACCAAAAGACTTTCCCAAGGCTTTGTGGGCTGTCACTATTGCCGAGATCATTTTGTTCAGCGTTTCAGGTGCGGTCATCTACGCTTACACTGGAACCCAATACAACACTTCGCCTGCTTTCGGGTCCATCGGCAACGAAGTCTACAAGAAAGTCTCCTTCTCTTTCATGATACCCACTCTAATTTTCTTGGGAGTCCTTTACGCCTCGGTCTCCTCCAGATTCTTGTTCTTCCGCATCTTCGAGGGAACGCGACACAAGGGCTCCCACACGGTGGTTGGATGGGCGAGTTGGGCCGGGATCCTCGCAGTGACGTGGGCTGTTGCCTTCTTGGTGGCAGAGGTCATTCCATTCTTCTCGGATCTGCTTTCTCTCATGAGCTCGCTCTTCGATTGCTGGTTCGGCTACGTCTTCTGGGGCACCGCCTATTTCAGAATGAGGTCCGCAGACCACGGCCCCGGATTTATGACAAGACGAGGCATCAGGGGAATCTGGGGTGCCGTCTTGAACATTGCCATCATCCTGATAGGCTTCTACATGCTGACAGCTGGCACATATGTAAGTTGGGGTCTTTCTACAGTATTTAGATATGCTAATCCCCAAAAAGGCCACTGTTCAAAGTATCCTTGACAATTACGCAGCGGGTACGGTCAAGGGAGTGTTCACTTGTGCGAGCAACGGTGTCTGAGTGCAAATGGATGTGCGTATGAGGTCGAAGCTCAGCATGCAGATGTCGAGATATGAATGTACATAGAGATACACGTAACGTTACCAAGACAATCGAAAGTGACTTTTGGCGCATTTATGATTGGTCAATTGACTTTCCTGAGCTTGACGACTCTGGTCCGACGTCACAGCCGCCCGTCGGCAAAGGTGCACGAGGGGAACATTCTCATCACCTCAAGCGTTCCTCAAGCGTTGCACTCATCTCACAAGCTGTCCACTGTTCGTTCCATATCCACAATAGCGTTTTACTCATCTCATGGCCAATGGCTAGTCGTCTCCCGTAAACCACGGTTCTTCAATTCAGCTCCTCGTCCCTCTAATCCGCCCATCACGCCCAATCATGAAATCCACCATACTCGCATCCTCCAGCCTGCGGGCCTCAAAACCTCGAGTGTACTCACCAAACCACTTGCCATGCTCTCAATCTCACTCTCCACCCTCACGATCCCTACCAACGGCCAACCTCCCCCGCACCTTCAGTCCCGCACCCCAGCAGGCTCTCCCCGCTCTCCGCCGGCCTTTCAAATCTCCGCCCTCGCCTATCGTCTCAAATCGTCGAGTTTACGCAACGACTCCAGCTCAGACTACAGAAGATCCTAAAGCCAACGCCACGCCCGAAGATGGCGGCTTGCGACTTACAGAACTACATGATCTACACCTCGAGAAGGGGGGAAAGATGGTGCCTTTTGGGGGATATAACATGCCGGTGCTGTATGAGGACTTGAGTGTGGGCGATAGCCATAGGTGGACTAGAGAGAGGTGCAGTTTGTTTGATGTGGGACACATGTAAGCTACCCACTGACCAACCCCGCAATGACAGCCTTGGTACAGGACTTCATGACAAGAAAGACACCAGGATGAAAGAGAAACACAACCCGAAGAAACATGCTGACAGTAATATACAAGGGTACAACACCACATCAGCGGTCCCGGCGCAACCGCCTTTCTTGAGAAGATCACGCCATCCGCTCTTGCCAACCTCCCCCAAAATTCCTCCACGCTGTCCTGCCTGCTCCTCCCCTTCACAGGCGGTATCGTAGACGACTGCGTAATCACCCGCCTTGGACCCGAGCTATTCTACGTGGTCACAAACGCCGCTTGTCGGAAGAAGGATCTCGCTTTCCTGCAAGAAAACTTGGACCAGCATGATGAAAGTGTGGGGAAGGTCGAGTGGCAAGTCAGAGACGGCTGGGGCCTCGTTGCGCTGCAAGGTCCAATGTCAGTCGATATACTACGACAAGTATTGCAAAAGCTGGGACGGGAGGATATCGGGTTGGAAGAGTTGTACTTCGGCACCTGCGTCTCTGTCTCCATCCCGCTCAAGAAGTTGGGTGGCACAGGTTCTGGCAATGCAGACATCCTGATCTCACGCGGCGGCTACACAGGCGAAGACGGCTTCGAGATTTCTGTACCGCCCAACTCCACTCGTGCTTTCACAGACCTCCTACTATCAATCGGCGGAGTCGATCGTGTTCGCTTAGCCGGCCTCGGCGCAAGAGATAGCTTGAGACTGGAAGCGGGAATGTGTCTTTATGGCCACGATTTGGATGAACATACCACGCCTGTGGAAGCCGGGTTGAGCTGGGTCATTGCTAAGGACAGGCGAGATGCAGGTGGCTTCCACGGGCACGAGACGATTGCCCACCAGCTTAGGCCGATGAAGGAAGGCGGTGGGGTGGAGAGGAGGAGGGTGGGGCTCACTATTGAAGGTGCGCCTGCGAGAGAAGGAGCGGAGATCTTGGGCCCAGATGGAGAGAGTGCAGTGGGACATATCACGAGCGGGTGCCCAAGCCCAACGTTGGGCAAGAATATCGCTATGGGCTACGTGAAAACGGGGCTACATAAGAGCGGGACGAAGGTGAAGGTGCGGGTGAGAGGCAAGGAGAGGCAGGCGGAGGTCACGAAGATGCCATTCTTGCCGAGTAAGTATTGGAAGAAAGTTACAGGGACGACACCTGCATGAGCTTGGGGTGACTGAAAGATGTATGAAGCAATGCTATCTCTAGATTTGAAGCATTGGGTATTTAGATTTCCTCTCCTTTGGAATTACAATTAAGGCATTGTGCTAACACCTTGGAAGGCCAACTCTCTACGATCCCTCCACATAGTGCACGGATTGAATCGCCAAGCGCCACGATGTCGTCTACCAAACCAGTGATGGATAATGTAAGGCACAAAGAATGGTACTGACGGGAAGTCATGCATGCCGCCTTCGAAGCTCCTGTCTGCGGTTCTAAACACAAGGGGCGCGATTCGGTGCTAAGACGGAGTCAATAACGTTAACGAGATCGCAAATCCCATCTACCGCCACGATTTAACCTTCTGCATGAGGGTCAGAGGATCCGCTGGGGAGGGACCACGACGGTAGATGAGATATGGTAAAGAGACGTCTCACATTATCCGTAGCGATCAGGATTTGCTCAAAATTCTCAACGGCTTCTCTCTATCTAATCCCACTTCTCTTACCGCGGCTCTAGGACAGCGTGGATTATCGCAGGCAATTCAGTTTTCTCCCAAGGAGGTAAGGCCGCTAGATCCGCGACATTGACAACAGCATCACAGCTGGCCCTCTTGATTGAGACTAGAAACCGTGGCATCGCCCTGAACGATGGCGATTTGGCTGTGTATAGGTGTTGAAAGAAGAGACCTATTTCCCTTCAAGGACCAGATGAACGCAAAATCGCTGCGGGGGTAGGGGATGTGTGAGGAACGCTGCGACGAGGTGTGGGTGTGTTATATTACCCAGAACTAGAAATGGTGCTCCCAAAGTAGTAAGGCTACTGAGAATGGCATTCTCACCTCATTACATGCTGTTGTACTTACTCTAGAAAGAGTGGTGGCCCGGAGACTCATCGATCGTGGAATACTAGGATGGGCAGTGTTCCTACCTTCAAAAGCAGATTAGAAGTCAAGGTGAGGGGGAAAGGGAAAGAATAGTAGGCAGAGGTTACAGAAATGCCATTTTTGCTGAATGAGTATTAGAAGAAAGTCACAGGTATAGCTCCTGCTTAAAGACAAACAGGATTTTCGAAGAAACCTAGGATACATTCATAGAGCATTGGATATATCAAGGTGTTCGTCTTGGGCTAAAGCAGTCAAATATTGAGGTTAGAAAAATTTAGCTAGAAGAGTTCCAGTACTTTACATGTGAAATCCTCGCCTAAGATGCCGTTGATACGTAGAGGATTTTTCCCCGGAGGAAGAGCATTTGTGGGGCCCTCGGGAAAAACTGCCTCGTGAAAGGCTTGGCATCACTTTTCCTCTCACAGCTTCCTTAGAACACAGTGAGGCTACTGCGGCTAGCACATGGCATTCTAAACCCACGAGATGCCTCCGAAGGGTAAAGATAAAGGACAAAAAGTGTCAGCTGGCCAACCAACTCCCAGCTTCGACCCAGCGACCTTACAGAGCTTGACAAGGAAGATTGAAGCTGGGTTCAAAAAGAAAGATGATGGTGCTGCGAAGGGCGGAGCGCAGAAGAAAGGGAAGAAGCAGGAATCGAAGAAGCAGCTTGATGGTGAAAAGCCTTCCGATGCGAAGGACAATGGCAATGGGCAATTGAAGAAAAAGCAGCAGCCGGATAGACAAACGGCAAAGAAGCCACAGGGAAAGAAGAGGTTGAGGAATGGGGAGGTGAAGGAATCTAGATCCGCACCGGAGCACAGGGCAAATGGCAAAAGGGAAGGACTTAGGAAGAAGACGAATGGAAATGCAGCAAACATAAAGCTCGACCTAAGAGCAGAGATTAAAGAGTTGGGAGGCTCGGACAATGACTACAATCTTATTGCTGGTGTAGACTCAGCATCTGAGTTCGAAGAAGAGTCCAACAACAAAGCTGCAGATGGCAAGTTCACAAAAGACTTGAAGAAGTTCATAAAGGGTCTTGGGGTTGAGAAAGTTAGGAAGGAAGCTGATGTGGAGTCGTCGGAAGCAGAAGAGCTTGATGAGGACCATGAGAGGGGCAAGCCAGCGCATACGAATGGTACAAGTGTTTCTAGTGCGAGGATGAAGGATCAGATTGAGAAGAATAAGAAGGCTACTGTCAAGTCTCCGGTTCGGCTTGTACGTTGTCAAGATCAGAGGGGAGTAGAAAAGAGCCAAGCTAATTGTGTGCTCAGATACTGCAACCCCAATCTGACTGGCATGCTATTGAGCTGCCGTCGCCTTCTGTGGCATCGGAGGACTCAAAGCCAGTGTCCAAAGATCTGATTGATCGCCTGCATATACACGCGAAAACACTACTCGAGCAGGAAAACCAAGCTTTTGCGGACTCCCAAAAATCAGCATCCTCTTCGCATCAATTCTACTCTACCATAATGTCTACAGGAACCCTGTCAGACAAGATAAGTGCGCTAACACTGTCAGTCCAAGAATCGCCCATTCATAATATGAAAGCTCTCGAGAGCCTGATTGGACTAGCACGGAAACGAAGTCGAGCTCAAGCCGTAGATGTGCTGGGTGCCCTCAAGGATCTCTTCGGACCAGGCAATCTTCTTCCTTCAGATCGGAAACTGCACAATTTCGAGAGCAATCCTGCTTTGCATGCCATGTTAGCAATGAGCAACAGGAAGTGGACAGACGGTGACCCGATTCCACAGCCGTTGACTGAACTGCATCTTGTGGTATGGGCTTTTGAAGACTGGCTCAAATCAATATTCTTTCAAATGCTACAGATTCTTGAGAAATGGTGCAGTGATGAAGTCGTATTTGCGAGAAGCAAATCTGTGGATTATGTGTACTCCCTTCTGAAAGAGAAGCCTGAGCAAGAAGCAAATTTGCTACGATTGCTTGTCAATAAACTAGGAGACTCGGAGAAGAAAGTGTCTTCAGCAACTTCTTTTCACATACTCCAGCTTGAGACAACGCACCCCTTTATGAAGCCCATCATAATTTCAGCAATTGAATCAGATCTCCTGTTCCGTCCTGGTCAAAGTCTCCATGCTCGATACTACGCTATCATTACTCTCAACCAGACCGTACTGAGTAATAAGGAAGAGAATGTTGCAAAGAAGCTGATCGACATCTATTTTGCTTTGTTTTTGAAGCTACTCAATGACCCTCTAGAACCAGTCACCAAAGCGAGGGAGGCCAAAATAGCAAATACAGTCAAACTTAACAAGAAGGGAGAAGTCCAAGGTGGCGGTGGAGCACCCGGCAAAAATGCTATGAAAAAGGCCGCCCAAGACGTCAAATCCACCGCCGCAATGCAAGAGCTCCGAGAGAAGATGCTGTCCGCCGTCCTCACCGGCGTCAACCGCGCGATCCCCTATACCAACACGAACGACGTATCTTTCGAAAAGCATCTCGACACTCTCTTTCGCATCACGCACTCCTCCAACTTCAACACCTCGATCCAAGCCCTGATGCTAATCCAACAGCTCCAATCCTCGACCCAAAGCCACACCGACCGCTTCTACCGCACATTATACGAATCACTCCTCGATCCGCGCCTCCTCACGTCTTCGAAGCAAGCGCTATACCTAAACCTCCTCTACCGCTCCCTGCGCTCTGACCTCGACATCAAACGCATCAAAGCGTTCGCCAAGCGCATTCTACAAGTAGTCTGTATGCACCAACCCTCGTTCACCTGCGGAGCCATCTACCTTCTCCGTGAACTCGAGTCCATCTTCCCTGCCCTGTCCATATTCGCCTCGCAATCAGAAGCCAGTCCTGACGACGAGGAAGAAGTCTTCCACGATGTCCCAGACAGCCCCTCCGCAACGTCCCCCGCCACCCCTACCGCCTCCAAATTCTCAAAGTTCTCACCCCCGCCGAAGCTGGCACTGAACGTCTACGATGGCCGCAAACGCGACCCTCTCCATGCGAACGCCTCGGATTCTACACTTTGGGAACTTGATCCCCTAGTCCGGCACTATCACCCTTCTGTATCGCTATTCGCATCCCGGCTGCTGACGAAGGATTCTCTGCCGCCAAAACCCGACTTAGGGCTGAACACGCTGATTCATTTCCTGGATCGATTCGTATACAAGAATCCCAAAGCAGCCAAGGAGACGACTGCGCTCAAAGGAACAAGTATCATGCAACCTTTGGCAGGCGGAGACAAAGGCGCCATCCTTGTCTCCTCCAGGTCTGCAGGAAATGCGGGAGCGGCAGGCAGTGCGCCGTTCACAGACGCATCCTTCTGGAAAAAGGGCGCGGATGATGTGCGTGCTGATGAGGTGTTTTTCCATCGGTACGTTTCCGCTGTGGGCTCGAAGAAAGAGCGTCAACGGGATAAGAAAGCGAGGAAAGAGGAGAAGAAGCGGAAATCGGATCAGGATGATGATGATGATGATGAGGAGGCGGAGGAGGAGCTGGCGGGAAGTGACGGTGAAAGCGAGGATAATGAAGAAGAGATCTGGAAAGCGCTTGTGGGTAGTCGGCCGGAGGTTGAAGGCGATGACGTGGATGAGGAGGGATTTAGTGATGTGGAAGATTACTCTGAGGATGACGCTGCAGAAGGAAATGTGGATATTGATGGAGACGAAGTCGATGGGGGTAGTGAAGACAACCTTGGCTTCGAAGATGAAGAAGACGGCGCGCTGTTCGATAGTGAGGAGGAAGTGCCAGGGGGACTGGATGAGGCGGCGGTTATGCGGATGCAAGGCATAGGGGCGGTTGGAAAGGAGCTGAAGGGTGGAAAGGAAGAGCAGGATGGAAAGAGGAAAGCAGACGGAGGACAAGAGGATAGTAAAGGCCGTAAAAAGAGGAAATGGCTCAAAGATCTGCCTACGTTCGCTAGTGTGGAGGAGTATGAAAAGGTGCTTGGTGGTGATGAGGAGGAAGGGTGATAGTGATCTACCCACTAGCGCGTAAAGCAATGTAGAGATATTTGCAGAATGCTAGCTGTGATAGTGCGACGTGCAAAATTTTTAACCTCCATTATGATTACTCATTACAATTACATCCCTGTATATAGATGGCACTGACTATGACGTCCAATCCCAGTAAATAGATAGTAAACCAGATCCTCACCCCATCCTCTACATAAACTCCAAAAGATACCCAAGATAGACAACACAAAATAGCCACCATGGTAATATCAAGGGGTATCATAACGCCACGCCATTCCAAAATCTCCAAAAAGCCCTCCATCCGAGCCCCCTCCCCTCTCTACATGCCCAATGATCCAAAAACCTTTATATTCCAAGTCGTCCCTCAGACACCATCAAAAGAACAAGAGCCAAGAAGGAAATAAAAAAACCCCCTCTACCTCCTCCCCCCCGCAACAACAGCATTCCACTCCTCCCACTCCCGTCCCATCTCCCCCAGCACATCCGCCATAACCCTAGCTGACGCCATCAACCCATGGCCCTCCCCCTCCAGCACCCTAACCTCACACCTCCTCATCATATTGCCCAACCACCGCACATTCTCCAAAGGAACCCTACTGTCTTTACTCCCGTGATGGATCACCACAGATCGCGTAATGTCGACGTAGCGGAAGCCAATGGGTTGGCGGCGCTCGAGACAGATGAGGAGGTCGAGGGCGGGATTCGCGTGGAGCTGGGAGAGAGACCAGATTGAGGTTGCGAGGCGGGTGTCGTAGGTGGGGGAGCGGGTTGCGGATGTGGTGGGGTTGCCGGGTATGGCGGAGGGGGCGGTTGTGGTGTTCGTTGTTGTGGTCGAGGGGGTGCGGTTGTGGGTTGATGGGGGGAGGGAAGGGGCGGAGGGGGTGGGGGGCCGGTTTTCTTTGTCTGTTAGGGGGGAGGGGGCGGATAGGGGAGGAGGTTGGGAGGGCTTGCCTCCAGAGGGTGTTTCTTTGGAGGGGGAAGTGCCGTTGGTTGTTGCGTCGGCGTTCGCGGAGCGGCTGGCATTGCGCTTCTTGCGAGCGGGAGAGCGGGGGAGCGAGGTGGTGATTTTGTTGCTGGTCACGGAGAAGATGTTGGAGTTTGCGGCGCGGAACCAGGCTTCGGGGAGAGAGCGGAGGAAGCGTTGAGAGTAGGGTATTGCGGTGGAAGGAAGTGGCTCTTGCGTCGTGCCGATTGCGGACATTTGCGATGGTGGGATCCAAGGGGCGAGAAGGTGGACGCGGCAGCGGATATGCTGGGGCATGCGGAGAGCGGTTGCTAAGGCGTAGATGGCGCCCGCGGAGTGGGCGAGGATGGAGAATTTGGTGATGCCGCGATGTTCACAGATGGTGCGGACATCGTCGGGCCAACTTAAGGGGGTGTTATTATCGTCAGGGTGTGGTTCACTGCCGCCGACGCCGGGTCGGTCTGGGGTGATTAGTCGTAATTTTAAGGCCGTTGCTATGTCGTCGTAGAATGCTGATACGTATCTCGTCAAGCCCATGCCTACGCAGCAGAATATTACGGAGCCATTGGGATCTCCGACTTCAGAGAACGAGATGACGCGTCCAGTGACAGGGTTCGCGACTTGCTGGGACAGCCTTGATGCGGATAAATACTCATCCACAGCAATATCGATAGAGTCAGCGCTATCCGGTCTTGGAGCCGCGGTGACGGTAGACTCCTGACGGGTCCCAATTTGAAGGGATAGTCTTCTTCGATGTTTTTCGGTCTTCTCAGTGGAGGTTGGGGTCCCTGGACGAAACTGTTTCCTGAAGAGCTTGGAGTTGGCTCTTTGAGGCGCGCTAAATGATCTTTGATCGTTCTGCAGAGGATTTGGGTGAATCTTTGGAGTGATCTTAGTGTCAGTATTCCGGTCTGTCCTTAATGGGAATGCCCGAATCGCTGGGGATGGCGCAGTGTCTTCGTTCTCTGCTATAGGAGGAGTACTCTCTACGTGCCCGTTTGAAAGCTTTGGCTCTGTTTGCCCAGCACTAGTCTGATCTGGTGTTTGTGTCCGCGAGATAGACGAGCGAGAACGACTGCGACTCTCCTGAGCAGGCACATCCAAAGTCAAGGGCGCTACGTCAGCTTCAAGCCGGTCCCTTTGCGCCTTTTGCTCCTTCAGCTCCTCAATGCGACGATTGACACTACCCTCATCAAATTCCGTGATAGTCACTGGGGGCGTTTGTGGAGGCGTAACAAAGCTATCTTCAGCGGCCTCAGTCTCGCTGTCATGAGCAACGCTATGTTCCGACTGAGCCACCCTGGATCTCCTCCTTGCGCTAGCGTAGCTGAGGCTCTGGCGCTTGGATGAGTTCCTTGTCGGTATCTGACCCGGCTGTGTGAAGCTGTAAGAGCTTCTTTTGCTGTGACTGGGGCCAGCTGATGAGGATGCATCTGAGTCCCGGTTGAGTCTCTTAATGACTGGGAAAGGTAGAGGTTTGGTGTCGTCTGTAGAATGTAGCAGATCAAAGGCGTCTACAGGCTCTACAAGAACATCTCTCTTCTTTACGCTCAAACCTTCCCTAGTGGGCGAAGGCGAACGAGAGCCCGTCAAAAATAGTCGCTCGCGCTTTTGCTCTGGCTCTTTCTTCGCGACAAATACCGGTACATCACTCTTCCGTAACGAATTTGTTGAGTTCTTCATTGTTAGACTTCTTATACTCCTCGCGCTTCTTAAACTCCTCAGACTCTTCTTCTTGTCTGGGAGTTTCGGGGATGGCAGCGGCGCTGCACCACGCTCTATACTCGGCGCGCCCATACTGTAGGCATCATCCAGGGAGTCCTCATAAGCTGCGCCTCTAGATTTATGGTTCATCGCCTTTTCCGACGCATGTTTGGAGGAACGCCTAGTAGGGGTCTCGGTGGCGTGACCTGGATGTAGATGGGTATTCGAAAGCGATGTTGACTCAGCTATACCGTCGTCGTCAATACCAAACCCATTGGCAAGAGGTGACGGCGGAGCGCGGACGCTGCTGCCGAATCTTGGAAAGTGGGAGTCCCATGCGCTCGGGGATACTGGGGTGGACCGCGATTCGCCAATGTTGGGTAAGCTGTCGAAGTGGTGTTCTGCAGGCGCGGAGATGACGGAAAGGGTCTCAATCAGGGAGGAGATAACTTCTGGGGATGCTGGCTTGACGGTGACGCGGTTTGAAGATCGACGTCTGAAGTCGTGGTTTGGAGATGCGGGGAGAGATTTACGCTTCCTTTCCTTCGGGGTGGTGAGTGAGATTTTGTTGGAGGTGAGAGAGGTCCGGTCTGGGATTTGCGGGCCATTATTGGCGCCTTCAGCCATCGTTCTAGTGCTTGGTCTGTGAAAGCGCTTCTGGCGGCGCTGTGGGCGCAACGGGGATCAATCTGTCAGGTGCATGAGTGGATTGACCTTATGCAAGGGCGGCCCAGCTCTCCGGCTTGGGGGAATGGTCCATGCGAGTGAATCATGTTGCTTTCCGGTCTAAGCGCAGAATAGCCATTGGGAGACTGCTCCTGCGTCAATCCCGCTGAGGCTGCGAGTGTCGACAGTGAGGAAATTGAACTGTTTACTCCGGAAGAGCTTCGAAGCTGTGGAAAATTTGACCTGAGACAGATGGAGGTCCTGGACAGGGGTCGGCGACAAGGCTCAGGGAGTCAGGGATGCTCCTCCACGATCGCGGCAGGACCGATATGCTTATCCCGCCTGTTCCTCGGGACTAGAACTAAGCCTTGCAATTTCGCGCGTCGAGCCAGTCAAGTCAATCTCGTCGTTTTCCAATGACCCTCATTCAATTGCTGTTGCGACGATGGACTACATTCCCTTCCTCACGCGCGAGCCGACGTTTCTTGACAAAGCGTGGGCGACAGTGACCTACCCAGTCAACGTCTTCTACCACCCAATCGAGTCGCTGATCTCTCTGCCTGCCCTCTCCTTCCTTATCATACCGGCCTTCTCGTCATACGGCACGACCCTGAATTTCCTGTTCTTTTATATGACATGGGCTATCCTGGTCAAATCAAATCCACCGCTGCAGGTCGAGCTGCTCGGGACGGCTGGCATAAGAGTGTTGTTCTATTTGCTGCCTAGCAGTCTTTTCCTGGCATTCGATAGCTTGGCTCCGGATCTATCGCAAAGCTTGAAAGAGCATGGAGAGGATGCTTTGGCTACAGGAGAAGCTCAGGGCGGGCGTGGAGGCAGATGGTGGAAGATTACCCTGGTCAGCACGCTCAATGTCGTGTTGGGGGTGTTGCTACAGACTGGAGTAGATGTACTGTTTACAAAAGTGTTGGGAATCAGAAGCGCGATCAAGATATCCACAAATTTGCCAATGCCATGGACGATTGCACTACAGCTTCTCTTGGGCTTGCTTCTGAGAGAGGTGTTGACCTACATGATCCATCGCTTCGTACTCCACGGGCAAGAGTCAAAACTACAACAGTGGCATGTAGGATGGCAACATTCGGTCTTAGCTCCTTTCAGCTTTGTTGCGCACTACGATCATCCGGCAGCATATCTGCTACACATGTTTTTGCCTATGTATCTACCAGCCGTTTTTCTTCGCATGCACTTGTTGACATTCCACATGTATCTCATCATTGTTTCCATTGAGGAGACTTTTGCATATTCAGGCTATAATGTTTTGCCAACCGCGTTCATACTGGGAGGTGTTGCTCGGAGACAAGAGCGTCATTTGATGGGAGGTGGGGAGGGAAACTTTGGATGTCTGGGTTTAGCAGATTTCGTAATGGGTACAAGCCTTGGTGATGACTTAATGGATGATGTGGTGGATGAGGCCCAAGAAAAACAAGTTGCCAAAAAAGCCAAAGGAAAAGCAAAAAGTGTTAAGAAGAAAGCGCGCAAGCAAGTCCCAAAGGACGATGAGGAGGAGGAGGAGGAGGAGGAGGAGGCGGGTGAAGAGGACCATGAGAGAAGCACGACCCGGTCAAGGAGTGGGCGAGGAAGGAATGGAAGGAAGAAAGTCAGTGTTGAGAGCAATGAAGCCGACCAACAAGATGACGATGAGAGACCGAAGAAGGCTGGCAACGGTGCCAAGAAATCGAAGGGCAGACGGAAGAAGCGAAGTAGCGACGAGGAGTAAGATCAACTCAGCGATTGGCATCGAGTTACTGCGTTGTCATGGTCTATGTCTCTGTTTCGAACATGTTGACTGAGTATTTGAGGTTATTGATGAGATACCCTTGGACCTTGGATATATTTGGAATGCGGAGGATCTGTTTCGGGCATGTACATGTTTGGAGTGCAAAAGATGGGTCCCGCTAAGTTGAGTTTGCTTGGAAAAGATTTCATGTCATTGTCGAAGTTTAGTACAAGAGCTTGGGAGCTATCAATCCGGCGCTCGTCACCAAGCGCCGAGGGCTGCCTCCCAGAGCAGCCTTCTCGGTCACCCCTGTCTCTCTACCACTTCATCTCATGTGGCCGATCTCCCTTCCTTAAGCTAAAATTGCTTGCCATGTACTCCTTTAGAAGTGGTACCTTTCCGATGTTTGTCAATAACGCCTTATCCACCGCTTTCTGATCGCTTGCTCTTGTTGAAGTCACCTGCTTCTTCTACACACCCGATCATATTAGTACTGTTCGACTTCTTACGCGTTCCGAAAATGTTGTGGCTCCACTGACCTCTGGTTTCTCCCCTTGACTAAAGAACTGGTCTTCCCCAGACTTCTTCTGTGCCTTGTCCCCTGTGAAATATCCTTCTGACCCCACCTTCTCCACAACCTTCTCGTCTATCCCTTTCAGATCGACTTTTGTCGATGTGCCATTCACATATCTGGCATTCACTCGCCTTAGCGGGACACCATTGACTCTGAATGGCCCTGTGACGAGTAGAACACCCTGGCCAAGGTGTTTAAGGAGAATGACTTTCTTTCCGCGGAAGCGGCCGGCGAGAAGGACAAGGACGGTACCAGGGGTGAGAGATGGGCGTAGTTTTGCTTCACGAACGGATTTGCGAACCTAGTGATACATACGTCAGCAATGCTTGCGAATGGATACATCAGTGTTGCTGCTTGATCATGGAGTGGAGTGTGAATTCTTGATCAAAAGCGTATGATAGGAACTCAAGACCAGCGGTTCTTGTAAGGGTTGCTTCCAGACCCGCTTGCACTCACTTTTCTGGGCTTTGATTCCTCTTCAGCTGGATAGTACTTCCTGGCCTTCTTGCTGTGGTGAGGTATCGTCCGTTGACCCTTGCCGAATTTCTTCGTCTGCGGTTCAGTTTTGCTGTCACCTTTTGTTGAAGACATTATGAACAAAGGGCGAACGTATTCCGCCAAATGGTTGTGGCCGTGGTCGTAATGGTTGTTGGCGAATGCTGATAGATGAGGTGGTGCGCGCTTCTCTTGTGGGCTGCGCTAGCGAAGCTTTTCTTGGCGCCGTTTGACCAAAATGGACTAGCGTTTCGAGGTTCGCAAAAGTGCGGACTACGAAGACCTGAAGTTAAGCTTCACCATCTGATCTGACGTGTAGAGAACTACTAAGGGACTTGCTGTGATAACCTCGAAATACTTGAAAATGTCTATAACACCTATCATGACCTTCAAGGCTGGTGCCTGCGACTTCGACGTAGGTCATATCGTCTTGGGCCAACGAAGGTCGAGCTGACATCTTTTGCTTCAGCCCAGCTCTTCACCTCCCAAAGTTAGACCTAAGCCGACACCCGGGTACATATACCTCTATGAAGAAGACGAACTAATACAATTCTGCTGGCGGCCCCGCTCAGCACCCATGTCATCTCCTGAGCTACAGCTATCGATGGTGCCTGCCGACGGCCAGTTTATTCCTTACCAAGAAAAGTCTTCAGAGTCAAGCTCTGATACTAAGTCACCAACGAACGGCAGAATCTTCGTGCTGAAGTTTCAGTCCAGCAGTGCTCGACATCTGTTTTGGCTGCAAAGCAAGAGTCAACATCCTAATAATGATCCAGCATGGTTCAGCCCGAGAGATCTGAAGTTAGGGTCGATAGTAAATAGCTTGCTACAGGGAGAAGAGGTAGATGTTGCACAGGAGGTGACTAATATTCCAAACGATGATCAAGGAGGAGGCGGAGACACAGAAATGGAGGACGCAAGGCCGGAGGGCGGCGATATACAAGGAAATATAGGAAGTGGAGATCCGTTCATGGGCAACCCTGAGAATGAAGGGTCAGGCTCGCGAGATGGTGGCGCAGATGGAGGGAGAGCGTAGGTATCAAGCCTTTTATTACATCCTTCCATGCCGATCACATGCACCGACTGGAGGTCTTCACCGCCAAGGTCGCAGCAGTCAAAGCGTTATTGCTCCATTTCGAGAGCCTTAAAAACATTCGTTACTCTATCAGTTGGTGTCTTACTGTCTGCCACAAAGCTGATCCAAACCTATCAGACCAAATATGCCCACCGATGCAGCAGCCGCGGTGCAGAATTTTCTCCAATCTCTCCAAGGGAACAATGCTTCACAGTCCCAATCTCAACAAGCGCAAGGCAAACTCTTCACAACGCTCCCCGAGCTCCTCACAGCCTCGACAACAATACCCGTTATTGATTCGGCTGAGGAGCCCTTCCTGAACAGCCTACTGTCAAACCTCCCACCCGCACTTCTAGTTCTCAATCAAGAGACTGACGATACTTCCTTTACCGACCCCACCCCTGACATGACACAAGCCGCTATAGAAGCACTCAGTTTAGAACAAAAGCGGGACATCCTTCGAAAAGTCCTTCGATCCCCCCAATTCTCGCAGAGCCTGGGTAGCCTTACTCAAGCGATCAGAGATGGTGGGCTACCGACAATAAGTGATGCACTGAACATTCCAGTCGCCAACGGTGGATTCATCAAGGCTGGTAGTGGGGTCCCTCAAGGAGGCGGCGACGCTGTTGAGGCCTTCGTTGATGGCATCAAGACGAGTGTGGAGAAGGAGGAAAAGGATGATGGGAAGATGGACACCGAATGAGGTTAGCGCCAGGTTGTCATCTTCAACGTCCACTACTAGATTAAGCGCGTGAGATCGCGAGATCATGTTGTACACTTTATCATCTGTCTAACAGAGCCGTCTCAGTGTTCTACAATTCTAATCAAACTCTTAGGCTGCCAAGAGGAGTTTCTGATAACCTAGTACCTACGAACCTCGTTTCAGAACGCAGTTGATGTTGGCGGCACAGGAAAGTTTCCCCACAATGCTAATTTTGCGGCTCATGCACATTCATATATTGCATGTGCGATTAGACTGGCTGGCTCGCGTTCATGGGCCATATTCCAACATCTCAGGTAATCGTTAGCGACGCTCAACTGACAGGTAATCAGATCAATCAAACCCTGCCAATAATGCCAGATAGAGTTCGTGCCCCTTTTATCAAAGACCATGAAGTCAAAAGTCTTGATTTTCGTCACCATTTACCAAAGCCGCCCTGATCTCAAACATACATAACAAGAATGTGCGGACCAGTGCTCCCTCTGCAACTTAATACTTTACCACTTCTTCCGACGCCCTTTGCAGCACTGTCAGACTTTAAAACCCGTTGATAGCATTGAGCCATCTCAATCGCTAGCATGCATAGTCTCCCTTTCATCTTCGCAACGGTTCTGACCCTCCTGACCCTAACAACAGCCCAAGATAATAAACCAAAAGCACCCAACTGCAAAGGTTCCAGCTCCTGCAACAACCAACAATTCCGCCACGATCAGTGCGTTAGGGCGTTCAACAGATTCGCTGAAGATAAAAGCTACGTTAACTATGCATCATGTGTGGATGTTGCGGGCGGCTACGATTACATCGGTGGCCGAGGAGGTTGCACCGCTATGTACGTGTGTGAGGGTGATTTCGGATATGCCAACGTGAATGGCGGGGAATTGAAAGACCTGTGAGTTACCAGATGCTACTACGCATCATACAGTGGTTTCACTCCGGCTTCTCAGGGCTGACGGTGCTGCAACCAGATTTGAGATGATCTACGCCTCGACTGAAGATGATGGTGCCGGATGCGGTACTTGTGGGAGCTACTATTTTACGAGAACGATCCCTTCACCGGACGGCAAGCCTCCGATTCCGCTTCCTTGTCGCGTGACGCTGAATTACTGCTCGGATTGTAATGACGTGCATTGTGATGGGTGGAGTCTGACGGGGAGACGGGGCCTTGATGGGGATGCGGTGGCTAGTAATGGGACTGTGGAGCGGAGTTGGCAGGGATGAGGAAGATAATATACCTGCAATCACTATAGACTTCTTAAGACACATGTGGAATTCCTCAGCATATCTTCTCGCAGGAATCGAACTTCAGCCTCTAGATGAGGCTCAAATTGCGTTTCCAAACTTCCGTTTTTCTGTCTGGTTTTCAAGTGCTCACCGAGTGAACCAACATTCCGAATGATAAACTGATGAAACAGGTGGAGACACTCACGCAACAAGCTGAAGTCTTTTCTGCCGTAATCATTACAGCCTACTTACAGTAATGACTTAGACTCTAGCGCACTTTTTAGAAAAGGAGGCGCTGGGTGGTGTCTTGGTTTTACGGCCAATCTTTATGACAGTGCCGCATAAATTGCTTGAACGCGCCTCAACTCCGCGACATTGAACTCAAAGGTCTCGAGATTGCGCCAACCTCAATAACGCTGCAGTACTGGGTCATAATCGCTTCTCGAAAGGATTCTCGAAATTCGAGACACGAATTCAAGCCCACTGCGAAATTTCGGTCTTTGAACACTTGTGGCCGGGTATCTAAACAGCTGGCGGCTTTTGGAAGCCAGCGACCTTCTTTGCAAACTGAAGGCATGATTAGGGAAAAACGATCGCCGCGACTATGACGCCCACCCAACCCCAAGCTTTTATCTCCAGCTACGCACCCCGTCTGCGGCAGTATGGCAACTCTCTACTGACCCCAATTGTTCCACAAACCATACCAACCCTTCCAAACGCACGGACTACCAAACGAGGGACGATAGCAAAAAATTATGCAGAAGATGAGTACGACGATGACGATATTTTTGAAGATAGCGAGACCACGAGACGGCATACTGGGCTGCGGAGCCGAAGAGAAGACCTCCATCATGGAAGAGAAGCCATTGCGGAAAAGGTTGGCAAGGAGATACATGAACCTGTGGAAGTGCAGGGGATATGGAGGGATTGGATGGGAAAGTTGAGGATAGTCAGGTAAGTACCTTGATGCCTTCGTCTCTGGCTACTACAAGCTGACTTGTCAACTGGCCAAGAACGGACAAACAGCATCATGCCCAAACAAATCTTCCGCTCACGCTCATACCCATACGCCTTGATGTCGACATACCCTCATACACTCCTCAACCCGCCCTGCCACTACCTCCAAACGCTCAAGATCTTGGTATCAACTCCGCTCTACCCGCGTATAGAGTACCTGAACCAACGCCTGCCTATCGACTGAAAGATATCTTCCTGTGGAATCTACACGAAACTCTCATCACACCCGATCAATTCGCTAATATTCTAGTACACGATCTCGACCTACCTAACAATACCAAACTAGTCATGGACATCAGTTCACAGATACGATCTCAACTCGAGGAATATGCAGGCGTTGCTTTACATCCTCTATTTCACTCTGCGAAGCCCGCGGCTCCGAACGGAGACGTTCAGAAACCCGCTCAACCCGCAGAATCAACCCAACAATCGTTTACGCCAGTACTAGCACCCGGAACGCCTCAAACGAATGGTGTGAACGGGCATGACACACCCTCCCGAACCCCACAACCCGAAGTCTTCGCTCGAGCTTCTCCGATGCCCTCCCCCAAAACCTCTTACACCAACAACGAGCTCGACCCCGATGACATGTACCGTTGCATCGTCAGCCTCAATATCAATCTCCAAAACAAACTCTACACCGACAAATTCGAATGGTCGCTCCTTCACCCCGTCGGGCTTGCCGAGCGCTTTGCAAAGCACACGTGCGCAGAGCTAGGCTTAGCAGGCGAATGGGTTCCCGCAATGGCGCATGCGATCTATGAAGCCACTCTGCGGCTGAAAAAGGAAGCGTGCGAGTCCGGCGGCTTGGTGGGCGTCTATGGGGCTGAGATCGACAATATGAGTGTGAGCGAGGCTGGGGCGGGGTGGCGCTATGATCCTGAGCATCTGGCTGAGGAGTGGGAGCCCAAGCTCGAGATCTTGAGTAAAGAAGAGATTGAGAAGAGGGAGGGGGATAGAGAGCGCCAGCTGCGGAGATTGAGAAGAGAAACAGCAAGGTTTAGCAGTACGAGTAATATGATGGGTGGAGTGCCAGAGCAAAGGCCGGTGGAAGAGGAGACACCGATGGGCAGAGGAGAGAGGAGTAAGAAGAAGAGGCGGTTTAGGAGCTTGAGTCCTGTTGGACGGCAGACGCCTGAGGTGGGTAACTCGGGGTATGGGGGCGGCGGGGCCGGGCAGTTGACTGAGTGGTACGTATTACCCATGCCTGGAGACACCTTATTACTGATTCTCGGGATTGTACAGGGAGAGACAGACGTGGCGTTGCTCGCATTGCCTGGTCTTTGGTTCAGCGGTCTGGGGTGTCAGAGACGGTCCGGCTGGTCCAAGGGTGAGCTTTCTCCTTCACGAATATTGTGATAGCGACGGACTGACCGTGCGCAGACGTTATGTAGTAATTGCGGTCTCGTTTACGAGCGGGATAAACGGCTGCCAGCGGCAGCGAAGAATCTTCATATTAACGACATTGCGATAGGTCGATAACAATCTTAATCATCAGAAGCACTATACGACTTTCCACTTCAACCCATGATGCACTTTCTTCGCTTCTCTATGCTCCAGCGGCCTTCTGCACGTAAATACTAAGTATTCCAATTAGCTGCTACTATCCCCATACTGACAGTTACTAAAATATTACTTAGGTACACCAACTAATTCAGATGCTTCAAACGCCAGCATATGCCGCTGGTAATGTTGAATCAGCAAAGCAAACCAGACCCACTGCTTCAAACACCCCCAAAAACAACAGGACTATGTACATGCAATCACACAACCCCCTAAAACGCCAATCCCAACCAAATGCATTAAAAAAACTTCAATCCCATCCCCAACCAAAATAGCAACAAAGAATCCCAAAATCGTATGTCGAGGATAGAGACAACGCCCATCTTACATCATCTCTCCCCAAAAAAGGATTCCAAATAATCCAATGTTGAATCCCCACTCCTCAACCTTAACCTCAAAATCATCACCCACCCACCTCTCCATCAACCCTCTCCCTTTTCACCCCTCCCTCGCCACCCTCTTCCTCCTCATCCTCACCCGCACTCTCGACCTGAACCTCCAACTTCCTTTTCCTCCCCACCCCATCACCACCATCTCTACCCGCATCAAAACTAGGAGAGGTAGGTGGTGGAAATACCGAGTGAGGCCCCGGGAATGTCGCTGTCTGAGGCGTTGGGTAGGCTGCCGCACCACCACTACCACCAGCACCGACACCGCCACCGCCGCCGAAATTCACAGTCGGCGACAGCGGCCTTTCCTCCTTCGCCACCGCTGGAGGCGGCATGCCCCCTTCCCGTCCCTCTTCGGCTCCAGGGGCTGAGTGGTGCGCCATCGACGAGCGAGGCCGCTGTTCAGCGCCGACGGGGAAAGAAGCCTGCGGTGCGGGAGGAGAAGGCGATGGTGGTGAAGTATGTGCATGGTGAGAAGTATGGGAAGGAAGGGGTGGGGAGAACGATATCACGTTCCTAGACCCAGCGATCGAGATCCCGGTGTTTATGTTGAGGGTTATGTTGTTTTGTTTCTGACGCTTTGGGGGCGGCGGTCTTTGCGCATCGTTATTCCCACCAGCTGCTGTCGCGCTCGCAGCAGGGGCAGCAGATGGCGAGGATGGCGGTGTGAAGATGGGTGCGACGGCGCTTAGGATCTTCTCTAGGTCTTCGATCCGGACGGAGGGCGAGGGGAGGGTGAGGTGGTTCATATGGCCCATTAGTTTCGTGGAGGCGTCGACGTGCAGCGTTTGTTGCGGGTTCTGGGCAGGGTGAAGAGCGTTGGAGGATGTTGCGCGCGCTTGGGTTTGGGATTGCCGTTGTTGTTGGGGTCGCGATTGGGATTGGGGGTGGACGGGGCGTCGGAGGGGAGGCGAAGCGCTGGTGCTTGATGGGCAGGCGGAGTTGGCTGGCATGCTTGTCTGGCGCCGAGGGGTGTCTGAGGTGAGGAGTGTGTGGAGGAGGGATCGGGCTTGGGTTGCAGTGAGCTTGGGCGGCGATGAGGGCGAGGGGTGGCGAGGGTTGCCCGTCATTGTTTCTGGTGATCGTCCTGGGGAAGACGTGTGTGTGTGTGTGTGGCTCACAGGGGATGGATAAATGGAGATGGGTGGCGAGGTGGCGGTGGACCCGGGGTATGCGCTGTGCTCCACTGTGCAATGCAGAGGAGGTAAAGCGATCTGGGTGGCGGTTACGCACGAAGCATGGAGAGACGAAGGAAGCAAGCAGGACAAGGAAGGGACAGGATAGATATATTCACGGGGAGTCAGAAATTGGATGGACATGCAATGGGCACGGAGCCGCAGATATTGTCAATAGGAAATAGACATCAATAGTAAAGGGACCAGACTTGCTATTGTTGGTGACTAAAGGCGCGCGCTGGCGCATAGTAAAGACCGCTAGAGAGAGAATTGATTGCTTGATATTGTCGTGCTCCCCTGCCATCTATTGCTGCTGCTGAACCTTTACTCCGGTTAGCGGCAATATCCTGGAAAGGGTAAAGCGCTGCATATCCTGAGGCACGTCGCATACTGCATCAGTAGAGAAATGGACAATCGCAGAGGCTAGAAGCATTTCTGGCGACTGATTTGCTCAGTAATCATTCTCGTCCTCGGTGTTTACTATTGTCCTTTAACACCGTCAATGATTGAGTGCATCAATAGAAGCTTAAGGAGGATGTTGGTTGGCCTTGGCGCTACCCCAGTTTGCTAAGGTATCCCTTCTCATTGTTCGATGTTTCGAGCTTAGCCCGCTCCCAGGAAAAGCGCATAGTGGGAGGACGGTCATCAAGTGCCCACCTTGTTCTTGAGCCTCAAATTAATGTCTGTGCAGAGGAATGAGACCGCGAATGACGCTTTGCTCTCGAGAATCGTCGATCTCTTCCCAGAATGACTTGAGATCAGCCAATTGTCAGCAATGTCCCAGTAGCGAGATGCCATCTCTGGGCATTTGAATAAGCTCTTGGAGGCTTCCCCACCTCAGGGTCCGTTGTATCTGGACCCTTTGCAAGGTTCTCTCTGCTTTCTTAAGTCCACAATCGACTCGTGCCGTCGGCCCCTGCACTCACGCACCACGGTTCTCGCGGATGCCAATCTAGATCGAGTACGCCGAGGTCATGCTTCACTACATGACCCCGCAAAACCTTCAGAGGTACTATACTAGCATTCTCCATTGCATCATCCACGACTTTGCCGTGGAAGATCTGTAGACTACCGTCATCGCTCGCATCGGCGAATAATGGTAAGCGTCCCTGATGGAATTTGACAGATCGGATGGCTTTTTGGTGATACCGCAGCGTTTTGTATGGCCGCGTAGAAAGCTCCATGTCGTGCCAGAGTAATCGCTTGTCGTAGCTTCCCACGATAAGATTTTCGCCACCAGGGTGCACGTCAAATGATGATATCCAACGTGCACCAGGTTGAATGATTCGGACGAGTTCCTGTTTCGAGAGGTCATAATGTCGTATCATCCTTTGGGTTGCAACGAAGAAGGCGGGCTTCGAAGGATGAAATTGAGCAGCTTGTGGAAGGCCTTTGAGCTTGCGGAAGGGAAACTGAGTCTGGTGCTTCGACAAGGTGTGAATCGCAACAGCGCTGCTTTGACCTTCAGGGGACACTGTTGCAAAGTATTCGCCACGGCGATGCCACGTGATAAATTTCACTGTTTTGCGTAAGGAAACCTTGACGAGGACACCCGAGTCTTCGAGTTGAGAGCCTGGGCGACTCCACGGCGGCGAATCCTTCTTTGATTTGCTGTCTCCGTTTGCTGCATAACCCCATCCGGCATCAACAAGCTCGCGGCTCTTTTGGTTAATCTCCGGGTTGTTGATGGATGGGATATTACTAGGTGGTATAATCAAGAGAACATTTTCTCCGACAGCCGCAGCAAGAACCATGGCGTCAATACCGGGACGCCATCGCACCACATTGATAGCTTCGTCCTTGCTCAACTTCACTGACCAGGCGTGGTAGCCGGTACGAAGCTCCCAGACTCTGACTGTTCCATCATCTCCACCACTCGCAAGCCAGTACCCAGATGGACTGACCGCAAGGCTACGCACCCGTCCCTCGTGGCCACGGAATGTGGTCGCACATATTGTTGGGAATGGACGCAGCTCTTCAGGACTCGGTAGCTTTGGCAGCAGCGATTCAGGGTCAATGTTCAGCTTGTTTTTCCTATACCTTGGAGCAAGATATAAATCGAGGCATCTTTCAAACTTCTCCTTTACGAATGTATCCCACCCGGGCACTTTGCGTAACGATTCGTGGGTGGTAGGCAGGAAGTCTTTGTCCTTATCCTCGTCGTCTTGCTCTTCCCAAGCCTTCTTCTCCTCTGCATCAGGCAAATACTCTGGAGGGGGATGATAGCTCTCTTCATACCCAGGCGGCGGCAGCTTGGGGGCAGGAATGTTCATTGGATGATCTGGCCGCGGCTCCTCGTTGGCCCATATATCGTATCGCTTTACGTCCGTATCCCCTTCCTCATCCTCAGCAGGTGGCTTGTATGGTAAGATTCTTCCTTCGCGTATGGCTCGCACAATCTTCATGACGCGCTTGGCCTCATGCTTCGATGGGATAAACCTTCGCTTGGGCTCTGGTGCAGAGCTAAGAGGCATCTGCTCCGTCTTGCTCGTGAAGTACTCGATTGTGGGTGGATAGGGATCGTAGTCATCCTCTGGCACCTCGTTCATTTGAATACGTCTTAGGACATCCAGCTCTTCCTTGCTGAGCTCCAGAGGCTTCCCCGTTGCAGGATCTGTAAGGCCAGTCCATCCTTTGGGTACCTCAATGCTATCTAGCAAAGCATCAAGGGCCTCTCCCTTAGCTGGTCGAGATAGCTTTTTGCCGTTGATATCGTAACCGATGTGAGGGTAGGAATCGTAGAACGAGAGTGGAATGTTTCCAATTGTGTTCGTTGCAGCCGGTGCATCAGAGTCGTCAGAATCATATACAGGGTCAATCTCGTTGTAAATATATCGTAGGTTTCCATTCGCATCCTTGTCTAGCTTGAAATTCGCTCTGTCTTTTTCTCCATTCCCAGCAGCTTCCTCTTCTGGTGTGAGGTCTCTGCGGAGGCGGGGTTGGCTGCTCGAAGGGTCCTTGTCGTCGTCTGACGGTACTTCGTCACTTTCTATTTCATCTTCTGACTCTTCCGATTCCCATCGATCTTCTTCATCCGCTTCGTCCTCGCTGCTTGCGCTAGTGTCTTCCGAAATATTTTCCTCATTGTGCGGATCGAGACCGTGCAAAAAAGACCCCTCAAATTCATCCGCACTTCCATTACTGAGCACTACATGGTCAGCTTCCGGCGAGTCTCGAGTGACTGCCTTCCTCTTCTTCGCAATTGGTCTGAGTGCCATTGGATTATAGTGAAACGATGACTGGCACATTTTGGCACCAAATTCCATTAGAGCTCCCGGCTACGGTGAACCAACCATTTGTTACCGCACAAACTTCTTAGAAAAGTTGAAGGCTTTAATTCGACAGACGAATCCAATGAAATGGACCAGACGGTCTTTAGCGGGGGTGGCGCTATCTATATCCAAAGTAAATTAGTATGTTTCAGCTTCTACTGCTAAAATATGTTTTCGAAGATAGACTTTTTTTTAGAAATACTAGAAAAATTAAAGTAGTTTATGACTTAGTAAAATTAATATAATAAAATATAGTATTTATATAGAAATAAAAGTTTTAATAGTTTTATTACTTAATAATCTTACTAGTTTATAAAGAAAGTTCTTATTAATCTATTATCTATTGTAATAGGTATATAGATAAACCAAGATAGATATCTTTCTCAACACACTTTAAATTGTTAACCTAGCCATCTTTTTAAAGGCAATCTTCTAGGGGTCATATCCTAAGGTACGTTAGAGTACAATTTATTTTCGCGTTATCCTTACTCAAAAATATTCTAAGTACCCCCAGATCACCCCCTATGGATTTATGGTGCGCGACACCTTAAAGTCGCGTGTTCCGGGGGAGCTGCTGCTTGTATCATTTGTAATCTTGCTGACCGGAGCATGATAGTCCCATCCAATTATGCTTTGCCAAATCATTCTGACACTCCCTGGTATGCTTCTCATGTCCGCGGCGTTCAAAAAGAAGGCAATGAGAGACGACTAGCCCATATACCGAATGTTCTGTTCGTAAGGAAGACTCCAGTCTTTATTTTCGCCACGCAAATGGGATATAAAGTTGGTGTTAACGACACAAAACATGACTGAGCAGGGGATAGCACCTGTGATTGACAATTTGAAGGAGAGGCCGACAATCCCAGGATCTCACAAACCAACATCAGAGAAGCAAAACAGCTCTTCATACTTCAAAGCGCCCCCCATATCACCCAATCAAGATCGCGTAGCTCTTCGAAATGAAATTGAGACCTTGGCTGGTCAAAAGGCCCACAATGCAAGCAGACCAGATATCTCAAGATCGTTCAAAACGATTACACGTTTTACGAGCGGATTAGAGGCCAGCTCTTTTGTTGAGCGTTTACTTTGGAGAAGGTTTCTCGATGCCAGGCAAGATCTCATGAAATCCTACGTTTCCATGCAAGCTACAGCCAGCACCGGGGGCTCAATGAACTGGGGAGCCGTTGATGCTGAGGCAGCAAGACATTGTAAGTTTTAAGCACTATGAAGAAGATTTTACGTGTCCCATTTGTCGAGCGGGTCACACTAACGTATGTCTACCAAGCCCAAGCTATAGAAGCCTTTCAACAGGCCAACAGCTTTTCCATGGGCACGGGAAAACTAAAGGAGAAACATGAAGGACAACTCTTGGTTCAAGCAACACGAACTCTTGTTGTCGATGACTACGAGCAACAAGCTCGCAAGAATGGAGACGAACACCGTGTAAACACTGTCCGATCTATACGAGCGGAGTTCGAACAGTCCCATTCCGACATGTTAACCCAAACTGAAGCTCTTGTAGATTGGGAGGACCCAGGCCATCTGGGCCTGGTACGGAAGTTAGCGCAGTTCTTCGTTGCTGGTATGTTTGGTGGTCTTATGTTGCTTATCCCTATGACTATCATGGTTCTGAGTCCCGGCATTCTCACCTCACTTCTAACTACGACCCTTTTTGTATATCTGTTCACTAGTATACTGGCATATATTTTTACCTCTTCTGGGAACAATCAAGCGCAGCTAAAGGACATTCTTGCCATCGTGGCGGCCTACGCAGCTGTTCTGGTCGTCTTTGTAGGAACGAGCGCACAAAACCAAGAGAAAGCAAATAGAACCACAGAGATCGTTCTTGGACTTGTGCTTGGAATACCCGGGCTCCTGGTCCTCGGGCTCGGACTTGTTTATTATCTTGGCTCCTTGTTCGACTCCATCAAGTCAGACGTGGCGACAGACGAGAGGGACTGAATACAATTGATTCAAAAAGCGAAGGCAGGACCCTTTCGACCATCCGTGTCTTGTTGTGCCAAGATCGGCAAAGGACCCGGATGGCAAGTTCCCGTACTTTTTGGACTCGGATACCAGATTGAGGAGTAAGGTTGCATTGACTCTTAGAAGTCGTGCTTGAGGCTTATGGAGCTGAGATCGCGTGACTGACTTTTGACTTCACGAATGCCCCTCAAGCCATGCTCAGCATCCCATCCGTTGGCAGCAATGACAGTGACAAATGCTTGGATATAGATGTTGCCCATGTTCTGCAATTCAGTGTGCTTTGAGTCTAGATTGTCCTGCACAATGCAAAGACAGTCGACCCAAAGGCATCTCAGGCCCACAATACGCACAAGTCCCATGGTGTCTCCGATTGAGCGCGGTAGCATATTAGCCTGAGCACTGATTGATTCCTTCTCTAAGAGCAGCACAAGTTTGTCTTGAGTCGTCTTGAGCACCTTCGTTTGACCCCACACATAACTCAATGCGGCGTATACATACCCAGGCTGCGCATGGACAAGGCAGCCTTGGTCGACATCGATGGGCAGCCGGGGGCCGGCAGGGACTGCAAATAAGGATATTAGAGGAGCGCACTCTTCTGCCTGGCCATCCTTGCAAACAGGTATCCACTTTCTAATAGTTCCGATGTCAATCCAATCAGGATCAACATCTGCAATTTTAGGTACAGACTTCGAGGACATTTTGCATTATTTAGGATAAATAGTATCTCTTACCGAGCGTGAGCCACCTTTTCAGCTTATAATCCCCTTCTGAATAGCTAGCAAGCACTTGCATAACGAACAGCATGTCATTCATTTGGAAGAAGTCACATATCAATGTTACTTTCTCTGTTGCTTATGAATGAGCAAGGCAGGTTCTCCTGTTGTGAGGCGGTGGCTGTGCAGCTAGTGCAAGTCTAACGTGAACGAGCAGGTTAATCATCGTTGCTGCCTTCTGCCTTAATGTGGCACATCCCAGCCCGATCTTCCTCCATGTCCAGATGGGACAAGTCGAACAAGAGGCTGTGGAGGTGAAAGAGGAGGGGAAGGCGTGACGAACAACCGAGATCAGATCTCGGAGTTCGACATGTCCATAAAAATAAAGGAACTCCCGTTTGACTGAGACCTCCTTACGGCCATGCAGCTTCATCGCTACATCGATATACGAAATTGAAATTATATGGTCATAGCGAGGCCAATGATTGATACATTTGTCTCCGGCTTGATGCTCAGCTTCAGAGTTGTTTGTCCACAAACTCCCACGCTTCGCCTTCGCCATTACATGTGGTAACTGCAACATTACCGCGTTTTCGTTGCTCGATTACAGATTTTGAGATCGGGCAAATTATATCGCAAATGCGCACAGCCTTCATGCAAAGCACCTGGTCCGTGGAGGTTGACTATCACTTCTCTACGTCATCACTAGCGGCTGAGCTACCTCTCATTTGCTTGATTGCCTGTCATCATTCAAAGCCTTGACGGAGAATTGCCCTACGAATAGCGGCACATTGTTTGTGCTTTGATGATTCGATTTATTCGGTCACAGGAACAGCCATGGTGGGGGTTTACAGAGCCCCACAGCCCAAGGCAGCAGAAGGCCTAATTGATTTGGGACCGGGGCTGACCGAGGTGTGCTGGATTGGCTTTTAATGCATGGGCGAATGCAACGCGAGGTACATCTGATGCCTCGAATGAAAAGCTGAAGCAACAATCTCTGGCAATCTTGGCCATCGCCTTACGGCGTGATGCGTTGGCAGCTGTTACGCTAAACGAATGTACCTGACACGTCATGCGTACAAGGCTGAGTGGAGAATAATTGCTGAGGTCCGGAATTTGAGAATTTTTCTCATACAAAAAACTCAGCCAAATTCTGAACCATTGCATGATCACTCGATAGGACGACCTGATCCAACTCTCCCTGCTCGCCTCCCCAGATTGAGCAAGGTTGGTGATATCTTATTGGAGACCGTTAGCTCGAAAACAATCATCATTCGTCCTCTGCGGAAAGGCCAACATGAGCTTCGGACTTGGCGTAGGCGACGTTGTCGCGGTCCTGGATCTCTTGGAGCGGATCTCATATGAAGTCAGAAGCTATCGCAACGCGCCTGCCCACATTCAGCAGGTGGGTGCTGAAATGCGTCTTCTGCGCAGCGCAATCGACCACCTCCTCACCATTGAAGCCAAGGAAGATGCAGAAACAGAAGCACAGCACCTCATCCGAGAAGTCGCAATACAATGCCAAGAGCCACTATTGTCCTTCTCTCAGAAGCTATGGGCAAAAGAAGACTCACGTACTATTACCAATGGAAGAGCCATAACCGCGTTGCACTCCGTTAAACGCCGCTTGCATTGGTGTCTGATTACGAAGAAGGACGTGGACGCTCTGAGGGAGGCAATCATGGCTGGAATGACAACTATAAACATGCTCCTTGGCGTGCAACAGCTGTAAGTACTACTTCCATAGGTCGTGCTGCAAGCTCAAAGCCTAGGTTCACGGTCAAGAAGGCAATGAACCAAGACCGCACCTACTGCGGCAACCTCTTAGAGGACTTGAGTAAGAAATCTTTACAGGCGCACATGGCTTCAACGGCCGCTCTCGATTCATCAGGGGAGATTCAGGGCCTCAGAGAAGCCTTCTCGTGCGCGGCGTCAGAGCAACAAAAGTTGTTATTGATAGTCACAGAGCGATTACAGGAGCTTTCGGTACGCTCTGAAGCTCTTGTACAACGACACAATCTTGTCAACGATGCGTCAAGTAAGATGCAGCTGGGCCTTACCACATCATTGTACGCAGTGGCAGCCGTTGTCAGTCATGTTAGACAAAGTCTCACATTGCTCGGAAGCTTCTCATACAAACTCTTCTCCAAGATTGCAACCGACAGGTACGTTTTTCTCGACATGAGGAAATGCCACTGTATATATAGGCATGGATACTCATGCCACATAGACAAATTCTCTTGAGGATCCACGCCATGTTGAAATGCCTAGCGCGAGTAACCCAAGCCATACCACTGCATCTTTCAGTACACTTCGTAAGGCTTGATGATGCGCTAGGCGAGAGTTGGGCATTGCCTTACCAAGCCTGCCAGACCCTGAGCGTAGGTCCATTCTCCAAGCAGAAGACCAAGCTGACAGAGTGATAGAGCTTCAAGCATGTTCTCCAATTTGTTGTATTTGAGAGTCATAGGCCAGGCGCAACGCGTGTTCGGCTTGATAAATTCATTCTTCGGACCGCAAAAAGTGGTGTCATTCTGTCGGAGGCAAACTGGCAAGATTTCATTAGGCAAGGTTCTCACGTCTTGCAAGCGATGATCGTCGAACGGGAAAGAAGCAGTGACATGGCATGTGCCTTTCCCGAATGCCTTAGCCAAGTCAAACCTGGGTCAATGATATGGTATGTGGTCTCTGGTTCCGAATCTTCACATTCTAACATCTCCAGTACAAATTGCAGGAGGCAGACCTCATTTCAAAAGTCAGGCTCGGACCAATTTGGGCTTGAGGTGAAAAGCTCATCGAACCGTCAAGACCTAAAGCAAATTTCTTCTGAAGCATACCAGCCTCAAACCTTCGGACCAAGTAGCTTCAGTGAGCATGACATGAACGACGACGAGATAAGACTGTTTCGAAATGTACATTATGCTCAGGCAAGGAAGCCCATTACAACAATTGAAGAAGCTCACGGCATACTGGCCAAGCATCCAAGCTGTTCGAGGACTCTCCGGTATGTGGCTGTATGGCGAATCTGCCATGATGGATGTATCGAGACTACGATAGACATGCTTCAAGCAGCAGCTGAAAGCGGTAAGGCTTCTCATCGCCCTTGGACGTGACTGACACATGCTCAGAACCCGATAGTATGGAAGGTTGGTACTTGTTAGGCCGAGCTTATATGCACGACTCGATCTCTAAAGCGCCGATGTACCAAAAAGCGTACGAGGCTTACAAAAAGGCGGTACAACGCAACCCAGCTTGTCATCATGTTTGGAACTCGATCGCGCTATTTCATTTTCGAGTCAACCGCATACAGGACGCCATTAACGATATGGAGAAGGCCATTCGTATCTATCAATGCGACCCTATGCTTTGGCGAAACCTTGGAATACTGGTAGTCTCATCTTGGCTACTGTTCACCTTAGTGCCCAAAGCTGATTGCCGATATAGTACGAGTTGGGACGCACTGACTATGGTGATGCAATCAAAGCGTACAAGGAAGCACTGAAATATGATGCTGCGGATGATGCTTTGACGCGCCGATATCAAGAGATCAGAACTTGCGACCACGAATCTAAAGCAACCGAACCTCTTACACTTGTGATGAAAGAACTCGATCTTAGTACAGCACTTGACATCAAGAGCCAATCAAACTCGGAGAGAGACCGCTCAATTTCTGACGCGTCTTTCATTGCGAAAGTCTTCGAACAGCAGTCCTTCTGATGAGAAGGAATACCATAACAGAGCATGAAACGGGTCGACGGCTTGGATAACTACTTTCTAAACTGTAAGGCCTGTTCGATGCTTGTTCAAAAACTTCGAAACATTCATTGGAATAGCACTTCCCTCGAACAAGTATCGCCAGTAAGTGGACTATCATGGGAAAAGCAATACTTTGTGACCTGATGCCCCACTAAAACAGAGATGCCTCCCCATCAAGGAGCAAACCTTTGAGAGGCCCGTCCATCGCCCCCGTCTCAAAGCCTGCACTTACTGCAGGATCGCTTGATACACCAATGTTTCCGTTCGACAGCCCATTTGCTAAAACCACATCAAATAAATCAAGAGATAGTGCGTGAGATGAGCCGCTTCATATATTATCAGCCCCGCTTTACGGCTGATCTCAAAGATTGCGTACTTTAGGAAAACAAAAATTGAAGACACGAGTCTCTCTCTTGAACTTCAGGCCTTGGCCGTAAGAAGACGATGCCTCTCGGTGCTTCCGCATGGCATCGGGATCTTCTGAAATTGAATGTGGGTTATGTTCACAGTCACGTTGCTTGCTGTAACACATGTCATTCGACCTTTGCTTTAGCATGTGACCTAGACTTCTTGAGACTTACAGGGGCGAATCTCGTATGAGCTTTGACGATGCGCTCTAGGGTCTTAGGTGTGACAGGTGCCATTTTGGGCACCGAAACATGTGACTCTAAATCCATCTTGAAGTGAATTAGACATGGGGACGAGCTATCGCCAGGTCGCTACAAACTTACTCTTATAAAGCCACACTCGCTTGCTCGGCGAGTCAGAGTCCTCATTAGATCTGGTGTACCAATCTAGGGACGTCGTTGCCAGGCGCGAAAAAATGTGTGATCCACTACGACTACTAGATGTGCTTCACCAAGTACAAGAGAAGCTCGGCCGCTATTTGCCGCGCTATATAATTTATATTGGTTGCTACGAAAACTAGAAAGAGGTGACGGGTCAACCGAATAGACGGGTCAACAGGACAGTCTACAAGCTGCGCATTCGTGATAACAAGTATCCAACTTTCGGGCCCCAAGTATTAGGGGCGAAGTTCGTCTAGGGAGCCTCTCTAGGCGGCCCTGGAAGCATACATTTCATCCAAAATGCGCATAATAGAGACTGTCCGGTTGACCCGTCACCCCTTCTATTCCAATCAAGCATAATCACGCATACAACCCGTGGCCCTCTTGATCATTCAATAATGCATGATTTCACGGATGATGATTTTGGTTGTTAGAACAGTACTAGACACGGTATGCATGTAAGACCATTGACTATCAGGAAAATCCATTGATTATGCATTCTTCGGCACTGAAGATAGGTTGCATGTGATTGATGACTCGAGATGATTTCTTTTGCTTGCTTCCATGTTGCTAGCAGGCGAAGCAATGCGCGATATTCCGCAAGGTAGAGGCGCGGTGATCTCCATACATAGAGCCGATCCTGTCGACGTGAGATCTACTCTTTGGTGCATACACACGAACCCTTTGAACTAAGCGCTCATTGGAGTGAACGATCCTTGAGACCCGCAACACGGGTCGTGTGAGCGCACGAGCAGGGACTGAAACACCAAATAGGAAGCATGCGATCTGAAAGAGTGCAGAAATGCTGCGCCTAGATCATGCAGCAGTTGCATTTCTCTGCTTATTCATCGGGGACGTATGAAATAGGGGGCGGCGTAGATGCCAATCATATCTCAAGGCGAAGCATCAGGACTTACGTTCACAACGTTGTTGTAATTCTATACATCTCCGTCAAGTTTCGCTGATGGATCCCTTGTCGTTTACCGCTAGCTTGATCACTATTTTTGCAGCCATCGGCGTCACTTTGAAAGGTGGTAGAGAAATTGCTCAGATTCAAAATGCTTCCGAGGAGCATGACAACTTGGTAGCAGAAGTCAATTTGGCTCAGAACATCTCCCAAAATATCATTGCTCACATCACCGAGGATATCGACGCTCCTTTCGTCCATAGCTTGATACCCTCTATCCAGGCTTGTCTGTCAAAAGTTGAGGGCGTTCACAGTGTTTTAGCCCAAGCATCATACTTACATAAGTATGGCCGGATTAAGCAGAAGCAGCTCACATGGCTACTTAAGAAGCGTTCTTTATTAAGATTACGGGATGAGATACGCGTCATTAAATCTGATCTCAGTCTTCAATTGGGCATTCCAGTCAGGTGTGTAGCGAACGGAGAATGTTGCTTCAAATTGAGGACTCAAGCTGATGATATCTGACGTGCCAAGTTTGGCCTCAGTGAAAGACGCGTTGTGGGCTCGGTCAGAGGTCTCTCTAGTCGTCAAGATACTTCCACAGCATCTCAAGGAACAATTGTACAAACAAGACGAGAGTTTCCTGAAATTCATTTGCCAGTCAATCCAGTCGTCGTAGACGCGAAGCAAGCATCTTTACGTAACCAGTGTGACAAATTTCAGACGCTCACTTACACCAGCCAGCGCCTCTCTCAGACGGCTTGCGAGCCATGGTGTAGCTGCAGCTGCCATTATCAGTGCAGCTACAGAATGCCGTGGGTGTTCAAATATGTGATGGGAGATTTGCGCGTTCATTACTCGAGTATGATGTCGGTATGCAATGAGCGTAGCTGCCCTGCAGTCATGTCAACGGCAATCAATGCTGAATTTCGACCACCTAGGTTTTTCCTCTTAGTCAGGCGATTCATGACGCTGAAAGTGAGGAATGACTTACTTAAGGGTTTTGAAATCTCCATACGGATGCCACGGGTAACAAACTGGTCGCACTTGTTGTGGTGTCATGCTGAAAGTGGGAATACCGCTGCTGTCCAGCGACTTTTCTCGCTACGCTTGGCTTCTCCGTTCGATGTGCACGAATACGGCGCTAATGCCTTGATACACACTGCTGCAAACTTAGAGATGACTAGCTTTCTCCTCCAGTAGGGTGCCGACCCGCATCTTGCAGACGATTCCGGACTTACTCCAGCAGAAATCCTCTGGAGAAATGCATTCGCAGGTCACTTCGGCGCAGAAGGTCCTTGCAGGGTCAGTCTGCTGCTTCAAGAGTATGACTATGGAAACGTGCAAGGATTCTCTACAATACATAAGACTGTTTTGGGACTCTTCCACAAGGACCTATGTGAAGAGTTAGACATGTCGACTGCAGCAATCAATGAAAGAGACCACTACGGTAGAACCCCCTTATGTTGGGCAACTATCAGGAACAACGTTGAGGCTGTTCGGACACTGTTGAATTTTGGAGCCAGCGCTAACATCAAAGATAATCTCGGTCATTCTCCGTTGCATTTTGTGCAGAATCTTGAGATATGCAAATTGCTTCTACGTAGCGATATCGATGTGACTTGCCGTACTTCGATACAAAATCGATCAGCCTTGCATATGTTTTGTGGATCGAATAGCAAGGTGTTCGATGACGATTTGGACATTATCGATATGATGATCGATGCTGGCTTACATGTCAACAGCGAAGCTAAATCGCAAGAGACCCCACTCCTGCTAGCCGTATACGCAGGTGCAACAAATGTTGTGGAAAGACTAATAGATAGAGGAGCAGATCTGAATGCGGCAAATTCTTCCCCTCGCCACAATGCACTACACCGGGCTGTGTACTTCGATCGACACAACGTCATCCGCAAGATGGTCTAGAATGGTGCGGAGTATTCTTCGGTTGAGAAATGGGGTCGAAATGTAGCGCACATGGCTGCACTCTACGCAAGCGAGGAAACCCTTCGAGTCCTTGCCCTCTTAGATCTCACGGCCTTGAACCTGGAAGAAGTCGATGACCAAGGGAAAACTCCTGCTGATTAGGTCGCTAGGAGACGGTTGCTCGGCAATCTTGAATCTGGATTTCTTGAGGCTTTTGAGGCTTTCGTACTGTCTGTACCGTCAAAGAATGGTTGTGTGAAGGCTGAAGATCGCATCTTTGAGCTTTCGCAGGACTGCGGTGAGGTATCCGAAGCCACCGGTGTGGAAGATCAGATTATGCCTGGTGCATTTCTGACGTAGCCTCTCTACCACAACTAAAGATTTTCAAGTCGCTAGTGCGTTTGGGAGATAGGCTGCAATCAAGACCTTTATCTCGCCCAACAAGAAGAACTTCACGAACGACTACCCTGGTTTATGGATCACTGCTGATTTCGGTACTCATGCGAGACCAACGATTTCTCTGAATACTATGTGTTTTCTTTTCAGATATTGGGTGGTCTTTGTTTGTCTATAAATAGATCGTTTTATCCTTGAATACTCAAAATCCGAGCGCATATATGAGAGTTGGGCTTTCATTTAACACAAGCTCTATTTTATTAGATCAAGAATCTGTAGACTTTCAGATCCCATGGGTTCCACTCTATTGGGTGGAGATCTAATAGAGACAAACTACCAATGTTATGACACTACCAATACTTCTGTTTATGCATTGAAAGGGCATTGCATTGAAACCTTGCATCTACCTTATCAATTTCCTACCTGTCCTGGAGTCTGATCAATGCAAAAATGGGAGATGAATCTTTCCAAACCCTGAAAACGGTCCTTTGGAACTTGCTACTTTCACAAGCATTATGAAAATAAGGGTATACTGATGTTTCAGTCTCGCTTTTCACAGTATGGCCCAGTCTCCAAACTTTTCTCCTTCTTCCTTCAAGTAGCTCTTCCTTACGTACCTGATGTCTAGAATCTCCCGGAATCGCTTGGCGATGATATTGAATCGCGATAACGGCAACCTGTTACTGTGTGCGAATAAAAACTGTATCATTGTCTCCGAATCTCCCAAATCAATGGCGAATGTGTCAGTAGTGAGTATACTTCACGAAGTATAACAGTAATTAGGCCGCTGTTCGCCACGCTATATAGCCTTTACTGATTGCTGTTGAAAATATCTCAATCAAGCGTAATCACGTACTTGACCCGTCACCCTCGCGCTCGTGTTCCTCAAAATACTCTGCCAGAGTACTTAATCGCCTTTCGCGTCCTGCTCTGCTTCGGCTATTCTTGCTTCCGCAATGGTGTTGGGAGACTTGTTGCTTGATACAGTCTATGATATGCCAATGTAGAGTATGAAGTAAGTTCAAATGAGTGGTTTGGAAATATATGCGCCATCGCTATGATCCTTTCTGTTGTTTACTTCAGAAGCAAGCAGCATGCGGATTAACTTTCTTAGCACAATATTGGCTTTTGCCCACATTGGGCAGGGGCTGGAACCGACATATGATGTACCCTGAAACATAAGCACTGTACTGGGTTTTCGTGGCATCATCTTCCGAATGAAGGTTTCCATACATAAATGGGCTCTAGGCACGTGTCTTGAATCCTGTTAATTAGGATAGTGTTGAACATGTGGGCAGCATGGTAGCCAAGCCAACAACGCTTGAACAAGGAGCTCAGGGATTGCGAATGATGGAGCTATCGGACTAAGTTAAAGTGCAAGAACGATGCTCATGGAGGAAATCATGAACTTTTAGTCGCTAAGCTTTGAGAAGTATTCTTTGAATTTCTCTCTGTTCCGCTAACGAAAACCGTCTTCTAAAAAGAATGTCTTTTCTCTTCCCCGTTGCCCGAGCCTGATATCAAGATAACATAATTAGGTCAACCAATCATAGAACAGATCCCAATACAGTTCCTCACCCCATCTTGCTAAGTAGGTCTTGTGAGTAGGTACGGGGGTTTAGGCCTATCGTGTTGGAATAATCGATCATCATCTTAAGTATCAGGCTTTTCGAGAAACCTGGGGATTTCGCCATGCTTGAGTATTTGGGACTCCCGCATCGAGTTGCAGATGATATTGGTTATGGCCGCTGATAAGTCGCTCGCTACTGTGTTGTCACGTTTCTTGACAACATGGTTGGCGGTGTTTCTGGCGTGGCCGATTACCTCAATCAGACTCCGCGTTTTGAAGTTCTTGGTTACCGCATCGCCGTTGAAGGGCTGACGCGACTGAAGAACAGGCTCTGCATCCTTGTCCAGAGACGCAGGATCTAGCACTGGGGCTCCATAAGCGCTGTTGAGCAGAAGAGCCGCTAGTGCAATTCCTTGGAAGTTGGTAGTGAAATGCATGATGAGGAAGTCAGAAAGCAGTACAAATCCTAGTTTTGGATGAAGAAAAAGCAAAGTTCGATATTGGTAAGCTTGGATAAGTTCTCTGACTGTTCTCTCGTTTTGATTTAGAAAATAAGGGTTCATGAAGTATAGAGGCAAAGGTCGGTATAAGTGCAGTCGAAGTGAATGTCGTGACGCAACCATTTGATTTGGTGAAGCTTAGTACTAACCCGGATACGGGGTAGAGGGTTACAATGACGATTATTTGCTACATGGAGGATGATCGAGTTGCCCTAACTGAGGATGGTGATCTTCTGACCTCCACCGCTTACGTTGCGTTATCCTTTAAAGGGTTAGTGTAAGTTGAAGGGTCTTGTTGAACATTCGTTCTCGTCCAAAGAGAAGCGAAGTGTGTAGCAAGTGCCTAGAGTAGTCATGACCGAGAAGCTGATTTGTCGAATTCGAAGGCCCCAAAGCAAAGTACTAATCAGAGGAAGACTAACGCTGTTAGGTCATCTGTCGGAAACCGCCTCAATCGTCAGAGGCTGTTGATCTATCTTGTCAGAAGCCTCTCAAGATCGACCCCATTCATGGCACACCACGCAGCGCTATTGAACATCAAGGTTCAGCGATTCATGGCAAAAACAGCATGGTATCTCGACGAATAATACTCCGCTTAGCATCAAACTCTCGAAGCTCTTGTAGCTTTTAGAATCATAGCGAAAAGTTGTCCATGGGATGGTTGACGCTCCCAGCGCTAAGTTGAACGGAGGACTTGCCTCGACTCCAGTAGTCAGGTGCTTTGAGCGAATCGGTGAACGGATGGAGCAAGCATCCTGTCGAGTGTTGAATGAATCATCTTGATCCCGAGACTCACATCAGATGCTGTCGCCCACCATGACGTTGTTGCAAAGCTCGAAATGGTCTAAAGACCGTTATCGGTATTGTTCGGCCGAACACTGTAAGCCCCCGTGTTCGTCGGCCGCTTTATTTGCTGACCCCCAGTTCCAAAGGATATACCCTTTCAGGCAATTGATTGACAAATTCAATTCTTTTGTATAGTTTAACAGGAATGGCCACATGCGGGAAGACTGCTGCGTTGGGAAGAACGCCTGATTCATGTTGACTCCCCCTCAACATCGGACACTCTGATTGATCCAATGACTGGTAGCAGTTGATTGCAGAGCGAAACCCACCGGAGACATGACTAATAACATTCGACTTCTAATTTTGCTACACTGTGCTAGAAGTGCGATCTCAAGGGTTACGCTACCAGGCCCACGATGCGTCTGTACAGGACGGGTCGTACCTCGACGCCAGTGTGGTGTCTTTCGCAAAACAATCCTAGCAGATATGAGAGAACACAGATTGATTATCGCATGTTGTTCGACTATTCTAGAATATATTCCTGCATCGAAGAGATGCCTTTAAATTAAAGGAAATACAGGAACAAAGTACAGACCTCAAAAGAGTGTGAAGGATCGAACATGATTTCCAGCAGCTGCATTGTGAAGAAGAATCCCATACCCTCGACAGAGAAAGCAAAATCCGCCAAAACCGCATAGTTGGAGTCGTAAACCGATATGACGTCCACTCAAGCCATTGCAATATCTCATCCAGCTCCTCAGCAGTCACCCTCCAGGGCCCGCTTTGGCAATCAAACATTCTCGACAGAATTCAAGCCCGACCTAAGGGCTCTAAAAACGTAATTGCTTTAGTTGGAATGACTTTCTCCCAACAGACTGTCCGTCTCGCTCTCTGCTAATTGTTGCGCATTCTCCAAAGCCGCATCGAGCTGACCTCCTACGAAGCTGAAAGCATTTTCATCGCGTTTCCGCACGACAGCGTCAGCTGCTTTCTGTGCTGCTTGCTGGACGTTTCCGAACGCTTCATCCAGTTGATCGGCGGTGAAGCCGAACAGATCGCGTTTCTGATAGGGGTCGGTAATAGCGCGCTTTTCTGGATTGTTCGATGGTGGTGTCAGGCCATTCGCTAGATACGCGGCGATTCCTAGGGCGTCATCGGTTAGGTCGTGGGCTTGGAGGGAAGGGTTGGCGATCGGGGCGGCGACGGTGGTGAAGGAGTGAAGGGCGAGAAGGGAGGTGGTCAAAGCTGCGGTGAAGCGCATTGTGATTGTTTGGGGGTATGATGGAGGATGAATACGTTTGGTAATATGGACGAAATTGCGTTGTTCAGGCCTCTGAGTTTCTAATTGATGAGGAACTAGATGTTTGTCCATAAGTCGCGGGTCGACAAGAGGATCTTTATAGACGTGGAGTTGGCACTGTGATCTGGGCGGTCATGTCAACTTTCGAGTCGATGATATCACGATGTAGAAGCCCGAGATACATCTTCCGATTTGAAGAAAGATGACCGAGCTGTTCCATGGATGGTCGGTGCTACTGTGGCGAATGAATAGCTCAAAACGACACCCACTGCGCTGAGTTGAGAGGAGAGTTGCTGGATATTGTTGTAAAGTATGTGATACACCATCTGAGATTTCGTGCCGGCGTTGTTCGGTCACCTGTCATCTGCTACCACCTTCATCAGTAGATCCAAATACAAAATGCTCTTTTATACGACACTAAAAGTCTTGGGCTGCGATGATCGACACACTACTTCTCTGACATGCAAGTGATTCGTATGCTTTTGTACGGGTTGTCGATCCTGCTAATGCCTCACTCAAAACCTCTCAACGCTTCGCTCCGGGTAGGTCCAAGCGCGCACGTTGCGTATCACACCCTTGATCTAGGATTTGTGAGAATATCAATTCTCGAGTCTTACTGGCGATTGGTTAGTGTGTAACGATGAGGTGTGATACGTCGATGTTGGACTCCCAAGATTCGATCGATCGACGTGCTGACCGAAAGAAGGCCATCTCATTGAGATGGTATAGTTACTTGCGTCACTAATATGTCAAAATTGTTCATGTGAAGGCCGTCATTGGGGGAAAAGGTCAGCTATACCAATTCTAGAAGAGTGGGTGTAGGTAATTCAGTACGGAACAAAGTTTTGAGTAAAAGTGGGTTGGGCTAACACCAGATTGCCCCCTTGAAGCCAATTGAAACGACCGCATAATTATTCAGATGCCAATAGATGTCACGAAGTCCACAATTTGATTCAGAAGTCAGTACCGTACGGACGTTTCGAGACTGTACCGCGGTACCCACCTGTACGGCAACTCCGGTCAGGGCGATAGATGTATCAAGTCCAGTGAGTGTTTCAGGGAAGGGATCCGCGTTCAAGTCGATGCGAAACAGATTCATCCACTCTTGAGCTGTCTCAGGCCCCCTTTATGCAAATATGTTTGCCTCTCTTTTGGCGAGCAATCCACAATTACAACTCTTGTAATTGATATCAGAGACAAGTTTGTAGAGTTTAACAAACGCCTGGACCAATGCAAAAGCAGTTGTCGGCACCATAACATGCACTGGCGACTTTGCGATTCTTGTGATGATAACTACCATAGATAGGCTATGGACCGATTCCGAGAATTGTACATCTGACATGGAAAATACACAGCCAAGTTGATCGTGGAGAAACCATGGAAGGATCCAAAGAAAGCTCTCCGAGCAGCGCGTGATGAAGAGGTAAGTCTATCGATTCCATCCATGGACAAAGAGCTTACGTTGATAGTCGTCTGACCCTGGCTGCACCATTCGTCGCCTTTCACGGCCTACGAGTCCAGTGCTTCCTTCCCATCTTGACAATCCTTTACATCGTCGACCTCGTCGGCGAAGTACTGGAGAATATTCGCCCATACGGCTTTCCCGACGGCAGGCCATTGACGAATGGCTTGGTCCTTTTTCTGCATCTCGAAGAGATACGGATGGTCTCGAGGACCCTCCACCGCCTTACACTTCTCGTGAGTCGACTATGCGCGGTGATCACCCTCCACGATATAGCTAGTCAGCTTTAGCTTGGAACGAAAGACCCACAGTCAATCTAGCCAGAACCAGACGGTACCTAGTGATATAGCGTAACTTTTTCCCTTCCTTCTAATCATTTGATGAGCAGCTGCCCCAGCCCACGTCTTGTCTAAAAGTTGCCTAGGACTGATTGACAGTTATGTTGAATCGCTGTCTTAATACTTTGCATGCACATGTCTGGAAGACGCCATGATAACGAGATTAAGGTGATCAATATTGGAGACCGCTCTTACTAAAGATTTGGTGGAATATCTAGAGATACACGATTTGACCAATAGTGAGTGACACATAGCTGGCTATACCTTATAAAGATCGATGTGAATCGGTTTGCAAGAGCAAGCATCTTGCAAACTTCATTACATAACAAATACTTTGAGATATAGTCTTAGAAGTTTGAGGACCAAACCTTTCACGATCGGTTGGTGGGCAAAGACAACTGTTCCTTACACATGTTGCGGTATCGTGGCTAACTTGTAGGATTAGCACGGTTAGATCGCTTGAGATTCATGTACCGTGGGCTTGACTCTGGTCGCGATAAGCGGCGATGTGACTAGACGGTAATATTGGTTGGGGGCAGCCACTCGTTAATCGAATTATCGAACTGTTCCTCCGCGATAGTATTTGCGTCGATCTGATGATACAGACAAATTGTTGTAGTGCTATTAAGAGCAGGGGCATTTGCAATTCGTCTAAATGGAAATGTCGATATGGGCATGGGAATGGGCAACTCCCCCGATGGAGAACTGCTGACTAGCTTAGAGCCTTTGACCCACACTGTAAATCCGCCCATGTCCACAATATCAGTTTGATCCACAGTGGTATCGGATATAGCTGGGTAATGTTCTGCAGATTTGTGGTGATCATTGGGATCAAGTCCGATGTTGGCTGGTAAATGACCATGAGCAGCCAATCGCGAGCAACGTTTATCAGAAATGTCAATAGGGAGACTTACGGACACTACAATCTCCTTTTCGAGACTCAGGTGTCATCGACGCACATGAAACAGCCATCCATAGCCCAGAGGCTGGAGCTCCACTACTATCTCTTGTTACAGCAGTGTTTCGAAAGGTCAGCATGGCGTCGCCATCTCCATGGCTACTATAAGCAAACCTATTGCAAGTGAACGGAGCGCCAAATATCACCCCTCGTGCCGATGATTCGTACGTATCCATAGTCGTGTCATTCCAGCTCCATTGGATATCAGTTTCTACAGTACCATTTGGCCGACTTTTCTCAACTCCACGCAGCATCGTCATATTACCAGATGTATCTTGAAAAAGTAAACGCATCTCATTGACATTAATGTATGACTTTGGAAGGCTAACCCGACGCGTACTTAGGGCGCACAAACTTCTTGTCTCAGGAGGCGTTGCATGGTCAGAGACACCTCTGGCAGCCGGACTTTCTCCAGGGTAGCTGGTATCAACAAATTCAAAACAGGATGACCACTGACCCGAAGTGTTGTCCACACAGGCGACACGATTTGTTTTGGATATAAAGAAGAGATGGATCTAATTAAAGGGTCAGTAGACGCTGGGCTAGTGGGTCGTTATCGAGCGTACCACTTCCCGGGTGTTGTTCGGACTTATTTGATTGGTAACATTGACAGCGGACAAGGGGGAGTGGTCTTTAGCATCTGAAGTTGCCGTAAGGTTAAGAGTGGGTGTCCATTGATTAGCAAATTCCCTGTATACTGTATGCCGCACGGTGCCGTCAACGACTTGGAAAAACAGATGTCGATCTCCATTTGATGTTGTCAGAGCCGCGATTGACGTGTCGTTGATCATTGATGAAGGCGAGAGTGGGGGTATGTTGTTGCTGTCATGAACTAGTATTAGTCCCCTTTTGCCATCAAGCGCCCAACGCAGTTGACATACCGAGAGTGAGGCGAATCCTTGCTTTTTAGCCCAACGCCGACACCAAGGCCAATACCCAAGGCTATGATGACCATGAGGACGACCGATACAAAGCACAAAGATTTCCTGGTTAAACCACAGAACTTGACACTAATGGCGGTCTTCTCCGGGTTGACAAGATCAAACGAATCCTCGACTGCTTCTGGTGGAGATCTGCTGTGGAGCAGCTCTGGTCATTCATTGCCGTCAACCTGAAGACCAGATCAGTTAGTACTCTCATGATGTCAATGCACACCCAAGGTCTGTGAATACCTGAAGTTCAGTCCTGTCGAAGTTAAGCTCAGGGGCATTAGCCCCGGTGTCATGTCGCACGAGCTGCAGTCTTGGACTTCTGTCCATATCTCAATGTATGCTCAACAAAGCGAGAACTTGCGAGCTATGGAATGAATTATGAATCTTCCTACCAAAATTTGTGTCAAACATTATCTTGCCCAGTATGACAACGAGCGCGCCGTAAGGGCTCTGCATAATCCTTCTGCATGGACGGATCTTGCCAGCGAGTAGTTTGCCGCCGCAGTGCAGCGTTCGTCGGGTCATCGTAGCTGCGTGCGCTTCCTACAACCCCACATCTGCACAGCCTGCCCACTTGATATAGGGGTTCATTGACCCCGCCCCCACTCATCACGCAGGACTTGCATGCTCGCTGTGCTTGATGTCTTGCTGAAGGAAGCTTGGCTTGAGGAGAGCGGTAGATAACGGCGGAATTACCAGACTGGGAATTTAGACGACCTCTAACCGCACATTTATTCACGCACCTGCATTGACTTCAATAGGCAATCTTTTGAATGCGCGACTGCGAAGACGTGACGTATGAGAAAATTGCAGCCTGAAGAATTAGACGCCGCGCTACTGCTCTTGATTAGCGTTTGAGCCCCACGAAAGCCTCCAAACATCGTGAAGGACGGCGTAAGGCATCGGCAAAAGCATTGTTCTCTCTCCATGCCAGCTGAAGCTAATTCAAGCCTTTGCAAGACAGCCTTTGCAAGAGATGCGTGCTATCCAGTCAGGCAAGTCATACAGTAAGAGGAACGCAAGGCTTCATAAAAGATGTCTGCTCTCTTGTGGAAAGACCCCGAGTTTGCGGAGAGCGAGCATATTCTGCCGCTCCCATCAATGGCTGTCAACTTCAGTAACGTAATTTGAATCCTTTTCTGCTTTAACAATGTATACAGTGGCACCAGTGAGAGGGTTGTGAGGTTGATTCACCGACTCTCTTCGGATGTCGCGCTGCTGAAATGACTGTCGTTGTAGAATGCCAAACGTGCGATCAACATACGTAGTTTTGATAACGATACGAAATGACAAACGCTTAAAGCATAGATCAATTTTAGAACAAAGATCTGGGGAACAAAAACAAGGCTACCTGTGATTTACCGTTGATTTGCAGCAAACAAATAAGTTGCGAAGAATATCGTGTCCAATTTATAGATCCAAGGCATGCTAGCTTAATGACTGAACATGAATAGCTGACATCGGGCAACTCTTCCTATCTTTCTTCCTAGTCGAAGCAGGTCGGCTCATGTGCCATGGTTGTCGATGGCTGTGCTAATGTTAGTAGCGGGTAGCCACTGGTCTATGGAAGCATCATATTGTTCCTCTGCAAATGTGTTTCCGTCAAGTTGATGATACAGAAATGTAACATAACTACCGTTGATGGCGGTCGCTTTTGCGAGTCTTCTGTAGGGAAAGTCGGGGTATGTCTTGGAAGCGGTGACTTTGGTATGAGTGTTGAAAGTCATCAGTTCGGGGCTAGAGGTGATTTTGGAGTGAGGGAACCGGGTTCCTGCCCTAACCCACACCAAATACCCGTCAAGATCCGCGATATCAGCATGTTTGATGGTTTGGTCGGTTGTAGAGGTGATATTTTGCGAGCCTTTGTAGCTAATACTAAAATCGTCACGCGGCGCTAGAATCCTGACTATCAGACAACAACACAAGGGCATGTAGCAACGCATGGGAATCTACCTGTTGTGCTCCGCTTTGACCTTTCCTCTTCATTGTTCATGATATTCGACGGTGGCGGATCTGGGATTTCGTAATAGTTCTGCATGAAGACTCCGGAAGCTGGCTCGCCTGAGATTTCTGCCTGCATAGTATCGTCTCGGAACGTCAAACGCCAGCCATTAACGGACAGAGCAGAGGTGAATGGTATACCAAATTTCACTCCTGGGGCCAGGTCATACATTTCGTGGCTACAGTCACTCCAGCGCCATTTTGATTGGGCAGCTGACGAATTAGTGGAAGGAAGCTGAGTACCGCGAAGAGCTGTCACGTTGCCCATTTGGTTCTCGTAGTACACAATCAGTTCATTTGAATTTCCGAGCCTACGTTGGCCTATGCGAGAGGGTAAGCTCACGGCCGAGAGGTATCTTGAGCCAGAGATTGCAAGATAGCCGGAAACGCCTCTGGCCCAGTTGCTATCATTACTGGGCCACTCAGAGCCGATCTTCCATGAATTCAAGGCGAACTCCGCTGAAGCGAGCTCATTAAGTGAATCGATATAAAACAGATGAGGCTGTTGAGTAGATCAGTCGCTTATTATGTTCGTGAGAGCCAATGGTCTGCTGTTTTCAACATACAACTTCCTTTACATCTCCACTTGCTTGTGTATCCGATACATTAACAGCGGCAAAGGGCGAATAGGCTTTAGCTTTTGTACCGACTACAAGCGGCTTCGACCATTGATCCAGGGAGGTCTTGTAGACCACTTGCCGCACTTGTGCTCCGTTGTCCTGGTAAAAGAGATGCCGATCTCCATTTCCCAGAATGACAGCCGCAATGGAGGTGTCATTGAGGATTGATGATGAGGTGAAAGGGGATGCACTGACCCTATGAAAGTGAGTGAGACGTCTTTCGAGAACAATGTTTTTAGCCACCCATCTGGTTGTTTCTTGCTTTTCAGCCCCACGCCTATACCAATGCTGACGGTGGCGATGATGACAAAGCAAGAGATGAGGATCATTGATAGATGCTTTTTTGACAAACCCCAGAATCTTGCAGCCACAATACCTTTCTCTGAATCAGCTTTCTTAGACTGGCTGACAGTCACCTCTGGCAAAGAGCTGCTATAGTCCCTTTCCGGTCTCTCCTCATCAGCAACCTGGCGAACCTTTAGACATGATGTTCTGCCTGTGCTTAATTCGAGGCTTGTGTACCGTAATTCGGCTGGATTGATACTCAGCTCCGGAGCGTTAGCAGTGCTATCATGTCGTACTAATTGCAACCTTGGAGTTGCTTCCATTGTATCACTCAAGCCTTGGAGTTGAAACAGATTCTTAAGTATGCAAGTGAGAGTACCTCCTAGCTCACTGTGGTGCAAAGGTCAAGGATGTCACAAGGAAGACTTTACTAAGTGAGTCTGAAATATCTTTCTGCAAGGGACTTTGCTGACGGCTCACAATTCGCTCTGCTGATATCGCATCAAGGTAGCCGCATACATGTGCCACAATGTCATCATGGCACAGCCACTTACCAAAATGCCTCTGGTCATGATCACGATCATGCCAGCTCTATTTGATTGGTTTAGAAAAACTGGTCGTTGTCACTTGACGGCGGCTGGATCCGATCTAAGGATATTAGAGGAACTTGACGAAGTAAACATTAGAAAGAGCTGCAAGAGTTTCGCTTCAATCTGCATGTGTATACTCGTCGATTGATTGGGAGCATTGAGTTAGCGATGAGAAAGTGACTGTGTGCTTGAGTTAAAGGCGCCTTGCGCCGGCGCTCGTTATATCCATTCCGCAAAATCAGGTCATAGAGGTATCACCTCTCCCAATCCAGCTCAGCATCCGCCATCGTCTCCACATTGTTTATTTCTTCCTCATCGACCCTCTTCCCACCTTCAACAACCAGCTCAATACCCTTGATTGGATGCAGCAGCATAGCCGGCAAGCACATCCTCCCCTCACCCGCGATCTCCTCTTGCTCCCCACCATCATTATCCACTTTATACCCAAGCCACCTCCGCCAAAGATTCGGCGAAAAGCCCGCGTCGTAGAACCATGTCTGTCCTTTGAAATTGTGTTCACGACCACCATACACACTCGTTCTCGCACCACCAGAGGCTCCATTTCGGCCGCCATTCATCACGTCGGCTAGGTATTTGGTCGGCCATCGCCTGTCTACGTACACAGGATGCGGAGCATAGACGGCTTTGAACCCGTGTTGTAAAGCGATGGATGCTGGCCACATCTCCGAGAACATATGATGCCTTTTCAGGATAGTCTCGCGATGCATTGTCTGCAGCAAGCGGCGGGAGAGGCGCGATGATGCACCGATGGCGGCTCTTCGAGGTGGAAGGCCTGTGGTAGTGTTGTAGCCGGTTACGTCGTCGGTGTAGAACCAGGTCGTACCATCTGGGTCGAAGAGAGGGCTGAAGGTGATAAGGTCGGCTTCTTCGCCGACGCCCCACTCGTAGTGATCTTTTTCTATCGATGTAGGTGGTACTGGGTCATCCTGATTGTCCAGCATATCCTGCGCACTTTCAGGTCCCCAGACTGGCTTGTCAGTCTTGCCTTGCGGTAGGCCTGGCACCCCGCCCTCTCCAGCTTTGAGGCCAGACCAGATGTTGTTTGGGCTGTCTGTGCCCATTTCCGACTGAACACGGACCATCTGCTTGAAATCTTCCCAGCTGCCGTGCACGGAAGGAATGTAAAAGCGACCATTCCGCTCCCAGAGTCCCTTTCGAGGCTGGTCTTTCGTCCATTGTCGTATCTGGTCGAAGAGATGGTACCAATGGCCAGTGTACCGTACATCTAGCTCCCAGTTCCAGAGATGCTCGTACTCAGGGTGTTGATTCGAGAAATACTGTAAAGCCATGTACAGGCCACGATAGACTCCATGCACGGGTAGGTCCCGGAAGAAGCTCTCTTCGAGACCACCATAGATGAGACTCATCTGTCTCTCGCTCCACAAGGATCCCATTCCTCGGAACTCTTCAGGTAAAGAGTTCTCAAGCACACGATCGTAGATCTGCTTCTCAGCCCAGATCGGTACATTATCGTCTTTCACGTGAACCGAGAAGTGGATTGTGTACTCTCCGCCTGACAGTAACGAAAGCTCAGCAATCAGAGACCGCAAGTAGACGATCTCTTCAAGCGTGTACTCATGATCCCACCAAGTACGAACAACAATGGCCGTTCGCGAAAGGCGCTTCACACGATGGCCAGATGCTTCGGCCTGATTCATAGTGTTATTTGAAGAAATGGTTCTGTTACCTCTTCTCCTCAAAGCAGGTGTAGACTGCTCCTGTTGGACCTTCTCAATGCCCGCATTCGTAAAGAGATGTTTAGAAGTACTTTGCCTGTTCTCCCGGTTTTCAAACCTGTTCTCATTCTTTCCAAAGCACGCATCCTGCGCGTCCACCCATTTGACCTTCCTGAAATCAACCTCAGGGATACTCTGGCCACCCGTCCACATATCATCGGCACCTTCTGTTTCGCCGTTCAAGCCGGCTCCCGAACCGCCCTTTCTCACACTGTAACCGTATCCGTACGCCCCTAGTCTGCCGAAACGGTCGAAGCAAACATCATCTCTCAATCCTAATACCTCGTGTGCGCCTATCACTGGGTCTGGCATGCCCTGTGGTACTCCCTCGTAGTAATATACCTGAGGTATTCGTACCTTCTCCTCCTGATCCAAGAAGCACTCTCGTTGTTCCGCGTATCCTTCCTCCGCTTTCTGGTAAGGATTGAACGGCACACTCTTAGGCATCTTGCCACTAGGCTCATCCCTTTTCTCCACCTTCTTCTCCCCTTCTGCGCCCTCGTTCACCACTGTCTCATTTCCCTGTCCCTCTCGCCCTGCGACTAGGTCCTCCTCCCCATCGCTGGGATACTCCGCCCTGCTCTCTCCTTTCGGCACAATACTTCTTACGCCACCAAAATACCTCCTCAAGAATGGGAATTGCTCCCAAGGTGGGGGTCTCGGCGGGCCTGTCTTCTCAACCGGCCCCATCTCGAGCTGTTTCTGCGAGACATGGCTCGCCCTAATCAGTGAGCCGATAAAGATTACAAGGGTAGTGAAGAGCGCCAGACAGAGATAGCGGGTTGCGCAACGGGATGGTGGGCGGTAGGGAGATTTCGCTGGTGTCTTTCGGGAAGTACTTGATTGAGGAAGCATTGGGGCGGAGGAGTGATGCGAGCCGGATGTTGAACGTGAGGAGGTATAGGAGTAGCGCTTGCGCTGGGAATACTCATTCTCTGAGCTATCAGAATCGGAGTCCGTGTCGTAATCAGGAGGGTGAGGGTGCTTTTCGAGGTCTGGAGAGGAGCTGCCGCGAGCGCGCGAAGCCTCGAAGGTGATGGGTCTGGGCATCTTGCGCGGGCTGAGGCTTTTTAGTTGAGCTGTACAGTCCGCATCGTGTGCCGCATGAACATATCAAGGAGCATTTGGTTGCAGTAATGACTCAAGTCAATTGAAGTTGATTATGGTGGGGCTGCTCACCGGCTGTTTATTTACTTCCTAATCAGGAATAGCGGTAGAATAGCTTTGTGGACTGAGTATTACTACCGCGATATTAACGACAGGACAGAATCATTGAAGGACCGAGGGAACCCCTCGGACAGACGCTGAATTGTCAATAAATCTCATATCTCAGCTCATTTTGATCCTTGGGTTTGACACCCGTTGGCTTACGCCAGATCCACTTCCTCTACTCTACCTCCAATCTCCCCATTCTACCCAGCATCGTACCCCCAGACTTCCCTTTAGCTGCTCTCAATATCCCTGTCTTCTCACCTTCCTCACCTTCCTCACCCTCGTTAATTTCTATAGCACCCATCCCAAAAGCTGGAAAGTTGATATAGATATTCTCCCACGAATTCCCCGGCGCAGCATATACCTCATGCATAACGCCCAAATGTGGCCAACGCCTCGAATTTCGGTTCCACCAATCCCAGCCTTGACGATGGACGGGGCTGTGTGCGAAAGCATGCAAAGACTCCACGTCGCGCCAATATGAAAGAGTAACCATAGTATTGGTTGTCTCTGGTTGCGTGCCTGCTAGAGGAGTCGTGTGGCCTAGAACTACAGAATGGGTATGAATGAGCAATACTGATAGTTTTTTGGGGACAAGTCGCACGTACAGCCTTTGTTTTTGAAATTGAGGTCGGCGTCTTCCCATATCTTTTGGAAATATCCGGCGGCTTCTTGGAAGCCGGGAGCTGTTCGCCCTTCTGGACTATTTGGTCGGGCGTCAGCGATGAGACGCTAGAGAGAAATGAACCTCAAAGGGACGTACTGCTGTGATGAGACTCCTATCACAAACATCACTACGTCCTGATGATTGCCTTTCGAGTCAAGCATCTGAGCTGTCCAGCGGCCGGGATAGATCTTTTGTAGCAGGGAAGCGCTAGAGTTCAAGGGGCCTTTGCCCTTCATTGTGACCCAGAGCGTGTAAACGGCGATCATCGCAATAGTAGGGATAATAGGAAAGTCTGTTGGATGAAGATAGTTGACGCCAAATTGCAAAGAAGCACCAGTCAGAAGCAAGTATATTGGCTCCATCTTCGGTAAGGTAACTCTTTACAAGTTTGTACTTCGATGGAAAAATTGGAAGAAATGGGAGGATGGAGAGCGGCGTTCATTTAAAGCGTTTGTCTCACCGAATAGGGCTGTGCTGATGCACGTGGCCGACGCAACATGATAGGCCGTCGGTCTTGAAATCGGGATGCTGGTATATTCAGGGAATTGTTGCCACTCAACTTGTTCATGGTTGGCTTATTCTCAAATTCATGCTATCTTAGGATCTCAATGCCTAATCGTGAGCTAGCTGAAGACCAATTCCACATTGATTAGCAGTTGCTGTGACCTCGCTAGCTAAGATCGCTGAACATGGAACTCGTCAAGCTCATCAGCCGAGCTGTTCTCCCATATGGATAGCTCCACACCTCAATTCTGTGCCGGATACGCCTGAGTTATTTTCTGTTTCGAGTCTTCGGGAGTGGTGGGCTTGGCCATTGTGCGCTCATCGGTGAATCTTGCTGCGGTCGCATCAGATCAGACCTGTACAAGGTGTACAGAGACGTTTGGTAAAGAGATGTTTGCGACGGAGGTTGATCGGTGTTGATGTGGGTGAGGTGACATGTTTATTTACTCCCTAATTGAGCGTAGCGGCCTCCTCAGCCTTACCAGGGGCTGTTCGATGACGTGCATGAATCCTGTATGCTTCTTCCTCTCAACCTCCTTCTTATCTCTTCATACCTGATACGCTTTCGTCTGTTAAGAATGTGGACCTCATGAAAGGAGTCAGTGTCACCGCCCATGAGCATTTCGCGTCTCGCAGCTCTGATAGCACATCCCCGGCGTGACGTGGATGCACTTACTGAATAGGCTTTGCAACCGTGATTTTGCTATCTCTGCTATAGCCTCCTTCCACATCGATGGACGATGCTAACTGCACGAGATGGGGCACTAATCAACGAAACTAATTGATGAAAGTGAACGGATCTTGATTCCTCGCGTCGCGGAAATCTTCGGTCAAAGTGCCTAGCTCGCGTTTGCCAACCAAGCGTAGGATTGCTGACCTTCAAGCTCACTCATAGGTTGACTGCGCACGAAGCTGTTGGAGCTTCTGCAGGATGGAAAGCCTACTTTTAATATGGCGATTGCAAGATTGCCAATGACAAGATTCGCTTCAGCTCCAGGCATCATCGAGATCCCACGCAATGTGTCCTGGCTGGCAGCTCAAGGATCAAACACCCGACACGCAAGCTCAGTCTCTTCACCTGCAATTGGCATGCATGTGCTCTATCTGACATGCGATACCTGTCCAGCGGTCTGGCCAGTGCTTGGTACAGTTCTGGCAGATCATGGATGAACGTGCACTGCAGCGGGTGCGGCCTAACCGGGTGGCGGCCTGACGTAGAACGTCGCTTTCCCTATTTCGGCCAGGTCCCCCAGCTTTGTCACATGCTTGTTTCGTTTACGTTCCTGTTGTCTACTCTCCGGAGAACATCACTTCCATCGCTTTTCTTTCGCTCTCTCTTACTCGTCATCCTGTTGCCAGAAGCGCGCCTTTGTGACTGCAAATTCTGCTTACAGCAAGAGGGGCCTTATCCGATCGAAAACCCTCGACTCCAAGCCCACACCGACCCCAATTCTGGTTGTATTTCTCCTCTGAGTTACATTTTCATGGCAGCAGCATTGCAGTTGGGCCCGAGCAGTATAAAAAGTGTTCTCACCTTTCTATATCGATGCGAGAGACATTCCCTATACTCTCAAGCAGGCCAATATAGGAAGATCCAGCCACCTTGAAGAAGCGCTATACGCCGTTGCACGCCACATCTGCTAAATCAAAGCTCGATACTCCATAACCGATTCTGTCAAAAAGCCACATGGTGATGGACTTTGTCACTCACACTCAATGGAGGTATCCCACGAAGGAGCTCATCAACATCTACGCACACTCGAAACTCTCCAGCTTTTGCTATGCAACTTTGGGCAGTGTCTTGCTCCTTAAATTCTACAAGACAATCCGCAAAGACTACCTAAAATTCCTCGCATTGGGTCCAGGAGGAACGCCCAAAACCCCCTTGGGATACCTAAGAGTGTGCTACTTGCGCCTCTTCACTTTGAACGATCCATTCCAGCCTCCTTCTCTATCTCAAGCATGCTATCCCCAAAAGGGCTACATCCACAGCCTACCCCAGCGATCAGTTTCCAGACCACAATCGGACGGGATAGCTCCCCATCGGCAGACTAACCAAAAGTGCTCTCATGGAATGGACCAGGCATTGAGAAAGGAGCTTCACAAATTGGCCGACGACCATCCAGCATTGGTCCGGAAAGGCAACTCTTGCTTTGAGAAACACGGCCTCGCCCTTTTCCTCAATGCGTCTGCTGCTTCTCCACACACTGAGCACAGCCACTTGAATCCTACTTGCGCCGACAGCGGCGAGTTCTGTCATTTGCATGCTACGGTAAGCCAAACCAGACTCTTCGTCCCAATCGATCGCCCGTTTAGAGCAAGTCATCAAATGTCGGTACACACCGAAATCGTAGCCTGACAGATTATCGTCTCAACGCCTGAGAAGCCATTCTTCGTTGCCCTCCATGCATCAGGCCACTACCCCCAATCGTAAGTATCTCCACTAACGACCCATCATCTAACAGGACTCATCAATGCACCTAACCCTCCACCCATTAGACGCAGCCATGGTCATTGGCTCCGGCTGGGGTGAGCGTCACCCTCTAGCGGGCCGCAACATCCACGGTGAACGTCTGCTGCCTCACGGTTTCCTAATGATTTACACGGTACGTTCGGATCTGCCCACGCTTGTCCAGTCCCTTCTTCACAGCCCACTTGGTCACCTCCACACCGTTTCTCAAGCCTATGTTTTCCGGGACGCTCCATGTGCTTTGCAGGTGTCTCATGCAATGTTTTGACTACACCACAAAAATGCTAACTTGAAAACCTCACAGCCACAAAAAGAAGAGGAAATTGCCACCCTCATGACTATTGTAAAGGCCGCTGGATGGTGGGTCGGTGGCGTCGACCTGGGATCCCAGCAAGCACCAGAGAAGCTCATGGACGGAGGCGCACCGTGGAAGAAGACTGTGGGCGAGACCAAACGAATGAAGAGCGAGAGTCATGATTGAATGAGACATATCAAGAACGCAATTCTGTAGATGATAGTGTCAATAGCACTTTGCGTCGTGCATGAGTGCTAGAAAAAGAGCACGTGCAAGAAGCTTGACGGCACGAACAGGTAGCGAGCGAGCACATGAGTCGAGAATGTCATTAGTTTTATATCGTACAGAATCAAATCATCATCACGCATGATCTATAAGCATTAGCAACCGTCAGGGGGTATCATATCCCAAATCCGATTTCCGCATCACCCTCCTTCAACTCCCTAATCTCCATCAAAGCCCCTCCTATCCACCCAACACCTTCTACCCACCCAAACCCAAACTACTAGCCCTAACCCTCTTCCTCCCATTAGCACCCCCATTCCCATTCCCATTCCCACTCCCGGCACTACCAGCTCTATGCCTCGCAATCTCCAGCCCTCCACCCACAGCATCAAGCGGTTTCCGCCTCCTAACAAGCTGATAGCAGCGATCGAGCTCCACTTCCACCGCGCAGCGTATCCTCAACGCACAAACATTCGGCCAAACGCTGCGCTCGCCTTGGCGGACCCAGTACTCTAGTCCGCTTTGCCCACTACCACTGACCCCACCCTCACCAATCTCGCCATTACCTCCAGCGTCGTCTCCGACTCCGCCATCAATCTGTAGAACCTCGCCATTCCGCCTAGCCTCGTCTCTCGCCACGACTGGTTCCTGCCACCGCCCACTCAACACCCTCACGAAATCACTCGGCCTCAGATCCGGCACCAACGTCAGACTAGCGCCCGGCACATTCTCATCGACGAGGAACCTCCGCACACTCATCGGCAGCATACCCAGCGCATCCAGCTGATTCAATCGATGTCTCACCTCGCCCGTCACCAGCCTTAGCAACGGCTTCGTCAGCCCGCCTCCCCGTTTCTCGCGCGGTGAAGATGGGTGTTGGAGATCAGTCCGGAGGAAGGGGGCGAGCGATGGCCGCGCCGAGGACACAATGAAGTGGTTCACGTTGAACAACTCCGCGATACGGGAGAGGGGGGAGTCCATGCCATTGCCATTGCTGGAACCCACGGTATCATTGAAGGAGTGATGGTGCGTGGGATGGAACCTCAATGTCTGCGCGTGCGATTTCGACCACGGCGTTATCGCGCCGGTTTCGTCTTTGCAGAGGAGGGTGAGGGGGTCGTGGAGGCGGAGGGATGTGGTGTTTGAGGCGAGTGCGGCGGAGGAGATCAGCACGTTGGGCGCTGTTAGGTAGTTTAGGAGGTTGGGGACGCCGCCGCGGCCGGAGGTCGGGACTGTTATATTGAGAACCCGCTTTGTGCGCGCGTAGGCTTCTTCAAAGGTTAGGTCGCCGACGTGCTGGCGGACGCTGGATTCGAGGGTGGAGGTGGAGAGGAGACGGCCGTGGCGGATTAGGTTTGTGAGGAGGCGGAGGGTCGCTTGGGTTTGTTCGAGGGTGGGGAGGGGGAGGAGGGGTTGTTTGTCGTCGGAGATGGAAGAGCTGTTTTGTTCAGACGTTGACATGATGTCGATACCGTTGCCGGTGAGGAAGTCGAGCAATTCGTCCTCTGCGTGGATACCCACGAGAGCTGCTATCAAGGCGCCGGTACCGGTGCCGGTGATGATTCGCGGGAGGAGCCCACGAAGATGCAACGCTCGTACCACTCCTAGATGGCAGAAGCCGAACATTGCTCCACCTTGCAATACCAGAGTGGATCGTCCGAATGCTTGCCTTGTATCGTGCAGTAAGTCCAGCTTCGTCTGGCTCGTCCATCCACTCTCGTAGTTTTGAGCTGCCGGCAATGCTGTGACATACTCAATTGCCAGAGCAACTTGCGTGATGTATTCTTCGATCAACAGCTTCGTGCCTGCGTATGCTCTATTGAACAGCTTCGGCGTCGTAATGTTCCCCAAGTTCCTCACTAGGCCTGAGCGTAGCAGGTTGACGAGACCGAGTATGTCTTCCTCTTCTCGAGCGCTCACAAGGGCTCTGCGCCTTTCATAGATCAGCCGGAAGTCGTAGTATTTGCTTGATGCATTTTGCCGCCAGAGGTCTGTGTGGAGCAGCTCGTCTAGCTCCGAGGCCGTTACTTCCCATTCTTCAAAGGATTGGGCATTTGTCAGGTCGTCAAGGAGGGTATCGAGAGGCTTCTTCCGCCATAGCCAACCATAAGCCTTCTACAAGGTGTCAGTCTTTACGTTGAAAGGGGATGCGGTAGAGACTCAAGCTTACAGTCTTCCAATAGCTGCCTACGTCGGCGAAAACGCCCAAGATTGAGTTGAGTGCCATTTTGTTTCCTTTGGCAGCATTGCACCTTCTGAATGTCTTGAATGCGCCGTTGAGGATTCAGCGAAGTTTTGAACTCGGAACATTACGGGTGCAAGGTCAAGCATCGCGATCTTGTCAACTACCTCGGAAGGCGAAGATATCAAAAAGTTACCGCGCTACCTCGGCACGTGATAGAATTGGGGATGATTTCGAGCATGGATACTATATTATCACGACTGATTATTGAATATTTATCAGATTGACTTCAATATAAGTTGTATTGTCGAGCGCTCATAATACCCTAATGCTATTTCATGTCCATGTATATTCACGTTATAGAATCCTACCCATAACTATTGCCAATGCAGCAAGGACGACATTTAAGGGTCCTCCCATTGCCATTCCTTGAGCTACCGTAGCCCCGCTAGCAGCGACGGTCCCTTCATCTCCACCGGAACTCGGTGCCTCATCCCCGGATAGCTGTCCTGTCGGGGTCGTTGCAGATGTAGGAATGCCTCCAAACCCCGTCGTAGGTGCACCTCCTCCCAGCTCACTAGTCGCAGTGTCAGTGCTCGTGCTTGTTGTAGGAGTAGAGGTCGAAGTAGGTGTAGGCGGAGTGGATCCGTCCAATGTATTTGATCTGACTCTTGTAGTCGGGCTCGTGGTGTCTGTAGCAGTAGCAGGTGTGGTAGGGTCAGGATCAGACGCAGCAGTAGGTTCACTCGTTGCGCTCGATGGTGCGTTGGCGTCCCCTGGTTTCCAGTTTGGAGGAGGAGCGGCGATGGCGTACGGAGAGGCGCATTCTTGAGGTGTTTCGGTCTGAAAGTGGTGAGTGGTATTGCCGGAGCAAAGCCGGTGGGGGGCAGGGGCAAACGTACATCGTAGCAGCAATATGAGTACGTGCCATATCCGCAGTATTGGCCATTGGGACAGCTGTCTGTGTCCTCAATCAGTATACGCTGTCTAGCTTGACTGCGTGGTAGGATGTACAATTGCCCTCACAGCATTTCTCGCCCCCTCCGACATTGTAGCAAGAGTCGTAGCATAGTGCGTATCCGGAGCCGAAGCTCTCTTGACAGGATTTTTGGTAGGACCCACCTCCTCCGCTCCCTCCTCTTCTCCGCGGTACAAGTACGTTAGCTTTCGAGATACCTTGCTCGAAGAGGTTGTTAGTAGCAACGCATGTATGCAGGTAAGACCCGAGGGTCAAGAGGGAAACGAAGCGAGGTGACTGCAACAACATAGCTGCAAGATGGCAGAAGACGCGCTCTGGACAGAAGTAAGTGAAGAGGAGAATCTCTGGGTACATTACGCTCAAAAGCTAAGCATCATGACAGGCACCGTCGTTCACATAGCGTAGATAGCTGCGAGTTTAATTATTACACCCTCTTCCCGTGTGGGAGCGACACTTTCGCAAGTAGCCCACCAAATCAAACGTTCTTGCGTGGGGGATCAGGTCTTGTTGATCCCTGCACCAACAAATCGATGGCCAAAACATCGTGAGCTGAAGCTTGCAAGGCTGAAAAGTTACATAGAAAAGCGGAGGTTGGGCACGAGCTAACTTCATCCGGCAGATTTAGCGGGGCTGCCAAGAAGAAACCGCTAGCCTGGCAGTAGCCTAGCTTTTTGCGGGCTCTAATCCCGAAACTAACTATCAGGTGATTTCAGTGTTTGGATAAGGCGTCCATACATGATCGAGATACGACATTCACGGTATCTCTTGAATTGAGCATCGACCTCCTCCGGAAGGGCTGCGGGTTTCCTTTGAGGTGGCACCATGATTGGTATGGCGATGGCTGAAATCAGTACCAGGTGGCCAATCCAGAGCATTTTTCGAAAAAGCATTCACAGCTAGATGCACGTAAACAAGGCTTCGCAACAAGGATTCGCAACAACAACCTCAACGAATGATCTTTCACTACACAAGCCTGTTCTGCTACCAGCGAAGCAATAGAGTCTAGAACACATCTCAGAAGATCCCAAACTCCCAGCGATGAATGCGTTTCATTAAGTCAAAATACCCATCCTCACCGTATCGAAAGAGGTTCCAGAAAGTGGATACATGTACGCATGATTCCTTGGTAAGAGTGGCGAGGTTTTAGTATTTTCCTAGAGTGTTTCTACGGTCTCCCATTCGTCATCGTCATCATCATTCATCAACTTTTTGGCCTTCTTTCTCTGGTCGGCTTTCCAATATGTCCTGCAAAGCTTCTTGTATTTCTTCTCTTCCTTCTTGGTCAGACTCAGTAGGCCTTTCATTAGAAGCTTACAGTTCTTCCTCTTCTCCTCTTCTGTCATCCCCTGAGATTTAACATCTTTTGTTGACCTTTTCCTCTGTTTCGAGTTCGCGTTCACTGGCTCTTCCTTGATGGACCTTTTCGAAGAGTCTGCTATCTCATTTTCTCTGTTCACTTTTACAGACGTAGGCTTCCTTAAGTCTACTTGATCACTGTTTCTTTTGCCAAGATCATTGCTCTCAAACGTCTTCAAGCACGCATCTTCTTTCTCATCATCCCTTCCATCTTCCCGTCTCGGTTCTTCCGGCTTGGGATCGCTGGATTCTCTCTTATCAGCATCTTCGTTCCAGAAATGCACGTCACCAATCGATATGAAAGGCTGATCGCCCGGTATCTGCTTCGCTCCGGTTGGTTCGGGCTCAGTTCTCTTCGGCTCGTCCTCATGGGCACGGCTTCCACGGAAATTCATGGCGATGAAGTTGTTGCTCTCTCACTGCTGCCTCCAGTTTCTTGCTTCTTCGAGCTCCGATGCTCTCTTGCGTTGCCTTTCATACTTGTTGCACTTTGCACTTTGACAATCCTCCCCCTCGAAATTCACGGTGATTAGACTGATACGCTCGGTATCCTCCATTCTCTCTTTCTCTCGTCTCATCCGTCCAAACTCGAATTCCTGCTGTCGCTGCCTCTCATGCTCATTCCAGTCTTTCCGAACATCATCCATTTCACCGAACGCTATCGAGTCTCCTAGAGTGCTGTCATCCGGAGATTTACCCGCCGAAGATCCGATAAGAGCAGCGAGACCCACGAGAACGACGCTCAGAGCCACGCCAGCGAACATTCCAGTCAAGATGTAATCCAAAGTGCGACTTTTGCCCCTAGATAACTCCTCTGGTACTGACTCATCTTGTCCATCTTCTGAGGTCCATTGCCCCGAAATGGAACTTCTGCGCTGTGTGTCGCGTTCGCCTACCTCACTTGACTTCTCGTTTGCGCCATCTTCTTCACCAAAGGTTAAACTACCAAGAGACACCTCCCATCCTTTTTGGTCACAAATGCCGAGAAAGACACTGATCAGGCCTGCAAGGGTAAATAAAAGTGTTAAAGCAAGGACCCAAGTCCAGAGAAATGGCCTGGTCTCGGAAAGCTCCTGATGTTTGGGCGCTAGGTTTGGTCCCGGTATTTCTGTCTGCCTTACGGTTGTAGCTGGCGCCTGAGTATCGTGACGAAGTACGTCTGACCGATCATTGATCAAACCATTATAACGATATTGGCAGAAGCCTATGCCAACGGCGAAACCAAGTATTGAACCTGCAGATGCAAAGACCCAGGGACTGCGCCAATGTCTGGCATTGCCTGCAGCCTGCCTGCTCGACATGATACCTAATGGAAACTTCCTAGCTAAGAATGGATACGGGAATCTCTGAGCGATCGGAGCGAAGGGACGGTAGCTCTGTGGGTGGCATGGGATTCTAGTGATGATGAGGTGTGCAGGATGATGTCCTGTTCTACCAAAACTCAGAGCTCTCCTACATATCAGTAAAGACATTGCGGAGCAAGCAGAGTTCTTATGATAGCAAAAGATGCAATGTGTCGACAACCAGACTTTCGGATAAGGCTTTAACCCTGTTTCCCCAAAACACGCCATAAAGTATCTAAACAATTCAGACCTTCTCCCCGTGGCTCAGAGGATGTATGAGGAATGGTACAGTCAATGTTTACAAAGCTGATAATGCATAGCTACGACCGGCGCAACAAGTACCACATCCATCTTTGCAATCATGGCAACAGCAAAGCAACAATGATTGAGATGCAATTTTAATGCCAATATCGGTCGTTTCACCTCGAGTGGAGACAGACTGTCGTACACGTACAAATACACCACCCGTTCTACTTTCCTTCAGGCTCCAATTTCCTGATCATGTTTCTCAAGTGCCTTTGACTCTTCTTCTCACTAAGCTCAGAATACCTCTCCCAATCCTTATCAGCCCACCTCCCCGAACCCTTCTCCAGCAGAAGCATCTCCTCCTTCCGTTCTCCTTCCGTGAGCCCACCAAACTCCTCCGGAGCCTCAATCTGAGGTGTCGGTTCGACTACAGGCTCGTTCTTAGGCACGCTTCTTGCCCACTCCAACTCCTCCTCGCCTACTTCCACCCTCTGTGAGCTAGCAAAACACCATGAGAGACCGATCGACAGGACACCAATCTCAAACACAGGACCAGCGTAGCCTGAACCAGGGTCCTTGTCTTGACGCCTGTGTCTCTGTATGCGGTTGGGGGGATCGCTCAGCTCATCGCACATACAATAGAGGGAGGTGAAGAGGAGCGCTAGTGCTGCGTAGCATAGCCAGAAGACGAATTTGTGCTCGAGCTTGGTGAGATTGCGGTACCTGGGCTTTGATTCGCCATCGCTTGCATCATCTGCTTTGTCAGTATCTTTGCCGAAGATGAATCTTATGACTATGGTGTTATCGCTTGTGTTGGAGTCGGCTCTTTTGGATTCGTTTGTATTGGAGTCGGTTGTATTGGTGTTGGTTGTATTGGAGCTGGTTGTTTTGGAGTCGGTTGTTTTGAGGTCAGTCGGTTTGGAGTTGCTTATATTGGAATCGGTCGTTCGAGCAACATGGACTTCGCTTGCACAGATGGTGTATCCAACGGCCGAACACGCAAGGGCAAGGATGAAGGGCCTACGGCAGAACCCTGCATCCTTGCGTTAGAAAAGCATCAGATTATCATTCTAGAAGTCACTCACATATCTTTTTGGGTCTGTAACGGAGATTTGGGTTGCTACGATGCCCGTTGAAAGAGCTCATTCTGTTCATGATCAGATGTACTGCTCTTTGTCAAGGAACTCGTGCTTACCGATCAAATTTCTGGGAGAAAGGACGGCTTTTGCCAAGAAGTTTTGAGCATACCTGCCCAAGTGGGTTTGAGGGTACAACAGTGGGCCGGGAATGGGTTCGAAGCAAGTGAACACCCAAATGTCTAATGGAAAACATAATCGCTATTCGTGTCAGCTTTTGAGCTAGAGAAGAAGAATAGCCGATAGCGAGCAGACTCTCGTCGCTAGATTATTGTATGAAGCAAGCATGATGTGCGGAAGCTGTAAGGTAGGGAAAAGCCGGGCAAGGAATAAGTTATGACAGCCACAACCAAAGCCACGAAAGTGTCTAAAGAAGTCGGCTTATCTATGGACTCGATGATTTTGAGCATGCTTATATTGCATATGCTGATTGAGAACTGTCATCAGCGATATCCTGTCAAAATGTGGCGTACGAGTGGAGTTCTTTCTACATGTCTTACATTCTCAATCCATTTTCCCTTTTAATCTACCTCAGAATCCAGCTCCTTGATCGCCTTACTCCACCTATGTCCCCTCGACTTCTCCTCCAGCTGATCAAACATTTCCCTCTCACTCTCATCCAGGTTTCTCAGCCCCTTCTCAAGCATGATATACTGCTCCCTTGTCTCCTACTTCGTCAAAGGATTCTTAGCATCAATAGCTCTAATCTGTGAATTTCCTCTCCTTGTCCTGAAGCTCGTCCAATCGCTCTCTTTCCTTCCCGCTCAGATTCCATAGCCCTTTCTTGAGAATGACATACATTTCCCTTCGCTCAGCTTTCGTCAGACCATCCCGGTCCTCTACATCGTTGCTTGCATCAAGATCTCGAATGGCCTTTCTCCAGGTGTGATTATGTTCTTTCTCGTCCAGCTCATCATATCGGTTGCGTTCGTTGTTGCTCAGGGTACTCAAGCCGTTCTCAAGCATCACGTACTTCTCCCTTCTTTCATCATCTGTCAGACCGTCTGTCATAGGCTCACTACTTGCCATAAACGGTCTGTCGCCTTTCCTTGTCTGGTATTCAGATAACATTTCATGAGTAGAATATACGCCCTCGTCGTTCGCTCGCTCTTCGTGAGATCCATACAAAGACTCATGATCTCTGAGATCAGAAAAAGGCGGGCGGCTGTCGATTCTCGAGCAAAAATGTCTGCGCACACGGATACGCAATTTAGGCGAACACCTCGCTATACCTGTGCTGAGACTTTTGATGGAAATCATTGTAGTTTCTGGGGAGAGATCAGGTCTTTAGCAGGTAAGAAGAGACTTACATATGACAGAAAAGCTCACAATGATCAAAGAACATGTAGTGGATTTGTTCGCAGAACGCCACCAAATGGCGCCTCTCGTGAAGTCAAACCTAAGACCTGTCATAGGAAAGCAGTCAACCATCTGTGAGAAGGCGCCCCAGGTGGAGCCACAAAAGTATTACACCCAATCATTGTTGAATAAGGAAAGTCGATAATCAAATATTGAAGAAACGGTTAGTCGCAACGGTCAAGTCAAAATCCAATGTAGATTATCAAGGAAAGGCAGGCATTTGTGAATGATATCTTCTAAACCACAATGCCTCGACGGGTGAATTCATGAAGACCCCTACTTTAGTAGAAATACAGGCCGACGTGTAAGTGGAGACTGTCCTCAACGTAATGACTCTTCAGCACTAGCAAGTCCATTCTAGTCCGTCTCAGCGTCAAACTCCTCAATACGTCTGTCCCAATAAGCTTTTGATTCTTTGTGCTCGAGCTCTTCAAATCTCCTGGACTCTTTCTTCGAAAGATTGTTCAGACCCTTCTGATGCATCACCAACTGTTCCCTTATCTCGCCCTTTGTCAAAGGCTCAGTCGCCGATGTAGTTTTTGACACCTTCATATTCACCATATCCTCTTTCTTGAACCCCTCAGCAGAAATTCCAGTATCAGCAGCCACAATGACTGAGCCGATGCACACCAACGCGACGAAGAAGAGCACTACTTTTGCTTTGAACTCCTCGTACTTTCCGTTGCATGCCGGTTTGTTATCCTGACATTCCTTGCTATGGTGGCTCTGATCCAAGATCTTTGGCACATCACCCATGCACTCGTCAATTACCTTCTTGGTGAGGCCATTTTCTGACCGATACCAGAGGTAGCTCACGCCGCTAGCGCCCATAGCCATGCCGGCGATACTGCTTACGGTCGCTACTGAGCCAATTGCCCAGGCCGTGCGCCCGGAGACTGGTAAAAATCATCAGAAAGGGTCTTCTCTACAGCATTTAGGGGACTTACATGGTTTCTCCGCACGTCGAGGAGCAAAAAGACTGGCGAACGTGGAGCTCTTATTGCCGCTACGTGGTAATTAGCCCCCAATCTTCAATAAGAAGTGACACTTGTAAGGCTTACCACTTTGCTGAGTGTGAGAATTGATGAAGACCAGGACGGGCACATGACTGCTTAGTGACAGCTAACGCTGCGTCTGTGGTAGGACGCAGAGCACAATGCCTTAGCACATGCCGACTCAGAATTCTAGAAGTAGCCATTCTGGTTCTGGAAGTATGTTTTTTGATTCACATATGTCATAAGAGAGAAAGATGATGGAAGAGTTCTGGAGTTGGAGCTGTGTTGTAAATGTAGAGTGGTCTCTGGCAGGAAGAGGAAGGAGCGAAGGTGTCAGAAAATTAAAATATCTAAAGAGCAACTGCCGCTAGGACAGCCATCTAACGGTCAGGAAACCTTGTTTCGAATGTCAACCCGATGTTCAAAGAGACGATTTACACACAAACGCAGCTCACCAGAATTCTGGATTGCGCTCCTAGTGAGACGTGCAACCAACCAGTCGGCAAGGAAATCTGCGTCGCCCACACATTGGTCAACCAAAAAACCAAAAGCTTCAAAATCAACATCAGCCTCGACGTGCAGAGTGAAGCCGAAATTCGAACCAACGCTAAATTGTCGGAAAAAGAAGACAAAGCATGGAATCAAGGAGTCGTCGATAATTGAGCAGTGTGACTCCGCCCTTTTGGCAGATTCATTAATTGCAGAAAGGCGAGATTGGGTTTCCGCTTCGGGATAATTGGCTCATTTTGAAGACCTCAATGGCATGGAGCGGACAATCACTTTGGTGGAGCCTTTGATGTGGCAGTATTCATGGCTTCTCGTGTCACAGCTGACGGTTTTGAAAGACAACGGACGGGAACACTGGCGTTGACAGTTCGAAGATCCACTGGTGCTTTGCACTACAGTTGGGTTCTCTTTTGGTTGTCCCTCTTCATGTTTGTATTTTGCTATCAAGGCAGAAGTCGAATAGATCAAGTCTCACTTTGAGGGGGGGGGGTCAATTTGACGAGTACACATGTCCCGACAATATATGAATTTTGCTATCTGACTCATCGAGATGTGAGAAGTAATGCCAAGCAGTGGCCTGGAGCGATACTTGAAAAAGTGAGAAAAGGCGAGGACCGCGCTAACCTAACTTGGAAAACACACGTCGTGATTGGATGATGTCTCGACAAGGGGATTAGGCGAACGAAAACCCGCGTCTTTGAAACGAAGGCTCTCGAAGATGAGACACTAGCATTACAGCCTGATTCAAAGGAGATGATGGAGAAAGAAGAAGAAGAAGACGAAAATGAGCTGCTAGATGAGAAATTTCCAGCCGCTTACGTCTTCAACTTTGGCAAACACATCGGGAAAGACGTCGACGAAGTTCCATCAACTTACATAGGTTGGCTAATTACAGCGAGCGTACATGAAGACCGGTTGGAATTTGGAGACGCCCTGCGTCAGAAAGGCATCATCGGACCCTATAAGGCGGATTTACCTTGAATTACTCCGAGTATGACTGAAGCAAAGGGGTGATGCTGAAGCAAAAGGGTGATGTGTCTACGATAGCATGCTAGACGAGCCTCTGTGGATCTCAGACAGAGATGTGGTGTCATACTTCAAGATCAGCAACAAACTCTTGATCAGAGCTCGGATACCGCCTGCCAGTGCGAAAGATATTGAACTATTCACCCCTCTGAGAGCTCTAGGGCAACATAATAAACCCTCGAGACGCTGGCTGTACGAGACTTACCGCTGTGCCGAACACTTCGATACGATACCTGACGCTAGATCAGCCTTGAACCTCTTTCTGAATAAGAATCAGAGTCGAGAGCAGGAGATCATGGGTCAAATGGGTCTTAGCTGTGAGTAGATGGCTTCAGACGGGTTATTCCAGCCAGAGGAATAGAGGCTATGTTTAGTGGATGCTGGGCAACTTGTGTTGAGTCGACTCAGTGGAGGCTTCTTTAAAAGTAGAAATGGAGACACCAATAACGGAAGGGACTCAGATGTGGCAAGTCACAGGCAGTGTCAGCTGTCATCAAGACCAAGGATGATACAGACTTGGCCCATCGACGCTATGGTGGCTCAAGCAAGAAAGTGAACGTCATGGTAGAGCCCTTCAATTGTAGCTCTGATTGCGATGCACCCAAGTCGCTATTGTCAAGGTATCCAGGCATCTTTTGCACTTTTTGCTCTGATCATATCCCAGAGCAGAATCCTGTTGAGGTCTCAAAACCCTGTGTGCAAAGTCACGCTATCCGTGAGCATTCGGCTCATTTCTATAGTTGACTACTGATGTGTTCAAAGAGCAATCTAGCGTCGCACGCGGCAGGTTGAAGACCGTATCTTCCTACCATCGTGTGACCCAATACAGGAAGTTGTCGACACCAAAGTATGTTGTGGTCTGCTTGAACTTGTTTTATGTGTTTCCTTTATAATTGTCTCATCATCGGAGTCAGTCTTAAAGGATTACACGTGTCGAACAAGACCTTGATCAACCGAATTATAAGAGCATACGTGTACCATTATGGTTTGTTCCTTAGCCCAGGAGACACATGGATTCCGAGCCCCACAATCCAGCGCATACCTGAGTGTGAATACAGGAGCGTGAAGCAAAGTTTTACCTTTCGGTGCCAGAGAGAACCTAAGGTGCATACACGACGTCATATGTAATAGGTTAGTGTACCACTATTGTAAGCATTGCGATGTGACTTTGCATGCCCATGGCAGGACTGAGTACAAGAGCTCTACGAATGCTAATCAATTTTCCATGGTGCCGACGCCTCCGCCCATCGCTTTCATTAAAAAATGGTCTATGGTCGAAGAAGATCGAATTGGGATATCCCTAGCCACTACTCTAATGGAAGCGTACCACGGCAATTTTCTTCTTGATATGCAGAGCAGACACATGTGAATGCGTATCTGGAGGTGGTTTGTTTCTTCAGGTATTCTCACTGAAGATAGCGTGCAACCTTGATGCTTCGTTTCTATTCATTAATCTCCAAAATCTACGCCAACTCAGGGAGCGTTCTCCATCCTACACCCCTGCGAGTGCTTCCTGCTCGTCAGTCCGCAACAGCAGCGTCCACATCACCTTTCTCACAATCGTCTTTATTATTATGACTATTTCGAAGGAAATCATGATCCGATAGGATACCACATCGTGCTTTCTAGCTCTCGCTTCCTCCTCTCGTTGCCCCCCTGCGTGGCACCACCTTGCGCTGCTGGGGCGACTTGTTTAGGCAGAGGCGCTGAGCGATCTTGCAGTCCATGTGGGCTGTTGTGATACGCGTAAGGCCGTCGATTTTGTCCGTCTAATCTCACACCACCGGTCGGTCCGGGGACGGATTGGCAGCAGCCCATTGGCAGGTCGTTGGTGGGGATTTTTTCTAACTTGTAGCTTTGGGAAGAAAGAGTAGTTGTGGGCGACAAAGGTACAAAGGTACAAAGTGTATGCTTCTTATAGCCTCTGGAGGAGCAGGCTCAGAAGGCGAAGACATATGGACAGCCCTGCGAAATATATGCCTGATTTGTTCGTTGGAGCTAGGCCTTCATCGCCTACATTGCTGCAGACCATGCCCCGTTTTGCTGCTCAGAGACAATATGCTCAAACAACCATGTATTCACGTTGTTTAGTTCTATGATGGTTTCATGACCACATGTTTGGAGGAATAGACTCAATAAATTGATATTGGCTGTCTGGGGAGGTACGAAGCAACCTCAGCACAGTCTTGCGAGTATATTGATTTGCTAGAACAATTAGCCTTCTTTACCTTGGTCTCCTCATTATCATCACCGTAACCCTACTTCTAAAAGGCATACACATGATAACATACTAACCTCGTATATTTGTACACCTTGATGATTGGTTTCTTCTAAGCCTTGGATAATACGTCTCTGAACCTTTACTTACACACCTACTATTTATTTCGTTTTCCTGTCCAGTATTGGGCGAAGAACCATTCCAGGTCTATGCATCGCTATATATCCAAAGCTGTTCTAGACTACAGCGTATATTGCAGAGTACTTAGAGTCGTCTCCATGTATTATAGCCTAGAGAACTTGTCGCTCGTCACCGGCTAGGAATAGCTGAGCAGTAGCCAAGTTGATCATATCGCGGCAACAAAAGTATTTGTTATCGATGTTTATGATGGCTACCTCGCGACAACACGAACACGCGAGCAGGCGTGCCCAGCAAGGCGATTGTAATAAGGACTGCCTCCAATTCTCAGGAGTGACTGATCGCTACACTAGATGAAGGCAATGGTCTCAAATGCTTAGACTTGGCAGTCTGGCCACAACTAACGATTTGTTGACTGAGACGCCTTGAAAGCATGCATTAGTGTTACGTAGATACGTTACGCCTTCGCTCCCCAACAAGGTTCAACATTCACTGCCTTCGCCCTCTGAGAATCTTGTAATTGATTTAAGTAACGCCTAGCGAAAACCTAGCAGTATAGAGTGCTGAATGGGCGCAATAGGCCAGCATTCCTTGCTTCTTGCAGCTGTTCTTCGAATGATGATGGCGCGGTGCTAGTCTCTTGCATGCTTGCTGTAGTCATTATGAAGGCAGTGGAGCACGAAGTGGCAGGCAAGGAGCAAGCGATCACTGCTGATCTTCGGTGTAGATTCAAGCTGCAATTGATTTGTGACAATTCATTGACAAGATATTCCTGAAGAATGCTGATGATGATAGCGTTATTTTCTTCAAAGCCATTTCTCAAGAAGCGAAGGTATTTCTGCGGAAGCAATTTTAGATAGCTCACATATTTAGCCATCTAGGTTCATTGAAGGGTATGAAATGGGAGCCTGATCATTGGCAAGGTCGAAAAGCCAGCCGTATAGCAGAAAGCCTCCAAAGCTCTGAAATTCGCATAACATAGAGCTTTCAATCAGTGTCAACATCTGCATATGACATGGTTATGTGCCAGGCCTGTGCACCGTGTAATTGTGATCTGAGGAGTACGTGACATTGTCCACTCCAAGAGGCCACTGGAAATGCCTCTCCTGCAAAGCCCTAACGCATCTTAGGTGAAAGGTCTTGAAGTTATACATACCAGCTGCTCTCTGCCATAGATCCGTCTCAGTGCCATTGGGGCCTATAATTGTCAGATGTCTTGCGATAGTTAACCGATAAGAGACTTACTGACCACAAAGACATGGCGGGTGCGAATGCTTGTATTGTTGGCCTTCCTTCGTATAATCCCAGTTCCAAAATTTGCCCCATGTTGATGTGTCGCATACCGGGAGTGTCCAGCTCCCTGGATACCGTCCAGCTATGTTGCTTAAGTCTGTTGGGTTCCTGAGTATCTCATTGACGAAGGTTTGCTGTAGCGTTTCATTGGTGAGGTCGAAAGGGTTCGACAAACCAAGCAGCCTTGCCTGGCGATACGTTCTCGCCGAGGCCTCGGTGACCCACTGTAAGCGCTTTAATCCTATTCCACTCATAGTGGAGTAGTTGGAACTCACCTTCAGATCAATTTCTAGGTTCGTTTTCAACAGGTTGCCACCCCACGGATAGTCTACATGTCCTAGTCGATCACCGTCCTCGATGAAATTGTACGTGTAATATACTCCGTTATCTGCACAGTACTTGGAGTCTTGTGGACCTTTCAAATGATTCTCACACGTTTCATTACCCAAATCACTGAAGTGAACCCACCTTTTATTACTGGTTTCTTTTTTCCACAGCGCGTTGATTGATCGGGACAAGATTTCGGTCTTTATCGCTTCCCGTAGCCCACTCAGCTGCATCGCAATTGTCAGCTGCTGCACATACGCCACGTTGCTTGCAGTGTGAACTCCCAAGGGTGGGAGGATTAAGGCCTACCTTTTGAATGTCCTCTATCCAAGTCCCATTAGTCATCATGTCTACAATGTCAAACCTACCATTGACTGGCTTCCCTTCAAATAGAGTGTCGGCAGCATCTTCCAGAGCAGGATACAAACCGGCAGATAGCGCTGCTACGATGGGAGCAAAAGTCTTCGGAGCAACCAGAGGATCCTGCTTTGAGATCGACTGTCCTAAAATGGACGCCACTCCAGTTAAGATACTACCAGAGGCTGAGATCGCCGGACCAACGACCGGAATAAAGCCAGAAAACACAGAGAAAATAGATCCGAGACCGTTCAGCGCACCCAGAATGCCAGATCCATCGTCGGGCGCTGGCAAGAAATCATCGATATTCCACGTGTCGAGCGCAATTGCCGCTAAAGCGTCTCCGATAGCGTTGTATTGATTGCTAAGCTGCCTATTAATGTTCTCAAGCGCCACCAAGATAAAGTAGGCTGGTCGAGATCTGTACACCCTGCGACCGCGTTCAAAGACTGTCCGAGAGCCGACTTCTTCACATATCAAATCTTCGTCGCAAGGTTGTCTTAGGCTGCAGTGCATGTTACTGTATTTGGTGGCTTGTCTTCCTATGTCTTGTGCAAAACTGAGCTGAGTGTCTCGGCCTGGCCAGTAGATACCGTCACTGGCTAGACCTCCTTGCGTGAAATTCTTGAGCACCTCGTCTGTTGTCGCATTTATCCAATTCACCAATGTAGGCTTGTATGCGTCTGACGTACACGTGTCATGCCTAGGAGAGGCATACTGATTAGCCTTGAGAGTGTTCTGAAAGAAGATAGGGCATTGTATCAGTGTGTTGTTGGATATACTGGGCGCGTAGCATGATTGAAACGCCTCGTCTATCAGCTGATAAAGATATCTGTCGTACTCTGGCTCACTTGCACCCAGCGACCCAAAGAAGCATTTGTAAAAAGGTCTGCAGCTTTCAAACGATGAGCATGGGGGCTTCAGGCAGGAATCGAACGTAACATTGTCACCCTGCGGAACGGTCACCAGCATGCCTTGCTGCTCTAGCTTCAACCTGATTTGATTGAACATACTCGCTGATGTCTTTGGGGGCCTTTGACTTGAACCTGGCAAGTTTTCGGGAGAGAAGGTTATCATTGCAGCTTTTGAATTCTCATCTTTTGGAGTCTTAGGAAAAGCGAGTCCTGTTGCCAAGTCTAGAACGCTCCATCCATATTCAAGGCCGGAGGTTGCGATGTTTGTGTTAGTCAAATTTTGTACAGCTTGTCGTTTTGTCAATGCTTCATGCCATACTCCTTGGCCCACAGCTTGGGCTGAAAGTCTCCAGGTGAATGATTCGAGGATAGATAACACCCAAATACCACTAACCCAGCTGTGTCTCGTAAACATCATTGCCAGATGACACCGAGCATGTGGGCGTTTCTGTTGGCTCAGTCATCTGGCTGAGCAAAAGCAGACAGATGGAGATGGAACAAGAGAGTGCGACACATTAAAAGATCACTCTTGATCTTTCAGACCCAGATCTCGATGGTCATGATTGTCTCAAGACGACATTCGCAAATAGGGAGGAGATATCCACACCGCTTCGAAGCAAAGAGTGTAGCTAGTTATTACTCTCGATTGCCGTCAAAATTGGTGGTAGAACAACAGATGCTAGTGAAAAGGCGGTCAACCCTAGCTGGCGCATATTCTTTCGATCAGTTCGACTCGGTTTGCTAGGGGAATGACAGGCTGAATGGAAGGCAGACAAGGATGATGATCCATCATTGAATGGGAACCACATTGTTCTTCCAGACTGCGTTCATCCTGCACGTCAGGAGATAGTGACTCCCAGTGATTGGTGCTGGTGGACATGCCACTCATCCGAAGCTATATGCGCGCAAGACTTATACATTTCGGAGTGCGGCTGTTACCATCGCGTCAGAATCCGCAAGGCTCTACGATTCTTCACGCCTTCGTCGATTGACACGCCGAAAACTCTTTTTACGCGAGGCGTTTCGCCGATTTGATTCTCTTCTTTAGGTAGGGTTTCAGCTTGCTGTCGGAAAAGAATTCTTCACCGCCCATGAATTGCAGTAGACCAATCGTTGATGGCGCAAGATGCCCATTGATAAATCGTGGCTAACTTTTATATGTCTCGAACTGACAGAAGGATCTGGAACATCCTGGTTACAAGCGCACGATCAGAACCTAGCTTGAGCACACCGCCTCGACTGAGATGATTGTTGTCTAAGTAACTCGCCCAACATAGTTCATGTTCAAGCACATGCTGAAACAAAGCGATATCCGAGCTCGAGAGCGGTTGTAATCCCAAGCGAATACTTCTGGCTAAGTGCTTTTCTGGATTCTTACCCTCGCCAGGCAATTGTCGTACGTGGCGTCTCCGAGACAATTTATGAGCTAGCGATTTAAGGGTCTTGGCTCACGGCCCGCCGGGCGCTTCTGCCCTTAACTCAAAGAATTTGGCGGCTCTCGACAGCAGACGATAGATATTCGAGGTAATACATGACTCTGCCCGTCTCGGACTTCAAGCGTCGCTAGTGTTGCAAGTCTATTCTTGGTCTCATGCATACGGGACAGGTGATCTTCATGGCAAAGGACGAGCCGGGGCATTCTGATTCGAGCTCCTGAATGTGAGCACATAATCTATGCTACAGGATGATCGCATTGGAACTTTTCGAAGACCACTTGGGATGGAGGCTCAAAAAACCACCAGCGGGTGAAATGATGCTTCCATTTATTGCCGAGCGCAGTACCTCACCTCACCGCTAGATCAATGAAGCTATAATTTACAGTCATCTTTGACGGCTGTCAGGGGATATATATAAAGGTCACTCGGTCTGTCACAAAATTTGATTCATACAAGTTTGCCAATATCACATCCCGCTCATAAGCTGCCTACATTCTTACTTCTTTCAACATCTTTACGATTCAACCCTTCTAAATTGAAATCATGGTCAAATATTCCTTGCCAATTACATTATCGGTCCTTCTACATGCCTCATTACCGATGGTCTTGGTGCATGCAGGTCCCAGTAACACCGACAACGATCAGTTCATCTTTCCTCCAGCTGGAGCGGTCGGAACCACGTACCTAAATTGGAACAACCCCGACAGAGGGATATACCACGCAAACGACATGCTTGCAGTGGAGTTCAAATCATCCGTTCCTAATACAACATTGAAGCAGCGATGCTGCTCGAAGCAAGGTTTCAAGACTAGGACCGGCTGCGAATGTAATCGCATCGCTCTTCTCATCTTCCAAGTCTATGCTGACGATTTGTAGTGCCCCAGGAGGTAGGTGTTGGGGTGAACAATCAAAACGAGTATAATATGACACTCAAAAAGGCCACTGAGATATTCTGCTATTTGAGACTCGAACAACCTCTGAGGGGGCAAGACGTGTTCATTGATAGCCAAGAATTCGATGTTATGGAGCCAGATGTTGAGCCTATATTCTACACTAAGGATGGAAGCCAACCGCTGGAAGAAGCGATGATGATTGAGCGTAGCTGATGGCAACCTCTTGAAGATACGAAAAGTATAGGGACGGAAAACTTCGAATGAGTGTCACTGTCATCGCACCATATGGAGAAAGTGGATGTTGTTCTACTGTCGTTAGCAAGTAGCCATGGCAGCCATTTGAATAGGTTATCAACCTTCTCAATACATCAACGCCTGTGCTAGAGTATATGTCGGATTGAAATTCTGACCACAGCGGTCTGCACACAATGCACGATACGCATTAGCCCGAAAACATCTCTTCCTGTTGATGCATTATCCTCCGTTCTCTAAGCAATGCATCAACCCAAGGATAGGATTGGGCCTAGTCTCGACCAAGAATTGACAACTGAAGAGCATCTCGAGGGCCACACCAGGTAGCCGCCAAACGATTAGAAAACTTGCTTTCGACGGCCTGCTCCTCGTTCGAGGAGACCTCTCTTGCCAAGGGTCTTCAGTACTGGGATCTCTAAGCCTCAGTCTCACCAAACATTGCCTTTATACGTAGAATGTAGGCAATTATGCCGTGCTCTCAAGGAAGCATCCCGCTCGTTGCAAAATACACCGATAAGGTTAACCCTTCAGACATGCTCAGCATTCTGTGAACCAATTCGCCGCATCGTACCAAATATGCCCACTCTGCCTCCAGCCACATCTCTCACATCATCCCCATATCCCCTAACATACACCCTCCCCACCCTTCACCACCCCCACCTCATCCCACTACACCTCCACGTCCACCCCTCTCCCTCCGCCTCCCCACCTTTCCTCTTCCTCTCCTTCTCCTCCTCCCCCCCGTCCCCATCCCCAAACTCCAAATCCGCAGCCGCAATCAATGCCCCCACAAAAACCACCGCGATCAAAAACAGCACAAACTTAGCCTTCCATTCATCCCCCCTCACTACCTCCTCCCCCTTCTCTCCCTTTCCCCCCTTCCCTTCCCTCCTTAAATCCTTCCCACACTTTCCCTCCTTCTCCACTTTCCCGGCTTTCTTACCCCTCTTGTCGCTAAATGGGGAAGTCTCCTCATCGAGACATTCGTTAAGGAGGCGTTTTATGTGGCTGCGCTCGGTGCGGTACCAGAGATAGGCGACCGCGCTACTGCCAATGCAGATGCCGATGAGGGTCTGGAGGGAGCCGAGGGTTGTTAGGGTGAGGAAGGTGGGGTGGGATACTGTGGGGAGTGTTAGGTATGGGAAGGACTTGTAAGGGAGCGTGTGGATGGCGAGAGGGTTGGAAAAAGGGGGAAGGGGTGTCTTACAGGGTTTCTCGGGACGGCGAGGGGCGATGAGGTTGGCGAGGCGAGTGCGGAGATTGCTGTTGCTGGTTGAGGTGTCAGTTGTGTTCCCTTCTGATTCCATGAATTGGAGATTTGGAAGGGAAATTTGGGACTCACCATCTTGTGGATTGGGAGAAGGAGCGATTGGTGGGTTTCGGATGTATAGGGTTTAGGTAACATGTGATGCTGGAACGGATGGGGAAGGTCTTCGCCATGTGGTGGGAACCCAGATTCCTGATTGATGCCATGGTTCTTGGATATGATCGGCCGCGATCCCACGATTGGGGCAAGCCGACGTCTGCTGAGTAGTCGTAGAGCACTGCCAATGTTGCAGAAAAAGGAAATGGAAGTCGAGGTAGGTTTTGAGAAAGGGAAAAACCGGCACATTGGATTGAGCCACTAAAGTCTTATTGAAACGGTTTTGGAGGTTTGACCGACTTTTCGGACACGCGAGGATTCGACAAGTAGATCAAGAGTCAGAAGTCTCACTAATTACCAGCGGAGAGACCAAGGATCGCCTTGACGAAATCCGATAGATCTTTGGGGTATCAACATACTGGAGTAGAGATCACATTGCACACCTACCATCAACTTTGCGTTCTCAAAACTGCCCAGCTTACCTATCCAACTCCTTGATTTGGTTTATACACCACTCTCGATGTTCCCGATCTCGCTTTGGCTTTTCTTTTTCGTCCAGCCGCCACCACATCTTTGACTCCTCCTGAGTCCAGTCGTCGACCGGCTTGGCCATCAGCCTGTATTGCATTTTCCTCTCCTCTTTGGTGAGGCCCCCCTCTTCACCCTTATCCACGCCCGCTTTCCGCTCTTTAGATGCACTACGTGACGGTGTAGCAGTGTTACCAGTTCCGATATCTTTGATGTTTCCACTAACGGCGGTCTTCAACCATCCGATACCACTCCCAAGAAGCGATCGAGGCTTTTTCGCAGATAGTTCATGCAACCTCGTTCGATCTTTGGCTGTGAATTCGAAGATGCTTTTCATCAGAAGTTCTGTGAGCTCCTTTTGCTCTTCCCTTGTGATCTCCTGAACTTTGTCTCCCCCACAGTTATAACCATCCTTGTCAGCGTTTCTTTGTGCATTTGCTAATTGCCCTTCTTTGTATCGGTCATAGAGTCGCTCAGTGGCTGACACGCTCGGCCCTACAAGCGATATCATAACAACAGCCCCAACCACAGGCCACACTAAGAGTGTTTAGTATAGCCTCGATTGTTTGTGCAGACGCTCTTACATGGCTTTCTTTTGGGTTTAGGCGGGAAAAATCGGTTGAGAAGTTCCGAGGGTGTTAATTTGCTGGTTGAATTTTAGTATCGAGTTGGAAAGAAGGGCAGGAAGAGAGTCAGGCTTACCAAGGGGATGACTGACTAAATTCACGGTGAGGCAATGTCAGTTGGAATGGTGTTCTGGGTGTTGCCAAAGAAGATGATAGAAGGGGACAGCTCCGAGGAATCTGTCTGCTAAGTGTCCTAAGAGTCGCCATCGTGCGGATTCGTGGGTATTGCGATGTTGAAACTGACTCGGTGTAGATGAAGAACAAGTGGAATTGATGAATGTAGAAAGGTTATCAATGGAGGACGTGGGAAAGAAATCTGCTATGGAAAGTTTCTGCCAGAACAAGCCACCGAAACTGTCATTCTTGATGTACACATAGGCTCGAAAAACACACGGGACAGCTTGTGACAACCATTCCTGTCCATATCTGCAGCTTTGGTCTTTCAATATCCATCATGGTCTGTCAAACTAAGCACATGGCGTCCCTTATCATGGTCACTCGTCGGTCGGCAAGGACCCTTACGAGACCCAGACTGATGATCACTCATACGAATCATCGATTGTTATCTCAAAGCATGCGACGGTCAGTCTGCGCGCTTCACACACTTCAGATCCCGATGCTGATCAGTACATAGCAAAAACATCCCAAACACCATGGCTGCCAACGCGGCTGAAGAAGGGTCGAAGGAGAGCACCTGTAAGTCTGATTGTGACTGTTCAGTCAAAAGTCTAACAATCCCATCTTCAACAGGGCAACGGAACAAGTACGGGATTGCGGCAATCCTAGTATTCACGATTGGTAACATTCTTCTTTCGCCAAAGCCAAGGCGCATCATCATACAGCAGGTCAAGGAAGACTCAAAGGGCGACAACGCGGACAGCTCTTCGGCAGAGCAAGAAAGCAATATGAAGCAGACTCGACAAGAGCCCAGCGTCCTGCGGCAGGCGCAGCCTACCCGGGAAGGGTTCACACGCGAGGAACAAAAAGAGTTCCATCGGATCTGCGCACAGGATGAAGTCGCAGAGGAAGAATCCAAACGAGTATATAGGATCTGCGAGAAGGCAGAGAGGATGTTTCATCAAAGGGAATTTGAGCGTCTAGACGCTGAGGACCGACAGAGCGTAGAATCATATTAGCTGCAACGAAAGTCTCCACTCCCCTGTGTCCCATATCTTGCTTAGGTATAAGATGCTGTGACAAGAATTGTGTGAACCTCTTGCTTCGACGCTGCTCGATTCTAACACTAGTCTTGCAATTGTGTTGAGGTTTATGTGGCAAGTGTCTGGGACTTCACTTCAGCCGATGCCCCACTTCATCTTCGGGCCCGCATGTTTGGTGACTGGCCAGAACGAAGCTAAGGCAGCAAGGCAGTTGATATAACACATATATCGAAACCTATTAAGGGAATTTTGCGCCTTCTCGTTGCGCAACGAGGTTTGGACAATGCGACGCGGCGTTTAGTGTATGACCACACAGGTCGCATTACGTGGCAAGTCCAAGGAACGTTCTCGGCCTGAAGTGTTGCAATGCAAGGCGCGAGCACGCAAGGCAGTACGAGAATGCACAGCGATCTCTCGTGAACCATAGTTTTCCTGGCCAGCACATCAACCAGAAAGCATAGAACCACCGCCCTATTAATGATCATGCCACATCTGGGCTGTGTAGTAAGGCCACCAGGTCTAGTTTCAGCTGACGCCTTGAGACAGCGAGTGTTGGATCCTTTGGGAGATGGTGTATGCAGGAGGGACGAGGAAGATCCCAAAAGATGCAGCTGGCAAGAATCCCGGGCGTTTCATTTCGGGTCGAGAACCAGTCCCCGCCAATCAAGTTGCAGGGAGTCCGGGGTAGCTCGTATTTGTTGCCCCTGCCAAGCTCTTACGGACACTATTTTTAAATCGGGATTAGCGTGATTCGCGTCCAATTTACGAAAATCTTTTCTCTGCCTCTGCCTCCTGTTTGACCTTTTCTCTACTATCTTCCACGTACACTCACTCACTTTCGTTTTCATTCCCACACTCGCTTTGACAGCCTTCACTCGTTCATCCATACAGCTTTTAATAACCATCATCATCACCCACAACTCTTAATACATCACCAACATCAACAACCAGTCAACACTCAACCATCAACATGCGTTACTCCATCATCTTTGCGACCGCTGCCTTCGCCGGTGCTGCTACAGCTCAATCTCAAGTAAGTCTTATCAGTTCATCATCGCCCTTTCACATCCAACGACGGCCACTCAGCTCGCTGCAAAAGCTCTCACAACTACGTCGCACAAAGCTCGAAGACTGACTCCCTCGTGTAGCAGGAGCAAGGAGCCAGCCTTTTCACCGCCCTGACAAACTCTCTCGGTGTCGTTACTGGTCAACGTAAGCCCATCCCATTCACTAATCAGAACCATCTCGTTTACTAACATTTCCCTTAGCCACTCCTGACCTCAATGTCGTGACATCCCAGCCTACACCCAACCTGGACGTTGTCACTACCCAGCCTTCAGCGGACCTGAACGTGGTCACATCTCAACCAGCTGTCGCAACCTCTCCTGCAGGCACACCAAGCGGCCTGACCACAGTCGTTGCCCCAGTTGGCACTGCTGTGGGCACTGGTATTGGTGCTGGTCCTACTGGAGGTGCTAGCGCCAGCGGCAACGGTACTTTCTCTGCCAGCTCTCTCCGACCTTCTGCCTCAGCCTCAGGCTCTGGCTCATCATCCACATCCGAGGAGGGCACCCCAACATCCACCGAGAGCAGCTCCGGCACCGACTCCAGCTCCTCTTCAAGCTCGTCCGCTGGCGCTGCTGGCGTTGTCAAGCCTGCCGCTGGTCTTGGTCTTGCTGGTATCCTCTTCGCCGCTTTCTTGTAATTACAAACATCATACATGGTTTGTCAGTAGCATTTGTATACAGATGCAGGCGTCATACGGGAAAGTACGTGGAAGAGATACCTCTACTTGGCTTGGAGTTACAGATCACACAGTCAATATTGAAAGGGGGAAAAGTTCAAGCGGCATGTTAGTGGACATGGATTGCATAGGTTCATGGTAATACATAATCTCTGCTAATTGTACACTTGAGATTGAGTGCTGTACGTGCCTGAGGCGATGGTGTTTGGTGATGCGATAGCGATTTTGCTGTACTAGAAAAGATTGGCCATCTTTCGGAATTCGACTGTTTCCATTTCCATCCAAGCTTGAAACTACCAGCAATTTTGTTAAATGCATCGTTGTGATGTGGTACCCAGAGTAACAGCACTTGCGATCTCCCGCTTTTCTCGCTAATCGTGCGCGTGCAATCCTTGTTTCAAATCGTAAGATGCGAGAGAACCAAGGAATGTCCTGCTGCCTTACAATAAAACGCAGCATTCTTTTCATCTATCGTAGTTCTTCCTCTTGCATGCACATCATCATTTGAGTCCGCTTCAAATTGATTGGAATCTTCTCAATCGGGCAGCTACAAGGCCGTGCATTGACTTCCCAGAGCTGCAAAGCTAAAAGCGGACCCTGGAGCGTCATTTCGAATCTCGATCCCCAAATGCAACGCTACCGACATTGTTGGCATATCCCTCCTTTCCAGCAATCACCAGCTAATGGCCTTCAGTGAAGAGGCATATACAGACCTAGACAATTTGACGAGTATACCGTAACGACGCCATCCAGCAGCCACCAATCTTTGCAATTGAAGGGGCGGAAAGTCAGACGTTACCACTCACCTACTCCTCCAGTCTGAGAGTTGCTTCTCGTCCTTGTTACAATCGTCGAAATCTTGCCAATTGCTGCATACAATGTTGAGGCTCCGAAAGCCACAGCTGTACAATAGTCACTTAAAGAGACCAAGATCACCAGTGACCGTCCGTATACACACACCCTGAGCTTAACCACACCAGTGTCAACAACCATGGCTTTTTCTTGACACGATCCAGCCCTATATACATTGAAGACTGGTGCAGATAGCCACAATTGCTCACCGGCTGCCACTCCATCACCACCGATGACGTTTCTCACTGAGGCTTGGTTCTGGAGAGGCACCCAGTCCGCTGTATTCTACTACCTGTCATGCGCACCATGTACGAGAGTCAATGATCAACGCAAGAAGCGCAGGCAAGCCAAAGGGGCCAGAAAGGAACGGAAAGAGAGGGAGAAGCAAGGCATCTTCCAGCATCCCCTACCCTCTGAGCTGAACCCTGGCTGGAACGAGGAGATCCGCGAAGGACCTGGCCCTCCACCAAACCGACTCACGAAAGAGGAGAAGAAAAGACGGCGGCTACTAAAACTAAAGCCTCGGGACCTAGAATCTGCAGGAGAGAGCACCGGTACTGGCGCACCCAGCGAGGGCATGAGCGATGGGCCAGTAGTGTCACAAGACATCAGCCGCACAAGCGAGGAGGGCTGGAACCGTAGACGTTATCAGCGAGAAGACGAGATGCTTTGGGGTAGGATCGACGAAGACATCACATCATCCAATGGCTTTTCTCGTGTCTCTAGTTCTGCTAGAGGTAGCGGCACATATTACTGCGCCCGCAATCCCGAGGTCAATGAATTGCACCCTCCAGTCGTGAGCAGTCATCCTGCGTCCAAATCTGAGACTCGATGGATGCTGCAACCGCCGCCAAAGGCGAAGGTCATGGAAGGGAAAGAGCGAGAAAATAGGAGCAGAAGTGGCAGTGGCACAAGTGGAGGTAGCAGTCTTGGTAGTAGGGGTAGTTCTAGAAGAGGTGGAGAAAATTTGGGGCGCAGAATAGGCGAAAGAATCATGGAAGAGAAGATGGCAAAGGATGGTCTTCTACATCCAACCATGAGCTCTAGTACCATGAGCAGGATTGGATCGAATCGCAGCACCATCTCCTTTGCTTCAGGCACCGCATTCAAATCGACATCTGGACAACGGCACGATAGAGACGCATCGCTGGAAAAAGCGTCCAAAGACTCGCTCCAGATGTCTGAAGAAGTCGCGTCTGGAAATGCTTCATATTTCCCAACATTCCTCCCCGATCCATTCGTGGCTACCCACGCGGCAGCCCGTCCACCACTTTCGACAATACCGTCTACCTCATACTTCTCGTCGTCGCGAACATCCAAGGATGGCTCCAGCCCTCCACCAAGATCTCGACCTCCACTTCTATCAAGCACCAGCGACTCTTCCCTGCGAATACTTCAAAACTTCAATTCTCTTTCTGTTCTTGCGAACGGTCAAGCTCAGCGCAACACAGCGTTGCCGCTTGACGTCGCCAAGTCTACCGTGCTACCACCGACACCAAGAGAAGAAAAGGATGGAGTGGAAATGCTGCAGGTGGAGAACTGGCGACCGCAGTTAGATGACTCGGATACGTGGAGCCTTCCTATTCCAGGCCCGGAAGTTCCGATCAAGCATCGGTGGAGCATGGAGATTTGACGCAAGGACGACGAGATTTTCGTTTACTTTGACATGATTTATTTCAGCGTTTTAGCGATGGTGTCGGGGGTTTGAACAGATCAAAGGACATGGAAAAGCGTTCAAGCGACGCGTTATGATATCGCATACTTCTGTTAGAGGAGCAATATTAAGCAGATGCGTAGATAGACTGCAACAACAACAAGTCAAATCAATTCAACATTTACTGCAAAACCAATAATCATATTCCTTATACCTTATTCCTCTCGAAAACTCCACGCTATCAAAATCAAATCCCTAGTGGCAGATCTCATCCACCTAGCCCAATAGAGTAACATCCCGTTATCAATCGCCCATCCTGCATCCTTATCTCTTCACCACCACCACGCCCACCACGCCCACCCTCTAGCACCTCTAGCAGCCTCTAGCCCACAATGCAGTCCTCCAACCCATATCTGACGCCAATGGAGCGCCTAGACCTCTCCAACATCTCCGCTTCTTCTCCTAACCTTCTCCGGCCTCGTCCCATACGACCTGCGGACGACTCCAGCTCTGATACAGCATTTCCTGGCCCATTGACCCCCCGGTAGACGTGGAGAACGGCGTTTGAGCGGTCCATGTCTCGAGAAAGCGGTCGCGACTATGGATCCAGAGCAGTATGCTGCCCTCAACCCGAGCGAGCGCTCACGGCTCCTCCATAATCATAACGCTCCCCACTACAATGGGGCACCTCACCATAACGCCTCCTCCAACCACAACACCCACACCTCCTCCCATCCCGCCCACCCTCCCAACCGCAAACTCTCCACCGTCCAAGCCCTCCGCCAACAAGATGGAGGCGGGGAAAGAGGCGACGAGACAAGTTCTCTGATCGCAAGTTATGTTAGTAAAGATGAGATGGCGCTTGGTTCTGCGACCGTGGGGGAACGGTTGCCGTATAATGATTATGGGACTATTGATTGGTTGCATGATTTGGTGGGTTGTTATTTTTCTTTGTTTTTGGGGAAGGGGGAGGGGTGGAGGAGGTGGGCGAGGGGGAGGGGGGCAAGCAATGGGAGGGGATAGGGAAAGAGCAATGGAAGCATAGGGCATTACGTTATGCTCTGAAGGCGATCGAAAGAAAGAAAGGGGAAGAGTGAAGTGGGGTGAGAAACATTAGGGGGCTTTGTGACAGGGGGAAAAGAGAACCATGAAAAGTCGAGAGGAGTGCAATTGGCAGGGAAACTTGGGAGGTAAAAAAAGATGATCCGAATAGAACGTGAAGAAAGGGCCGCGAACAGTAAACATGTATACGGCAATGAAAAGAGTCAAGAGTGGAAGGAACACAGAGGCAGCGATGGCTTGCTGCACGCCTTATATGTACAGAAATAGATGATAGCTAACTCAATGCTCTTCCTAGGTCAAATCATCCTACCGACACCGTGCCATCCACAACCGACCTGGCTTACGCTATAAGATCTATTCCCTCTTCGAACATTCATCAGGCTGGATCGCCGCCGCACTGATAGGTTGTCTGACTGCCTGTGTAGCATTTCTCGTTGACGTGGCTGAGGCCACTGTCAGCGACTGGAAAGTCGGTTATTGCTCCACTAACATATTTGCGAACCGCGAGACTTGTTGTACAGAAAAATCGCCATTGATGAAGCAAAATGTTGGAGGAGGCTCAAGGAACGCCTTTGCTGCGACAGGGATTGTGAACCTGGGCGAGGAGTGCAACGACTGGATATTCTGGACCAATTCCTTCTACAGACGCTTCGGCATCTACGTTGGCTGGGCGCTCCTCTTTGGCGTCATTAGCTCGGGGGTGACCATGCTGACAAAATCAACGATGCCCGCCACAGCGCCTGGTCATGGCGACAAAGGCGAGAAGGACACCCATGAACAAGCAGGCGGGAAAAGCATCTATCTCGCCGCTGGTAGTGGTATCCCGGAGATCAAAACCATCCTCTCCGGCTTCGTAATTCCACATATTCTTGATTTCAAAGTCCTGGTGATCAAAGCTGTCGGTGCCGTCTTCGCTGTAGCGACAGGCATGTGTCTCGGCAAAGAAGGCCCTTTTGTCCACATATCGACCTGCGTCGCCAACTTGGTTGGGAAGCAGTTCCCAAAGTACCGAGAGAATAGCCGCAAAATGCGTGAGCTGCTGAGTGCTGGCTGTGCCTCTGGCTTGTCTGTCGCTTTCGGTGCCCCTATCGGTGGCGTGCTGTTCAGCTACGAGGAAATCAGCACGTACTTCCCACGGCCGGTCTTGTGGCGTGCTTTTCTGTGCTCGCTATGTGCAGCTATGGTGTTGAAGATGCTGAACCCGACAGGGACAGGCAAATTGGTTCTTTTCGAGACAAACTATGGGACTTCATACTCCCCTGGTCACTATCTGATCTTCGTACTGCTAGGCATAGCAGGCGGGCTCTGGGGCGGTGTTTTTTGCAAAGCGAATTTCCTTTGGTCGCGCACGTTCCGTAAGATCCCAATGATCAAAAATCACCCCGTCTTCGAAGTCTTCCTCGTTGTTCTCGCCACAGGACTGTTACAGTTCCCAAACCCCATGACCCGCGAGCCGGGTGACAAAATCATCAAGAACCTGCTGCAGGATTGTCTACCTCGCACCTCAGACCACTTACAAGCGACGGACTCAACATCCTGGCTCTGCCGCCAGGAAGCTATGAACTCCAACCCCAAATACATCGGCTGGCTCGTCTACGGCACCCTCTCCAAACTCCTCCTCACAACCATAACGTTCGGCTGCAAGGTCCCCTCTGGCATCATCATTCCCGCTCTAGACGCAGGCGCATTCTTCGGCCGTCTAGTCGGCCAATTCTCCATCCCAGGCGACATATCCCCAGGAATCTTCGCCATGGTCGGCGCCGCCGCTTTCCTGGCCGGTGTATCCCGCATGACCATCTCCCTCTGCGTGATCATGTTCGAGCTAACTGGTGAGCTCGAATATATCGTCCCGCACATGATTGCCATCCTCGTCGCGAAATGGGTAGCCGATGCGCTGGAGCCGGAAGGTGTTTACGACTTAGCTCAAACGGTCCTCGGACACCCGTTCTTGGATCTCGATAGTGCGATGGGGATCGTGAGACGGCAGAATGTCATGGTGGAAGAGCTGGTCCCGCCAGAGCACACCATGAGGGATATCATCGTGCATGTGCCAAAGAATAATAAAGTGCAGCGAGGCGTTCTTGAGGAGAAATTGAGGAAGTTGGAGGAGAGGGGGCTGATGGATGCGGGACTTGTGCTCGTGCAGGACGGGTATCTGCAGGGCTATCTTGCTGAAGGGGAGCTGTCGTTCGGGTTGAGGACACTTGGTGAGGTGTGGGAAGATACATCGGATGTCCGGCTCTTGGGTGAGAATGAAGGAGATGAGCCAGAGTTCGATCTGTGTCAATTTGTGGATAGGACGCCGCTTACGGTGTGTGCGAAGGCGCCGATGGAGTATTGTGTGGAGATGTTTGGGAAGTTGGGGTTGAGGCATCTGTGTGTTACTGAGGAGGGGACTGGGAGGCTTGTTGGTGTAAGTGACCTTTTCTTCGTGCTATGGAAGGTGGGGTAGATGAGTGCTAACGAAGATATAGGTCATTATCAAAAAACGACTTGTCACTTGGTTGGATAGTCTGAAACATCACTGATAGCTGCATCGATTATGTATATCATCTGCACAAGGTGCTAAATCAAATCGGTTCTCCGATGTCCATGTTCCTTTCACTCCCCACAAAATCAATCCATGCAGCTCCATCTCTTCATTCCACATTTCCCCATCGTTCCTTTTCCCTCCTTCTGAATCTCAGCCCATTCCACAATTCCCTACCTTAAGTCCCGAGTCCATCCAGACTCACTCACTCGCTCACCCACTCCCTTGCTCGCCCGCTCACCTCATTCCAGCATCAAAATAAAAGTACCGATCACGCAGAAGAATTATTTAGAACCAGTTATGCAGGCGTCGTAGTTAGACCTACTTACCCGCAAAACTCCGTTTGGAAGATGCCGCCCAGAGACAAGCCCGGAAGCACCCTGGAGCCTTAGGCAGGGACCACCTAGAGCTTCAAGGGGTTCTGGAAAGTTGACGGCGGGAAGCCGCCTATAAGTACTCCTAAAAGAGTGTAGTGCATCGGATTGTTTGAAGGACCCGCACCTCATTTCCCCTTGTATACGATCTTCCCCTGCGAATTTGGCGGTCCGTCACGGACTCCTCTCAATATTGCTCACCACCAAGCATTTGAATCTCTGATTTCGCGAAAGCCTGTTGGAACATAATGGTGGTGAATGCAATACCAAGAATTCACGTTTGTAGGTGATGGCAAGCACCGATGAACAATGGAACCAAATTCTGACATCTGCTTCCCTCGCAGGAATTGTACCCAGAACGGCTTTCTACTCGCTGTAGAAAACCCATAAAGCTCAACCAAAATGCGGCAACCTCCAAAAGTGACGTGCTACCATCTGCCACATAAATGTCGATAGTCTGGCAAGGGCAGAAGCGGCTAGATGCTGTTTACAAGTTGCTCCAAAACGTCCACGACTTGTGTTCGGAACGCCTGTTGTAGCCTCAGCTCCTCGCGTGTATCGTCCTGGACGCCGAAGTCGCCGCTCAAACAAGTCAGAACGACTTGCGTGTATTTCTGACCCATGTAGGACTCGAGTCGACGACCAGCTTGCTTCTGAAAGTACGCTTGTGTCTCACTTACCTTATAGATCCGTTTGGTAGGATTCGCAGGGTCGCTGATGCCAATGCGTCCGCTCCTTGCAATATCCTGAGCGGCATTCCAGAGTCCGATCTCAAGCAACAGAACTCCTAGCGACGGTTTTAGCATCATACGCATCATTCAAGCTCATGAGCACGGCTGCCATACCCAGAGCATATATATCATGTAGCTTATGAAACGATTTTTCTGGTCTTCCTTGGCGATCGGGGTGTCGGTAGATGTCACGCTCCCAACAAACATCGGTCAAGGCGCACGAGAAGCCTGCTTCTGGTCTGCTGTGTTCGAAACCCAAAACCCACGGTTGACTGAAGTTCAGATCCGTTGCTAGATCCTCCTCCTTTGTAGTACTGGGCTTGAAACTCCAAAACAATATGTTCTCACTCCGGATACTTTCGTGGACCTAAGGAAAGTCATCAGTACCGATTGAGACACTGGATACATAGGCCTCACCCATTTTACCATTTGCAAGTTTGCAAGGCACCTGGAGAGACCTAGTGCCAAATTCGCTTTATTGTTGAGCGACAATTTGAGATCCTTCGATAATAGAAACTGGAGACTTATAGCGTTTTGGCCACGGTCGTCGGGGATCTTGAAGGCTAAGATGACTTCTCTTTCTGAGTAAGTCCACCAAAGACAATGAGGTATTCGAAACACCAGCTCTTTCGGCTGTTCAAGCAGCTTTGTCAGACTCTCTATCCGACCTGCTGTACGATCATCCAAAGAATTAGGATCGGAAGGGTCAGGCTCATAATTGCGGTATTCTAGGAGAATGTTGACGGTTTCTGCCTTTGTCTGGGCAAACTGTTCCCATTTTGCTACCTCGAAGCGCTCTTCAATCTTTACTACGTCTCTAGTTTTGTCGATAGAATCGGCTTTGCTCAATTTCAAGCTTGAAGATTGCTGCCGCGCATTCTCCGCCATCAACTTAAGAGATGCATCTTGGTGAAAGCCAAGCTGAACCGCAACTGGATCGTTCTGCAGTCGATCCAGGTGCCTTGGATCGACCCCAATGGACGAAGCGAAGCTGCATAATTTGATCTTCCCGTGAATCCTGCCATTGAGCTTTGCAAAATGGCCAAGGACTTCCTGAACCCGCTTTTTGCCTTTCACTGACCAACGGAAATGCTGCAAATGAGTCTTCGAGGCAGTGAGAAATGAATTCCTTGCGGAAGACGAAGCCAAGGAGGTCGACGAGCCAGACGCGGATGATGTCCCAGATGCACTAGTGACAATATTCGTCGACAATGATCCGTACCGCTCAAGCAACTTCACACTCTCGGCGATGACGGTCTCTATTTCTACAAGATCAAGCTTTATTTCCTCTTGGACATCCTCGGGAAATTGTCCGAAGATGCTTGATCCGCCATATATTGGGCTGGAATTGAACAGCAAACGCTTCAAAAGAGCATTACGGTTGTTCTCGCCGACTATGTCCCGGTGCAGTCTTTTTGAATCCTAGACATGAATCAGTATGGGCGAAAAGGTGACCAGGTAACATGCTAGCCTCGTCGGAGTCTTTGAAGTCACTGATCAATTGGGATGTCCTTTCTCCGAGCTTGATTATTTGATCAAAGATTGCGATAGAGAGCCCAACAATGCTGACAGGGTCGGCCATGATTGATCATCGGAGAACGGTCAAGGAGAAACTTCGAGGCGAAATCTCCAAAAAGTGAAGCAATGGAGCACGAGCGGTGCTTGCCGCCGGTACTAAAATCAGGGTCCATCCTTCATGCCCAGTATGGGGGCTGGACTGGCAGTAGCGTCTTCTTAGACTCTTCCACAACCGGGTAGAATCTTGGCACAATCTCACTCCACTCCACCCAGTAGCGTCTTGCAAGCCATACATTCTTCTCTTACCGAGACAATGGAAGAAAGAGATGTTGTCAGAAGCGATGAGGAGCTGGAGGTAAGCTCCTCGCCATAGCTAACAGGTCATGACACTGGGACATCCCTTTCTATTGACTGATAAGGCTGAAGACTGACATGCTTGCCATAGCAGCCAACTCAAAGTGACAGACGCCCTGCCACTTTAGTTTCAAGTCTAGGAGGTTTCTCAGAATCGGTCTATAAGGGGATTCGATCCTTACACGATTTACTTACTGCCATTCAGCCCTTGAATCTGGATGTCTTTGAAGGCTCAGGCTTTCAGGAAACAGCGCAAGTGGGTGAAGGCGCGTCGTACCGAGTCCGAAAATGCATACATCGACCATCAAAACGAGTCGTTGCTATGAAACGAGTCAAACTGCCTGCTAAATCTGCAGGCCTAGACGCATTTCATGGCCGTGTCGCCTGCGTCTTGCGCGATATCGAAGTGATGAGTCATCCCCCATTGGCTGAGTGCAAGCACATTATGGGCCTTCAGGGTTACGGATGGAGGCTGGGTCCTGAGTCGATACCTTTCCTTATCACCGAATACGCCCAGTACGGCACGCTCAGACAGTTCCTTCTCGCTCATCAATCTTCGTTGTTTGGTTCCGAGAGACTCCAGCTATGCCGAGATATCAGTACTGGCTTGGAAGAACTGCACTTGGCAGGTGTCGCTCATGGCGATTTGAAGTTAGACAACATTCTAGTTTTTGCGCGTTTGGTCGATACCCACGGAAGTAATGACGAGATACAGCAACTACCGATTACAATCAAACTTGCAGACTTCGGTTACTCTCTCTTGCTTCATCACGAGGACCAAAATGGCGACGAACAAAAGTACAATGGCACAGAACTGTACGTAATCTACTATCGTGCCTGGAGCGTCTGACAGCAGTCTAGCTACAATGCGCCTGAACTGAACCAACGGTCCCGAATCGTGTGGTCTACTATCAACTTTCGTAAATGCGACATCTGGGCTCTTGGTCTCACTTGCTGGGAGATCATGCTCGACGGCCATCCATATTATGAGGATCCGAGAGTCCGGAATTTTCTTGAGAATCACAGCCACTCTTCGTCTTACAATTCAGAGAACGAGTCGCCGAATCCGAACAAGGACGAGTATCCAAGATCCGACGGTATTAAATGGAATCTGAAGGCAGTACAAACATCTCTTGCGACCCTTGTTGATGATTTTGCTGCCACTCGGCTTCGGTGCATCATTCCAGGCATGCTCTCCCGAAAATTACTTCGCGTGCTTCTCACTGGAGCGCTCAAGGCCGATCCAGGGGAGCGGGCTGGGGAAGTAGGGTGTTTGCCATTGAAATTTGGAGCTTGGTCTGAACAGGCGATCGTTGTACTGATATAATGTGCTGATGATAGAATAGTACCGATCTGCTAGTGCCAAGGAGACAACTTGCGGAGACTGCTGCTAAATTGTCAGAGTGGACCTTTCAAAACTTTTGCCCGACTCATCTCATGAACATTCCACATGCTGCAAAAGAGCAAATGGTTCACGATTTCAAGCATGTCGCACGCTCTCCCGGGAAGAGCGATGACGCATGCAAGGCCTCATTTCAAGTTGCCTTGGCTTCATGCGTGGGATTTGGCGTCGATAGGAATTTGGAAGACTTTGGCACATGGATTGAGCAAAGTGCAAAGCAAGGCTTGAAGATTGGTTCTGTTGTCCTGTTCTGGCACGAACGTCACTCAAGAAAAGGCCAGTCTGAGTCTGAAGTCATTTCCTCCTACCAACAACTATTCAGAGATGGGGTGCGATCAGCGACTAGGCATATCGATATTATTGGTACTGACGAACAAAGGGCAAAGTTCAACATCATTTGGAACACAGACGACGTGAGCGAAATGATCACCATATCCTACTCTAAGGCTATGTTAAATCAATTATCGAAAGCTGCTGTCGTTCAATGTTTGCAAAATATGTTCATGCTCAACTCGAACGATGTCAAGAAACTTGTACAAATACTCAAGATCTACTTTCTCGATGGCACAATTCCACAATGGGAAAATTTTAGCTCTGCGAAAGAAAATTACGGTGTCTTGGATCCTCAACTACCACTGGAAACATTTGGCATCCCTCTTCTTGACGCTATAGCTGCCGCTTCCCTACCCGCTGTCGAAGGTCTTCTGGAACTCGGCGTCAGCCCATTTGCAAATTATGGCGCCGATGAACCAAGTATTCTGACAGCTCTTGAGCTGGCGACAAGTCTACATCTCTATCAGATAGTTAAGATCTTTGCTGGGAAATACGCCCAGATACTTTCCGCGAATCCTTCATCACTCAGCAAGCGAATCCAAAAGCAAGACAGAATATTAGATCAAAAATACGTGACAATGCGAATCATTCAAGCTTTATCAGCTTCATCAATACTTCATAGATATCTGATTCACGGAGTTCATGCCGCCTCTGTGCAAGAGAAGATGGTTCATTACTTTCTGTATGAACCCGGCCCATTCCAATTAAAGCCTCAATCTACTGAGCAATCGTCTCTGAAAGTTCTGGAAAGTGCTATCTTCAATGGCGATTTTGACTTGGCACAGACGTGGCTGAAGCTAGGAGATTCCAGCAATCCCATTCATCCCTCGATCTGGAACGCAGCCGACAAGGCCAATCTGATATTAGCAATTGTCGACGTGGCTTGTCGAGAGATTGTATCTTGGAACACTGGGATCATATTGCTTGAAGATGTCATAAGAATAGGTTGTTCTCTAGATGCCGAAGTCCCTGGCCTATCACTGCTTCAACCTATACACTTGATAATTGACAAGCATCAGGACTCACTCTTCAATTGGATGGTCCAGCAACCTTTCAATCCAAATAGCAAGGATCCTGAAGGGAGGACGTGCCTCCACCATTTGCTCACTTCTGGATTTTCAAGCATGGATCGCCTGAGAACGCTTTTGGATTTAGGCGCTTTGCCTTACGTGCCAGACAAGCTCGGTGTCACTCCGATGCACGTCGCCACTGAGAATGACCGTAAAGATGAGCTAGAGGAGATGCTACGGCGGCATCCAAACATACCATCAGATGATTTAGGAGATACGATTTTCCATTATATCGCGAGGGCTGGCAACGTGGCTTTAATGGAATGCTTAGGTCCATTTCTGGCATCCAGCGTCAACTTGGCAAACAATTGCGGAAGGAGTCCACTGCTTGTTGCAGCTGCGTTGGGTACACCACATACCATAAAATCGTTTCTCGATCTTGGCGCAGATGCAACTGTGTGCGATAACTCGGGTAAGTCGTGGCTTCACGCGGCAGGCGCAGCAGGCAATGCGGAAACTCTAGCTACTGTTATTGGACTACTTGGTCCTCAGCTAGCTACTAGTCTTGCTAGCTGTGATCATAATGGCGATTCTGCCCTGGCTTCAACATGCCGGCATTTCAACGAACGGTCTAAGCGCGAGCGATTGACCTGTTGTGAACGTCTTCTGGCTGCAGGATCCAGTCCTGAGATACCGTTACATATCGCGGTTGAGAAAGGTGATCCTCAGCTGGTAGCCTTGATACTCAAATATAATCCACAGCCTCAACATGAATGTGCGAGTTACGATCTGACCTGGTTAAACACTACATGCCTCTCAAAAGCAGCTTTCTTCCACAATCAGCCCATTGTAGAGCTGCTGCTAAAAGTCCCTGGTGCTACACAAGTGGACAGTAATCGCAGAAGCTCTCTTGAATACGCACTTTTAGGAGATGTGAAATCTTTGCAGCAGGGGCCCGTTCTTGAAACGCCAGAATATGTGCAGCTGTTGACTATTCTCGACAGAGCCCCTCGCTCGGCGGATTTAGACTTGAAAGATGTGACGCACGTTGTGGGCTATCGAGCGTTCCACATTGCAATCTTGACCAACCAGCTATTGTCTGCATCCCTTCTTCGGTTCTTTCAAACACCTGACAAGAACTCCTTTCGAAGCAATATCAATACAAAGGGCATACACGGTCATACCGCGCTTCAAATTGCCGTAGCTACTGGCAAAGCTAAACAAGATTTAGTTCATCACATGCTTCAGTATTTTATGGGGTCTGCAGCAGATGATGTTGTAGACAAAGTGCAAACGGAGATACACATGGATACGGTGTCCAAAAAGTTGGTGTGCCGGTTGGTGAGTGCCGGCGCTGACGCATTCCAGTCGACAAAGGACTGTGGTAGCCCTATTGATCTGATCAATGCTAACCATTCCATGCATGGCCGAAGCTATTTCAGCGCTTTGATGCTTCTTCACTCGAACAAGACAAGTATTGCAGCCCGGCTTACTCCCTCTCAATCACTCGAATTATCCGAAATCTTGACAAATGCAGCCTGCAAATCGGTATGGGGAGATTCAAGACCCGCAAGTTCCGCATTTGCCCTCTGGATTAAGCGCAATGACACCTTGATCGACCTATGGTCCAAATTCACAAGCGGGTTGACATGCAAAACTTTTGTAGACCTCTTATACGCGGCCGGAGAGCCATTGGCCTACTCTGGTCCACGGTCACTACGATCTGCGTTGAGCAAAGTTCTCGCGTCGAAAAGCCCGAATGTGCCGCTTGCTATATGCCTGCTAATATTGCACAGTGAAGCGCTTGTCAATTGTCGCACTAATCGGGTGGCGAATCATTTGCAAGTCAATTTGGAGCATATTCATCAGATAACGGAGCGCGAACATCTCGAGATCTTGGGGTCGGCCTTGCATCGAGCTTGGGAGCAGAATCACTGGGACTTAATTGAAGTGTTCATACGCTTAGGGTTGTTCGTGAGAGATTTCCACCTACCACAGGGAAAGCTTGCAAGCATGTTCCATCATGCACTCAAGAACAATCGACGCTCTCTGGCTAATATACTTGCTGGAGAGACTATCCAGTGGCAACGTGCTCTATATGCGGAGAAGAGCATTCCCAAAGAGATTTTGGGTTCGCTGACTCAGTCATCAGATGTTCGCAGCGCGACATGGATCGTGGAAGCAAATTTGTCCTGGAAAATGTGCAAGACATTCGATCACCGCTTTCAAGAACTTTTTCCGGATGTCAGTGTCGCTTCGATCCGTCTGTATAAGACTATCGATGAAGACATCGAGGATCGCTTTCGATTGCATATAGAATTAATACCGCCTGAAGGCAAGCTAAGCCAGTCAATTGAGCGGCAGCGATTTCTGCGTGCTTTGTTAGAGGAGCTATTCAGTATCCTTGTGCAGTCGCAAAAACTTAGCTCTAAGAAAGCAATTTCCCGTTTGATAAATACAACGTTACGTCTTGGGGCTGGAGAGGAAAAGAAACCACTCTCACAGGATCAAAAATCCTTGGTCTTAGAACCCTATACGGAAGGGGCTCGCAAGGGCCTTGGGATTTGGATTGCGCATTCTTCATCGAACGAACAGCCTAAGGCAAGCCAAGTTATTCCCTTTGCAAAGTATACTCCAGGCATGGTGAGTTAGCCTAGCTGTCAGGTGACATGGCAATATCCAAAAGCATCTTGCTGACTACCTTCAGCTTTTCTATGTCCATTACCCTAATGCCGAACTCGTAACTGTAGGGTGGCCGGAAGGACTACCGCCGATGTGGACTGCAGTCCATATCCACAGCGCAAGCAAAGAACTCGTACGGATTCCAGCAGAGCATTTTGAGCAAGAGAATAGCTGCTTGAGATGGACCGACCGCCCACTCTAGCCCAAACCGGGTGAAGGCGACTTCAAGCCCTCGGTCATTAACACAAGGGTCTCAATGAGTTGCAAGCCTACATTACGGTGGGAGAGCGTTTGTTTCAGAGGCCTACGACCGCAGCCTCCGAGACGCAACGTCTCCGCTCAGTCGCAATATCATCTTATGAGTACTTAAGTCAACTTTTCGTTCGGACTGTAATGTCACGGCCCCGTGATGCCTGTACTAAGTCCACTTTTCACATGAATATTGGTCTATTGCAGTTTCATCGCCGAGAGATGAGCGACAGAAAGGATCATTATTAGAATTTTTCTCACGTTCATCAAAAACCTCGCGCCAGTAACCAACCAGGCATGCCATGCGCCATGATCTCGCGGAACACTGATGACGAGGAAAGATGAGTTCGACGAATGTATTGGCACGTACCAGGTCGTGGAGAATGCACTACATCTATTTAATAGAGCATGCAGGGTTTCAGACCCTTTGCTCGCAACTCTTCGACATTCATGGAGCCATCCATGCTTGAAGAGCATGCTGTCTCACCCCTTGATGAATCGTCCGATTGAACAATTGGGCCATCATTTTCATACAGAAAATGTTTTGATCGCATTCAGCGTTCTACATGTTCATTTCACAAATCAGGGCCTAAAGCTATCAACGGGTCAATAGTACATTAGTTCTACACACGAAACGCATTTTGGTTTTGTCCAATGGTTCTGCAAAATGATCAGTGCCTCACTAGAATTTCCCAAAACGTGGAATGTGACATTAAGGGCGCCCTTTCGGGCAACATGCTCTTTTTTTCTTCTGGCGACAGTGGACTGAGGGTCAATATAAGTCGAGAACGTGTTTTGAGCCGAAGTGCATTAGCAGGGGTTGTTTTAGAGTAGCACTATTGTGTTCAAGTATACATGATTGAATTATGGATAGATGCTCAAATCACGAATAAAACACCTATTTATCAAAATGATAAGATCCATGCATGCCGTATTCCTACTCATGAAAGGAGTACCCCATTCATGAACAAGACCCAATCCATGAAAAAGATGCGACGCAGGCACTATCGTCAACCCTCTCCAGATGGCAGATTTAATTTATTAAGCCGTATACTTCCATCAAACTGTGTCCATGTTGTTGACAATTTTCACACACGTCTCCATTCCCTTTGCCCCAGCCCCTCACTCCTCCTCTTATCTTCCCTAATTAACCTGGCCTGCACCGGTGTTCAGGAGATAAGGGTCCGCCTCGGCTGAGTCTCTGCCTGTTGTTGCGAGATCGGCGATTTTCTTGAAGCGGCATTTTGGGTGGGCTGTTGGTGGGGATAGGATGGGGGAAGTGAGGGTTGGGAGGAGGGAGTGTATGGTAGTTGGCTTACTCTAAGGTAGGGAGTCGAATTGTGGGGCTGGTAATAGTAGTTAATGCGACTAGTTTACATGATCGGTGGACTTGGGTAAAATCCTGTATACTAATTCTGGGAGTGTAAATCTTCTGTTGATATGTTGTGAGCACAGGGCGAGACATAGATATCTTATACATCGCAGAACGAGTACTGACACGTGCTGAAGGCAATAAATAGGTGGCTGAGAACCTCAGAAGTGGAGCCAGAGTTGACGATTCATTGTGTTTCTCTAGGATAGACCTTGTATAAGAAGATAGCAAGAAAACGTTTAGCAAGTTTTACCCACGACCAGGTCAGAGGACCGATAATAGGGAAAGAATGCTGTTTAGCTATGTGACGAAAATAGAAGCAATTAGGCGAAGCTCGTTTAGTACCGGATATTATGTGCACGGTCAAAGCCATGATGTGAAGAATAAAAGGCCGAGCCTGTGGTGCGAGGAAAAAGCTGGGAACAGCACCGCTACTCCCTCCCCCATTACTACGGCGCAATAGACAACGCCAAGCTGTTTCAAGTGAGAATCGTCAAGCCAAGATCAGGCTTGTTGGTTATGAGGTGTAAGTGGATGAATTCGATAATTTCTCCAGGTGTGAAAGAGAATTACCAATTCGGACAGAAAGGAGTCTGAGGTGTGCGCCAAGTCCGCTAAGCCAGAATTTGGTTAGTCTAGTCAGCCTAGTTATAACAAGGCTTGCAAGGCTGAGTCCATGGTCGCCCACCACGTTCGGACCAAAGAACAGAACGATCATTGACCCCATATCCTTTAGCTTATTGAGCGCGATTGTGTTCAAACATTTTATTCACGTATTATCAACAGCACGGTGTATGGACATACAAAAGTAAGAATTAAGACATTCCTTCCAGTATCATCCAGTGGCAGTCGTTTATCAGCGATGAGTCTCTCGTGTGAAGACCTCATTTCCCTTACTCCAGTCTTGATACAATGTACTTAGCTCCCGCTCTTAGCAATCCCTAACTCCCTCCCACTAGTGACTCACAATTCCCACTCCAAACACCAGTCAGCCCTGACATCTGGTGCCGGCTGGGTGACCTGCACTTTTCCCCCTTTCATTAATTGCGCCCCTTCGCAACTATACAATAAACACCCGCGATTTCCTTTCCGCTCTCTCCCCTCATCCCCACTTTCTACGAACCCTGTGCGCCTCTTCCTAACGCTGCCTTCTTCTCCTGGATCTGTCCCTTCTCCTGATCTACGTTCATCCACCTCCATATCGACCGTCCCGTACAAGCCGTTGACCGCTGTGACAATTTCCTCTGCCACACCCGCCTTGTCTGTCGGAATCCATACCACAGGCCTAGGTTCTCTTGTAACAGGGTCCTGGAACGCGGCTTTAAGCTCCGCGTCGCGTTCCTCTAAGCTCAGATCCGTCAGCTCATCAGGATAGGAAGCGATGGCGGTGCCAAGCTTGTCAGCCACTTCACGGCGGTGGGAGGGTTTGGCGGATGAGGGCTTCGAGGAAGAGGAGGAGGGTAGGGGAAGCTGATTGTATGCTGAGGGGGAGTCAGAGGAGATTTGAGCGCGGCGTCTCACGGTAGAGAGGGCGCGGCGTGCCGAGGCGGCTGTTAAGGTGGAGGCATTTGTGGCTGCACGACCGCGACCAATTGGAGGAGGGTTGACGTTGAGTGATGGCGAGCTGTTGGAGATGCCGGCAGGGTTCTTCTTCAGTGCTGAAAGTTCGATGTCGGTCCCGTTCCCTACATCATCTTGGGTTGAAGCGTCGTCCTCGAGGTTGCGGATGAGGAAGCGCTCCCTCTCGGCATCCGCGGCTGAGTCTTCTAATGTGACAGGTATGAACTCGTAAAGCGGTCGTAAGTGCTGTTCCATCACGAAGTGAAAGATAGCTGTGAGAATCAAAACAACAATCATGATGATTGCTTGGACCGTACAGGCGAGATTGTCCTCGGTGTCTCGGACAAGGAAAAAGAGGCCGATGAGGGCTATTTCGAGAACATAGATGCCGGCGAAGAGTTGTGATAGAGCGTTGTTGAAAAGGAGACCGTGAGTGTCGATTTTGTTGCGCTGGACATAGTAGTAGTTGTGCCGGTAGGCAATCCAGAAAAGGGAGAATGTGCCGGAAACGAAGACAAGCATCAAGGGTGATATAATGCAATATATGAAACCTATCACACCCATCAGTCAGTCTATAGATATGCTACGGTCTGAAAAGCTTGAACTACGACCCAGTGGAAGTGGAGGAGGATGAAAGCGCCTACCAATGACAGCGAAGTTGGTCGTAAGTGAGTACTGATTCGCCCACATCTGTCGCTGTGTTAGCATTCGATCATTGATAGCGCCTGGAAAAAGGAAGCGTGTACTTGATGTGGAATGGTAGTCTGAAGCCATGCTTCCTGTCTCGGAGTCTGCGTAAACCAGGGCCAGATAGTTGTAATGTACAGAATACGCAAGTACTGGAATAGTACACTGCCGCTAAAACTCAGCGACTGAACGATAAGATAGTTGAAGAAGTAATTTGCTGATCGAGGGAGATCGGTGGCGAGAATCGTTGCGATGCCGGTAGGGTTATTGATAATTCTGGGAATGGTATTGGCTACGCCTGAGGAAATAGCTGTGACGAGCACGAGCTCGATGAAGAGAAACGTGAAATAGAAGTCTTGTGTGACAAGCTCTCGCTTACTGCGTGTGGGCGTGCCAACGAGGACTGCTAACTTTCTCATTAAGGCTGGGACGACGAGTTGCACCAACAACGCAAGCAAAATTGCCACCAGAGGGCCTAGCGAAGTATTAGCTTATCGATGTTCAACCAATCTAAAATCTGGCTTAGATCCTGCGAAGGACCGGCTCACCTGAGATTAAACTGATAATCCAAGAAGGCCAGTCCCTAAGCCAACGGAGCCAAGGGACCGACGCTCTTAGAGTATCAAGCTGCGATAAAGACGCTAAAACAGTAGCGGGTATACCCCAGACAAACAACATGCCAACAAATAACAGTAGGGCAGCGCAAGTCCTCACGAATCGGCCCGAAGATGTGACATCCATATTGGGCCACAAAATCTCATGGGGAGCGACTTCGAGGTAGCGCGGAGACATACGCCCAGCCTTATCGTGACTGAGGAGGGAACAGCACATATGCGCAGCCATTTGCCTGTCGAACTGGACAAATGCCGAATTCTGCTTCTTGAATCGCGTGTCGTCGTCGAGGTCTTGCAGGAGTGACTCAACTTCGATGGTTAGACGGGCTATTTCGAAGCGGAGCCACGCGATCTTCGGAACAGCCTTCTTGGGTCCTTTGATCCAGAACTTGAGAAATGACGCGGGCTGCCAGATGCCATTGTCTTGTTGCACTAAGGTGATCGTGGGTGCGGTGGAGGGTTTGAGGAATCTATGCCATGGCTGCACATGTTGGGCGCAGTTCTTTTCGAAAGCGGCTGTGATGCTTCCATTTCCGGAAGGCGATTGACCATAGTGATTTTCGCTTTGATCTTCGGGAGCTAGAGAATCTATAAAGGTACCTTGTGCTGGCTTCTCAGGAGCGAATTCACCTTCACCCTTCTGATACATTTTATTGACCAGCTTTAGAATCTTCAACTCCGCTTTCTCTAGAGCATGGCGAAGACTTCTACGCCGGGCGACCAAGGCCCTCAAAGCGCCGTAGTCGCGATTGACCCAGACACTGAGCCTCCTGTGGTCGTCATTGTCCACAAATACATCATACAGAGCTTCCAGAGCGCCTTTGCTTCTATATTCAGTTGGGATATTGGTGATGAGGACTGTCCTTGCCGATGCCTTTAGTCTGTGTTCTGGCGACGTAAGGAAGCGCTGCCGTATGTCGATGAAGTTGAGCTTCTCGTAGTAGATTCGGTAAAGAGTCCAAGAGATGGCCAGAATAGCACAGATGAGATGGCCCCAGTAGCGACGGGTCTTCGCCGGAGAAACATTCTGCCAGGACAGGGTATCGATGCCAGTCACATTCCATGATGTTGTTTGATTCCCGACAGTGAAGCTACGCGTGTCTTTTCCGCCATGGTAGTTGATTGGCAGCAACGTGGGAACAATGACACACAACAGGGGGACGAAAATAATAATCATTGCCCGAAGCAGTCGCACGAAGAAGTACCCATCGAGCCCGCACTTTGCCACAAGCTCTTTGTCTTCTATACTCCAGATCCGACGTAGCCATCTTAGCGGATTTGTAGGCACGGATTCGACCCTGAGTCTATGTTGCACTAGATAGGTCTTGGGCTGACTGCGAATTTATCAGCTCGAGGCAGAGAAAGAAAGACATTACCATGGGCTATTTACTAAATCCTCCGCCCAATAGCCGAGCTTTTGAGCAGAAAGAATCCTGAAAGCTGGAATGCAAAAAGACCTAGCGCGAAGGCAAGGTTGAGTACAAAGGCTTTGAGCTGAATACCCTCCCTATTCTGGGCAGCGCCTGCTTGCCCGTTGATAAAGTCTGAGATAGGGTCGCTTGAGTTTGTATTGTTAGACATGGCGGAGGCTCGTCATCCACCGAACGGCCCGAGCGCTATATGATGCTCACGGTAGGAATAGTCGCATGTATTCGTCGTTTCACCATGATGCACAGTAGGTTCTGGGAAAGTGCTGCTGAACGTATTCTTAGTGTAACTACAAGTTGACTCTCTTAGGAATCAAGCTGTGTAACGGTTATCTAAGCTGTAAGACTTGAACATGTAGATGTGAAACAATTCCAAAATAGATGAGGCAAAAACCTGATCGGGAAGGAAATTGGATGAGTTTAGCCTGCTCGAGGGCCGAGCCGTCATGACGTCACCTACCCCAAAGTGACAGTGCCAAGATCGGGGCCACCCCTATCATCTCATACTCGACCGTACCTAAGCTTACACACGACATCGTCTGTCTTCATTACAAGATATTCCTTTGTCTAATGATCCTATGTTCAAGACCCTATGCTGTTCTCTCTGAAAAAAGGGCGTCAGCCATAGTGGACTATGTGGACCATCAATGGGGGCATCATGCTTGAAGTAGATTGACGTTGATGACGAGTCCTACCCCTTTATTGTGCTTGGCGGCTGGAAAGGATCTGGACATTCATCTACTCGGGGAGAGCTACATTCGTGTAGTTGATAGGGTATGTCTTAGAGAATTTGAAGAGCGCAGTCAGCTAGACACGGTGAAACATTTTGATGGATGATGTGGATTGGAGTGAGTCTTTAGAGACCGGTGCAAAGCACATCGTAGAGTCGATGTTCGTCATTAAGTTTCCACCATTCCCAGAATTCGTGTAGCCCTCGCGTTGCCATCTCAAGGACTCACTTTTGCAGACACGGCGCTCTGGTGAAACGCGCTCTTACTGCGCATCCACGCTCTTGACTCCCATAGTAACAGTGGCATGGGTTCTAGAGCCAGCGCAACGAAGCCATGTAAAGTGGTGGCCCAAGGTACTCCTAAAATATCACAGCTGTTTAGGAATATGGAGGGATTTCGGCAAACGGGGCACCAAACGCCTGGATTAGAGAATGGGAGAGCGGATTTTCTGAGTATCCACTTGTGCTGTCCAATCTTATATTTGTCCGAGCTATCTAAAACAGTCTCGTAGACAATAAGCACGAAACACAGCAAGGTCTACCACTGGTCGTTGTTAGCGACGGCGATGCGATTTAAGAAATAATAGTCAGTGGTTCCAAAGCAGATCTCAACCATGATCATCGCCGAAGAAATTGCTTGTGGTGGTTTGCGTATTTACATCCCAATTTGGGTGATACTCTTAGGGATACGAAGAACCGAGAACACTGAGAAAATTGAATAATTTCTTTTGAATTTTCATACTTTAATTATCTAGCGTCTATTTATGACGTTTAATTTGTACACATCGATGGGAACCTTTTTGGTAGAATCGCAAGCTACTAAAATCTTGTCCAGCTACAGAAGCACAAAGTCACCGCGGAATCAAATCATAATTGCGCCTGAAATCACATGATGTTCTCATATAGTAAATACTTAACATCGTTAATGGTACGGCTTTAGGCATTTTATGGCAGGTTTCTCCCAACATGCAACACAGATGCGGCGCAGGTGTCACAGGCGCCTCGAGTGACTTGCTCGAAGAAGCATTTCTTTGGAGCATGCATGTGCCCATTTCGTAATCAGATTGAAGTCACCAGCAGACATCGGTGGAGACGCTGTGTGCATGATCAGGCGAGACGGAGAAGATTACTATTCTATTTCGTTGCTGATATCTGCGCATTGGTGTTAGACGCCTCGGAGATTCTGGTTGCTTGACTTGGTTGTCGACTAAGGTGATTTGCACCAATAGGGTGTCTTTCTAGTAGTTGCTAGATATGGAAACCCTAGCTGCTACAGATCAGCATTGAGCTGAGATCAAAGTTATCAAAGGATCTTGAGGTATTCCTTCGCTGGTAGTCGAATGTTTCGAGAACGAATAGGCTCAGCTTGAGCTAGTCTGGAGGTTGAGGCTGAGAGGGACGTTTTCGGAGGCTTTTCGACAGGGCACCCCTCGGTGATCATACTGTCAGCGAGGTCTGTGCAAAGCCAAGACGGTGGGACACACTGGGCGTGATCTCCGCGGAAAGTGCTGAATGTTGGATGAGGCAGAATGACCCAGGACGGCTAATATTCCCACAAGGCAAGCAATACCTTGCGGTGAGCTGTATGCAAGCATGCCATCTCCTAGGACTATAATGCGCAAGGCACATCTCGACATTGCAGACACAATGGAAAACGTGAAACGCCGATACATTTGTGTCTCGCAAGGGATCACAATGATTGGGGTACGCCAGGATCGGCATGTTGCCGACTGCATTACCCCATCCGACCTGATAGTTCGGCAATCATGCAGCGTGATGGTTTGGCCGCTGGTGCATGTACACCGTCGCTTGTACCAGCCGCGCATAACAAATCTTCAGCCTTTTCCGGGCAAGTGATCGTCGGTCCTCGCATTCAATGCTCATGCTAGGTGAGCTTGATATGTGAGACTCAACATGGATTGCAGGCAGAGAGCTGAGATTTCCGATCAAAGGATCAATTCATTCAAAACCTTGTCAACCCAAAGGTAATCGACAGATGCGAAGGCAAGGATTCAATCAAAAGTCTTTGATGGCAACGTGGACGAATCATTGTTAGCAGCAGTATGCTATTCACACAGCTTGGCTATGGTCATTACTAGTCTCTCATATCCTCGTGAATTTATTCATAACAAGCTCTCAAAAGCATCCAAACCTGACTTCTTTTGCTGTTGCGGCAGCTGCTGAGGCTGCAGCGGCGCAGCGTATTGTGGTTGCATTGGCGCATTTGTGAAGCTAGGCGTCCTGTTGTTCTGAGCTGGCGGTAAAGGCTTGTTCGCTAGCCCGCCAAAGCTGCTGTTACTAGGCGGTGGGGCTATGCTAAAGTTGGAGAAGGCGTTTGCCTGCTGAGGCTGCTGTGCTTGCGGCCTCATCGGCATGTTAGAGAGCTGCTGCGGTTGCTGAGCAGGTATGGTTGGCCAAGCGGAAGCGTTCGGTTTCTGAGCAGGTCCAAATGAGTTAAGACCATTGGCCATTGGCGGGGTCGGATTGTACGTATTTGTAGATGGGCTGAGAGGGGCAAAGGCGTTCAAACTTTGATCTGGAGTTATCGCTCGAGATTGAGGATTTAGAGTGGGCATGGGATTGCTGTGCTGCCGCTGACTGATATTAGAAGCAGACTTCTGCCACTGCAGAGCCGGCTGCTGCAATGGTACTCCTGGTTGGTTCTGCGTGGGTAATGAATCACCTAGCATGTCTGTGCTTGTGCTTTGACCTGGTTTCTTGCCTAGGACCAGGCGCTCGAAATCATTTTCGCCAACATTGTCTTGACCACTTGCGAAGCCGTTCGTAGATCCAACGTTCATAAGATCATTGGTTCTAGCCTGATCTATCGAACGACTTGACGCGGACGACATCTCCTTAAGCTTTCTAATCTGCTCTTGCTCGATACGCGAAGATAGGGCCTTGATCAGATCCATGAATGATTTGAATTGATCCAGATTAAGAAGTGGACCTAGACTGAAGCTCCACAAGACAGGCAGGACGTCCATTGCTAGAAAATCTGCATCAGCAATCTTCCCAACCTGCTTGAAGACGTTGAGGGCCGCCATCATAACGGCTGGCTCCTTGGTCTTGATCGCTTTCAAAAGAGGAACGATCTTCTCTTGGATGGTGTATTTGTCAAGCACAGCACTTGAGGCCTTGGGCTTCTTTGCATTGAGTACGGCGCCATCTAAATCATCCCCAATATCAGAGCCGCCATCATTGGAACCACCACAGAGAATGACAAAAGCTTCAAGACCTCGGACCTTTATCCCTAGACTGCTCGTCTTACTAAATACTGTAGCAACAACAGGGAAGAGCTCGTTCTTGATACTTGAAAAGTCTAGGATGGAGATGATGGTCGGTAGACAACCCAAGGCTTTATCTACAATGGCGTGCGTTGGAGAATCCATGCCAGATGTTATAATGGGCAGCATGTAATCCTTGAATTCCTTTCCGCCACAGTTGTTGCCGATGAGAGCTACGTTCTCCAAAACAACAGCAAGACCGGCTTCTTTAGCGGTATCTCGTTCGTTTGCGGCAGACTTTGCAGCAAATGTCTCTCGCAGTTGCGGCAGAATCTTATCACTCATGGCTCGCTGCGCCGATGGCAAGAGCTTGATGATTTTGAAGGCATTTTGCAAGATTAAGTTGAGAAGGTCTTTGTCCTTGGTTTCTTCAAGCAGAGCAGGCAATACTTTCTTATCTAGCACCGATGTTGGGAACTGATCTAATATGTTGGGGAGACCTCTCATAAATTGAGATTTCTCATTGGGTGTCTTTGCAGGAAGTTGATCCAAGAAACGGATGGATGATACAAGGATGTTGTCGAAGAACGCCGACTGCTGGAACTCCCTTGAATTCATGCGCTGCGCTGGCCTTCGAGTAATCAGTCTTGGTAGTGTTGCCGATTTCAGCTCATTTGGTAAAGGTTTCGATGACAAAAAGTTGTTGGACGCAGACGGTGTGGTGGAGGAAGAGCTGAAAAGCTTCTTGTATGTTGATAGATTGGAGTTGCTTTTGATGGGGGATGTATGTGGAGAATTGTAAATTGCAATTAGAAGGATTCCGAGTGAGAACATATCGGCAGAGGTCGTGACATTACTGTCCATGGCAAAGTCTGGGGAAGTGAAGTCAAGATCCAGTTGTATCGACTTCGGCAGCCGCGGTTCATGGTACATGGCCTCGGATAATGAGATGGGGGTCATATTTGACTGTGTACTCGACTCATCAGGGGGGCCAGCAAACCCAAAGCTTCCGATCTTCCAATCCGATTTGACGTTAACGAATATCGCGTCAGGAGTCAGATTTCCGTGCACTAAACCTGCCGACTCATGCAAAAATTCCAGTCCTTGGGCCACCTGAAGCAAACCTTTCTGAATCTCTAGCTCGTCAAGCTCAAGCTCCTTCCTTCTTCTTTGGCCATCAGCCTCTTCGACGACGATCCGACTCGGGCGGCTGGACGAGCCTCCGTATCTCTCCTGGTCATCTTTATCTTGTAGTAAGCCTGATAGAGTCGCCGTCACAGGCTCCGTAGCGAACATCAAGCCGCCACTCCTTGTATCCTCGACTGGCTCTGCTAGCTCCAAAATGCTTGGGTGCCGAAGTCTTGCAAGCATGCTCGCCTCCTTTTTGATCCTTGCAACCACTTCATCTTGCAATCTCCGTAAGGACGAGCCTCCACTTCCTCGACTTAACCCACTAGAATGCGGCTCTAATGATTTGCGATCGAAAACAAAGACTGAAACGGCTTTCCCTGAGCCTTTCTTCTTGCCATCGTATATTTTCCACGCTCCTGATATTGCTGTCGGGTTCGAAGAAAGTGTGTAATTGGCCGAGATGTTTGAGGTGAAGGACTTCAGAGCTGAGGAAAACATATCGAAGGTCTATGATGGCATTCAATGGGGTTGAAAGCGGGAGGTTAAGATTTCAGAGTTGACATTGACAAGACAAGAACGGCCGTCGCTGTGCATTCGAGTCCTGGATAGCTACATCTCTTGTGCAGAAATGAGGAGTGGCCGAGTCTTACAGGTCCCTCCAAGAGCTTCCCGGTTCAGCGTCACCTCCAAAAGCTGTATGTACTACCTGCTAGACTTCCTCAGGATGATGTTCAATCTGTCAATCAGCCCTACGGAGCTGTCAGCGGCAGCCAATCAGGGCCCAACCGCATCTGGCCGAGATCGCTCCCATCTCTTCCAAAATAAATATTAATAACCTTGCTGTCGAGTCACACTCTTTCTTCAGCCATTCGCACACAATGGCACGCTCCTCTGTCCTCCGTTTGTCTCGCTCGTTACGCTCTCACATCAATTCACCCTGTCCGCGCCTCCTGCTCCCACAATGCCACTTCTACCACCAGAACTACAAGAGAAGCTACAGCACACAATCCTCCCTCTCCTCACAACAAGCCGCCCTCAATGCCCTCCCCAACATCGATCCCTCATCTCTCACAACCACCCTCTCCACCACCCCCAAAAAGACTCTTCCCCCACAAGACCTCATCTTCGGCCGCACATTCACAGACCACATGCTCTCCATCGAATGGACCTCCACCTCCGGCTGGCTTCCCCCCAGAATAACCCCCTACCAAAACCTCTCCCTCGACCCGGCCACCTGCGTCTTCCACTACGCCTTCGAATGCTTCGAAGGCATGAAAGCCTACCGCTGCCCAAACGGCGACCTACGCCTCTTCCGCCCCGACAAGAACATGGCCCGCTTCAACAAAAGCGCGGCACGCATCGCTCTCCCGAACTTCGACGGCGAAGCCCTCATAGAGCTGATCAAAAAGTTTGTAAAGCTTGAGGAGCGCTTTATTCCTGCGTGAGCTCCCCCCCTCCCTTTCGCCTTCCCCCCCGGGTGGGTGGGAACAGCAAGTGCGAACAACCAGCTAACCCCCTCTCTTTCTCTTATATAGTGAACGCGGATTCTCCCTCTACCTCCGCCCCACCCTAATAGGAACCCAACGAACCCTAGGCGTCGGCCCCCCCGGCTCCGCCCTCCTCTACCTAATCGCCTCCCCCGTCGGCCCCTACTACCCGACAGGCTTCAAAGCCGTCTCGCTGGACGCAACACCGTACGCCGTCCGCGCCTGGCCGGGCGGCGTCGGCGACAAAAAACTCGGCGCGAATTACTGCGCTGGGATCGTCCCGCAGCTCAAAGCGGCTGAGAGAGGGTTCCAGCAGAATTTGTGGTTGTTTAAAGAGGGGGAGAAGGGGGAGGAATATGTGACGGAGGTGGGGACTATGAATTTTTTTGCGGTGATTAGGGATCCCGTGAGTGGGAAACGGGGGTTGTGGACGGCACCGCTGGATGGGACGATTTTGGAGGGGGTTACGAGGGATAGTGTGCTACAGCTTGCGAGGGAACGATTGGTGCCGGAGGGGTGGGAGGTTAGGGAGGAGAAATTTACGATGGGGGCGTTGGCGAGGGCGAGTGAGGAGGGGAGGTTGTTGGAGTGTTTTGGGGCGGGGACCGCGGCTGTTGTTAGTCCGGTCAGGGCGATTAGTTGGGGGGGAAGGATGGTGGGGTGTGGATTGGAGGAGGGGGAGGAGGCGGGAGAGGTGACGATGAGGATGAAGGGGTGGATTGAGGGGGTGCAGTATGGGGATGAGGAACATGACTGGAGTGTTAAGATTTAGAGGGGAAATGTGGGTGATGAGGGGGCGTTAGGGGTGGAGTTGGGATGATGGAGTGGAAGGGAGATAGACACGGCTGGATACGTTGGTGCAGCGTATATAATATTTAGATTGCCTCTATACGAGCGAATGGCGATTCGAGGCGTTCCAATACTTCCTCCTTGGCTCATAGCGAGGCCTGGTATCTATCCATCACCAGAACCGAAATACACGAAAGACTTTTATCCTTGTCGTTGAAGACCTTGACCTTCGTTCCTTCCTGCTTAAAAACGTCTCACAATGCCGCCGTGGTTATCTCTTTGGTGTTGAACCCTCCATGGTTGCTTACTCCTCCGCCCACCTTCGCTCCCTCAGCGGCTTGTCAGTGCCTTTCTTGGCACGACTTCCATCCATCTCGGCTCGCCAGTCCCAGTACTCTTTGAGCCTGACGTCAGCGTAGGAAGCGTAGTCGAAATCTATCTGAGAGATTTTCGCTTGAATGAGCGCCCAGATGCCCCAGTAAAGGCCCGGAATACCCCTGAAGCGATCTATTTCGTCGAATAGTCGGGCCTTGATATCAATGTTCGAATCGATGGTAGTGTGAGATGTATAGCTCGAGATGTAGTCGTCGAGAAATGCTTGACGGACGCTGCGGGTGGGCAGGGCATTGTAATCGCATTCAAATCCACCCCATTCGGAGAAGTGGTTGGCGAGGTCGAAGGCGACAGGTGACGGTGTGGCGTATTCGTAGTCGATAAATGCGATCGGAGAGTGATCGGTGTGGCCGTTACTTTGCTCATGGGGCAGTACGATCACGTTGCCACTTAGAAGGTCGCAATGGCCGAATATCAGCTGAATTCTGGTCAGTGTTCATTCAAAGGTTCCGTCTTTGGGCGGCCTACACCATTGTCTCCGAGGCCCGGCGTGTCGCTTAGCTCTTTCACAGAGCGCTCGAGCTCGGTTTGAAGTATATCTCTTTTCTCGCGTTCTGCTTTGGTACCCGTCGACAAGGCTAAAATCCATTTTTGCATAACGGTCCAAATGTTGGGTACGGGTTTGTTAGGCGTAATGCCGTTGATCCGCTGGAGTGCATCAGGAATCTTCGGAATAGATTGAGCCAGAGGTAAAACAGCGTCATCTTTGATTGCGGCTTTCCTGCCTTCGGCGATGATAGGTAGGAGAGCATGCCACTGGGCTATTCGACGTGCGACACCCCGCCAGATGCGTTCCTCTGTAAGGTCTGGTGCAGTACAAACTCGACCGCGGATGTATCGGTAGAGAAGCCCATTTTCAAACCGAGCGAGTAGAGCAGGTGCAAGACCATGCTGTGCAAGAATGGAATGAGATGTTGTCTCTCCTGGCCATGATCAGCATGAAGGAGGGGGAAGAGAAAACTGAAGACAGACGTTCTCGATCGATCAGGATCTCCGTGCCACTTCCATATGCTCTCAGAAGGACAGCCTCCTTATCAAGTTCATCATCTGAGATTCCAGGACGTTTCTTCACAGCTTTCATGAGCTACTGTGCTATTCAGCAGAAGCCTGGTAAAGACTTTACCGTGTACCAACTGTATTCGTGATACCATCTTTGAAGGTTGTAAACTCTACCTTGCCCTCGCCTTGCTCCCAATGCGGGAAGAGCGAGAGGACGAGCTTGGTGGCAGAGAGTTCGGAGTCGTCATTCTTGTAAGCGAGGGGTAGGTAGGTGATGTTGTGGTCGTACGTGCCATTGCTGGCTTTATGAGCAGGTGCTGCCATTGTCTCGCATAAGAAGAACCTTACAATGTTGAATTGGACGAGGCTCTCGTCGTAATTGTTTGCTCATCCTGTTCGCAAGATGTTAGGCTTCTGGGCAATGCAGGCACGAGGACTGAGCGACGAGTGGTCGTGGGAAGAGGGTTGACGGCACCTACCGAAAGCGGACAGAAGTCAATTGATAGAACCCCAATTGTAATATGCAGCAAAGGAGACTTCAAGAGCAGAGCATTGTCTGGTTATAGATGTATGATCAACGATGTTTGGCATACATGATGTACGGCGTACGTACTCGCATGTCTATTGAAAAGTGGGATGTCTCAACAAGCAAGGTTTCTTGCCAGTACAGTTCGGATATTTCGTGGGGGGCGTTCTTAGCGTTGCCTTGGTTCGTCTTAGGGCTGTTAGGATTGACGCCGCTGTCCTTGGGAACGTCGATGACAACCTTCACGGCAACTCCTGCATTTCGTTTCTTCCGCCCCGCATCGATCGGAAGTCTTGACAAACATCTCGACCTGGATTCGAGCAAAGTTGACGGGTTCCGACATCTGATCCCAGTGAAGATGACATCTCAGCCTCGCATTATTCGCCATCTCGAGCAAGGCTTAACGGGCTCCCCGCAGTGACCGACCCTTAAACTTTGACGATTCAGCCCGTGTCTGCATTCATGCGCGCCAATAAGTAAGGCGAGTTCCCTGAATGCAGCGTCACTTTGGCTTCGGAACGTAATCACTTGCATTTGGTAACACCCACGCCGAGCTCACGAAGCTTCTGAGCGTCGAGCTGCTACGTGTGTTCATGGAGCAGTAGTGGTGCTCACGAGGCGCGCGTAGTATGTGTGCAGGTGAATTACCGCTTGCAGTAAAGCGTGCCGCATCTGGCTAGCTTGCCCTTCGCCGCCCTCTACTTCCTGCTGCCCTCCTTTTGCATTTCGGCTGCTATCTTAACTCTTAAATGCTTTTCTTCTTAGCAGTATAAATATACTTCTATATTTTGCATTCCTTATAATCTTTATAATATTTCTATCTTTATTAGACTTTAACCAGGCTTTTATAGAATAAAGCAATACTATAATCTATAATAGCACCTAGCCTATTAAAGGCTTTTTGGCCCTTTTTATTCCCTTTCCTTCTTTTTTTTCTTTTTAGCTTTTTCTTTAATTTAAGGCTTTTTTTTATAGCTTATAATTATTCTTTATTTGCCTCTATTTTATTCTCAACATAAGTCTTTTATTACTATAATAAGCGCCTTTGCATTCTATAATACATATCCTAAGGCAGGTAATTTCTCTATAGATAAGAGTAACAGCGAACAGGCGGACTTTAATATTGACTTAAATGCTTCTGATGCGGATCTGCTAGAGCTAAAACAAGAGCTAAATAAATTAGGCCCAGAGAAGGTATAATAGGACCTAGCAGATGTTATTATTGCGGCTTGTTGAATGTCAACCTAGCTTGGTAATGCAAAACCACTCTTATAAGGCCCTAACTAACGAAAACATCAAAAATAAAGAGAATAGAAGGAAGAGAGCCTCTGGCCTATACTAAATATACTGCGCTAAGGCTTTAACACGTCAGCTCTTAATACCACCTTATGTCAAAACCTGACTAAGTTAAAGGGACCCCTTATTGCCGAGGTTTTGCCGGCTATATTAGTTAAGATTATAATAGTACCCCCTTACTTAAACAAGTTATGCCTTTATAATATTATATATATAAATTTAAGCTCTTTTATAGCCTCAAGCCCCTAAGGCGGTTCCAATAGTATTAATGTTAATCCAGAGTTACTATTAAAATAAGTAATAAAAACGGCGGAGAGGTTATAAGCTTTTTATGCGGCGCGGAATACTAAGCAGGAAACGGAGTTAGCATTAACGGTATTATAGGAATGGCAGGATAATAGTATAGGTTTATATAATATAAAAATCGTTTTTTAAGTAACCTAATATAAGCTATAAGAATAGTTATAATTATTATTTATTATTATTTTATTTACTAAAAAATTAATTTCTATTATAGCTTACTATTAAAATACTAGTTTACTTATTATTATGGCGTAAAAATGCCTTTTAAAGTATATTGTATAGCGTTATAGCCGCTTAGACGCTCTTTTTCTGTTTGAGCCTTTTTTAATAAAAATGGCGGCGCCGCCTTATAACTAACCCAGGCTATTAATAATAAAAAGAAAAAAAAAAAGAAAAAAAAAAGAAAAAAATATTTATACCTTTAAAATAACTATAGAGCTAATTTTAAAGAAATAACTATTTAGAATACCTTTTTGTTAATATAGAGCATAATTTCTGAAACAGCAATTATAAAATAATATTAAAGTATAAAAAGCGCTATATCAGAAGTAGCAAAAGCTATAATAATAGTGCCTAAGCCTATAATAATAGCAGAGGCAACTATATTAATAAAGAAACCTCTTTAGCGGAGGCTGCGGTAATAGTGGTGATAACGAGGGGAGGGCAGTTAGGGCAGAAATAGCAAATCTGATAGCAACTATAATAATAATCAATAATAGCAAGAAAAGCAATTTACAGCAGAATAAAGAATTTTACTATAACGGCGACTATATTTATAGTTAAAACGGAGATAATAGTAGCACTAAAAAAGACAGAGCAATATCCGTAGCAGTGCTAATAGCAGTATTTAATAATAATATTAATAATAAAATCTCTATATATTATATGAATGCTAGTAGAATAGAATAAAAGAGAAAAAACGAGCAAGAAAGACTAGCAACTAATATGCTTTCAGATTAGACTAATAATAACTTTATTAATTATTTAAAGCTTATTTATAAAGGCCTTGAGCAAATCTAAATTGCTTAGGTGAGTATTTTATAGATCTGTTTAAGTTTATATGCTTTTAGCTCTTTTATTATATATTAACAATAATAAGGTAATCAGTATAGTTCTTAAAATAGTTATAGATATATTATAAGCATTTATATAAATATACTATACATATATTGCAAACAAATTAAATTTAAAGATATAAAAAAAAGTTTTTATTAAAGATTTCAATATAAATCAAATTAATAATTTTAGTTGTTTGCTCAAAAATTAATAATAATAAGGTAGTAAGCTGATTTGTTTAAAACTTATATTAAAATGAGAATTTATTCTATAAAAAGCCTTTATAGAAGCATTAATAATTTAAATAAAAACTAAGGTTATAATAAAGGTAATTAAAAGTCAAAAAATAAATATATTAATTTTAACCTTGCTTGCAGAATGCTTTTTTAAAGATGCTTAAAGTCACTTAATTTGTCTAAAAATACTATAAAACTAATTAATAAGCTTTAATAGTATAAATTATAGTAGATCTGTCTACTCTTGGCTTATTATAACTGTTGCAGTTATTATTATTCTTGAATAGCTAGTCATTAGAGTTACTCTTTTAAGTAATATTGATTTCATTCTATACTATTTAAGTCTTTTATCAGCTATTAGAAAAGCCGTTCTTAATAGAGTCAATTATAATATAGCAATAAAATAATATAAAAGATAAATAAATTATTGCTATAATAGCTATTATATAATCAGCTGCATTTTAAATTTAATTATATAGCGAATTCGCAACTAAGGATAACGGAGTTGCTATTATATTAGCCCTCTTACTATTGCTATATTAATAAAACCGGTCTTTTTTCTAATAGTTTTTTCTTATTAATTATAATATTATCGTTTTTTACTAACGTTATAAAGCTTTTATTGTTAGACTATAAGTCTCTTGTCTTATAGCTATTTTCCTTTTTTAATTAATTAAGCTCGCTATACCAGAATAAGCTTGCTAGCAAACTTTATATATAATTTTTTAATAGTTATAAAAGTTATTATTTTTAGTATAATAAATTGCAGCTATTTAAGCTTATAAAAAGTGGCGAAACGAGCGTAAAAGTCTATAATAATTATATATAGCTTTTTCAGAAATATTGAAAATAGATATAATAAAAATAATATTGCAGTATAATAGTTTAAGAGTAAAGAGTTTATAGATCTTATATTTGCTATATAAGTATTTTGAATCATTATTAAGCGATAGCAAAGTAAGAGCAAAGTGGGAATAAAATAAATAATAGCTTATTAAATAGATCTTATTATTATTATATATTAAAAAAGTAGTAGTTAATTATAAGGTATAGTAAATGGTTCTTATTAATCTTGCTCCTCTGAAGGTAAGATTATTAAAAGAATAAAAAGTTTTAATATGTTAATAGCAATAACCTATTGTTCTTGCTTATTTAACTCTAAAAACAGGGTAATTAGTAAGATAAGAAAAAAACAAATAACGGTTTTTTAAGCAGTTAATATTATTAGTATACTATTTATAAATATAGTTTTTTTTTGCTTAAGCTTCTTTATTTCTTAATATAATTCTTTAAAAAAGGCTATTTCTGCCTTTAATTAATCTTATCTCTTTTTTATCCGATATTTATTATTTTTATATATAGCTTCTTTAACCTTTTAGGTGGTATATTCCACTTTTTTTTTAAATATTCTAGTTACTTATATAGCAATAGCCAGCAGAAGGCACTTTGACGTTTATTAATTAAACGCTTAACGAAAAGATTTATAATAGCATATTAGAGCCTTTATATAAGCTTTTTTAATTAATTAATTTATTATTTAGCCTCTTATATATTGTCTTTATAATCCTATTTATTAGAATCTTTAATAAAAGCCTTTTTATAGTATTTAATAACCTTATATTAGCAATTAATTTTGAATTTTAATATTTTAATTAAATTTAAAATTGATAAAAATTTAGTTATATAGCTTTTTTAAAATCGAATATAATCTAAGTTGCCTAATTAGGTTACTATATTACCACATTTAGTAATAGCAACTTTATTTTTAAGTAGCTTTTTTTTAATTAACGTTAAGGAAATTAATAATAACAATAAAAAAAGAGCTGTTATTAGTAGAGTAGATAATAATAATAATAAAAAAGAAAAAAGAGGAACTAGTATTAGTATTGCTAATAGTATATAAGTTGCTTTGAACTTGAATTATAATTTAAAAAATATCTTTTAGTTTAGTTATATTAAAGTTTATAGTTTTTTATAGTATATTACCTTTAGATTATCGTTATTTAGAACGCGTTAGTAACCTAAGATAAAATCATAAAACTCTTATGCTTAATCTTCAGATAATATTAATAATAAAACTATACTAGCTAGATAGTCCTTTTTTTATATAGCTTTTCTTTAAACAAACTATTCTTTTTGATATAGCTATTATTGTTGCTCTCTCTTAAGAGCAAGTTATTTATGTTTTTTTTTACTAAACTTTACTTTGGGAATAGCTATATTAAAATAGAATAAAGGTATTAATTATAATATAAGAATATAAAATAAAATATTAATACTGGATAATAGGTTTTATTTTAGATATAATAAAGGAGGAGGTAAGCATATTAAAAATATTTATAAAACTTATACTAATAGTATATAGAATTATAATAAAAATAAAAAAGGGGAAGCTAATATAAATAATTATCTTCCTAATATAGGTTAAAATTACTAAATAAGCGTTTTATGTGCTTATAAAATAACTATAAATATTATATTTAATTATAATTTATAATAATTATAAATATTATATTTAATTATAATTTATAATAAGTATAAGGATTCTTTGTTTTCTTGTACCTTTTATATTAATACTAGTATTCTTTTATATTAATAGCTAGTTTTTATTATTAATTACTTATAATCTATTAGATTCCTTTTCCGATAGCTAACTCTTGTCGGGCTTAATTTAGTTTTACGCTTAGGTTATATCGGATATTACTATTGAAAACAGTAGCAGGACTAACTATAGGGGTCTATTTTAATAGAATAAACTAAGCTATTAATATCCTAAAAGAAATTTTGATTTACAACGTTATCTCTTAGACATTATAATAATAATAGTTATTAATATAATAAAATAAAATGCTAGACCCCTCTAAAATTATAATACTATATAGTATTAGGTATAGAACTTTTTTCTCTCTTATATAATAGCGGCAGGGTTTAATAAGCGTATAACGTATTTATTAAAACATTGCTGCTAATACCTATTAGTTAGCTTAGTTAGATATCTAAGGATCTTTAATATAATATTGAATATTAACCTAGCTTAGTAGTATAAAACTATTTTTATAAAGCTTTAACTAACGAAAATATTAAAAATAAAGAAAATAAAAAGAAGAGAGCCTCTGGCCTATATTAAATACATTGCGCTAAGGCTTTAATACGTCAGCTCTCAATACTACTTTGTATTAGGACCTAACTGAGTTAAAGGGACCCCCTATTGCCGAGGTTTTGCCGGCCGTGTTGGTCAGGATTACAACACAGCTCAAGAAATAACACTATAAAGATGGAAATGGTATGCCTTAACTTCTGTGCTATTTTAGCTGCATTTTATTATATTGATTGCTAACTTTATTTGCTTTTTATCCAGATACTATAAATTTATATGCAAAGATCACTTAAAATTGCTTAGGTCCTGTTTAATTATGTCCTTTAAAAGTTACCTTATCTAATATCATAAGATATACCCTCGCGCCTAGAGGTTAAATATATATAAAAGCGTATAGAAGACTTTATACCAGCTATACTATAATATATGCTATAAGGTAGTAGCCAATGATATTAATAAGGAAATAACTAATATCTATCTTTTTTTTGGAACCTTCCCTTTAGGCAGGCTTAGCTGATTATATATAGTATCTGCATAAGCAATTCTGCAGCAAATATAACCTAGTTAAGGGTATAAGATATAAATATATTATTAATTATAATAGCCTCTATAGCGCCCTTTATTATTATTAGAAATTTAATATAGAAATCTTTGCTTTTAAGCTAAAATATATAAAGCTCGCCGCGGGATTCTTCTTTTTAGCATTTATTAGAGCTTAACCTAATATTATTTTTAAGAATAGCTATAAAGGAATTATTAAAATAAATACTATTTTATTCTATAAGGATATAAAACTAAAATTCTTATAGCCGCTAAATAAAATATTATTATTAGTTTTGGAAGTTATTATTATGCTAAATAAAAGCAAATACAAGCAGAATATATTATAAATCTTTATATATAAAAAAGGCTATATTCTTTATTAAAAGTACTAAAAACAAAACTATTATCTTATATAAAAACTATATATATTTTATAATATGCTTTATTTTTTATTTTATAGCTATAGCCTTCGTTTATAATACTTTCTACTCTAAGTTTATATCTATTAGGCTAACTTTATATATTTTATATAATTTCTCTAGCCTAGATAGCTATATTATTATTAATTTTGTTTTTAGAGACGATATTCTAGAGATCCTAGTTTTCTGCCGCTTTATATATTTTATTAAAAATATATATATTAATTTTATTAAAGCTTTATCCGCTAATTTAGTTTTATATTAGATTAAAAGGCTAAGCTAAAGAGTTAGCTTTAATTACCTTTTTTAATCTTATACTTTTTAATATAAAATAAAAATAGAATTGACAGATAAGTCTAAAAGCTGAAATACCTTATATATAGTTATTATTAATATTGCATTAGACTATAAGGTTAATAATTAGCAATATAATTAAATCCTTAGTTATATATAATCAGATATATTTCTTAAGTATTATATATTATTTAATATAATTATTAATATCTAGGCCATCTTTCTTAGTATTGCTTCTTAAACAGATTTAATTAAAAAGATTAAGAAGCTTTATTTATATTATAACTTTAATTTTCTGAAGCAGCTTTCGGATTATTAGTATATGTAGGTTTATTAATACTTTAATATTATTTATGCTCAGAAAGAAAAAAACGCTTTTATATAAAAATTCAAAGATAACTTTAGCTTTATTAAAAATAGTTTAAAATTATTTAATAGTATTTAATATATATAGGTCTAAAGTAAACTTAGAGCTTTAAAGCTATATATAGAATGCAAAGTATTTATAAAGCTTTTTTATAATTTTTATAGCGTTATAGATCTAAAATATATAATAATATAGCTTAATAAAAAAGAGCTAGCTTTTAGGATATTTATTTTAGTACTATATGTTTTAGAAGAACGTAGGCAGCTTATTTATAATCTATTTCAGTTAACAACTAAATCCTCTTTCGTTTAGATAATTAATATTATAATATACCTTTATTTATTCTTTAAAAACAAAGATTAGAGATATAATAGCTACAAAGGAGATATTATAGATTAGACTAATATATTGTATATTTATATTTAATTTTCTTTAATAGTATTTAACGAACCTATATATAATACCACCTTTATTAATCTTATATTAGACTTTAATAGTATTAAAGCTCTTAAAGATAGTAAATTTACAAAAACTATAAAGTTTATTAAAGTAATAAAGCTAGCTATATTTTTTAAGGTTATAAAAGCAAAGAAGTTACCTACTTCTTTAATATATCTTTTTTATTATAAAAACTTAAAACATAGCTATATACAGAATCTTATATGCAGCAATAATTTATAAAAGCACTATTAATAAGTATACTTTCAATATTAAATTAGTTTCTTTCCTTATCCTTTATTAGATTATAGGAAGATTATCTATAATTTAGACTATTTCATTAACTATACGGTTATTATATATAGATCGGATTTTAGAATTCAGGTTATTATTAAGGAAGCACTAGAACAGACTATTAAGCCTGGGCAGCTTGCCTTATTTATTCTATAAGAATTTTAACTTTAGATATTTTTTAGGATTATTTAAAATATTTGTTTTTCTCTAAATATTACATTTTTTATAGAATAAATTGATTTTTAACCTAAAATAGCAGATAAGAGTTTATTGTTATTATTATTATTATTTAGATCTTAATAGTAATCTATTAATTAAAGAGGAAAAATGCTAAAAGGCAGCAATTATTTCTTTGTTATAGGTTGCTATTCTTATATCTAGCCTTTATAAACATTAATATGCTACTCGCCTTATATAATATTTTCTTTAATATAGAGTAAAAAGGCGCTATTTATTATATAAAGATATTTAAGTTTATCTGACTCTTATCCTGTCTCTAATCTAATATTAAAATATAATTGCGTTTTAATTATATAATTTTATAAAGAGATATCAATATAAAAGCAAAAATGCGACTTCATCGTAATCCCTATATAATACGAGGTTTAAAAGAAATTTCAAACTAAACGGTAGTATATCCCTTTTAATCTATATAATAAATCCGCCCTAAATCTTGAACTAGTTGCTGCCTGTTTTTTTAATAAATAAATATTATTAGCTATTCTACTGGAATTTTCTAGAATTATTTAATAAAAGAGTTTCTATAACTTTTTGCTGCTAGTCCTGATTATTATTAGATAATATTTATTTTCTTTCTTTTTTTCTTTTTTCTTTTAAATTAAAATTATAGAATACATAGCTTTTTTACTTAAAGATATCTGCGAGATCTATTTTATCTATTTATAATTAATTTTTCGCTTTTAAATATATAGCAGTTCTAGCTTATTCGTAAGACCTAGATACTAAGGAATATAAAATTATCTAGTAGGTTATTAGTAGCTATATTATTTCTATAGGATTAATACTAAAACACTTTAGAATTAAACTGTAGCGCTTTTATTTCCTATCTTAAAATCTTAATAGCATATATTAAAATAGTCTGATTTAGTTAAGCGCCTTCTTATATATCTATAAAGCTAGCCTTAAGGCCTACTAATAGCTTTTTAAATATAAGTCTTAACTTTATAATATAGAATTTCTATTTATTAAGACTATTAGGCTAAAATAAGAAGTTAAGATCTTTTATAAGATTCTCAAATAATCTGAGTATCCCGCGCGCTAACTAATCGCCCTTTAATACCTCTAATATATTTATAATAATATTTATATTTTTATATTTAGCATATCCTCTTATTATTGCTGAATAATTTTGACTGTTATAAATAAAGCGCTAAAGCAACCTAAAATATTATCTTTTAATAATATAGACCAAGGATTTCCGGTTAGGAAATAAATATAGGTCTTTATTAAAATAATCTTCAGAAAAGGAAATTATTAATAATACATTATAATAAAATTATGGAATTTCATATTCTATTATTATATTATAGGGATTTGCCTCTTTGCCAGAACTGAAGGAATTTCTTAAATATTTTCCAGTAATAAAATTCTTAATTTATAAAAGACTTAAAATAAATTGGTTTTTGCAGCATTTATAAATAGAGCTAAGCGCTTATTAGTTTTTAAGTTATTTAAAAGAATAATATAAATATACTTATAAAGAAGTTTCTAGCTGAACTATTAGCTGACCTTTAGAAAAAAAAAGGGGAATATATTAATATAGTACCTTTTGCCAACTTAGATATATATTATTAACAATAAGCTCTTAAGGAATATATCCAGGATTCTTCCTCTTATCTGTTATTTAACTTTTTATATGCTTTCGCTATCTTTAAAAGGAATAACTGCCAAAAGCAGCTTTTATTAAGGTAAAAATCAATAGCATAATTCGGATAAAAAGCATTAATTAATTTAATAGGCTTACCGCATATTATAATAGTCTCTGTCTCATTCGTAGCTTTAATTCCTTTGCTATAATATTGCGCTTCCCTAAATCCTTTTAAAGGTTATTATATACAAAGTATAATATTAAGCTTCTTCTGATAAATTATCTGCTAAAAGACACTATATACATTTTTCATCTCTAGAGGATATTCCTTATTCTGGGGGATTTTTAATAGAAAAAAAATATATTAAAATAATTAATCTTTTAAAGACTGGAGCAACCAATTAGCTATAAAATATTATTAAGTTAATAAAGTATTGCGTAATTATCTTTATCATTCTCATAATCTATTATATAGCACTGGGTTAATATAGGTTATAATAAAGCAGTTATTAGTCCCCTCTGCTGTATTAAGCTAGCAAGCTATTTAACAAACTAAATTCTATCTCTTATGCTTACTAATAAATAGCTCTTAGACTGATCTATTTTATATCTATATTTTCTGAGTATTAATTAATGATTATTTAACATTTTCCGGGAGGGTTTTTAAGGCTATAAAGATAGCAAAGGCTTTAGCTAATAATTAACAAGTATACTAAAGCATTAATCGCGGGCTATCATATTATCTAATATTGCTCTTTATATAAAAAGCTAAGATATAAATAATCTTAAACTAAATACGGAAGATTTAAAGCTAATAGGCAATAAAGTATTATTAATGAAGTTGTTGGTTTTATAGAGCAGCTTATCTGAGTTTAATCTAAATTTAACATAGGATAATTAACTGCTAACAATTTATAAAGCCTAAATTATAAAATCTCGGAATTAGGATTATACGGCTAGCTTTATAATACTTTTATTCCCAGGTATATAGCTATAATCTTATTAGGAAATTTTATTATTCCATTTGCTTATTATCTATCTTATAAGCTTCTACAATTATTATATTAGCCTTTAAGCAATTTCTTTCTAGCTTTTAAATATTATATTTTATATACTAGATTATTCTAGGTCCTCTTAGAAATAACGTTTTTTTTAGCAATCAGGTTCAGATTATCTATATTTAAATAAGAAACAAAAGTAGATATAAATAGTCTAAAAGGGCTTTTAGAATTAGTAATAAAGAGATAGTCTACAGCTTGCATATAAACTATATTAACGAAGTATTTACAAGCAACTTTATAATATAATTTAAGAATCGTATAAATGTCCTTTATTATATGCTATAAGTTGCCTATTTATATAGAATCAATAATTATATCTACATTTATTATCCTTTAATGTTTATTATTAATTTTAATCGCAATAGCTTAACCCTTAAAAGCAGTTTTTAACCTCTTAACTTGAGCTTTCTGTAAGTTTTTATTAAAATAATAGTTTATCGTTAACGGGGTTTCTTTATGCTCTATATAGAATATAAAGTATATATATTTAATTACTTTCTTATATCAGCTTAAGAGCTTATCTGTTATAAGAATCTATAGGTTCAACTAAATATAGAGATCAGGGCAAAAAACTAAAAGAAGTTCGTTTACGAAGTTATATATAATTTGAATAATATCGCTGATATAAACAAGAGCAAAGCAATCCTATTTTTTCGATTATTCTTAGAAAATAATTAAAAAAAAAGACAGATCAAAAGTACCTAATTCAAAACCTCTTAATATTCTATATTCTAATTTAATTTAATTAAATATGTTATCTGCTAGGGGGTTAAGACAGCGCTATAACGCTTAGACGATATTAGTTAACTCTAGAAATTTTGTAGCATTAAAATTCTTATTATCCTTTATTAATTATAAAATATCTATGCTAATAGCTAATTCATTATCTTTTAAAAGCTCTCCTTCCGAATAAGCTTCTTCCGGAGATAGCTTGTTAACCAATTTATCGCTTTTTTTAATAGTTGATTTGCTAAAATTTCTAGTATAACTTTTTAATTAGATATCGTCTGAAAACATATTATTAAAATCAATAATCCGGGTGGCTAATCGGAAGGATAAATTATTATTAAACAAAGAGCTTCAACTATAATAAACGTTAAGAGTATTAAATATTATCTTTTAGAATTCAGTAGCAAGGTCTAGCAAAAATGTCTATTATTGATTGTCTATTTTTCTTGCTAGCTTTAAGGTTTTAAGCTTCTATTTATAATCAGATAGTTTTTTATTTATTTTATATTTCATATTCAGAAATTCTTAATATATAATATTGATAAGCAGCTTATAAAGCTAATCCTAGAAAGCAAAGATACTAACTTACTTTTTATCAAATGCTAATTATAGTAAAATAAAAAAGAAATGCCTTTTGATCTGGTGGTAATCTATGCTAAAAAGAGCTTTTTCTTATTAATTATAATTTTGAACTATACAATAGCCTAGGTTAAGCTTATTCTTAGTCTTATATACTAGTTCTATTACTAGCTCTTCTCCCCTTTTATCCATAAAATCTAGCTTTATAAGGATATCTAGAGTTTATTAACTTAGCAGATTAGCTTCTTTAACTATGCTGAAAATCTCTTATATTGCAATATCTATAGGAGCTAGAATTATCGCTAGGATAATAATCCGGGAATCCTTAATATATTGCTTAACTATATATTATATAAGGGTTATATCTTCCTTTGTTATTAACTTATAAGTTAGTATTCTGAAAATCTTAGGGATATTAATTATGCTTAGATACTATTTTAATAAGCTATTTAATTTGATCTTTAGTATATTATCGCTAAAGGTAAATTATCCAGGAGCTAAAGACTAACCTAGCATAGGGATACTTATAATATTATATACTTGTTAATCAATATCAATATCTTTTTTTAGCAGGGTATATTTGTCTTCCTGACCTTAAAAAGAATTTGCAGAAATTCTTTATTTAATAGTAAAATTATATAGTTAATCCTGAAAGCCTGAAGTTTCTCTTTTATTTTCAAATCCGCTACGCATAATAAGATAATAGAGATCGCAGTACTTAACTTCTTAGCTCGATAAAAGACAATTTGTATAGCGAAATATATGTAGAGCCTATTGTTATAAGGGAAAGGTAAATTTATAAGCCTTTCCAGAACTAATAACTTATTACTTAATTAATTACTTATAACTATAAGCTTCGTATTCTTCCCGTTAACTATATACCTATTAATTAGTTCGCATAGTTAATCACTTATAGTAAAGGAATATATTCGCTAATATTTAATTCCTATAGAGCATTAATCTTGTTAAGCAAAGACAAATCTGTTAATTATGTCAGTTGCTTATTTATAGACGCTATACTGCAATTATCAATATTAAGTTATTAAGTATATAGGCGAAACCTTGTAGTACCGCCTATTATTAATTTAGTTTTTAAAATTATTAGATTGTACAGGTTAAGATATAGCTATCCAGATCAGGAGGGTATTAGGCTCGGTATTAACTGGGAGTTGTTTTATGATTTAACGAATATGCCGCTAAATATAACCAGCGCGTCACTTTTATTGCGATCTTATTATTAGGCAAAGCAGTCAACTATTTAAAACATTGAATAACTCTAGCTATTAACTATATATAACATCTTAATACAAACAAAGCAATTCCTATATCTATCTCTAAATCAGATTATTAGCTTATTATCCCGCCTAGCCTTAATAAGCATTTATGTTTTTAGTCTTTAGGAATTTTAGATCACTATTCGCTAAGAGCAATCCTGTATTAATTATCACCTAATAAGTACTAAACGAAACAACTATTCGGCCTGATTTTAAGCTAAGAAGTATTAGGCTACTGTAGCAAATACAAGCTTTCAGGATCTACTTTCTATTTTTTAGTTTAAAAATTTTATTATTTATATTATTCTGAAGAGGAGCCAAAAACTTAATTTCCTCGCGCTATTAAACAAAAACTTCAGCAATTCAGCACTATATCCTCTCTTTTTTGCTATTTATTAATAAAGCTATACCGCTTATAGCAGCTTGACTATAAAGCTAAGTTTAGGATATTTATACGTTAAACTGAACCTTAAATAACCTCTCTAGTTCCGGTTAATAACTTACTCGTCAGCAGCGCACCATATATAATTCAGTTCATAAAACAGATTAATTATAGACCGCAAAAGTTAATTAATTACTTTGTTCTAGCGAATAATAGCTCTAATTTTGCTAAAACCACCGAGAACAACCTTTTTAAATTAAATTTTGAAAAACTGAACTCATATTTGATCATAAATAGTCCTATAAGCTATAAATCCTATACTAATTATTAAAATCTGCAGATACAAGAGCTTCAAATGTAAAAATCACAATAAATTTTTTAAAATTAACCTCTATTAAAAGAACCCTACTAATGCGTATTATTAGCGGGTTAACTTTATGCAATTATTAAAAGATATTAACCTAGCATTTCATTAAAAGAATCCTAAAGCGAAGTTAAATAATAAAGCAGAGGAATTAATAGGATAAAAAGAGAAGCCAGAATTCCTATCTTTTGATATATAAGGCAAAACTTCGTTTCCGGAGCTATGTATTTTACTCTTATAAGTCCTCTAAGTATATAATACTATAAATCTAAGAAATCTTTCTAACTTAAATTAGGAAGTAGATAAAGCAGTATTCTAGAAGATTCAGCCTATAGATTAGCTAAATATTGCGATTTTAAAAAGAGTCCTTTAATTCTTATTCTTTATAATTAGAATAAGTTTTAATAAAAGCTGTCTCCTAACCTTGTTATTTCTTAATTAAACTAATATAGAACTAGAACTTAGTCTTAAATTTAAAAGTTTTTAGAAGGCTAAATTAACTAGCTCAAATATTATTATTTTTCTCTATAAATATCCTATATTATATATTAATATGTCCCTTAATGTCTAAGTCAATCTTAGAGAAATTAAAAGTTTAGTAATCCCTGCAATATATTATATTAAATTATATAATAGATAGCAACTAGCAAGGCAAGTCAGGTTCTATAAAATTGTTAATAAAATATTTAAGTCTAGATATATATTAGATTAGGTATCTATATATAAAAGTAGCATTGCGTATATATTTGCGTCTAGCCCTAGTAACCTCCTTAATTGCTATTAATGCAGGAATAACTGCTTTTAATAAGATTAAAACAATTAATATACTAAAGAGGCTTATAATATCTAAAGCGAAAAGGTATAATAACGTTAAAATTATTAATATACAATATTATTGCTGATTAGTTATAATAAGTTAATAAGGAGTTTACGCCATAGATATATCAGGGTGAATATAATAATAGCCTTAACTATAATAATTATAATTTTAATTATATTTATAAACCTATAAAAGACCTTATAGTTTATAATAAGGAGTATAGATATTACAGGAACTATAATTATTAAAATAGCTAGCGTAATCCTATTAATGCTTTAAAGGTTAATAGAGTTTAGTAATAAGAATACTTTGTGGAAATATATATACCGGGGCATTATCTTGATTAGACTTAATATTAAAAAGCTTAAAGGACTTAGCTTTCTTTAGAGACCTTATCTATTCAATTAATAACAAGAGAAGTGCAAATACGTCATCTTATGTTTTATATTTATCGCATTAATAATAAGGACTAAAATATTACTTTGATAAAGTATATAAAATCCTTAATTAACCTAATAATCTAGAAGATGATATTTAACTTGTAAAGGAACCTTATATAGCATACTTTTTTAGTATATATTCCCTACCTCTAGCGTATGTTTCCCTAAGGCTAGCTTTTATAATGCTTATTCTAATGCTATATATCCTAAAGCAATACAGGCAGCTTACTTATGATCTATTTTAGTTAGTAATTGAATCCTCTTTTACCCAGATAATTAATACCATAACGTGCCTTTATTTATTCTCCGACCAGGTCGGCCCTTTTCTATGTCCTTTATTAGATTGCATAAAGATTATCCATAATTTAAACTACTTTGCTAATTATATAGTTATTATACATAGATTAGACTTAGAATTCAGGCTATTATTATAGAAGGATTAAAGCGGATTATTAAGCCTAGATAGCTTACCTTATTTACTTTATGAAAATTAGAACCAGATTATCTATAAAACTATATTAGTTATCTTTTCTATATATATTAAAGTTTTAATTAGTTTCACTCTATTTATTAAAAAGAATCAAGGTTATTTCAATGCTATTATTATAGTCTAAGCCTTGGCAGCGATCCATAAATTATTAGAAGGCGGCAGCCATTTCTCTACTATAGGTTGCTATATATTAATATATTTATCGCCTTGCGTAAAACCTCCCTTTATATAGAGCAATGTGTATTCCTTATTATATAAAGATGTTTTAAGTTTACTTACTTTTAACCTTAATTAATATTTAATATTTAAAATAATTAAGCTCTAAATTAAAGCTATTATATAAAGAGATTAGCATAAAAATAAAAAAATAATTTCATCGCAATCCTTTTATAATATAAGGTCTAAAGGAAATTTCAGAGCAAATAGTAATATATCTTTATTAATCTATATAGTATATTTGCTTTAAGCCTTTATAGTATAATAAAGCTTTATTATTAATTTCCTCGCTCTAAGCACCTTTAAAATTATATTTATTATAAAGATAACTTCTAAATCCGCCTTTAGATCTTGCTCCGCCAATTTTTTAATTCTTTTACCCTTAAAATTATCTTCTTTATAGAGAAGGATATTTAGATAGAGTCTATTAATGCTATATTGTTATTTTTCTATTTTTTCCTGGTCTAGCGCAATATCTTAGCACTAGTAATAATCCGGGGGATCTAATTTATAAAACCAGTCAGATATAAGTAGTCTATTTTAGCCGCAATATTAATATATCGCCTCATCGATTTAACTATAGAGCTGCAACATCTTTTTCCAGAGATTAGGAAGACAATATTTAATATAATTAATATTTTATATATAATATTAAAGGAGACAACTATTGCAGGCGAGTTTATTTAAGAAATAATAAAAAGCTATAAACTCCACTTATTCAGAGCGCTTTAATATATTATAGATTATTATATAAAAATAAGCAATGTTAATTAGCAAGTTATATATAAATATATTAAAAGAAGCTCGTATTAACTTTTATATAGTTTGAAAATTAAGAACTTTAAAACTACTATTAAATTTATAGCGATTAAAGTATTAATAAAGACTTATTGCTTGTATTTACGGAAATCCCAGCGTTATTAATAATTATAACTTTCTATTTCTTCTGCAAAAGTGATTTTAAGGCAGAAACTATTTTAAGTTTATTATTGCTTAATAACTACTTAAATTTAATTTTCTTAAAGGTCTTTAAAAGTATATATTAAATAGATTTCTTTAATTTTATAATTTAAAGAGGTTTCTTTAGAGAAGCTTATTATTAGCTCTATAGCTTATTTATAATCCTGTATTTTAATATAGTCAAAAATTTACTATAAAGCTAGCAGGATCTAATATAAAAAATTTAGACTCTTAAAAAGGAAAAAAAAAAAAGTAAAAAAGAAAGGAAGAAAATAGGGGCAGGTCCTCCTTTTATACCCTAATAATTATACTAATATTAGCTAAAACCTAGATATCTTACTAGACAATATTAAGCTATATTACTATAGAATAGATTAGCTATTAATAGCTAATAATAGTTTATAATAAAGCCGGATTTCTTTGCATTAAAGGCAGAAATGCCTTTAAATAAGCTTGAGTCTCTATATTAAAAAAGTAATTAAAGTCTCTTATAAGCTATTAAGTATTTTTTAGCTTAAAGCTTATATTATCTAATTATAATTTTTTATTAATAATTTTTACTTTATATATAAATAGGAATAAATTAAAAGCTATAGTTAATTTATAATATCTAGAATTTATTAAGAATTAAAATATATTATTATATTATCTTTATCCTTTTAATTGCCAGCTAAAAATCAACAATATCTTAATTATAGATAATCTAAAAAAGAACTATAGTTGTCCGGTAAAATAATATATATTAGCAATATATAGTAAGCTAAAAATTAAGATAAAAAAGCAGCTAAATTTGGAGCAGGATATTATATTTAGAAAAAGCGAAATTTACTTAGATAACTAGCTATTATTAGAAGATATAGATATCTATTAAAATAAAACTAAATATTTATTAGTTCTTTAGCAATTAGCATAAAGTTCTAAATAATAGTTTAGCAAATTATTTGCTATATTTATAGGCTATCTAAATATAATAAATATACCAATACAATATCTTTAAATTTTATTTAACTTATCCCAGGAGGACTCGCTTAGAAATAAAAACTTCCTAAATATTTATTTATTCTTTATATACTCTTTTATGCCTTATTTTATAGTCTTAGAGATAAGAGGTTAGTCATTTTTTATAATTAATATATAAGATAACCTAATTTATAAGACGGAATCTAAAGCTAAGCAAACTCATTTTTATGCCTTTTTAGCTTCAGGCCTATACTATTCTTCGCTAACTTTGTCTTTAAATATTTTATTAATAAAACTTTAGAAAGTTTTAGATTCCTTTTTAAATCAAATTAATTAGCTGGAGGTAGCAATAAAGGTAGCTAAAAACTAAGCATTATTAGTTTATTGTTAAGCTATTAAGTAAATATTGCTAGCATAGATATATTAGCTTATAAAAACTAAGGACAGCGATAATTTAATTGGATTTAAAAGCTATAATAATAAGAAAGATTATATATATATATATGAGGATAATAATAAAAACAAAAATAAAGATAATAATAAACTTATAAAACAGAATAAAAACGAAGATAGAGATTTTAATAAAAATAGCAATAATAATAAATATATAGAAGAAAACAAGGATAAAAATAATAATAAAAACAACAAAATAGATAAAAATAAGTCTAATAAAAATAGCAAATACGATAATATATAAAATAAACGAAGGGAAATAATAATATATCTATTACAGCTAATGAACTAAATTTGGTTTCCTATCTAAATTTACGAAACATAAAAATATAGCCTTATATTTTTTTAATAAAGCCGAATTATATTAATAATAATATTGGTTTATTTTAAGAGTTGATAGGGTTTTCAGTACTGCTATTAATAAAAATATATATTAATAGCTATAGAAAATAGCTTTATGCTAAATATAGTTAGTCCGGTATACTATAATATAGAGTTAAGAACTATAGATTAAAAGGATTTATATATAAATGTTTTTTTATTGAGCTAGTAGTTTATACTAAATTTCTTATTAATTTCTTTTTTATATTTTAGAGACAGAAAAGCAATCCTAATCTCTAACATACCTGTTCTCCCCGCCTATTGGGCAAAATAAGTATTAGTATTAATAATATAGAGGTTTAAATAGTAACCTATCTATGGCTTAAGTCCTAACAATTATTTTATTAAAAATAAATTACCCTATTTAGTATTAAATCTAATAAAAGAATATTATTTTATGAATAAAAAAACAACTAATTTTCTTTTGCTAAAACTTTATTTACTTATCCTATAAAAATTTCTTATTAACTAGTATTATAAATACCTCTTATAGCTAGAATCTTTTAGAGTTATTTTAAAAAATAATAAATTCTCAGTTAAAGCTTCCGCAGAATATAAAGATATTAGCCCTATAATAGCCTTATTTTATTACAAGAAAACTCTATTATAATATTAACTCTTATAATAAACTTTCAGCGATTTTAAGCCTGGCTTTATTAAACTAATATAGCAAAAATTAATATATAAATAGACTTATTTTAATATAAAAGGAAATAACCTAATCCTGCTTATCTAATAGTAAATCCTGCTTTGATTTTATATATAGGAAATACAAATACGGAAATAGATACAAATTTATTTATTAGTCTAAGTTTATATTAAAAGTACCTCCTTATAAACTATGCCTATATTTAAAGATATTAAAAAGTTGCCTTAAAGGGCAATATTGCAAGTTCTTATATAAAATTGTAATAAATAACAATATTATTATATAATCCTTGCAGTCTACCGCTAAGTTATAATTACATATTAAATTTGAAATCAGCTTCCGAGAATGGATATTTTTTATATTAAGGCAGAATATGCGGTTTTAAGTTATAGAGATTAGGAACTTCTTTAAAATAAGCTAAGACCTTATTAATAAAGAGCATATAAAGACTAAATAATAGATTATTAAAAAGCTAACAATAGAAGAAGGGCTAGTTATAATCAAGGCCCTTATAGATAAACAGGCTAAGGGTATTAAGCTCGAAATGAAACTGTATAAATATAAAGATAAAACGCTTTTTTTTTTCTAAACCGTCTTTCATCTAGACATTTTATCATCCCTGATTTTAAAGATACTACTCAATACTATTTGCATATTTCTCTTCAGCTTAAATAGTTATTATATTATTAATTTATTTAAGACTATAACTTCCGCTCTTGGTGCCCTTGTTTAGGACGAAACTATTAAAGATAAAAAGCTAATTTCAATCGCAATAATAATGAGTTTAGCAATGCTAAAAAAGATAATAGAGTTAAACCAAAGCGTCTAAGTTATTACTAAGTTTATATCAATTATAAATAACTTATTAACTATTATTCCAGAATAGCTTTTCCAGGTCAAAAGCAGAAGTTTAGCTTATATTCGCTAATAATTTAATATTAAAGCTGTAATGCTATTATTAGGGGATTGCCCTTTAGAGCAAAAGAGATATTAACCGGTTTTCAAATTAGGTTTAGACCTTTTTGGCATATTATTTGAACTAAGTCCGCGCTATAATAATAATTATACAAATATTCTTGATATCAAGATTTTGCTAATTACTGATGAAATTTAGTCCTTATAATTAGAGTATTTCCCTTCGAGCGATCCTATAAAGCAATATCTTTCTGGTCTGGCGGGATTATTTGACTAATAATTCAGACTTCTATATAAATATATAGTTAGTTAGTTCCAGGATGCGGTGCAGATAGAATACCTTAGGGGACCTTAGTAGTTTGAAAAGTTAGTATTGAGAAAATCTTTAAAATAGAGTCTTTCTTAATGTTAACTTAAAATAAACTCTAAAAAAAGTTTAACTCTAATTTGACTCTTTATTGGAGTCTAACTTCTATATATATTTAACTCTAATAACATTTTTAACTCTAAATTAACTCTAATTAAAATATTTACTAGAGTAAATCTCGAGTCAATCTCGAGTTACAAGTTAACATTAAGCTTAATTAGAGTTCTATTATTATAAAATTTTAACTCGAGTTAGACTTTTATGCAGATTCTAACTTATATTATTTTTTTAAGATTTTATTTAAGGTATAAAGTCTAAAAAGACGCGGTTCAACACGCTTTTTTTTTTAAGAATTCGGAGTTTTAGCCGTATTTAGCCACGCTTATGTAATAAAAATATCACAATCACGTGATTTACGCGAATATATATATAGAATGCGCCTAAACCTTAATATTTTAATATATTATAGTAATTCTAACTTAAAAAATAATTTTTTAATTTTTTTTTTTGTCTCTTGACTCGAGTCTGACTCGAGTCTGACTCGGGCAGAGCTCTAGTACAATTTTGTATGGAGGGAGCGCCTCACTCGGATACGAGATTGCGCTTGTCTTAAGCAGCGAAATAACTCCAAATCCGAGTCTAATTAGAGTTTAATTAGAGTTTAGCTTACAAAACCACTAAGGTCCTGTAAGGTATAAGCAGCTCATTAAACCTATTAATGCTTAATCACCATTAAAGCGACAGAAAAATAGCATTCAAAATATTATTTATCAGAATATTGCTCTGCTTTAACTTAAATTTAATCAGAAAAGAGGGCTCTAAGTTATAACTAAGTTTAATTAACCTCCTGCATTAGCGAAGAAGGAAATTAAGGAATAAAAGGAATAATAGAGGAATATTAAATAGCTATAAATCAATACTTTTATATGCCTTATCTCTTTCATAGGTTATATTATCTTCTTCTTAGTTTATAATCCTGCTCTGATGCCTCTGCTAAAGAACAAAAATAATAAAGAACATAATAATTAATTAACCAAATATTAAAGAGCCTCTAATCAGCAACTAAACTTATTTAAGCATACAAACTAAGCGACTTTAATGCTAAGCTTAGTAGAAGATCATTCAAAAGATATTACTTGGATTAATAATTACCTAGGAAAGGCTCGCAAATTATAATAATTATTTATGGAGTTCCTAGGTATCCTCCTGCTATCCTTCTAATTAACTTTGCAAGCTATTCGGAAAATGAACTATACCCTTAATCTTCCTTTTTCTTAATTCATCGCCCTAGATATATAATATATAAGGGATATCGTAATACCTGCCCCTGCCTACTCTTGCAGGCCTAGTTTCGCCTTTAATCTAGAGACCCTAACTAGTAAAAAGCCACTAAGACTAATACTTAAATAACTTTTCAATGATATTATATTCTATAAAAGATCTATTCTCGATAATACATAGCAATATTCTATAATAAATACTTTAAAAAGCTATATTACGCTAATTTAAGGTCCACTAGGCACTAGCAAAAGCTATACTAGTATAGCTATTATTAAAGCTTTATTAAAAAATCGCAATACAATTCAACTTAGCCTTATAATCTATATATATTATATAAATTATACTTTAGACTAATTTCTTAAACATCTAGTTAAGAATAGCATAGAATAGCTTATTTATTTAAAATTAAGGTCAAAGTTAGAACTTCTTTAAGACTTAAACCTTTATTATATATTAAAGGAAATCAGGCCTATAAAGATTAAAGGTTATAAAAAATATTAACTATATAAGAACTTAGATATTATTCTCAATAAAATTAAAGAACTCATGTTAAGCCTCAGAGATCCAGCTTACTGGAGTAATATTAAAGATTATCTTAAAACTTATTAAAATAATTATTCTTAATAATTTTTTGGATAAAGAATCAATAAAAACGGATTTTAAGAAATAAAAGGTAAGAAGTTTAATATTTTAAATAGCTAGATTAATAGAACCCCTAAGCAAATCACTTTTATTTGCGTAGTCTTAGAACTCCTTAATACTAATCTAAAGGATATATCTAGCCTTAAGTGATCAGCATTGCATAAATATTAAGTTTAGTAAAATATATAAAAGCTTAACCGCTATTTCTTATATTTTTTTGATTTATATTAATATATTAGAGATTTGTTCAAAAAGTGCTATTAGGAGCTAGATCTATATTATCTTCTTCGCGTATATATTATTAATGTTATTACTATTAGCCTAGTATGAAATCTAGATGTCCTTCGCTGCATATAAGCAAAAATAATAGTAATTAAAGAGGCAGGCGAGGTATTAAAAGCATATACCCTTATAGCACTTTTACCTTTAGTTAAGCATATTATTCTTATTAAGGATTATGAATAGCTAAGGCCCTAAATCAATAACTATGAGTTTTAGTATAATAATCCCTAGAATGCAAAATTCTCTTTAGATATCTCGCTTTTTAAACAATTAATTTATCTTTAATCTGGATATCTAAGGCTATCTTATAGTTTGTTAGAGGTTCAGTGTCAGATATATCTATCAATTGCAGAGCTAATTAGGTCTATACTCTATTTTAAACTGCAAGATTATTTATTAATATCTAAATACCTAGAAATCAACAGAATGCAGAAACGTCTCTTCTAACTTGATTATAATGAAAAGGAAGATACTTTATCCTTGAATCTAGGCTAGTCATTTTTTAAGATTAATTCTTAGGAAATAAAGATAATAGCTACTCTAGTCTCTTATCTTGTCTGCTAAAACATTTATTGGAATAAAGATATTGTAGTCTTAACTCCTTATTTAACGGAGACCCTTGCGATTTAAAATATCAGATTCAGATATTAAATACTGCTTTACCTTATAAATATATTCATAAAAAGTTAGTATACTATCTTATATAAACTCCGGAAACTGTTTAATATCAAGTATTAATAAAAATTGTTATGCTAGGTTATAAATATATTATAAAGGTTTATTGCTATGAACTTCTACTTATAGCGAACTATCCATATAACACTTTATATAGCATTGCCCTTAAATGTAACTATGACTATAAACAAACTTGCAAAAATTGCAATATAAGAGATAAGGATAACTATATTATAACGACTAATTATAGTCTCTATAAGAATCTATATAATAGATAATATACCACTTATAGCTATGCTTGCTTAGAGACTTACTATAGAGAAAAGCTATATTAGCTTTATATAAAGCCGTGCGAAGTTCAATGCAGTTACTTATGTTGCAATAAGAAGTACTATGAGCCTTATATTCCTTGCGTCGAAAACTGCTCTTAATCTTATCCACATTAGGGTATATGCAAATTACCATATATAATACCTTATAACCTACTTCTATACTCTAAATGCTGCTCCTTAAGACTTAATTATAGTTACTAGTATCCTTCTATTTATGGAGAAATATATCTAGATATCTAATATTATTAGCAATACGCTAATAAGTCAGTTAAAGATATAATAATTAATTATATTATGGGATTTTCTTATGCTAAGTTTGATCTAAACGAATCCCCTTGCTTTATACTATCTTATAGTCATATTTTTACTTTAGAAAGTATAAATAGTTATATAGATATATCTAAATATTATATTATGTTTAGCGATATTAATATTGAGAACCTGATTATTATATTGAAATTAAGCTCAGTTTTATTCTCTACCTTAGAGCTGAAAAACTGTCCTTTATACCAGAAGCCTCTTTATAATATTAACTAATATAGCCGCATAATTGAATAGACATAAATCAACGAAGCAACTAAGAAATTTATTGTTTAAACAAACGCGCAGTTTATATTATTAGCCTCTAGAATAAAATAGGCGGAAGCTAAACTATAAGAGCTTATTATTAAAAAGCAGACCCTTAAGTCTTTGTTGCTTAGATATACAGAGTTATCTCTGGCGCTTAATAAGCTTTCTTTTAAATTAGTTTAATTAACCAGATCTTATAATTAATAAATATATATTATTCTTAAGGCTTAAAAAGCAAATACTAGATATAAAGATATCTCCTTGCTCTATATTAATATTAAGAAATTTCTTTATAAAGTTAATAAAGCAGAATAACTTATAAGCTATATATATGCTTTTATATAAAATACCCATAATTATTATAGGGTTAACACTGAAATCACTAATATACCCTTTATATTTCAGGTCTATAATTAGCTTTTAATAATAATATTATTCTTCTGCTATAATTATATTATCCTTTTTAACTTTATTATGCATAGCGGCAAGACAGCTTTAGAAGGAAACCTTCAAAACTATTACCTTAACCTTATACTTAATCACAAAGACTATAAGAATCTGATTTAAGATTCCTAATCCTGGCAATAACCTGCATAAGAAGTTAAAGGTCTCTTATATTATATTCGCTTTATCGCCTTAAAGCGCGGCTGCTTAGATAGTTGCTTAGATACAAATATAATTACCTTTATTAATTATGCTTATAATTAACTTGACCTTATATATATTATTTGTAATACTTACCCTAATTAAATAACTGGCTTATTAACAGAAATATTTAAAGCAGAGAAAATGCTCTATAATACAATGTTTTATACGCTAGTAATAAATACTAAGAAAGCAGCTATATATACTGCTATAATGTAGAGCTTTTAAGGTATAAGACACTAATATTATTATACTAATAGATATCCTTTTATAGTAAGTAAATGCGGTATACTAATAGAGACAGCTAAATATCCGCAATATAGGGTTATTATAGGTGAGATTTATTATTAATCTGCAGCAAGGGTAACGCAGGTAGCAAATATAGAAGCAGGTTTTAGGAGGCAATAAAGATAAAGATAATTATAAATATTCAGGGAACAATAAAAAGGGTAAAGTCTGCGGTAAAAATAATAATAATAATAAAAGATATACAGAAAAATGAGATAAATCTGATAGTAAATATAAAAAGGATAAAAAAAGTAAAGCTATAGCCGCATTTTATTGCAGTTATATAACGTAGCATTATTCTGGTTTATAGCTTAGATTTATAAGATATTAAAATATAGTATTATAATATATAGATATATAGCATAAGTTTAATATAAGCAACGACTTTTGACTTTTATATAAAACATAGCTATAGTCCCGTTCTTATAGAAGCTTAATATAAACAGGATTTATATTCTACTAAGTCCACTATGCCCTTAACTAATAAATCGGTTTAATCATCTAATATTCCCAATTTTAGGCCGGGAAACTATTATCCAAAATGTATATTTAACTTCATTATAGCCCTATACTCTGAGTTAGAAACTGAAAATACATAATAATTAACTATCTGCATAAATACCTAAAAATTGTCTGGCCAATTATATCTTAGACCCTCTAAAGGCGATTTTAATATAAATGAGATATTTATTATAAATAATAATCTATTAATAACTATATAAAAAGTATTAATAGTCTTATAGGCAGCGATATTCGCCGTTTTATATTCAATAGAGTTTAAATCTATTCTTGCGATTGCAATATAGTTTGTCTTATTAAATGTCAATTAAAAGATAAACATTGCAACTAATCTATCTAATACTATAGTTCCCAGCTAATATTAAAAGATATCTTAGGTTATAATTGTTATTAGAATTGAAACGTCTAAACCCGCTATATACCCTTTAATAATAACAATAAATATTGTACTCTATTGAAACTTATAACTATTTGCTTCAATAACGCTTATTTTTATACTATATATTAGGGCTAATAATACTTACTTTATTTATAAGGTTAGGTTCTTAAAGCATACTAGTGCTTAGATTATAACTATAAATAGCATAAGCTTTTCCCAATATAAAATAGCTATATCTTGAAATAATAATTTAATTCAGCGAAAATCAAGACCTTGCCTTATTATAATAACTCTTTTTATACTCTCTATCCAATTTAAATACTTAAATATATCTTAAATTAAGCTTAGATATACCCTTTTTTCCTTATTGGATAGCTAGAATCTAATTGCTTATCGCAGAGTAATTAAATTATTGCTAGCAAAATAGCATATTATTATAGTTTAACATTCAAATATATCCTTGAATATATTCCTGAACCTAAATAAGTTTATAATTAGCCTAGCTTAATAACAAATAATATAAAACTTATACAAAAAAATCTTAGTGCTTAATAGGATTATTATTAAGAAACCTTAATTTATGGTTATAGGGATATTTACTAAGAAAAGACCGCATAAAAGAACCTTTAATATTTAGCTATTAATATATAGCCTTACTTTAAAGCGGTTAGAATTCGCTTTATTATTAAAATTTAAGGCTCCCTCAAATCATATAAGTTTACTTTTAATTAATAAATTATTTTTTAACTTTGCTTTAAAATATTTAAAGCTAAACCCGCTTTTATATATTAATTGAATCTAATCTTTGCTATTAACTGAAACTTAAGAAAATATCTAAAAATAAAAAGAATATTTTATTTATAAATATCTACTACTTAAGAATAGTAATTCCTAATATTTTATTATATAAAAGAATATTTCTTATTAATAGTTATATTAACTTAAATGCCTCTAATATATTTTCCCGTTTATTTTACTTTTATAAAATATTCAATATTATCTCTGCTTTAATTAATAGCTTATTTATAGCTATACTTATTTTTAAAGAATTTTATCCTGCGATATTTAAGCAACTAAATATTATTAAATATTTCTTAGTTATCTTAATTATCATAAATATAATATTAATTATAGTTATTAATATATTTTTCTTTAGCTTTAAGGGCTATATTAGTATAATATAGAATAATATAGCTCTAGCTTAGTTACCTTTTATTATCCTAGATTTTTTAATATTAGCCTTTTTTAAAAATTTACTGCTTTAGTCTATTAATAAGAATAATTATTAAACTATTTTTGTTCTAGGTTTAATAATAAATATTTTGCTTTTAATTAATTGCTAAATAGCTATAAATATTTATTTTATAATAAATTATATAGTAAAGTAAAAAGAGATAATTTAATTAAAAATAAAGGCTTTCTAAGCTTTATATTTCTTTAAAATTTCTTAAAATCAGTTTATTTATTATAGCAGAGTAAAAATATCAATATATATTTATATTTAAGGAAAACAGCCTTAATAGTATTAATTAATTTTTATTATAAGTCCAAAATCGCATTAAAGTTTTAGTTAAAGAATATAAAAGCCAAATAGATAATATAAAATTAGTAAGGAAAATACCTTAATAATTCTATCGCTATAAATAATAATATTTAAGCTGCTAATCTAAAACTAAATTATTATTACCACTATAAAAACCATAAAGACCATTATTATTATCATTATTAAGTTATTATATTAGCTATAATTTTATTTTTTATTCCTATTAAAGCTATTTAACGCTAAATCAATTATTATCTAGGAGGAACTGAGAAAGGTCTCCCCTGAATTAGCGGGTAGATATTCTTTTCTCTTATCTTATAAACCTGAATCTGTATCTTTCGCTAGCATTAAATTTAAGAATAAATTATTAGGTAATACTTGCTCTTTTTCTTTTATTATTTCTACAGCTTTCTTGCCCTTTATGTCTCCTAGATTAAATATAATACCTCTTTCTTTTGCTTTAGTTTCTACTTTATTAATAAGTTTTATAGTATTCTTAGCATCTATATTATATTCTATATTGATCTCTGCTTTAGATTTATCCTTATTATTTTATTTAAAATATAAGTTTTTTAGCAGTATCTTTTTTTTATTAAATTTCTAAATAATTAATTTATCTTCCTTAATATTATATTTGATAATAGCATTTCCATTATATTTTTTAATTATATTAAGAATCTTATTAATTAGTATAATTAATTTCCTCAGATCCGTCTAATTGTGTTCTTTTTATCTCTTAATTAGAGCTATTATATCTTTAATATCTAGTTTCTAAAATATACCTTTGCTATAATAAGCTTATACTAATTTAAAAGTTTGAGATATCTAGAGCTATAATACAACCTCTTAAATATTAAGAAACTTATAGATAATATATGTTTTGATTTTAAGGATTAAATTAAATAATATAATTTAGCCTTCTTTTTTAATTATTAATTTAGACTTAATAGAAATAATATTAAAAAAGCAATTAATTACAAATAAAAACAAGGACTTTAGCATACTAAAGAGACTGTCGCTTTCCGGCTTTTTACTATTAAAAGAAAATATTTTTATATTAGCAATATATCTATCTATTTTATAGCAAATAATAAAGTTCAGATTATTAAAACAATATAAAAGAATTCTATAATATCTAATATTACTACTAATCTAGCTAATAATATATACCTTCTTAAATTTATAATTAAAATTTTTAAATTTATATAATCTAATAAATTTATAGGTTATAGTCTCCGCGCGAAAGAATATTATAGTGTTTTTTACGACTTCAATATTAATAATAAATATTTCGAATCTATTTCTAATAAAGCTAAAGTTAATAAATAAGAAAAGTTTATAGATATTATTTTAATTAATTATAATATCAATTAAGCAGATATTAAATAAAAGATTTATAATATATAATGCGCAAAAAAGGGATTTAAGTAAATTATTAGGATAGCAAGCTATATTTTAAATAATATAAATAAAGCCAAAATCTTTTTTTAGCTATTAAAGAATTCTTAAAGCAGACTAAAGAAATAAATTGCCTAAAACAGCAATAATAAATATAAATATCTTAATCTAGTTATAAGAAAATAGGTGCTTAATATCTATAATTAATACCAAAAAAGGAATACTAAAATTAAGAAGATCTTAGCAAGAGATTTTAGCTAAAATAATAAATATTATTATTAAAATTAATATAATATAATTACTTTAATTTTAGGGTTAAAGTCCTAGCTTAATCGTTATTTTAATAAGCATTTCGGTCAGCAAAATAGTTCAGTTACATAACCTAGCATCTTTATATAATAAATATGCGCTAAAAAAGTACGCTTTAGGGGAGTATGCTATACAGGTTCCTCCACAAATTGAGGCAGAGTATACGCCCCGGAGGAGTATGCGCTGGGGGAATACGCTTTAAGGGAGTATGCTATATAGGTTCCTCTATAAATTGAGGCGGGGTATAGAGGGAAACTCCCCAGTAGCATACTCGCCCAGCGCATATGCCTCGCCTCAGTTTATAGAGGAACCTATAGCATACTCCCCCAGCGCGTACTCCCCTGGGGTATATGCTTCGTTTCAATTGGTGGAGGGAAACTTATGGCGTATTCTAGTGGCGTACTCGTTTAGTGCATATGCCTCGCCTTAATTTATAGAAAAATCTATATAATAAGCATTGTCTTCTAGGAAACTATAATATCCTTAAAAGCATCCTTTTTTAAGATTTATCTCTTTAGATTTATGCTATTTAAAATATAGTCTCTAAGTAATAACCTTTTCCAGGGAGAATTATACTCTTAAAAGAAAATTTACTTAAAATTTATTTCTTATTCCCTAGGTTTATTCCTTGCTCTTTAAATTTATCTTAAAGAAATAATAGCAGGCATAATACCGCTATAATCTATATAGCATATTCCTCTTAAAATATACTTTATATTTATAAATTTATCTTTTTTCCTTTATAATATAATTTTAAGAATTATGCAGTAATATCTAAAAAGGATTAGCTAGCCTTATTAAGCTTTTAATTTAATATTAATGCATTTAATTTTGTTAATTATAAAGAGTCATCGCAGTCTCTTTTAAATTATAGGGCTATATAGTATAATAATTTTTAAATATATTATATTTAATAAGATAACTAATTAAATTGAAGAAGTATTTATTGAATTATTTATATCTTTAATCCGAAACTAAACCAATAATGCCGATAATACTAGTCTTAGCACCTTATTTGCATATTATATTCCTTTAAATCAGAGTTAATTCAATTGCAATAAATATATTGCATTTTAATAAAATTTCCGGTATAATATTTAATAATATAATATTCTTTTAGGTCGCTATTAGTATAAAAGTTATAGTTTTAATAATAATTATTATAATAAAATAAGCTTAAGGGTAAGCTCTTTATATTATTATAGTTTTATTATAAATCTTTCTGTTTCTGCCTAATAATTTAATTTAATAGTATTTATATATAAAAGATTTAATCTCAGTTCTAGTATTTAGCTTAATAAAATATATATTAAATGGCTTAAATTCAACGTATAAAACTATAATAGGCAATTAATAGCTACTTTAATTAAGAATTTTTCCAAATTTAACTAATTAATAAAAAAGAGACTAAAATTACATTCAAGAATACAATAAAAATTATATATATTCTCAGATCTATATATTTAGATAAGATTATTAATAAAATTGATTAAGTATTATTATTTTGATTTAGACTTTATATACTAATACAAATATCTGTGGTCAATAGCTAATGCAATATTATACTAGATGTTAAATTAAGCCTTAAGCAGTTTTTAAAGTATTAAACTTATATCTTAACAGGTTAATTAGCCTTTGTTAAGAGCGAAACTCTTATTATATATATTATTGCATAACTTTCTTATATAAAAACCTTTTTGATTTATTATATCTTCTTACTAAGTTCTATTATTATTAGCTTAAAACGCTTAGCTATTATTACTTAAATAACCTTATTATCTTCCAATAAATTTCGCTATTTTCTTTATTTTGCCTTTATTATTAAAGAAAGAAAATGCGCTATTTTAAGAAGATATATAATATTATAAAATCTATTAAGGAATACTATATAAAAGGCTATTATTTTATATATCTAGGGGATTATTTTAATTAGAGATATAAAATTATTAGAAAGTTAGTATATAGCTAATTTTCTATAATATAGCTTGCAAGTAATCAATAATAAATAGCCTTCTTTATAATATCTTCTGCTTAATATATTTGCTTTAAAAGTTTATAATATTATTTTTTATTTTTCTTAGGCTCTAATAATATATAATATTAAAAATCTTAAAAGCAAATTCCTTAAAAGATAATAAAGAGCTTAATATTCTTTTTTATTTATTGAATTTAAGCTTTAAGCATCTAAGTAATAAGTATGTTCTAGAATTATTAAATTATTTTAAGTATAATAGTCTAAATAAGATCTATTTTTATCTTATTTTATTAGTAATAATATTTAATGGTAAATTAATAATTATCTATAATATCTTATATTAATTAAGCTATATATAAGCTATTTCTTAATAAATTTTGCTAAGCTTAAATTTTTTTTATAGAATAAGTATTATTTATAGGGGTAAATAGACCCTTATAATATTGAAGATAACAAAAAGCTAAATTAATATAGATTTGTAGCTAGTAAATATTATATTCACTATTAATAATGCTATGTCCTTGGAAATGCTATTACAATAGCTTAAATATATTTTAATTAAATAACTTAAAAAGATAAAAATCAATCATATTACCCTGCAATATTTAATAACTTCCCAAAGGTTATAAAGGGCTCTAAATAATATTGATTTCTTTATATTTTTGGTCAAAATTAGCGATATAGGTGGAAGTAATATAATACTTATTTAATATTGTGATTTATAACTTTGCTTTATATTATATATTAATTCTTTTCGGTAGTTATGTAGAGAATATAATATGAAAAATAGCTAGTAATGCCTATAAGCCTTTATGTACTAAGACTTATCTCCTAAGACCTCTAGGATTCCAGTATTAAATATATAGACTTTAGGCTATTTAATAACTTATCCTTTATAGCTTAAACCTTAGCTCTCTCCCTATCTAAACTATTATTAATAAATATTTTAATTAGCAATAAATAAGCTGCTCTTTTTTATAGGCGCTTTTAGTTTTACTATTAAATAGATTAATAAAGAGCATAAATATTTAATATATAAGATAATTAATAATAAATAATAAATCTCTAGAGATTTTAATGCTTATTTAAATAAAAAATTGCTATATAACTTTAGTATCTAAAATATATGGCTTTTTATATCGTTTTTTCGCTTAATATTATAATATAACCTAAAAGCGCAAAAGCTAATAATTAAGTTATTTAAGTACCTTTATTTAGCAGGAAAGTTCATTTCTTAATAAAGTTATATTGCTTTTTATAGCCTTTAGATCCCTTTATTTACTAGAATTAATATTATACTTTAAAATGATTTAAAGTATAAATTAAAGAAAAAAAAGATCTTTAAGAAAATTTGTATAAAGCTTTATATAAATATTTATATCTGCTGCTAAATCTGAGCAATAATATAGTATAAAAAGCCTTATTATTATTCATAGGAAGATTTAAATAAAACTACTTTTTATATCCTATGAAAATAAAAGCATATAAAATATCTTATGGTTTCTTAACTTCTACAGGCTATATATAAGTGCTACCTATTACTAGCTTTTATAGCTAATAATTATATATTATAATAACTAATTATATTTAATCTTTATTATATAGCCTTGCTTTTTACCTCTTTTATTTAATATGCGTTTTTTTAAAAGAAAGCATAATTATATATAAATATAATAATTAGTCCCTTTAGCTTCTCCATTTTTGTATTTATTTTTTTTCTTTTAATTAAAATAGAACTTATACTTTTAAGATAATAATTTAATTTATATAATAGATGCTTATTTTTTAATTATATTTTAGATTGCTATAACTTTTTTCCTTAGGGGGTTATTAGAATAAATTAAAAAGATTTTATTATTAAAAGCCCTAAGAAGTTTTCTATAATTTTTTTAGACTTTATTAATAATATTATATAGAGGATCATTTCTATTAAAATTGAATATAATCTTTATTATTAATAAAGGCATTAAAACTATATAAAAGATTATTTAACTTTGCTTTATAAAGAAAATTAAATAAATTAAAGGAACTAAGCAAAATTAATAATGCCTAAATATATAAAAATAAGTTATTAAAAGGAATAAAGAGAATTAAAAGAAAAAAGAAAAAAAAAAATTTTTTTATTCTCTATTAATATATTAATTTTAATTAAAGAATATTAGGCTATATTAATATAGATTAGTTGCTAAAGATTATTTATAAATAAGCTGCTATATATAATCTTTTTTATATAATCTTGATTTTTAAATTAAGTTTACTTTAATAAATATTTATTAAAGGTTCTTAAGAATACTTCTATAAACTAAAAAGGATAGAGAAATATATATTAAAAGTTTTTAATAAATACTTACTTTAGTTTATAAAGGCAATCAAAGAATTAATACCCTATATAATATCTCTTTTAACTATATATATCTTTTAAATATAATATTATTATAAGAATATATAATTTTTATATGTTTTAATGAATTTTGCACTATTAAACTTAAGTATTTTTAGTTATAATTAATATAATTAAAGAAGTCTTAAGCAAAGTCTTTTAAGAAAATTAGGACAATATTTTTTCTTATTTATTATTAGCCTTAGCTTTTTATATAGCTTCTAAGTTGCATAAGCTTTTAATGTTAGAATAATAAGTATATATTAATGTTTAGAACTTTATTTTCTATAACTTTAGCTAATATAAATAAATTATAAAAGAAGCACTAAATCCCTTTATTTTTCTTAATAATTGCTTTCTTAATACTTATTATAGAAAGCTATTAAAAAAAGGAGCTTTATTTTTAATATTAATCTTTTATAATACTAAAAAAAGAAAATTTCTAAATAATTAATTCTTAGAATTATACTTAAGATTTTATTTAGAAGATAAAGATAATATTATAATTTTTAATAATAGAGTTTAATTATAGTAAGGACCTCTTTAGATGCATAATTTGATAATAAAAAACCTTATTTTATACCTTTTTGCACCTTTTATTAGTAAATTATATTTTATTAAATAAAATAATAAAGAAAATAAAATATCTAAGGTTATATTTAAAGGTAAATATAATTAAATAGATATAAATTATACATATTTTGGTTTTCTGAAAAAGCTTTTTCTGCTATATTAAGGTTTTTTTGTTTAATAATTAATATTATATTCTAAATAAAAGGAATTGCTAAAGCATACTAATTAAGAATTTCTAGGATATATAAATATTCCCGGATTTAACTATTATAATAAATAAAAGCCTAAATTCAAAGCGAACTAGACTATTATATTAAATACAAAAATAACAATAGACTTTTCTTTTATAGATAAATACAATAAATAATAAATAGCGATTATTTAATTAGAATTATTAAAACTATTTTAATTTAAAAATAATTAATATTAAAAATCTTATTCTTTAAAGGCTTTAAGAAGAAAGGATTAAGAAAAAGCTTTGCAATATAGAATAAAATATATTACTTAAACAAGTATAATAAATATCTTAGATATATATAGTATTATTTTAGTTTAATATACTAATAAAAGATTGCTAAAAAAATGTTAAATACTTTTGATATTTTAGTATAAAGTTATAATTAATTATTCTCTACTTAAAAAGTCCTAATTTAATAGCTTTTTTTATTTTAATATATTTAGCATTATCTAATTTAATTATAATTATATAAAATGGTTTTCTATCTTATATAGCGCTTCTCGGCTTAAAGTTAAGCTAAATAATTATCTTATATAGTATAGAAATAATTGGCTTCCTTTGATAATATATTAATAATTATTAACGCAGGATTGTGCTATATTTCTCTGTGTCTACCCTTTAACTTCCTCGCTATTAACTTTATATTTATTAATATCTTATAAATTAGTATTATATAGCAGCTTCTAAATAAGATATTAGTTTTAATATAGTTTAGGTCTAATAATTAAAGCTATATAATTATGGATTTAATTAGATTTAAAAGCATAATCTAGGACATATTTAAATACTAAGTTTTAATAATATACCTTCCGCCGGCAATAGCTTAATATCTCTGTGCTAAGCAATTAATTCTTAACTTTTTAATAAGAAAAAGCAGATATATTAAACTTTAATTTAGGATATATTTTAAAATATAAAATAGATATAAAGCACAGAAAGAATCATTATTTTGGAACAAAATTTTGATTTTCGCTAAGTCTAATCATATTTCAAGATGCAGCTATTTTAAATTGAGAAAAAGTTATATTATTTATTATGATCCGAGCACTAACGTCCATCTACGGGTGGCGGAAAACCCGCCGTGCCGGAAAATCTGACGGGTATTTTCACTTTAGAGGATTGTGACTCTGCGTATATATCGTGCTTTATTCGAATTAAGTATCTATCACTTACTATAGCTCCTTAAGAACGTTAAAAACTTATCTTAATTTAAAATTATAATCGCGTTGCTGCTATCTCGCCTGATTTGCTCGGGGTCTTCTTTCAGGGCAGAACACACTCCATTCTCTGTAGTATAACCTTAGAGTTTTTATTACATATAATGCACATGCTCATGTCTTGTCTGATCCCCAGAATCTATTGCTAGTGACAGGAAACAAGTACGAGCTTTATATCTGCTATCAAGCGCAAATTCATTTGAAAATATCACCTGAGCCGGTACCTCCGATCGATGTACTTGCTGATCCTAGCTAGTATAGAATAGCCTTGTATGACCTTTATAATACTTACCGCGTATCTTACTGTATCATCGGTAAGCTAAGACTGTAACTGTTAGGCTTGCGGCTGTATGTATGCTTAAAATAGTAAGGTCTAGCTTCGATCGATGATTCGCATTAGCAGCTCCGCCCGCCCGCCGTACTACCGTTATCTCATCGAGGAGCATCTCGAGACAGTCCTTGCACGTTCAGCTTTCACCATTTGCTTTCCGACATATTTATGAATAGTGCTGCAAGCATGCCGCAGCAGTCGGATGGCTGTCTCCAAGCATCACCTTATATCCAGCACGCGCTCGTTTACACATCAGTCGTGCGTCCTTTAACTTTTGACATTGTGCAACAGATTTGCAGGCAATGCACGCTCGTCAGCGTGTCAGGATGCTCCGGGCCCAGCACTCTTTCCCTCAACGCCAGCACCTGCCGATGCATCTGCTCCGCCTCGCCGTAGTTGCCTTGCTTGTTCAACACCTGTGCCAGACAAGACATGCTCGTCAGCGTGTCAGGATGCTCCGGGCCCAGCACTCTATCCCTCAACGCCAGCTCCTGCCGATGCATCCGCTTTACCTCGCCGTAGTTGCCTTGCTCGCTCAACACCTGTGCCAGACAGGACATGCTCGTCAGCGTGTTAGGATGCTCTGGGCCTGACACCCTTTCCCTCAACGCTAGCACCTGCCGATGCATCCGCTCCGCCTCGCGGTAATCGCCTTGCTTGCTCAACACCCGTGCCAGATTGTCTATATTTACTAATATTTCTAGATAATCTTTGCCTAGCATTATCTCTATTTTTCTTAGATAAAACCTCTGGAGTTTATATGCCTCTGACTATTGCTTAATCTTGTATAAGAAACCTTTTATCCTATTTATTATTATAAAAATTTCGCATATAACTTTGCTTATATATTTATTTAATTAAGTAAATGCTTTAAAGCTAACTATAATATATAATATTAGCCAGAATTAATTGCTTAAATCTATTTTATTTTATATTATTATATTTACTATAAGCTTAAATAAAAAGATATTTAGCTACTATTATTATTTTTTATTTAATTAATTTTAGTTTTATATATATATAAGCTTATATATTAAATAGCTATTTTAATTATATTGCTATTGCATTAAAAAATATTATTGCAGCATTTTAAATACTACTTTTATTTTATATATAATTTATTGTTATTTATTAAAAAGAAATACTTATTATTTTTATTAAATTTATAATATAGCTTTAATCTTATTCCTATTTTTACCTTAAGCATTATTATTATATTAAGCTAGCTCTTTAAGCTTACTTAAACTAAAAAAACTAGCTAAAATGTCTTTAAAGCTTATAAATATTAATAAGCTAAATAACTAAGCTGCTGCTAGATAATAATCTTTAATTATCTTAAATAATATTTCTTATATGCTTAGTATACTTTCTATATATTAATAGATATACTGCTATAGCCGCTGCTATAATAGTGCTTTTTATTAGTATTAATATTTATAAAGATATTATCTTAAATTAGCTAATAGCTATAGCATTATTAATATATATAATCCTGCTAGTATAATAGCTAGCGCTAAGTGGCTTAGCTTTTATATAATTTAACTAATTTCTCTTATAATTTTTAGCTTTATTTATTTTATTTTTGTTAATTATTAAAATAGCTTTTATATTTTAGGCAATTTTATCTCCTTTATTTTTATTATTTTTAGTTTTATTATCCCTTAAATTATGATGCTCCGGGATATAATAATTATATGTATCTTGACTATATTAAAAATAAAATATTTTAAATTAATATAAAACTTATTATAATTATTATTAATAGTATTTATATTATTTAATACTATTAATTATAAGCCTTTTGAACCTTAGAATTAGCGCTTAATAGCTAGTATTATATCCTTTATATCTATAATTTTTTGATTTATATTTATATAGTAATTATAAAGGAGCCAATAAATTTAAATATAGTCCTACTTGATTATCTTTTTAAAACCCGTTTTAATCTAGAAGACTATTATATAATCTATATAATATTTATAGATATAATTAAATATTAATTAGAATTTATTTATTTTATTAAGGCCATAGATTGCTATAATGCAGGTCTAATTTTACTCTTTTTCTTTTTAGCTTAAAAGCTGCTCCCTAATTTTTTAGTATAACTATAGACAAACTATATAAATTATAACTAATTAGAGCGATAAGTTAGCATATTAATTTATATAGTTTATATAAGCATTAATTATAGATCCTATAAGGCATTAGTATCTTTTATTATTATAGCATATTTTATCGGTTCTAATTAAGGGTCTAGTTAATAATATTACCTAATAACATATATATATTGTTATTGATTTGGATATAATAATAAGTATAATTATATAGAGCTATTATTATATTAAGAAGCTTAGATATAAAATTAAATTTTACCTATAAAAAAAGCTTTATTTATAATAGCTTTTATATTATAGTGCAGATACCTGTTACTAGACTAATTATTAATTATTAGCTATTAATATTAACTTACGCGCAGAAACTAATTTATTATTATAAAGCTCTTTAGCCTTATCCTTTATTAAGCATATATATATCTATATATTCAGGTTTATAGCCTTATATTTATTATTATTTTTAGCTTAATTATAGTTTTATTATTATATATTATTTATATTATATTAATAAGCTTTTATATAAGCAATAAAAAATAAATATTAAATATAGCTAAAATAATCTTATTTAAATCTTTTTAATATAATAGAACTAGCTAAGCTTACTATTAAAACTATTAGCTTTATTAAATTTTTTATAATTTATATTAATTATATTAATTATATTAGCTTTAGATAAAACTATAATAAAAACTATAAAATATTTATAATTAAGCTTTTATTGTTTAAGGCCAGATTTAATATCTAAGGAGAATTTCTTTATATAATATATATTAATAAAGAAAATATAGTCCTATAAAATTATTAGTTATAAAAATAAGATATTATAAATAAATATCTTATTAGTATTATAAGTATATTTAAAGATAATAAGTAAATAAATCTAAAATATAATTTAAAGCTACTTTCTTTTGATTAGATCTCTTTAATTTTATAAGACTTAAAATCTAGAGCTTTTTAATAAATTAAGAATAGATTCTAATATAAAGTATAAATATAATAAAAAAATATTTCTTTTTAAAAGAAGATTAATTAGGCTATTTATAATAAGAAAAAGTATAATTTAATAATAATAAAGTTTGCTTTCTTTATTAATAAACTTAAAAAACTAAATAATTAATTTAATATAATAAATTTTTAGTAAAGGCTTTTTAAGCTTAAAGTTTAAAGAATTATAGATATTAATAATATAAAAATAATAAAAGATACTTTTATTTAGATGCTAATAATCTTATTATTGCAAAGCATTAAAAAAAAGAATTTTAGAAAACTATTAATAGTTATATATATATTAAATAATTATCTAGGATTAAATAAAAGTTTTAAATAAAAATATTAATACCTAAAATTAAAGCTCGCATTTTTATTATAGTATTTAGGCTTCTTATAATATATATATAATATAGGATAATATGTTAAATTAAGTAGTATTTATATTTTTTTAATAAAAAACTATATTTTTATTAGGCAAAATTAGATATTATTTTTGCCTTAGCAACTTTTAGCAGTTATTAATATATATATTAAGGACTTATATATAGTCTAATTAGGTTTAAGCTTCTGCAAGCTATTATAGAATACTACATTAGGCGATATCCAACCAAAGCGGAAAATCTCCTATATAGATATAATTTATTACTCTATAGTAAGTCTTCTTCGCTTATCAAATGTTTGGTCTATTTATAAAGACTTTTTTTCATTTATGCTAGTGCTGTCCTAGAGATGATCGCTTAAGGTATTTTAGAGTTCCCAGTTTCCATAAAATATTCTACAAGTTATGCAATCTTAGAGAATAAGAACATTTTTATTATTAAATAAAACTTTTATAAGAATAAGAATATAATCAGTAAAGAAGGAGTTATTTATAAAAGGTATAATATACATATAAACCCTCTTTGCGTCCTAAAGCTATTATAAGGGATTTCAGAATATATATAGGTTGCCTCCTTGTAGGAAACTTATTATACTATAATCTCAGAAATGAATAATCTGGATAGTCCTTTTATTATTCATTCGCCTATCCACCTAAACCCTTACAGACGCTGCCTATAATTCTATATTCATAGCAATAGTGGCAGAGCACCAGACTTGCTTGGCCGTAGCTTTGTGCGAAGCTCGTCTCAACATTACAGAGGCCAGATTGAAAGCCGGAAGTGCTGGGTATATCGAGCAAATAACGTTCTTTCCTCGCCTGTGAACTGCTGAGCCCTCCCTGACTTAGCAGTGACTGCAGCAAATCGACAAGCGAAATCAGAAGACGGAAGGAAAACATTATTATAGGTATAGATCAGAGATTTTGAACTAGATATTTTAGTACATATGCTAATTGACCAGGAGCAGCTTATAGTTCTTAGGCGGCAAAATTTTATATAAGTTTTAAGAAGAAAATATTAGTTAATAGCAAACTTTAAGAGGTCGCGGAGGTTATATTTTATGATTTTAGGCGCAAAAAGGAAGGATTAGCACCTCTTAAAAGCATAGCAGACGAACTTAGCTATTCTATATTATAACGAAGAGCCGGTTAGGTGGGAGAAAAGCAGAAGTGAAGGGGCGATGGCAATTTTCAATATTAACTTAGGGATGTTTCGACCCCAGGGACCGGTATTATTAATTTTGTTCATGCACAAACAACTGATTTTCCGCCATCCCACGTCAATCTCTTTCTTACCCTAACCTGAAGAAGATCAGAGCCCAACCTTTCCGGAGCTTTCCCATCTCTCGATTGCAAAAGAGTGGATGGCGCGAATATCAGGGCTTCGCCTACTCGGAGGTTCAGAATTCGTCGGAAGATTTCATCAGGATCTTTTCTTTCCCCTTCCACTGAGATATGTCGACGAACAGTATTGAACCATTCTGGGCTGGTGAAGCGGTGGACCACTGTCAAAGGACATAGATCCATGAGCCGTGGAGATATATTAGGTTCTTGAGTTGATATGATCACTCGCGCTCCAAAATGTCGTTGCTGCCGAATCGTGGAAAGGAGCGACTCGGTCAATACTTTGGAAGCGGGTGTGTCCGTAATATACTATTTCTGGTTATGGCATGATCAAAGCACATTTTATGCTAAATCGGGGTTTCTATCTAACATACCTTGTGCGCCTCGTCCATGGCAATAACTTTGCCTGTAGCTAGACCTGATTCCAAATACAAGCCTATGCCGATGTTAAACAGGACGCATGCCATATTAGCATCTATGAACGGGCACGAAAGATCAATAATAGTAGCACCACTGCTTTCAAAATTCCAACTCGGGACGGAACCATCCAGAACAAGAAAAGATTCCAGAAGTTCCAGTCGTAACTGTAATGGTCCTTTTTGTGCTTTAGACAAATTTGATCCTTGCAGCCGCCGTTTGAACTCAGCGTAATCAAAACCTTGCGATGAGGTGGATGCCATCTCGCGCAAAATTTTGGTGGTATGAGCAATATACAGGGGTGTAGTCTGAGATTGATCCACAGACATCAGTGTGAGCATGGAGCTGACATTCAGATCTTGTGATCTGAGCCTGAAGGGCTGAACATTGACGCCCGGGATTTGGGCATATGATGCCCGAAGGTTGTAATAGTTTGAAGGCGCCACCAATATGTTGACCGGAGTAACACTTGGATGATTGGGGAAATCTCTGCCGGGGCAAGCCAGAAAGGCTGCCTCGCAAGGCTTGAAGCTTAGTCGCGAAGTATATTGACTGAAGTGAAATACTAGCGCGGAAAGCTGTCTCTGAAGGTTCCCAAGTATTGGGGTTTGGATAAGGCAATTTTCTAAAGCCTCATCAACAAATACAACTTGACGTGCGAAAGAGTGTCTCACCAAGGAGGCAAGACAAGGTATGTGATTTTCCACTTCCCTGTAGGCCGCATACGAATACCGATAAAGGTATGCTTGTGTTCTGAAGGAGTCTGTCATCCTTCTCGGTATTTGACCACCAAGACGTCTGTAGTGCGACAGAAATTGTTCCAAGCAAGCCATATTGGGGAAGAACGCCTGAGCTGCATGCCCTCAAGACGTCCGCAGAAAAAAGGGGAGCGTTTTGAACATCTGCTAGCTCATCTTCTACAATATGACCATATCCAACACGAGACTGCAACAAGTATCTTTGATCTTCAATGGTGGGCAATGTCGGAACCTTGTCTTGCTCCTGACTACCACTGTGACGCCAGTTTTCATGGAATTCTTTGAGCTCTGGGCCCCCTTAGTCATTTTCCTCGCTACAATAATAGTATAGGGTACCTTGAAGTCTAGGATTAAGGGGCTCTTGAATCCCAAATGGTCCGTTGAACATGTGAACAGGTGTGTTACTCCTTTTATATCAGCTCTCACTAGTCTTCTTAGAGTGGAGCGCTTGATATACAGGTTCTTGGATTCTGTCACCTCGATAGGCTTTGGCGACTTCTCATCCGTAATTGGATCACGCGTCGCTCTAGCTACACTGATAGTTGCCTATTAAAACCTACCGTTAGTCTGATGTCATCATCTGAATTCAATATCAACTGTTAATGCTCAGATCAAATTGTTTCATTACCTTCGATGATGTATAATCGGGACATTGAGTGGTATCAATCAAATTTTGCTTTGGGTCATACGCTCCGCTAACATCCATGAGGACTCATAACTAGGATTCGGAAGAGGAAGAGGAAAGACGCATTACCCATTCACCAGCTGCCGAATTTCTTGTTTCGGGATCTTTTTGCCATTTATAGTGGGATAACGATCAATGAGGCGATTCTTGAAAGGCTTCTTTCCAATAAAACATCCATTTTTGTCGGTACCAAATACGTGATACTGCTCTCTAATCCAGCGCTCGAGATCACTGCTGGACGACATGGGCAGCTTGACTGCGAATGTTATTCAAAGCCGTCGTTTCCAATTTTTGTTTCGTACGCACTCGACTACCTGACGAACGTACCCTGTAATGCGTGAAAGGCTTATTGCGTCAATCTGCCTTACACTTTATCAATCCTAAAGTGTATTGATCGTCATAAAAATCTCTGTGCCTCTGAGGATGAAGCTTACTCAATATAGAGGCTAGAACTTGAAACGGAGAAACTGGATATTCGTGATACAAGATATGCACAGAAGTGGGAATGTTGCCCCTATCTCTTGAAGGTGATTGACGACATCTGCTGATTGTGTTTACCCACATCTGACGCGTGTATACGAAGGCGATGGGCTAGATCTGCTTGGCCAAATGGTGGAAGTACTTATAGTAGATGATCATCAACATGAACCCACTCAAGAAATCAGCGGGCAATATGTCCTTATCATTGGCGCAGAAGGAAACTCAAATCTTGCTTGTGGCAGGGAAGCCAGGATCAGCTCAATGTGCTTCGCTCATTGGTTTACACATGTCGTTCAGAAGAGCCAGCTGTTTTTGAGACTCGAGAAACTCTGTAATGGAAATGATTCTATCGCAAATATTTCGAGTATGATTTGGAATATGTAGGAAGACACAGCTTGGTATAATGTTGGCCTCTGGAGAAGACTCACATCGGAGATTGCCTACATAAGAAGAAGTAGCCTTAAGTGGGAACCGTGGGCAGCTGCATTGAGCTCACCAAAGCCTACTTCATTCATTGGCTGCGATAGGGAATATGTTATCAGCCGCATCCAAATGTAAGGTGATAAGTGAGGGTGGAGCGAGTATGTACAATGCCGTCATCGCAAGGTTGAGTGTTACCAAAGCCCCCCTAAGGAACACCATGACTCGCTGCGAGAGGTTGGCCAATCCATATTGACGACGACACTTAGCTGCCACGACCGAATTCTTGAGAATTCGAAAATTTGAGATACTAAGTTGACAAGGTCTTGCCGCGCAAACGTCGTGCCACAGAAAATTGTAGTACATCCACCGTAAACAATTCGCTGTTGAGGACCTACAAATTAATGACGCTATCGGGTCGGGAAAGTCGGCTGCACATCCGAATGCGCTAATGCGCAAATGCCAATGCTCCCGCTTTGCGTATCCGAAGTAACTTACGCTCTGTCATCAATTTCAGTCTCAGATTCCACCCACCACGATTAAACATAATAAGTACGGCGGGCGAGTAGAGCTCTAAATACAAATCATTGATTAAAGTCAGACCTTATTGTTTTAAGCATATATATAGCTACGAGCTTAATAGCCCTAAGCTTAGCTTATTAATAGCACTAGTAAAATATATAATATACATTATAAAAGGCATATAGTATCGCTTTACGCTAGTTTAGATTATAAATAGCTTTAATTAAAGATACTAATTAATTAGATGTATTTGTATAAATTTGTATATAATAGCAAATACAAAGCTGATAATAACTTTCTATTATTATAGTAGGGTTCTAAGGCTCGGATAAGACCCTAATATGCGCATTATAAGTAATAAAGACTTCATAGCGATGCTGTGGAGAGTGCAGATTCTTTCGCCATAAAAGAGAACTCTAAGCGAACCAGGCAATGCGAATGTAATTTTCAGGTCAGACAAGCTCTCATAATTCCGAGATAGCCACAGCACACGACACATACTTAATAAGTTACCAACTATTGAATCCATTCCAATCCGCAGCCTGCTCTTCTTGCATCCACACTGGAGACTCCTCTGTCAATGGCGTATACTCGCAGACTACATAATGTTTCATGAAAATAGTCCCTCGTGCGCGTAAATTACGAAATTATTAGAGAAACCATAACGGATATATTGATCTATTTACCAAAGGCGCAATATCATATGTCCTTTCCAAGACACAACAACCTCTAAGAGTGATATCAGTGCTCTATTCCTTGATCACCAGAAATAGATTTAGTCTCCCGTACTCGTCTAAGCGCATTCTCCAAAGGCTGGAACGACTGTCCCTGGAATACACGAATTCGAGCAACAGGTGAAAGGATAGGGTGTGTCGCAATTGGCTCCCTCCCCGGAGCAAGAATCCCCCGGGTCCTGGGCGCACTTGTTCGCGTTTCTGGTATTGCCAGGACGGACGCAGAAACCGTGACAACACTGGCTAGTCTCCGTACAAGCTTCTATGAAACAGAGAAGAAGGGTTAGCCTTTCCATCAGGGAAGCCGATGCGTGGATAAGGGTTCACAAACCATCGAGCTCTACGCAGCCATGTGAACAGCTTGCAAGGGCGAGGATGCCGAGAATCATGGTAAGTTTCATGATGGAAGAGAGATGGAAGGTCGAGTATTTGTCTAGGGTTTATATCGAGCCGGAGTTCCAGACGAGGAGAATATGGGCAGTGTTGCTCGAGATAATGCGAATGAGCTACTGGAAGTCTTAAAGAAAATCGAGAAGGTGGGAGCTTAGATTGAGTTTATAGACCTTTTTCTTCCACACACTGACGTGGTTTGTGGACAAAGAAATTTTCGGATTGCTTCGGCCGAAAAGCATATAATGGCTCTCCCACTTCAAGTGTGGATGATTTGGAATTCTTCGTCATAAGTGTCATTTGCTTTGTGCTTCTTCCGAGGTCACCCACCACTTTGCATTATCTACATGTGGAAGGAGGCAGCTTATGATCAGAAATAAGACCCATCGGTCAAACAATCATCTCGGCCTCTGTCTAAATTGGGTTGGGTCACCGTTACCAACTTGAGCACTGACACAGCCATTCGCCCCCGAGATGTACTATTCTCCTTTCTCCATTGGCAGGAGTAGGATCTCTTGCGTTGAATTCTGCAAAGTTTTGTTGTCAATCACGAGATCTGTTGCGATGTGCCATTTCGCCGGCTTATATTGCTCACGGAGAAAGGCTGTAAGCTGGGCCCTCTTGATTCACGCTACTACATTTGAATGACTCATACTTGATAGCTGTAAGTCATTCGTTGTGGCTTGTCAATGATCGCACATGGTGTCCGAACACAAGCGGATCCCACTGTCTTGGCAGAGAGTGCTTGTCATAATAGTCGAAATGAGAGGAGTGCGCATACGTGGCCTCCATATTCCGCCTATGTATGGAGCCGTCTATAATGGAAAGCGTACTAATAGTGAACATGGACTTCTATTGGGTGATGTTTTCTGGCAAAAAACATATCGTTACAGGAGCTTTCCAGAATGCCACATGGTTCAGACGAGGCCTCACTCTAAGCCAGGCACCTGAAGAATATGTCTAATCCAGTCCGAGAATTTGCTCAAGCCGATCATAGACCATTGGAAAAATAAATAGAGGTCGAATTGCACTTATCTTGTCCTATCGGACGACGTCCCAGTCAATCATGTACCCAATGCTAGCACCGAGATCACGATGGCGTCATCCATCTTAATGTTCCAATCTATCCTGAGATACACCAGATTGTACCACCCAGCACGGTGTTCACAATAGGTAGCCAATACGGCAAGCCTGCCCTTGCCTGGCTGTACCAACCGATGATGGAGATCGATCCAGAGACCAAAGAGCCAAGCTGTCTCGAAGCGGGCAGAGCAACTAGAATAGAGGTGGCACACATGAGCCAGCCGAATACTTGAGTCAGGTTTATTGCATCGAGAGGAACGAAGGGAAGGGCGTCCTTGACAGCTTGCTTCTTCGCCATCGCCTTCTGCTATAACCTAGGCGTGAACGTGAATGGTAGTCGTGCCTGGCCCCCAAGCACCAGCTGGAAAGATAGGAGTGACGCGAGAATATGGGATGTGAGATTCATGATGCTCTACCGCGACGCGCATTGTCGATGCAAGGTGCCATCGAAGTGTGAATAATGCCCAAAGAAGGTTGTTGTCATTGCGTATTTGTCATGGGCGAAACCTAATGCTTGCGAATTGTCTTGGAAATCTTTGGCCTCGAACTACTACGGAGGTCATTATAGGGGGTCATTGGCAGTGAAAAGACCACAACTTCCCAATGTGTTTCTTCAATGACCAACAATCCTATTTACAATGTAAGAATTTCATTTCAAAGCAAGGCTCTTGAACTTTAAAATAAATACTTTATAATGCAAATGTGATGAAAGGTTGCTAAGTAATTGGGTGGGAAATAATTGTATCTTTCATCTATTTTTCTATAAGGGAATCTCTAATTCTTCCATAAATTCCCCAGTTATTTATTAAATAACTACTGGTCGCATTTCGATTATAAAGAGCTCATTTTGAAGATTGAAAAGTTCTTTTTCAAATGAGCTCTTTGCAATGCAAATGTGACAAAAGGTTATTAATGAAATTTAGTGGGAATATTTGATGCTTCCTAATATAAAAAGAAGAAAACTTCCTAGCACAATTCTTTAATAACCGTTTGTCGCATTTGCGATATAATGGGTTCATTTGAAAGAAAGCTTCTTAAGCTTTAAAATGAATACTTCATAACTTGAATGCGACGAACGACTGTTGAGTAATTTGGTTGGGAACTTTTGGTGATTTTTTATATAAAAAGTGCAAATCTTCCCAAGAAAATTACGCGATAATAATCTATGCTATTTACAAACCGGAATATTCATTTTGAAAAGGGGTTTTCAACTTTCAAAATAAGTCTTTCAATATATAAATGTGATATTTATTTGTTGAAAAAAGTTATTGGGAAATACTATGCTTTTTGCATAGTAAAAATGAAAAATCTCTCTTTTTTTTTCTTTCCTATTCTGTAGGCTGCCCAAGAAGCTAGAGTAAGCTAATTACTAATATTTACGTCATTGGCAGGTTCCCCTATAATGACCTCTGTAAATACAGCTCGAAATCTCGATTTACATATATCTTAACATCGAGTATTTTCACCAACACAGCTTTAAATTAAATAAAATAAAAGGTATATAAAGCTCTCAAAATACGTCTTTAATATGACTGGAGAGGTTCTTTTTAAGTTGAGGGGAGAACATTCTTTGAAAAGTGCCAAGATAATTCGCAAGCATTAGGTTTTGTCCATGACCAATAAGGTAATGAAAGAACCTTAAATTTATATTCATTGTTCTTCAAGACACGAAGAAATCAAGTCCTTTTCCGCAATTGATGAACCTCAGAGCACGATGCCAAACGCTAAGAAACGTATGTCGACTCTTTTCATCCACATCCTGCATATGATCCGGCCACAACCGCTGGTCGAAGATCAAACATGACAAAGCCAAGGCAGATGTAAGAAATTGAGCATCCCGGTCTACGAAACATGTCCTTGACTTCGCTGCAGGCCTTAACATCTAATCGCAACTCAATTATCTCAAAAGATCTGACCAGGCTCTCCAAAGGTGCTTCTTCGCCCACCTATCCTCCACTCCTCCTTCCTGACGTGCTCAGCCTTCGGCCCCGACCCATCCCACAACCATGGCCTAGCCGCCCTCATAACCACGGCTCGCAAACAACGCTTCCCCAAATCCTCCATCGAAAATGCCATCGCCCGTGGCTAAGGCAAAAGTATCAGTGGCGCAACCCTCGAACCCGTGACAATAGAAGCGATGCTCCCTGGCGGCGTCGCTGCGATCATCGAATGCCAGACCGACTCGAAGATCCGAACCATCACTGATATCAGGACTTTGATCAACAAAGCGGAAGGGCATGTGGCGCCGACGTTACATCTTTTCCAGAAGAGGGGAAGAGTGGTGTTGAAGAACCCGGATGGGTTGACGGAGGAGGAGGTGCTGGAGACGGCTATTGAGGCGGGAGCGGAGGACATGGAGGTTGGGGAGGAGGGGATTGAGATTTGGTGTGAGCCGCAGGAGATGAATAGAGTGGTGAAGACGATGGCGGAATCGGGGTTTAGGTCTCAGAGTGCGGAGATCTCGTGGGTTGCAAGGGAGGATACTAAGGTAGAGGGGCCAGAAGATGGGGAAGGGTTGGAGAGACTGCTTGAGAAGATTGAAGATGATCCTGGCGTGACTGAGATATATCTAAATACTCGGTGAATAAACTACAATTTTGCTCAGATGATGGCAAGGTCGACCCTGACCTGGCAGTCTCGACACGATCCGCCAGGTCTTATGGTCGTGAGTCTAATCAATCCAAGAACGCGTTCGGCAGACATAAGACCATCCATATAAGTCTTTGTAGGTTACCAGCATAGCTCTTCCAGCAAGCGATACCTTTACCAACGCCATGCTCCCCCACAAATCAACCCCTCACATTAAAACCAACCCAACCAAACCCCCCCCCCTCACTTCCCCTCCCCCGCCACCCCCTCCCTCAACCTCTCCTCCTTCCGCTTCCAATGCCCCCCCTCCTCATAATCCTCCCTAATCCCCAACGCCCGTCTCAACCTCTCACTCTCCAGCGCCTTCGCCTCCGCCCCCTCATGAACCTGATGCTTCTTAAACTGTCTCTTCCCCCCTCCCCCAACTCCTCCTGCTCCCCCTCCCCCTTCCTCCCTACCTCGCTTTCCCTCCTCAAGCAACCTCCCCCTCAACTCCTCCGTCCTCTTCTCAATCTCCTCTTCATCCAGCTCCCCCTCCTCCTCAAGCTGATCCTGCAGTTCAAAGACTTTGACTTCGATTTCGCGGAGGCGGTCATGATTGAGGATGTTTTGGTCGGGTTTGCGGGGTTTGTGTGTGGGGTGCTCGTTGTTGTTGGGGTAGGGGGAGAATTGTTGGGGGGTTGAGCGGGGTTTGAGGAGGGAAAGGTTGCGTTGGACGTAGCCTGATGTGCCGGAGCCGCGGGGGGTGGAGAGGCCGACGTTGGAGGACATGGTGGTGTGTTTGAAAATTGGAGAGGTTGTGCGAGGCGTGCGCGGATTTTGGACTCGTTTGTGTGATGTATGGAGATTGAGCTGCTTATTGATGTGGGAAGGAAGTGAAGTTTGGAGGTAGAGAAATGCTAGCGTGGTGGGAGTGCGTCATTTCAAGATTCGCAACAAATTCTTTTCCAACCTCATAATAGCATTCTTCCCACAACCACAAAGCGTTAACTTATATAAAGATGCCTTACGTTGATCACACGCCTTCCGATGGTGCCCCAATAATCGAATACACCTCTCTCCCCTTCCCCCCCCTAACCCGATCCCACATCCTCCATAGCTCCTACTCCTACTGGTACCCAAAATACCGCTCCCTAATCCCAAAATCCCGCCTAATCCCTCTCCCCACACCATTCCTCTCCTACCTCCGCGCCGATGGTATCGTCCTCCCCCCGGACCGCCCAAAACTCCCACCCCAACCCCTCACGCCCCCACCCTCCGACAGCGAATCTGACAGCAGCGACTGGAACGACGATGATGGCCCTGATCCCAGCGCGCCATGGTCAGAAACGCACATTCAGATCCAGAACACGATTAGAGAGTTGGGAGGGTCTGTGTATCCGAAGTTGAACTGGTCGAGCCCGAAAGATGCGACGTGGATTGCGGTGGGGAATAGTATAGAATATCGGAGTGCGAATGATGTGTATCTTTTGCTGAAATCGAGTGATTTTGTCACGCATGATCTGGAGCAGGTGTGGGATGGTTATATGCTGTCATCTACCTCTGACTCTGCACATGGTGATCAGAAAGAGGAAGAGGTGGAATATGTCCTTGTGCTCCGGAAAACTATACCCAACCTCGTTCCTTCCCTCGAGTTCCGATGTTTCGTACGCAATAGACAGCTACTATGTCTATGTCAGCGCGATCAGAACTATTACGATTTCCTTCCCGCACTGATACCGAAGCTGAGAGACAGCATAACCACATTCTTCGAGGGAAGATTGCAGAAAAGCTTCGAGGACCCGGATTTTGTGTTCGATATCTACGTACTGCAACCGTATACGAGAGTCTGGCTTGTGGACATCAACCCTTAGGCTGTAAGGACAGATCCGTTGAGTTTCTCGTGGCTGGAGATTTTAACTATGGAGGGGGCAGGAGATGTGGAAGTAGAGGGGGAGGATGCTGATGAGGAGGTTTTTGTGCCGGAATTTAGACTCGTGGGAAGGGATGATCCGGAGGCTTATGCGTTCAATACGCAGAAGTATAGTGCGCATAAGTTGCCTAAGGATGTGGTTGATGCGGGCATGGATGGAGGGGAGGGAATCAAGGATTTGATGGGGCAGTGGAGGGAGGTCATGAATGGACAGCGGCCTGCAGAGGGGGAAGAGGATGAGGAATGAGATGATTCCGTTTTTGACCAGGTGCTCAAGGCGTTTGCAAGCCCCACATAGATTTTTATGTAGTTGTAACGTCCCTCCACGGGTGGCGGAAAACCCACCGTGCCGGAAAATCTGACAGGTACTTTGACTTCAAGCGACGATAAGTCTGCACACACGTTAAGCTTTATGACTATTAAGTATATATCGCGTGCTATAGCTATTTGAGAACGCAGAGAACTTGTCTAACCTGAAAAATATATTTATATTATTGCTATCTTATTTAGTTTGCTTAGGATCTTTTTTTATTACGAAATATTCTATATTCTTTATCGCACTACTTTAAAGTCTTTATTGCTTATAATATATATATAAAAGTCTTTTTTAAGCTTTAGAATTTTACTATAATAATAGAAAGTTATTATCAGCTTTATATCGGCTATCGCGCGCAAATTCATATAAAATTATTAAACTAGTCAGTATATCCGATCAATGTACTTGCCGATCCTGGCTAGTGCAAGACGACCCTATATGGCCCTCATAATAATTATAGTGAGCTTTACTGGTGTTATCAGTAACGTCCCTCCACGCGTGCCGGAAAACCCGCCGTGCCGGAAAATCCGACAGGTACATTGACTTCAAGCGTAAATTGATCTGCTCACACCATGATCGATACAGAGATTGAGCTTTTGCTATATTCCGCACATGTTGTGAAGATGTGCCGACCTTCTTGAGATGTAAAATACATGCTCATCGTTGCTATATCGTCTTATTCGCCCGAAGCCTTTTTTGTTTGCTGGTTTCCATTTCGGCTTCTATTTCACAACTATAGACTTTTCATAATTATAATGCATACGAAGAGATTGATCTTGATCTGCGGAATCTGGCACCAGCTGCAGAAGTCTTTGATCATCATTATGCCAATTGTAAAGTGCAGATTTGCGCCCAGTGACAGCAATGATCGGTACCTCGGGAGAGACACTTAGCCGGATTTGGCTAGTTCAAGACCGTCCTATATAACGGCTTGTATGTTACTTACTGTGTGCTTGACTGACCCTTGCAAAAGACCAAGCCACTGGCGGCCATCTTCGTGGCTGTGCTTTAGATTGACACGTCCAGGCAAAACTCCGGCTATTGCTTTGCACCGAAAGCTCCGTCCGCCCGCCGTATTAGAATTTTCAGCCTGATAAAATTGTGCGATCAATCCAATCTAAGCACGCTCACCATATACAAATCAATGCATACTTTCACTCCCCAATTATACTTACACCATTAGCTGCCATCATCATCTTCCTGTACCCTGCCACATAGCCAAAGTCGCAAACGATGACTGTGTATCAGGATGATCAGCGCCTAAGGTACGGGTTCGCAAATGCAAACATTCACCCATCAAATCAATAGCCTGGGCTTTTTGACCTTAGCTTTCATAAGTAAAGGCCAGGTTGTCTATGCTTGTCAGCGTGTCTGGATGCTCCTGGCCCAATACTGATGCTCTTAAGGCCAGTATTTATTAATGCATCTCCTCTGCTTCTATGTACTTGCCCTAATTGTTTAATACTTTAACTAAGTTATTTATGCTCGTTAGTATAAATAAATGTTTTTAGCTTAGCATTAATTTATTTATAATTAATGTCTATTAATGTATTTCCTTTGTTTCTTTATATTTGCCCTGATTATTTAATATTAAAGCCAGATTATTTATTCTTATTAATATATTTAGATATTCTTTATTAAGTATTAACTTGTTCGCAGCTAATACTTATTAATATATTTTCTCTGCCTTTAAGTATTTTTTTTAATAGTTTAATATAAAAGTAAGATTATTTATACTTATTAATATAATTAGATGCTCCTTATCTAGTATTGATTTGCTTATAGTTAATGTCTATTGATGTATTTCCTCTGTTTCTTTATATTTGCCCTAATTATTTAATATTAAAGCAAGATTATTTATGCTTATTAGTATATCTAGATGCTCTTTGCTAAACATTAATTCGTTTATAATTAATTCTTCTTAATGCATTTTTTTTGCCTCTTTATATTTACTTTAATTGCGAAGTACTAAAGCTAAGTTATTTATATTTATTAATATATTTAGATTGTTTTTGCTTAATATTAATTCCTTAATAGCCAGTATCTATTAATGTATTTCCTCTGCTTCTTTATACTTACCCTAACTATTTAATATTAAAGCAAGATTATTTATGCTTATTAGTATATCTAGATACTCTTTGCTAAGTACTGATTCACTTATAGTTAATTCTTTTTAATATATTTCCTCCGTTTTTATATATTTGCCCTGACTCTATAATACCTTAATTAGGTTATTTATGCTTATTAATATATCTAGATGCTCCTTGCTTAGTACTAATTCTTTTATAGTTAGTATTTATTGATATATCTTTTTTACCTCTGTATATTTGCTTTGATTATTTAATATAATAGCTAGGTTATTTATGCTTATTAGCATATCTGGATGCTTTTTACTTAATATAGATTGTTTTAAATTTAGTGCTTATAAATATATCTCTTTTACCTCTTTGTATTTGCCCTAAATATCTAATATTAATGCTAAATTATTTATATTTAATAGTATGTCTAGATGCTTATAATTTAGTATTGACTTTTTTGAAATTAATGCTTATCAATGCAACTGCTCTGCCTTTTTATATTTGCTTTGATTTTATAATATTAATATTAAGCTATTTATGCTTATTAATATATCTAGATGCTCTTTATTTAATATTGAATTGCTTATAGTTAATTTTTATTGATATATTTCCTCTGTTTTTATATATTTGCTTTAACTTTATAATATCCTAGTTAGGTTATTTATACTTATTAGTATATCTGGATGCTCCTTGCCTAACACTGATTCCCTTATGGCCAATGTCTGTTTATGCATTTGCTTTGCTTCTTTATACTTACCTTAGTTATGCAACACGCTAGCCAGGTTATTCATACTCGTCAGCGTAGATGGATGCTCTTTGCTTAGGATCGACTCTGTCCTTGTTAAATGGAACAGCTGTATCTCACATGCCTCTGGCCACTTCCCTAATTCATACAAGAACCTTTCTATCTTGGCAATTATAGCAAGTGCTTCCTCTGCGTTCTCGCCTGATGATTGATGATCTAACCGAATGAACACTCGGAAGCTCGCTATCACGTGTGGTACCAGTCTAAGTCGCTGGCTTAGGCGGACCTTGTCCTTGTTTGTTGCACTTGCGATCAATCCCAAGGCCAGGCTGCTCAAAGGTCCTTGCTCCTCCGCTCCTAGCTGATCGTGACCTTATATATGCACTAGCTTATATATTATATAGCTTTTCTAATTAGATCTTTACTAAAGCAAAGAGTAACTCTAAAGCGTTGTTAATACCGATTCTAGATTATACGATATCTAGGCCTCTCCCCCTAATAAATAGAACTTCTATTTCCGCTGCTTTAACTCTATAGTCTGCAGCTCTTTTGCTAGTTATTTAAAGCTATTACTAAGGGTATTGTTATTATCTCTATCTACTAAGCTGGGAAAGATATCTTCAAAGTTTATAAATGCTAGTAGTATTAATAGCCGAGCTGCCGCCGGGTTCTGCATTATTATCGATTCAAACGACGTCTCCTACGTGCTCAATACGCTCTCCCTGTATCAATGTATATACTGCTTCGGCCGTCACTAGAGCAGCTTTTTCCGCCGCTACCGGTATTCTAGGAGGTATTTCGTAATATCTAATTGCAAGCGTAGCGTTATCGATATATATGATTTAGCTAATATAATAGCTAAAACCAAATATCCTACCTTTTCTATAATTCTCCCAACCTCTTCTCGCGTTTTTACTTTTACGCTTTTTATCTTCGCCGCTCGCTAGAACAGCTCCGTGGCCTCAGAGACCTCCATTTCCCCGATTACCACCGCCTCTAGCGTTGTCACTTCCTGCGCCGTCGCGCTCCGGGATGTGATGATCACATCCACCCCCGGCGCGTCGGAGAGGAAGAAGTCTAGATTGAGATAGGATTCCTCATCTTCATTGTCAATCGCGTCCGCACTATCGAGTACCACCAGCCACCGCCCCTCCCGACCATCGAACCAGCGCTTGATGGCCAGCACCGCATCCTCTACTGTTACTGTCTCTGCCCCTGCTCTTGCTCCTGCCGAACGACCATAAAGGAGGTAATAGATCTGGACATAGTCCCGCTCGATTGTCGCCTTTGATCCCGCTTCAATCCAAAACACCCCCGCATAGTCCTGACGACACTCGCGGATATAGTTTAGCACCAGTTGCGACTTGCCCGACCCCCCCAACCCGTACACCACCAGGATGCGGGGCCCACGTCCCTCCCCATCCTCTCGATCATGTAATTGCTTCTTGATCTGCTGGTGCAGCCTGGGCCGCAGGACAAAGTTCGCGACTGGGCGGAGGGAGGAATTCCCGTACTGACCCACAAAGTCGGCACGGGCCGCGAACGTGGACGCTGAAGACCGTCAACCTCTTGCACATGTAGCGGGTGTCGGGATGGCTCTGACCGGTAGTTGCGCCGACCGCATTCCCTAGCAGCACACGCGCGTTGCCGCTGATCTGGATGTGGTGGTAGGTATTGCCCGGCGGAACAGACATCGCGCCGAGATCGTAGGCGATGGCATAGGATAGACTTCCTGCCTTGTGGCTTGGTACCAGCTATGAACCATGTTGCTGCAAGCGCACCAGCTGCCAGTCCCAAGGCTGCCTGGCGGATCAGGCGCGGACTGTCTTGGCATCTGCCTGTTGCCGCCGGCTTGGGTGACAATTTCCGCGCTGTACCTCATTTTCTAGCTTCGTCTGCTCCGCAATTTTAGCAGGTGGTTGTAACCTGGTATGGCAGAGGCAGTTGGACTTGCTATAGGCGCTGTCAGTCTTGCTGGCTTGTTCACCACTTGCGTCGAATGCATTGATTACATTTCCCTAGGACGCAACCATGGCCAAGACTATGAATTGCTGTCGACGAAGCTTACATTGCTTCGAGCCAAACTGAGTGCTTGGGGCGAGTCACTTTTAGTTACGCAAAAGGGGAACGAGAATCCAGCATTACGAGGCCGCTGGGTAGAAGAGCAGGACACTATTGGGAAATGTCTCCTCGGCATCGAGACCTTGTTCAAAGATGGCAGACGGATGGAATCACAATATGGGTTGAAGCCTACGAACCAGGACTCCTTGTCCGTAGCACAGCAGCAGATGTCGGCAGGCTTCCAGCAGCTGGAAAGCACATTCAAATCCAAGATCAAATTCCGACAGGAGAATATTTCGGCAACCTTAAAAACACGCTGGGCCATCCGCGACAAGAAGAAGTATGATTCCTTAATCGCAGATCTGGCCTTCTTGATCGGTGGCCTTGAAGATTTGAGCGATCGGCTGCACATGTCAGGGCTTCAGCAAAAGGTCCTTGAGACCGAGATTCAAGCAATTTCGAATGCTGAGAGTCTGGCTCTGATGGAAGAGGCTTCGAACCAGACCCAAGCGCTATCACAGGCTTCACACAGAGAAGATACCGGGGGCAACACATATGGTCACACATATGTTGGAACAATCATTCAAAATCGAGCGAAGGTTCTCAATGGAAATGTTGGTCACAATAGTCAAAGCTCGCACTCCTATCATGGCACTTAGGCTTCTCATGATGCACATGTAGTGCAAGGTGACATGTCGAATGAAGCAGCCATGGCTTTCTTCAGTTGATCAAGTTTCTGTGGGCTTGCAGGCTTCTCTGGTGGACTATTATGACAATATATAAAGATATAATTGAAATGCGCTTTATTTATTTGAAGGCCCACAATGCTATCCTAATACATTCGCGCCACTGGGACGCTCCGTGGCATTGCCGAGGTGGTCGCTAGCTGCACGTCACTCATCTGCGACACATCTTCTATGGGCATCAACAAACATGACCAGATCTCCCTTTCTGGCTTTGGTTCTGGCTCTGGCTCTGATTCTATTTCTTTTTCCACCTGCCCAGGATGCCTTTTGCGCTTCAGACCATGTCTTCTTTTGCCTATGGTAGCTTTCTCTTTTGCGACACGCTTCGCTCGTGCTGCTTCCAGGTCCTCATAGCTCATGACCTTTGCCTTTCCCAAAATAACGGATCGAGTAGATCAGTGAACCTTCGCTTCGTCTTGTATTCTGGACAAAAAACGATTGTCATCTTCAAAAAGCATTTGTTTGGCAAATGATGTTCGAGCAGCATCCTGGTCGTCAATGGCGAAGATCTCGTCGCAAACAATTGAGAGGCTCTGCATGAGCGCTTAATCATTGTCTTTTTGTAGATGCTATTTCCACTGAATATGGTACAATTTTCATATGCTCCTTCTGTACATGCGCAGTCACTCTTCCCTGGACGTGCTCGAATACCACTCAAAATACTTGAATTAGGTTGAGGACTTTGTCTATGGTTACCTTCTTGGTCGCTCGATGTAGGTGGTGTGTCAGACGAAGCACGAGCCTTCCCTAAGCTTGGGTTGTGGCCACAATCGATTACAGATAAGTCAGAGGCCTGCAAAATATCTTGTAGATCAGAAACAAAGTCAGCGATCTCCTTAACCACGCGATTAAATCACGTCAGATATACAACAAATGTGCTACGCAGCTCTATCTCGATGCCCTGCTTGAATCTCTAATAACGATTAGAGAGTATAAAGCCCCTATCTTCCTCACAGCTTCTCCCTTACGACTGCGCAGCGGATGCCCTGGGTGCCCTGGATGCCCTGGATGCCCTGGATGCCATGGATGCCATGGATGCCATGGATGCCATGGATGCCATGGATGCCATGGATGATGTTGAATCATAACGTGATGTTTTCCTTGCCGGTCCGATGAGGTGGTACTGAGGCAGTAGGCCAGACTGTCCTTCGATCAAATTCTTGGAGAGTGCGACGAGTGAGCCACTGCCGTGAGAGATTATCCCAAAAGGAACTGGGTGTCCGGTGTCGTTGCTGATCTTCGAGCTTTTGTCGTTTGGCGGTGGGCTGCGGCGACAAGTCAGTCTCAGGCTCTGGTTCACTCAGCTGCCGCTTTCGATTGTGAGGCACTTTAGCTTTCGCTGAAGGCATTGGACCTCGATCTTTGTGAACAACGTAAATTATATAGATGACTGAGAACAACCAGATGGAGGTGGGAGATAGCGCGCATCTGCGGGAAACGACGCTAGTGTTTGTGAGTCATTCGGATTGCGGGGCTGACAGCCAATCGGTGAAATAATTGCTTCCTAAAAATTGCAGCTAAATATAAATGTGAGTGGGGTAGCATCCGAAGATGGTGTGAGCAATTTTTCCATGCACATTAGAACTCTGGCCCCAGTGCACCCTCACTAGTTACAAATGATCACAGAGGAGAATTTAGTGAGTCAAAGTGGCATTTCTTTTGCACCCTACTTATACGACAAGCAACATTTGTCCTATGTTAATAGCTCATCTATGTCAGGATTTACGAATAGCCGGTAAATACAAGCTTCAGAGGAGGATTGGTGGGGGAGGCTTCGGCAATATATACATAGGTAAGTCATATGCGAAGTGATTAAAGTGACTTCAAAAGACTCATCGCTCTCTACGAACCAAAATCGATACTGGCGAAGATGTCGCCATCAAACTCGGACACGTCTCTATTGAACCCTCTCTCCTTGAACATGAAGCCGATACCTACCAATCGCTTTCTGACGGGGTTGGTATTCCACGCGTCCATGACTACTTGTTTGAATGCGAATACAAGGCCATGGTCTTTGATCTTTTAGGACCGAATTTGGAGGACCTTTTCAACTTTTGCAGTCGCCGGTTCTCCCTCAAGACTGTGTTGATGCTTGCAGACCAGCTTCTCCATCGTCTTGAGTATATTCACTCCAAAGATGTTATCCATCGCGACATCAAGCCGGAGAATTTCTTGATGGGTACGGGTAGTTATGGAAACCAGGTGTATGTCACCGATTTAGGACTTGCCACGGAACGTCGTGCGATTCAGATAAAGGCTGGTCCTGCTGGTGCCGCGAAACGACATTTGATCGGCACAGCAAGATTCGCCAGCATCAATGGTCATCTAGGTATTCGTAAGTATAGTCCTCAGGTTTTCCTGCTCAAATACTGAATACCGTCCAGTACAAGATCGTTGCGACGACTTGGAGTCTCTTGGGTACATGCTCCTCTACTTCCTCCGGGGCTCCCTCCCATGGCAAGGACTTACCGCTAAAGATCAAGCGCACAAGAATGAACTGATCTTGGAGGAGAAGAAGATGATGACTACAAAGGATCTTTGCAGGGACCTTCCCAAGGAGTTTTTCGCCTATTTCGACCATATCCGCTCGGTTGAATTTGACGAGACACCGGCATATGCGTATCTGCGTAAGATCTTTCGCAATCTCTTTGCGCAGGAGGGTTTCGAGCGAGACTATGTGTTCGATTGGACCATTCTGAAATACTTAATGGACACATGATGAAACTACAGCAAGAACTCGGGTCTTTACCGAGCAGGAACACAGATTTGAACCGCCATCTTCAGGCTTTCTCCGTTAGCCTCTCCTGGACGACGCTACCCTTCTCTGGAAAGACTTTCCACAGCTCGACGCCAACACTGAAAGATTATCGGGAGGATGGTAGCACTTAACCCAGCAAAGAGGGCGACGGCAGCTGAACTCCTAGAAGATGGCTGGTGGTGTACTTAGGACACGAATCATATCATGCATTACCTTTTCCTTTAGCTCCTATAAAAGGTCGGGTGCGGAACTTGGAAGCGGAAGAGATGAAAGCTCTGTAGCTGAGCTGATCATAACTTTCCAGTAACGTATCGTGGAAATGCATGCGTGCACCTCGTTGAATTCACTTCTTAGCGTTCTTCCTTCTTATTCTCCTAACGGATTGGCTCAGACACAGGTATGGGAGCTGTTAGGAAGAGTGGTTTCAATATTATCTGTGATCGGTGTATGCTATATTGCAATATGTTGAAATCTCCCATTGGTCTATAAACCATTCAGTGTATGGTTTTCCTTATCCATATCGACGTCCTCCGCCCCCTCTACCCTTCTCACCTCTTCCTCTCTTGCTTTTGACCACCCCCTTGTTCCTTCTCTCATGCCCGGGCCTCTATTATTTACACTTCTTTCCTGGAGCGCTCTGCCTCCTGTAGCTCCTCTTGGAGCGTTGTTGACGTTGATCGGTGTAGCTAGTGTAATTGGAGGCGTCATGCCTCCTGCTTGTCGCTTCTTCGGGGCCGTTGATGGTGCCGTGTTTGGTATCTATCTCTTCCTAGCCGAGTTTTCCTCGTCCTCTGGTGGTAGTGAGTGGGCCTATGGGGTGGTTCTTTTTTCTGCCAAAATACGGTTAATGTCTTGTTGCTTCTTTGGGCAGTCTTGGTGGTAAGCTTCGTGTTTTCCCCTGCATGCTGCGAATTTCCTCTCTCCTTCTTTCTTATCGCATTCGCTTCTCTTGTGCGGGCCTGCATAGCCCGAGCAGGCTGCCGCATGGGGGCATTTTGACTGCATGTGTCCATATTCCCAGCAGTTGAAGCACTGCTTTGATCTGCATTTCGGGCACAACACGCCACCGCATCGACTTTGGCCCAGTCACCGGTAAAATGGGTTCGCAGCAGAGATGTGCATAGGGCCAGCCTACCCGGCTGCTGGGAAATGCCAAGCACGTAGCAGAAGTTGATGCTTGGGCGCGGGAAGTCGGGTACTCGTTATCACTTAGTAATGGACCTCACCCGGAAGTGGACCAGCGCTGTAATATATAGGGCACTAGAATGAGACTTGGCATGTAATATATAATGTCTGCGTATCAAATTATCAGACTAGTCCACTTCTAGGTGGGGTCCATTACTAGGTGATAACGAGTAATTGGCGCACCATGTTGGCCAGCCGCTGCAGGTCCTCATGAACGAAGGGAAGCAGGCAATATTCGGCAAACCTTTTTGCCGCTCCGTCTCCGACCGTGTCATTCTTAAAGATGAGACTGGGGAGGTAGTCCAGTGCCGTCAAATTCGACCCGCTGTTGTAGTTCTGGCTGCAATCATTATCGCTGTCACCGACGTGGCACCCCCGGCGACTCCGCTGCGTAAGTTCACTTGCTTGGACGTGAACGTCGAGTAGCCTGCTATCCGGCACCAAATGCGACAAGGCTACGACCGGCGCCTCGTCCCCTATCTCAGTAATTAGTAGTACGTCTATATCTATAGCATTACTGACTATTTTTAGAAAATATTCCTCTAGCAGCCGAGGTCGTTGCCGCACCTGTCCCTGGAAAAATGTTATTAGGGTTGGCCGGTATTGCTTTTTATAGGTACGATCCCAAAGCAGGCGGCTTAAGTCGGCACCTATAGCCGCTATATATTCTCGCTTAGTCGCATCGCTGATGCTGACTGCACGCGCCGTGAGGCTTTTGTATGTATGTCTGGTGAATACAGAGACCCAGACGTCGGCATAATAGTCCTTACTGGCGCAGCTTTCGCCTGTGATAACGATGATAAGCCTCGGAAAGTTGGCGAAGCATATAGGAACAGGTTCTTCTCCAGTAGCTTGCGCACGCTCTTCGTCTTTTGCACATGAGTGTTCGCTCCTGTGAACAAGCCTTTGCAGTGGATATAAACCGATCTCTTTGATGCTTGAGACTTGACTGTCTTCATCTGCTGGTCCCAATGGAATGTTTGCTTTGGACAGTAGCACGTGTTGGAGAGCTCCTTGAAGTCAATTCGGTCAGTAAACGCTATGATCGTAAGAGATGCGGGGAAGCGAAAGGAAAAGAAAGAAAACTGCCGTATTCCAGTCCACAACCTAAAAAATGAAATTCTATTTCATATTAGCTTTGATGTTTACGCAGATTTAAATGCTTCGTTCTACAACCTCCGTTAAGACTCTTCAAACCTCAAATCCTGGCCTCATGAAGATTGGTTCCTTTCCTTGAGCCAACGTGGCTCGATGATGGCTGAAGGATGGTCTCTGCTAGTGCAAGCTAATACTCAACCAGGACTAGACAGATTCCTCGTACTCCCCCCTTCGCCTCACTGTAGGGACACCACATACTTTGAGTATGCGAGGCTACGTGGCAGCCTGCGAGGCCTGCGGCATGACTTCCGAGGCCTTTATATCTGTAGTCAAGGGGTTTGATTGTCAAATGAGAGCTCGGAAGGATGTGCGACCCTCACAATAGAAAGAAGATCAGTGTCTCTCTCAAACTGGCTTGCTCTTCCTTAGCCGATGTCAAGGTCTTCAACCTCGAGTCTTCTACCTCGAGGCGGAAATTCTGTACACCAATGCTCGACAGCATCGATGACTACGAACTTATGCTCGACCGATAATCAAAATGACCAGTAATGCGAAAAGGTTTTCCGCCAACCTATCAAAGCTTGCTCGAGACATTGATGAGTTGCGCAAAGATAGTCATGGACTGAATGAACATGATAGATTATGCAGTGAGCAAACCGTGCTAAAACAGAAGCTGCAACAGAGTGCACTGGAGACTGCTCGGAAGGATCAAGAATCCAGCAATTTGCATCGAGCAAAAGATGAGCTTATTACATCTTTACGTGCAGACATCAAATAGCTGAAAATTGATGAGGAAGTCCTCACTCGAAAATATCATGGGCAATTCAAGGCTTGGGACACGGACAAGCACAGACATTCAAAAGAGGCGGAAGTGCTCTCGCAAATGCAAAACGAAAGTCAGCATTGGAAACGTCAGGCCGACAATGCTGCATCAGATCTAGAAGAGCTTCGCCATGAATTTGAAAATAAAGTGCAGGTTGTTATGAATCATCAATCAACGATCACGCAATTACAAAGGCAATTAACAGTGAATTCGATAAGGATGGAGGAGGCTGTGGAGAAACAAAGTCGGTGTGCAAAAGACTTAGCTAAAGTCAATGAAGAGCTTAGAATCATGGCAATAGATCAGGAACAAAGGTTCGGCATTCCCTGAGTTTTGACCGTGAAAAGTTGACACTTGAGCAGCGCTGATGAACTCAGACGACTGGCTCTCAAATTCCATCATCTCAGTCGAACCTATTTCCTGAAAAAAATCTCAAATCCAGAGGTAAACGGAACAAGGACGTTTGTATAAGTCAGAACTAATTTCTCGGTAGCTCACGGCCAATGTCGCAAGATCCACGTCGATCAGGCTACCGCAAGTTGCGTCCAATTCTGATGCAGCGGTTCAAATGCGCTGTGCGCTTGCTGAGTCTGTCATAGCTAACCAGCTCACAACCAATATTTTCCAGGATTTCTATATTTTAGGGTCTATCCGTACGAAGTTATATGGCTTGGCCGAAGTCTTATCCGCGCTGGATGAACAGGGACCCCGTAAAGCAAATATCGCAAGATATCAAATTGCTACAGCATTGGAAGACTCTCAAGTGCGCAATCAGATAATCCTCCGTACAGTCGAGATTGTCGAACGGTTGCTTCTTCCGTGGCTGCCTCAAAATACAGACAAAGAAACCTCCGCGCAAGAGAGCTTGAGGCACGACTTAACCGAGCTTTTCAAGGATGCCATTGACTTATGGCAGCGGCTATGGCGAGCTCCAGAACATTGTACTGCCTCGGCAGATGTTGTCTCTGATGAATAGGCTCCCGAAGACGCTCAACAGCTATATGACACAATCAAAACAGATGAGAAATATCGGGTTCAAGGAGCAGCATTGGAAACGAACTTGCCCGTAGCGGTCCTTTTCCCGCAAATCTGGATGGGAAACCGAGTCATTTTTCACGGACATGCTCTCTTTCCCTCACAATCCGCGTTCATCACGGCTAGCCTAGAGAACACAAAGGCGAGTATGTCAAACGGCAGCGTCAGACGGCGAAGAACTAGTAGCAGCAGAACTGTGTATGGTCCAGCCCACATCATCCCTGAAGACAAGTTAAGCAACACTTCCAGGCATCGGGCTCAAGGATCTGCAGGAGATTCAAACCTGCCTGCGTCTTCTGCTGTGGTGGTTCCTACATTACAAAGCTCTTAGTATGGGTTTGTGAAACTGGCGATAATCAATGGTACAGGTTGCAGAATGCAATATGATTTGATGGTGTTCGTTTATGTGGGTCCGGTTTAAAGCTGCCTTTGAAAAGGGAAGATTTGTGAATTTGATCCGTTTCAAGTATTTATGTGCCTTTGACTTTGAGTGTATCAATTCTTCATGTTGAAATTGTCTAAACCCGCAGTCTCCAGAACTCCTGTCCACTCCTGTCCACCATATTTTCTGATGTGATAATGAAAGGTGGATGGCTTGATGTTACCTTTACTTGATTTAACCAGAGATTTTAGCGTCTAACACTGTCTTTGAGCCTACAGACTCGCTTGAGCATGGCCGTAGAACAAGACTGCGCCGCCAATCCATATTTGCGGAAAAAGTACCGCTGTCGGAAAATTCAGCTCAAATATTGGGCCTTACACTTGGTTTCCATCATCGCCTTCGATTGTGACCTGAGCATCCTCGAGAGCCCATTCATCGGACATGATATCTGCCAAATATATTGAACTGATGTTGTGGTTGATGAAAGAGAGCTTGTGCGGCATCTAAAAATACGGCTACGGTCCATACTGGACTGTTCAGCGCAAAGTCTATTTATGACCACGGTAAACATAATATTCTTCGATGACCGTCGCATTTGTTAACTTAACACATCATGATTCAACATCACCCCTGGCATCTACTGCGCAATCAGAAGGGAGAAAGTGTGAGGAAGATACTCTCTTTATACTCTCTGATCAGTGTCAGAGACTGAGGCAGGGCATCGAGATAGAGCTGCATGGCATATTCGCTATGTATTTAATGCAGTCAAATCGTATGGCAAAGGAGATCGCTGACTTTGTTTCTGATCTACAAGATACGTTGCAAGCAGCCTCTGACCCATTCGCAATCATTTGTGACCATAACGCAGGCTTAGGCAGGATGCATACTCCGTTAGACGCACCACCTACATTGGGCGATCGAGAAGGTGACCCTGGACAGAGTAATCAGCCTGATCCAGGCTTCCCGAGCGGTGTTCAAGGGTGTCGAAGAAGCACATGACGAGACTGCTGCACTCAACTAGTAAGAGCATGAGCATAGAGAGGATGATCGAGCTCTGATGCAGAGCCTATCGCTTGTTTGCGACGACATTCTCGCCACTGAGGACCAGAATGAAGTACCAGGACCGCTAGAGCCTGCATCACCTTTACTCGCGCCATTAGCCGGCATAGAAGAGCCTGGAAGAAAGCAATCGACAGAGGAGCAGACAAGGAGATTCGTAAATAGAGATACTGCTCAGAAGATCAATAATGAAGATACACCGCGTTCTCAGCGTTTGGGTCAGGGTGCTTTCTTCGGACAGGCTTATACACGAAATGCGACCACTGCTCTTGTGGTGTCGAAGGCGTTAGCGTCACCAAAGACTTCGAAGAGACACCACAGTCCTATCAATATAGGCAACGGAGGCGCTAAGCGTCAAAAGCAAGCCACGACCGCTGAAGGGAGGAGCGTTCAGAAAGACATATCGACGTTCTTTAAGATGACCTCCCCGATCGCGAAAGACTTCCACCAGGTCTTCTCTGAGCGACTGCCCGAACATGACCCCGCCATCGCATGGCTACTGACACGCCTGTTCTTCGGTATCGGAAGCCCCAGCTCGTTTGAGCAGCTGAGCAAGATCTGTACGACTCTTCGGCAAATTCATAGTCTACTGACTCCGCAAGCGGTGCTTGGCTTACGCTAAGTGGTTGACGCGCTGGACAGCCTGGACGTTCATGTCGCCGTTGCATCGGTCCTGCGACGGTATTTCCTTGTGAGCTTAAAAGATCTGCCATAAATAGTGTTGGGTTATGATTTTTTGGACCACTCTTAGGTGACGACCAGAAAGGATTTTAAAGATTACTGCGATCATAAATAGACTTTGCGTTAGAGCAGTCCTATCCGACGGACAGCGAAGATGACCGATCGCAAACTCGAGACGACAACGGAGATTGGGCGCCTGGTTTACGACCTGGGATATCTGGCATTAGCCATCACGTTGGCCGGCTCACATGTGTCAGCAATGCTTCGACTGAAAGCAGATGTGCACCGATATCTTCCGGAATATTGATAACGGCGAAGAGTGGTTCTATGAGTATCTTCGATCTAATGTTCGCATCTGTTGAAGCTGCCCGGCGGCTTACCCACAAAGTTTCTTCTTGATAAAAAGGTGGAAACAGAGGTTTGCGAGCTCGATTGAAACGTGATTACAGTATCTGCAATTGCAACGCAGTTTACAAATCAAACCGGCCTATGTATGCACAACAGTTCGGCTCTGATCTCCCTGCGAATACGCTTAGTCTCGATTTTCGTTATCCTCAGTCTGTTTGTTCCGAGTGAAATTGAGAGTTGTGAAACGGTTGTTTTTTGGTTTTTTATTGTGGCACATTGGGTGTCCTTGGCGTTGGAAGATTGATGATTTCACTGACTGGCATTGAATCTCAGCACGCAAGATCCCGTAACCATCGAACGGGTCGTATAGAAATGGCAAAGATGGATGAGCAGAAAGATGCAAAATCCTGTTTATAGCCGGACACATGCAGAAACGACCCCAAGTCTTAAGCTATTATAGGCAAGGGCGTCTGCGATAGATGCAGGTCGCCTCCTTGCATGAAGGGTTTGCTAAACCAAATGCTTCAGAATGCTGCTCTGGCCTTTTTGCTTCCTTCTGTATCTGCAAAATCATGGACTTCGCTTTCGATCTTTTGGCGGTAGAGAGTTTGGCAGTGTGCATAACGAATCTTCCAGACGTCGTTGGCGAGACCAGCCATGACGATACGCTGGAACGAGTGGAGGACTCACCCTGGTACGTCAGCCTAGGGAGCAGTCTTAGCAACTGTGAACCGCTAATGCATGCAAATCAAGCAGCGCTTGCTGGAGAGAGCATCAGGCTCCTGAAATAGGCGACAACGTCACAGGCACAGCCAAGAGATGCACTATCCAGCCGAAGATGTACCATAGCCTTCTGTCAGAACCACGACTTCATTAAGCGCAAGATGTAGCTGCTGTGACATCTCATGACGTGGAACGGTGCACGGATCTCATCTGTCGTCCATTAAGCACTGGAAAGGCGGGAGGAGGTAGCAACATCTCCTCTGTTCGCAGGCGGGCGATATGCTCAAGAGCAGAGTCAGCCAGTGTACAGGTATCGTCAGAGCCAACGAACGATGGGGACCTGCAATCCGGTCGCATAGAAAATAGAGGCGATGGTCAGCTGAAGCCAGCAGCGGCGAAGACAGGAGTAAGGTAGGCAGCAGGATACTTTGGCAATAGTGGAGAGGGAGCAAGGGCAGACGCGGGTCGACATTTGATAGGCGAGATTGCGGCGCACACATTCCCAGTAATTGCTTGCTCCACTGCCATATCAAAAGCTCATCGATCCATCGCCTTGCACTGAGTTCGCCCTTGGAAATTATTTTACTGCCTCTTGACTTGAAGGTGCTAGGGAAATGTACATTGTTTTGGCTGGCTGCTTGAGACTCGTGTCCAGATAGAAAGCAGCCTGGTTTTATCCCCCAACCAATGGGCTTTGGATTCGAATATTATCATGCTCATTCCATTCTTGCTAATAAGCATTGGGGTCCCAGTACATGTCGCTTTTCTGGTTTATCTTCTAGTTTCTTGGATATTGAAGACCACCCTTCTGTAACTCTATCGTCGCCTCGGTATTGAAAGTATAAGTTGTATCTTTTGCTTCTTGCTCTTCTTACCACATGATTCCCTGCAGCTCAAAGATTGACAAGTCAAGACTTTTCTTCTTGATTCGCCACTTATGTATAGCGCTCCATTCGCTCCTTAAGGCTTGTGATATCGGTTTAGACGTATTCAACCCGACTCTTGGAAAGGTCAATGCAAGCAAGACTATCGTCAGCACATATACAACCATCTGCGCTAAGCAAATATTGCTTCCTCTTGTAAAGCCTTCCCATTCCTGCCGGTCCAGTCTTAGTTTTGATAAAGCTTCTCGAGGTAGTGGTATCGGAAGCAAGAAGTGAGGTCTCAACATAGAGAATAGGGGTATTCGCACTTTATCGAGTCCTAAACCTCCAGCCTTTTACTAAGCACCGCTTTTTTTTCTCATGGGTTTGATGCTTTAATTCTTCGTCATAACGGAAAACCCCATTTTCTAGTGCTTAGAATGCCAGAATCGACACGGTCAGCACCTACTTTTCGGGGTGCCAGAAGAGGCTGCTCAGAACAGTTTTTGTTATCCAGGCGTCTTAGCCGCCGAAAACGGCTAGGTCTTTAGGTTGCGCGCTAGTGCCGAGAGTAACGTTACATCTCTGGGACGTCCTGTATCTAAGATCTTTAGGACAAAGTGCGATAAAGAGGTCTGGTAACAGAGATCTTAGTGCTTGCAGGTGGTTGGCAATTCCTCTAATTCCGATTGAGTAACGAACATACTAACGCTGTCTTTGCGAAGGTTGGCTAAATAAAGATGACTCTGTATTCTTTACTTGCGGAGATCCAACAGACTATGCTCTAATTTCGTATACATGTCCTTCAGCTTTTTCCTCAACGCTATATTCTCGCAAGATTCTGCCGCAATGTCTTACAGCTCATTATCATCCATAGCAGCAACCTCTTCAGGACAGAATATTTGGGGCAGAGGATTGAGAAGGTGCCGCTCGATTACCTGTCGACAGACATTGTCGACAAATGTTTTCAACGCCACCTGAAGAATATCAGCATTCCATCCTGAAGGTGCTTACTTGTTCAGTTACTTTATAATAGGCTGAAAGTCCTGCAAGAGCTTCAGTGCAAGCTTATACATCCATATCCACGACGATACGCTTCTGAAGTGATGCAAGCAGCTTATTAGCATCGATGGAGGTGTTGCTAACGTGAAGCTTCCCATTCCAGTCTTCATTTGATGCTTCATTTATGGCCTTCTTGACCAGCTTTCGAGTTGAATCCTGGCGAGCATTTTGCACATTATCTGTATAGTAATGGTTGTAAGTTATCGGCTGCTGCTGCTCGTCATTACACAATCTTGAGAGCTCTTCTTCCGCTTCCTGCTTATAGCTCACGAGTGCGTGTTTCAGTCGCTCCCAGATTTTGCTTCGAATTCGGCTGTCTGGTATGATGTGACTGAGTGCAGCTTTAACGAAATTCTCAATCGCGTCGGAAAAGGTCTCTACATGCTTATAGGCTATACCCATCCATCTACTCGCTTGAATATGGAACAGCTCCGACATGAGAGCATGGTTGTAGTTCCCTGGCAACTCCTTGCCTCTACTATTGACATAGACCTGAATGACTGTGAGGATACATCAAGTTAAGAGTACAAGCAACATACCTCTTTCATCTCCCGCTCCGTGACCAAAATCTGATCCTCTTCGGCAGGTTTGTCGGATTCTTCATCTGACTCCGATCGTAAATCAACCAATTTTCGCTTCTGTCTATTGTCCTTCATGTAAGTTGAAAACTCGGTGTTGAGGCGATGTATAAGGGCACGTAGTCTAGTTGAATGATGGTCGACAGTAATTTTGTCAAAAAAGGTTATATCATCATTGAAATAATGCCCATCTAAAGCCGAGAGGGTTAGATTATGGAATCGCATCGCTAGGCGAGACAAGAATATACGAAGATGGCCGGTTGTGGGTCTCTCGTCGCCCAGAGCAGCAATGTCTCGCTCTGTCCTCTTCATGAGCTGCCTGATTTCTTCGCGGACTTTAGGCAGTTCTCGCTCAATATGCTGGTCTAACAATCCCTGCAAGTAATGTTGGAGGGACGCTATCCCCACGCGATCTGGACTCAGAGCCTGTTCTTTCCAGGGTAAGGAATGGAAATACCGGTCTTCGATCGCCTGACGCTGCTTAGTTATAATAGCGCTTGCAAGCTCCGAGGGCGTGGGGTTTCGCACAAGGAAGAAGCCAAGTCTGAGCTTGGTAGTGTCCTCATTCTTTGCCAGTCAAGCAATCCGGCTCTCTATACCTTTGTTGATGAGATCTGGTTTGGTGATAATACCTACAGTCCTTTCACCCGCTGGATCGAATCGTCGAGATTTCTGGATAATACCTTGATTGGCGATATCATTGTTTGCCTGCACTACGGCGAGTATAATGGTTCGTGGATTGGTCAAGTAAGAATCGACCATGCTCTGAACAATCTCAACGTCATCGTCTGTTTGTTCCTCGTTGGCTACCGAAATCAGCCCGGGCAGATCGACAACTGTCAAGTGTAACCCAACGGAGCCGGTTACCTCGATCCGGAGAACATCTTGTGTGAATGCAGGCCCTTGTTCCGCGCCTTTAAACCCTCGAAGGCCTATCAACAACCCAGCTGCCGCAATTGAACTTGGAAGTTCCTCAAAGCTTCGAAGGTAGCATTCATAAGACCGAAGAGTTTCTTTGGCCTGCTCCATACGAGAGGCCATAGGCAATATACTTGCCCGAATTGTCTGTTCGCCTTCAGAATGCCATAGGATGATCTCGGTGGGGAACTTGGTGCACACCCCATCTTGGCGGGGAAAGGGGAGGCCTGTAATGCCTTCAAGGATTGAACTCTTGCCAGCAGACTGATCTCCACACACAACAAGCTGGGGGAGATCGACATGATCACCAACCCCTCGTGCTCTTAATCTGGCGATTTGCTCCAGACATAATGTTGATTTTGCAGATTGCAGTCCTGACAGGTCTTCTGAAACCCCCATGATTGTTATCATACGTCAGAAAATGTCTGACCGGATTCATGTCTGAGGAAAAGATCTGCTTTTGTACTTGAAGTAAAAGGGTCCTCGTCTTCTCGATCTTCATGGTCATATGATAATTCCAAGATTTAGCAATTTTGGGACGATTGGTAATGTCTTGACTGACTAAGTTCACTGTCTGTTGGATAGTTTGCAAGACAAAGTGAATAGCAATACTTACACCTTCCTTTGCAAAAAGTAGCTAGCTGATTTAGCGGAACTCCTGGACAAGTTTATACATCATTGGCTCAAAATCATAACAGAAAGGAAACCTAGGTGCTTAAAAGAGACTGTTCAGTCAATGTGTCAGTCTTTTGTGACTAGAGCAAGGATGATGCGCTATTGGCAGGAGCCAATCGGTTTGCCAACCGAGCAAACACAGAATTAGCAATTTGATGGGAACCGCAATACTTGGATGCCTGTTGGATCTATTGGTGCTTTCAGGTGATACTTTCGTCTTATGTCCCGAGAAAAGGCCCGAATGTGAAGGTCCGAAACGTAAACAGGAACTCAAAATCTCGGGTCTTTGGCTTCTTAGATGAGAGTTTTGCAAGATTATTTCTGACTCCAATCAGAAAGGCGGCTTCTGTAACTGCTGCAGGCTCGGCTGCTTTTTAGACTTTCAAATACCCGGAAAAGGATACAGCCGATTAGCGATTGGGTGATTCAGAGATTGCCCTGGTACTTACTGATCCGTGCTCTCTCTTGCTCCAACGCTTGGTGAGATCGCCACTGATTGCGACAACACTCACAACAAAGTTCTTTCCACCTATCTTGAGAATAATAGGACGAGCAAAAGTAACACAATTAGCCCACCAATAGGGTTAGGCGCTCAAAGTTTGACAAGAAGCATCTTTGATTAGGCAGCGGATGCTCTAGGAATTGGGCCTCTAAATTATAGAAATCGTTGAGGACCCAACACGAAGTTAATAGAACCTCCTATCTCCCCTCATGAAGACTACCAATTCTCTTTCCTGCTAGGGGTAATGTCTGCTATAGCGATATTAAACGCTTCAATGATAGGGATATATAGCTTTTTAGGTGGATCCGGCCGGGTTCCTTTAAATAGCGCTCCGTCCTCCAGGAGAGGGAAAAGCATGCCCCGTATCTTCTTGCATAATGGTTTCACGTCGTCGAAGGCTGCTGGGAATTCGTCCAATAACTCCTCAAATCCATTGACACCCATAGCATGCTCTTTTCTTCCAGCGATCGCTTTGAAGCTGCCTGAATACTACCACGTCAGGATGCTTTCTTTGGGCCGGTCAGCTGCAGAACAAAAGAATTCCCGCTCCCAAACATGACGGGCGAGCATCCATAGGAGCACGTAGAAGAACGATTCGAGATCATTGAACATGAGCTCTCGTGAATCTGCTCACAGTTCTTCCATTTTACGGGGTTGGTATTAAAAGCACCGCAGCACAAGCCGCCTGACAGCTTCTAAAGGCCGTGAATTGCAAATTTACCATTTTGCGGACAAGTACAGCTTGGACGACCTCCAAGCTCATGCTACGTACAGAGTCAAAGAGTTATATCCCATCAACCTTGACGAGATATTTGCTTTAGCTGTAGCAATATTTGATTCTCCAAAAGTGAACAAGGATATGATGGGGTTCTTCTGTCTGAAAGTTCGCGAAAGAAAGAGTGATTTGTGTAAAGAAGATCGATGGAGAGAGATTATTGAGGCTGGCGGTGAGACAGGCTTGACGTGGGCGGTCATAGTGGCTTTATCTGGTTGATATTTCCAATTTCTTAGATTCTGGCCTCTGTCTGAATCATCCATTTGAGCCTTGATATGTACCGCGATCTTCGCTTAAACGAAACTATGGATAAATATCGATCCTGAGGTCGAAACCGCCGAGGCAAAAACCTTAAAATCCCCTGTCAATCTAGACTTGTCTCAGCAAGTCACATCATACGATGACGGGCCTCCCAAATAAAGAATTGCCATAACGAGCAACCCTGTTCCTGTCAACCGCACGTGACTTCAGACTTGGCCCAAGTACGAAGGTCTTGGCAATATTTTGTACATAATGCTTTCATACCCGTCATTTGGCGACTTTCACATATGACCAAAGTTGTACACTCAAGTTTTAGCGAGGTTTGCGCAATTTTAATGATCATTTAAACCCAGGCGACTAACGTTAGCGCGCTACTACAGGTACGCGCTTGTATATCAGCTTACACGCATTATAACCCGGACCGCCGTGACGAGATTTAATCGGCGTTGCAAGACATCATCCAGCGTGAACTCTCCACTTATGTGAAGTGGAACTACGCAAGCACTATGGATTTATCGGATCTCAAGACAACTTTAGTCGTTGAGGAAGAGCGCTTCAACGAGGCTGTTGCTGGTTTTACTTTCTATTGCAAATCATTGATCCCCTATACACAGGAATTATGGAAGTACATTTTCCCAAATGGCAGGCGTTGGTTCGGAGAGGACAGGAAGCTATATTCTCAGATACGCGGTGTACTTGACAAAGCAGAAGGGGATCTATAATCGTGAGCTACTGATCATGCTACATAGAATCTACTACATCTCGAAGCTTTGTATGCCTCTTGACTACTGCCCATGAATACCGATTTAGTTCCTTGCTGTCATCAAGGTCTTCTTTAAGACCACAGCTTTAGTCGTAGTTGTTGAAGCGACAGGGTTTCAACATCAAAGGGATCCAAGAACTTTCGCGGATAAATGCACCAGTCGTTATCCCACCTGAGTGAGCATAATGCGAGAGAATACTCCCAATAGCTTGGATACCAGCCGGCCTTTTCTCAATCAATGATTGTTAGCTCGGGCTCAACCTCTTGGTCCTTATCGGAGTCATGTTCGAGAGGTGTGTGGATTATTATGTTCTTTCGCTGGCAGTCACCATGAGAAAACGTCGGAAGATTCATAATAATTTTCATCTTCATTGCCTCCCAAACCCGGCTTTTATATCCGCTACCCGCGTTACTCCTATTACAGGTTAATAATAAATCCTACCTATAATAGCTTTATATTATAGATATCTAGTAGTCTCTATTAATATATTATATTCGCTTATTATAAAAGGATGTCTATTAATGCAATAATATTAATATTTTATATCTTAAAAGCTCTATACTATAATAATATATATAGCTGTTTTTTTAGCATTTATTATTAATGCATAAAACATTGCATCGCAAAGCATTTTTCTTATTTCGGATATCTCCGCTAATAAGCTAGTTATTTAACCAAAATAGACATTGCAAATAATATATATAAAGTCGATTTAATTATAAATATGCTTAATAAGGATAATTATATCTATATTAAATTAATTAACTAAGCGGTCACGCTCTAAGGCAATAAAGTGAACATAATATAAAAGGCTTTTAATTTCCTGAGCGGGTTATTATTAAAATTAGGAGTTTTAGATTAGATTCTTATAATCTTTGCGATTAAATGCAAAATCGAGGCGACAATTTTTTCCTAAAGCTGTCTCGCCACTACGCGCGATAAAATCGGAAAGGATAGCATAGTTGCAGCGGAAGAGTAATATTGTTGCTAGGAGCCGATTACGGATCTAGAATATAGAGAGCATATTAATAGTTTCTATATTAATTTTACAATAATTGCGAGCATCTTATATAAAAGTATATATATAGCTTATAGATTATTTTATTTTATTAATTTTATAAAGAAATTTCCGAATATCAATATAAAGCGAAAAGATATCTTTATATCTAATATATATCTTTTAAACCTTAAGAACAATATATATTTATTAATTATAAAATCCTATAAACCAAACTAATTTAAAAAATAATATATTAAATGCTATAGATAATTTTATATAATTAAGCAATAAAGACTTAAGGGTCTATTTTTTAATAGCGGGTTTTTAAAGTTTAGTTTTCGCTTATTTTATTCTAGAGGTTAACGGAATAAATTATGCGTTTGCCTATATAATAAATTTCTTGGTTGCTTCGTCAATCTATGCCCGTCTAACTATGCGGGCGCGGTAATCGCCTTGCTTGCTTAACACCTATGTTAGATTGTTTATGCTTATTAATATTTCTGGATAGTCCTTATTTAGTATTATTTTTATCTTTTTTAGATAAAATTTCTAGAGCTTATATGCCTCCGATTACCGCTTAATAGTATATAAGAAGCCTTTTATTTTATGTAGTATTATTAGTACTTTATATATAGCCTTGTTTATATATTTATTCAGCTAAATAAGCGTTTTAAAGCTAGCTATTATATATAATATTAGCTAAAGTCGATCGTTTAGCTTTATTTTATTTTGCGCCATTATATCCGCTATAAGCTTAAGCGAAAATATACTTAGCTATTATTACTATTTTTTATTTAATTAATCTTAGCCTTATATATATATAAGCTTATATATTAAATAGCTATCCTAATCCAGTTATTATTATATTAAAGAATATTATTATAGTATCTTAAACGCTACTTTTATTTTATATATAATCCATTATTATTTATTAAAAAAAATTACTTATTATTTTTGTTAAATCTATAATATAGCTTCTATTTTATTCTTATTTTTATTTCTAGTATTATTATTATTCTAAGCTAGCTCTTTAAGCTTATCTGAACTAAAAAAACCAGTTAAAATGTTTTTAAAGCTTATAAATGCTAGCAGACTAAGCAATTAAGCTATCGCCAAATAATAGTCTTTAATTGCTTTAAATAATGCTTTTTATATGCTAAGTATACTTTTCTTATATATATAAATATACTACTATAGCCGCCGCTATAGTAATACTTTCTGCTAGTGCCAATATTCGCGGAGATATTATTTTAAATCAGCTAATAGCCGCGATATTATTGATATATATAATCCTGCTAGTATAATTATTAGCGCTAAATAGCTTAGCTTTTATATAATTTAATAAATTTCTTTTATAGCTTTTAATTTAATCTATTTTATTTTCGCTAATTGCTGAAATAGCTTTTATACTTTAGACGGTTTTATTTCTTTTATTTTTATTATTTTTAATTTTATTATCCCTTAAATTATTATGTTTTAAGATATAATAATTATATATATTCTAGTAGCATTAAAGATAAAATATTTTAAGTTAATATAAGACTTATTGCGGTTATTATTAATAACGTTTGTACTATCTAATATTACTAACTAGTAGCCTATATAGTCTTAGAACTAGCGCTTGATTATTAATATTATATCCTTTATATTTATAATTTATTAATTTATGCCTATATAATAATTATAGAAACGCTAATAGATTTAAATATAATTCTGTTTAATTGTCTCTTTAGAATCTGCTTTAATCTAAAAGATTATTATATAGTTTATATAATATTTATAAATATAATTAAATATTAGTTAAAACTTATTTATTTTATTAAAACTATAGATTATTATAATATAGGTTTAATTTTACTTTATTTCTTTTTAGCTCTAAAACTATTCTTTAATTTTTTAATATAATTGTAAATAAGCTATATAAATTATAATCAATTAAAACGACGAATTAGTATACTAACCTATATAATCGGCATAGATATAGAATATAGATCCTACAGGATATTAATATTCTCTATTATTATAGTATATTCTATTAGTTCTAACTAAAAATCTAGTCGACAATATTATTTAGCAATATACGCGTATTGCTATTGATCTAAATATAATAATAAATATAACTATATAGAGCCGCTATTATATTAAAAAGCTTAAATATAAAATTAAATTTTACCTATAAAAGAAGCTTTATTTATAGCAGCTTCTACATTATAGTATAGATATTTATTATCAGATTAGTTATTAGCTATTAGCTATTAGTACTAAATTATACGCAGAAATTAATTTATTATTATAAAGCTTCTTAGCCTTGTCCCCTATTAGGCTTTATATACATTTATATATTTAGGTTTATAGCCTTATATTTATTATTATTTTTAGCTTAATTATAGCTTTATTATTATATATTATCTATATTATATTAGCAAACTTCTATATAAGCAATAGAAGATAAATATTAAATATAGCTAGAATAATCTTATTTAAATCTCTTTAATATAGCAGAACCAGCTAAGTTTATTATTAGGGCTATTAGTTTTACTAGATTTTTTATAACTTATATTAGTTATATTAACTATATTAGCTTTAAATAAAACTATAATAAAAATTATAAAATATCTATAATTAAACTTTTATTGCTTAAAGCCAGACTTAATATTTAAAGAGAATCTTTTTATATAATATATATAAATAAAGAGAATATAATCCTATAAAACTACTAATTATAAGAATAAGATATTATAAGTAAATATCTTATTAATATTATAAATATATTTAAAGATAACAAGTAAATAAGTCTGAAATATAACTTAAAGCCACTTTCTTTTAATTAGATTTTTTTAACTCTATAAAAACTAAAATCTAAAGCTTTCTAATAAATTAAAAATGGATTTAGGTATAAAATATAAATATAATAAAAAAATACTTCTATTTAGAAGAAGACTAAATAGGCTATTTATAATAAGAAAAAGTATAATTTAATAATAATAAAGCTTATTTTCTTTATTGATAAACTTAAAGAATTAAATAATTAAATTAATATAATAAACTTTTAGTAAAAACTTTTTAAGCTTAAAGTTCAAAGAATTATAAATACTAATAGCATAAAAATAATAAAAGATGCTTTTATTTAAATATTAATAATTTTATTATTATAAAGTATTAAAGAATAAGAGTCTTAGAAGACTATTGGCAATTATATATATATTAAAATAATTATTTAAGATTAAATAAAACTTCTAAATAGGAATATTAATATTTAAAGTTAAAGCTTATATTCTTATTATAGTATTTAGGTTTCTTATAATGCATATATAGTATAGGGTAATATATTAAATTAAATAGTATTTATATTTTTTTAATAAAAAGCTATATCTTTATTAAGCAAAATCAGATATTATTTTTGTTTTAGCAATTTTTAGCGGTTATTAATATACATATTAAGGAATTATATATTATTTAATCGAGTTTAAGCTTTTAGATACTATTATAAAAAGCTGTATTAGGCGATATCTAGCAAAGAAAGAGAACTTCTTATATATATATAATATGCATAACTAATCTTCTTTGCTCACCAAATGTTCTATTTATCTATGAAAATTTCTCTTTATTTATATTAGTGTTATACTGGGGATAACTATTTAAAGTATTTTAGAGCTCTTAATTTTTATAAAATATTTTGCAAATTATATAATCCTAAAAAACAAAAATATTTTAATTGTTAAATAGAAATTCTACAGGAATAAGAATATAATTAGCAAGAAAGTGTTGACTGTCTACCTAGCTTGGTGGTGCAAAACCGCTCTCGTAGGGCCCTAACTAACGAAGACACTAAAGATAAAGGAGAAAAGAAAGAGAAGAGCGGGCACCCCATACTAAATACTATGAGCCAAGGCTTCAATACGTCGGCTTCCAACACGTCCTTGTATCGAGCTTCAGTTTGCGACAATAAGAGTCGTTAAGCCGAGGTTTTACCGGCCGTACCGAGGTTTAACCGAGCAATATTAAAATAAGCATATTAGGTCGGATTATAATAGTACTTCCCTCCTTTAGGTTCATTATAACTTTATAATATATTATAGTACCTTGTAAGCCAGCTTTTAAGCTCTTATATAATCCTATTTGCTATTATAACTATCCTTGGCCGTTATTTATATTGTTATATTTTCATTAAAAATACTAGTTTTTGCTATAGTATACTGCTAAAATATTAGTTTATCGTCTATATTAATATAGAGATATCTCTTGAAGCGTATTGTATAACGTCGTAACCGCTTAGACGCTCTTTTTTTGTTTAAGCCTTTTTTAATAGAAGCGGCGGCGCCGCCCCGGGGCCAATATAAACCATCGATAATAAAAAGAAAAGAAAAAAAAGAAAAAAAAAAAAGGAGGTATTTATACCGCGAGGAGGAGCTTAGAGCTAGTTTTAATAGAGACGGCGGTAATAGCGTAATAAGCTCGCCTATAAGAATATTTGCAATTATTATTTATTGCATTATATATTCGAAAAGAGATTAGTTTATTATTATAGCTTGCTATTAAGATACTAATTTAATCGTTATACTAGCGCAGAGATACCCTTTAAAGCATATCGTATAGCGTCGTAGCTGTACTTATTATTTATATAAGTCCCTTTACTGATATCCTCGCCGCCCTCCTGGCGGCGTAAAATAAAGAAGAAAAAAAAAAAAAAAGAAAAAGAGGTATTTATATTTTTAGGATAAGTACGGAGCTAGTCCGTATTAGGTTAGAATATAGGCGTTAACGTAGTAGTTCTATAATAAATTTTGCAAATATAACGTATAAATTAGTATATAGTTAAAATATTTATATTGCGGCCTTATCGATTATTAAAACCGTATTTCTAAACGATTTGAGCCGGTCCGAAATTATTAGCCGCGTAAAACGTTTATATCACCTTCGAGGTGGCCTTTTACGCTGTTTAGGACAATAGTCGTCTTTAAGACTATTTAACGACTATAAATATCGCTTATAATAGTCGTCGACGGTATCCTATAAGTTATTAAAGCTTTCAGCTTTATATTACTCGTTGTCGTGCTTTTAGTTTATTTATTTTACTTTGAATAATACTCGTCCGTAGAAGCGTTTAGAAGCTAGAATCCGCTCGAGTTCGTATTTTTTTTATTTATTAACAATAATCGGTTTAGGCTCTAGATTGTCTTGTCTTAATAGCGGGTCGTTTGGGTCTTTATGAAACAGTTTAATATAAAAGATTTTAGGGTATTTTATCGTTTTAAGCAAATCTAACTCGTATAAATAACCGATCTTCCTTATAATCTTAAACAGTTTAATCTACTTATTATTTAATTTTTTATTAAAACGGCTAGTTCGGATATTTTTTATATTAAACTATACTTAATCGCCGACTTCGTATATAACGTTTTTACGGCGACGGTTGATATATTCGGCTATCCGGTCCTAAATCTCTTTTATACCGATCTATATTTCTTTTAAAATAGTTTATATTTTACTAGAGATATTAGCGGCTCGAATAGTTAGCTATAAATCGTATTGTATTTTATACGGGGTATTATCTAGTCCGAAGTTTATTTTAAAGTAGTACCTATAATTAACGAAAAATAGGGTTATTCCAGTAGCCGCTGATTCGAAATTGCTATAAACTAGTTTTGTTATTAGTAGTAGGTCTATTCAATTATTTTAATAATAATTAACGAACGTTTTTAGATATATATTAATATCTTGATTAGTTCGTTCGGTTTATTTATCGGTTTTAGAATAATAAGTTATTAATTTATTGCTATCGATATTAAGTTTAATATATAATAATTTCTATAACATTAATACGAATTAAAATCCGCGGTTTAATATTATATTGTCTAGTAGTTTATATCGAGCAATAATTTCGCGAATAAAAATGCGAATAGTCTCTTTTAATAACGTTCCTAGCTCGTCGTAGCGTATTAGTATATAATTCCTATTTTTGCTAAAACGGCATATAATAATTAGGATATTATTTATTTTTTAATATTCCGGAAGACTAATAATAAAATTTATTCTGAGATTTTATTATCGTTACTAAGGTATTAGTAAAAAATATAATAGACTATTTAGTTTATTACGAAATACTTTTATTTGTCGGCAAATATAACAGTTAGTAATATACTATTTAATAGTTTTTATTATTCCGGATTAGTAATAATATCGCTTAATTATTTCGGCGGTTTTAGTTATTTCTAAATAGCTAATTAGCTTTTAATTATAAATCTTTTTAATAAAATAAATAATCTAAGATTAAAACATTTATAGCTTGTTTTATCGGTATAATACTCGTTGCTTGTTTCTTATATATTTAAAGTTAATATTATCGATATAATCGATCGTTTCTCGTTTAATAGTTTTTCGATAACGAATATAATCTTTATTAATATTATTGACCTGCTGGATAGTCTTATATATTAATAAGCTTTAAAGCTGCTCTCCCTTTTATAATAACGAGAGATCGAATTTATTTAGTAATAGCAAGATTTAATAGTTTTCTTGTTCTTATTAATCTTTATATCCTCGGCGAGTTAAGGCATTCGCTTTAATATTGTTTTTACCGGTGCGATAATAGATTTTGAAATTATAATATAATAAAATTTTAGTTTATTATACTTATTTTCTAAATAGCTTTTTAGTTATTATAAAGGTTTTAAAATTTTTATAGTCGGTTAAAACCTATATTAGAATCTTAGTAGCTTTTAGCTTAAATTACTAGTATTTAAGAGCATAAATAATAGCTAAAAACTCTTTATTATATATATTATAATTTTGTTCCGCTAGGTCTAGGTTTTTATTATAGAATATAACCGGGTATATTTCATTTTTATTATTTTTTTATAATAGTATATTATTGTTAACTCTATTTAAAGAATTAGTTTCTAGAATATATTCTAAATTTAGATTAAAATAATATAATATTAGAGTTTTTATTATTATCTTTTTCAATACGTTAAACAACTTTTCTGCTTTATAATTCTATGCCTATTTTGTATTTTTATACGTAAAATTAATTAACGCTTTTGCTATCCTTCCGAAGTTCTTTATAAATTTACAATAAAAGTTATAAAAATTAAAGAATTTTTGGACTTATTTTACCGTTGTTGATATTCGTTATAATATAATAGCTTCAATTTTTTCTAGGTCTATCTCGATACCGTCACCGCTAATAATAACTCTAAGGAACTTGGTCTTAATAACATTGAACTCGTATTTTTTAATATTAACTTATAGATCCGCTATTCGGAGTCTTTAAAAAACTTAACGAATATATTTTTTATGCTCTTTGAAAATCTTATTATAAATAAAGATATTATTTATATAAATTTGGCAAAACTTATTAATATATTCGAATAATATATTATTGATATAGTTTTGCTATAATATTAATCCGTTTAAGAGTCTAAAAAGCAAGATTTTATATATATATATACCGAAATAAGTTAGAAAAAAAATATATTCCTTATTACTTGGATTTATTTTTATTCTATTGAATACCGATATAATATCGATTTTAGATAAGTATTTATATCCGGCTATTTTAGTTATTATTTCTTCGATTAGTGGCAATAGATAACGGTTCTTTTTCGTAATATTATTAAATTTCCGGTAATTAATATAAAAGTATAGACTACTATCCTTTTTTTATATAAATAAAATAGATAATATATATAATATTTTAGATAAAATAATAAAACTTTTAACTAGATTGTTATCTAAATATTCTTTCACTTTTTATAGACGATAATAATCTATATTATATAGCTTCGATTTTAGTAAATCTTCTATTTTACTAGTTAAATCGATTTTATAATCGTAATTTCGGTTTTTAAATAAAACTTTAAACTATTATTTATCGAATACGTTAAAAATATCGTATAGTTATTCGGGAAGCTTCGCTTTAATTTTTTTTTAAATAAATAGTATAATAAAGATTTTATTCAGTTTTTCCGAGTTTTAAAGTAGTTTATAACGAGCTAAATATCCGTTAAGCTCTATTATCGATATTGAGAAAACTAAGTTTTCTCGGTTTTTTTTTTTAGTTAGTAAATAGTTTATAAAAAGTGCTATTATAATAGCTTTAATATTTAATAGTCGATTCTGGTCTTCTTTTATTAACGGAATAGGTCTTTTTAGAATCCGAGTCGGCGTTGTTACTAGTTGCGCCGCCGGCGTAGCTACAGTTTCCTCCTCGACTATTATCGGAGCCGGAAACGTTTTTGGTTTAAGTATAAACGCCTCTATAGTCCGTTATAGTAAAATAGATAGCGGCGAGCGACCTATAAATATAATTTCGATATCGGTTTATTTAAGACTTTTTAATAAATATTATACTCGCTAAGCGTTATAGTCGAAGAAGGCTTTAACGGCTTTTATCTAAAATTGTCCAATAATAAATAAATATATTTCTAATTAAATAATAAAGAACGATATTAATTAAATAGTTTTCCCTCGGATAATCAGCGTTATATAAAAAACGTAAATAATAGGTCGACGGTCAATTCTATTATATATCTATATTAGCTTGAGCTTGCTTAAAAACATAAATACAATATTAAACTTTTCTAAAAGAGAATACGCGAGATTGATATTAATAAAAGTATAATTAGTAATATTAATATCAATAAGTTTTTTTATTTTTATTTATTTATATAAACTATTTATAATATAGGTTTCTATAAAAGGTTTTAATATAAAAAGATTATTCTAGGGGTATTTATAGCTATTCAATAATAATATCCTAATTTTATTATTTCTAGCCGCGTTATCGATAGAGGTTATTCGTTTTTCGAGTTTTTTTCAGACTTAGGCTCGGAGTCGTTAGCGTATTCCTGTTCTTCTTACTCGTCATCGTTGATATCGATTTCGTTAATATCTGCAGGGTTGTAAAATAATCCTCCGGGTTTATATTCAGAGGTACGGTATTCTATCTTGCTATATTTAAAGTAAGTATTTAATACAATAGCTATTTCCTTGTTTTTTCGCTTGAAAAAAGGTTAATAACGTAATAGGCTTAAATTTACTGCTTTTACGGACTAGGCGATAAAAGTTATTACTCTAGTAAAAGCTATCGCTCGAATAGGAGCACGAATAATCTATAGCTTTTGAATAAGAACTAATCGTTTGCTATTCTGGTTACGGTTATATATAACGTTGTTAGTTGTCTCTAAATAATAGCGAAGTTAGGCCAGTGAGTTTTTTATATCCTAGTTATTAATAAAGCAATTATATAGCTAGCGATTAATCTTTTTTTCTAAATTGTTAATAATTTATTTATCTATTTTTTCTAGCTCCGATACTAATATAATAAAATTTAATCAAAATTCTTTAAAAAAGCGATTTCCCTAGTTAAGATCGCGGTATTTGCGTTTATTATTATTCTTTTTATTTTGATTTATATAAAGCTTATCCAAGTGTTTAAAGAACTCGTCCGCATTTTCGATAGGATTACGAATATCTGGTTTAAGGCGAGTATAAGTATATTCGGCTGCGTCACTAGTAAAACGACTATTAATATAAATAATTTAGTCTCGAGTATAGCGATAATAATCAAAGTTGAATTCGAGTTTCTAAATTATATTTGTCTTCTATACGTTGTAATTAATTTTGTTGTTCTTATTACTTGAGAATAACTCAAAATCGGGAAATCGAACTGTTCGTAGCTTAACTTAAAGTAATAGCTCGTCATCTCGTTCCTTAGTTGTCTCCTTTTTATTTATAGCTATATTAGCGATTAGCTTTTTAATATGCTTCGAGTTTTATTCTTTAAATAATATAATCTCTTTGTTTTTATCGTTATAAATCTTCTTTAGTTTCTCGGCTGTTTATATTATTAATATAATATAGTCTATAAATAATTATAGTACTCCGATTATTATTAATAGTTTTTCTAATCCTTTGTTAGCTTCGACGTATATTTCGAATTGTTCGATTATAATAATATTCTATACGGAATCTACTGATTTAGTAAATATAAAAAGAGTTAATAAGATAACGAATTAGGTGATTTAGTTTTCTTTTAAATAAGCAGCAAGCTTTTCGAGCGTAGCTAGCTCGTCTATTATTAAAGAATGTATTGTTAATAGTATATTGATTTGTTATATAAATATAAAAATTCTTTATCCTAATAATATTTTTTCTAAAATCGATCACTCGTAATCTACTGGATTGTTTTTCTGACGGCTAGTTTTCGTTAATACTAGATTACTTTTCCGATAGCTAGCTCTCGTCGGGCCTAACTTGGTCTTACGCTTAGGTTATGTCGGATTTGTTAATATAGGTTGTTATTTAAGCGGGGTAGAACCTGGCTGCTAGGGCTACGGAACCTAATATCGGAACGGACTGAGCTGTTAACGTTTTAAGAGAGGTTTTGTTTTGCGATGTTGTTTTTTAGACGTCGTAGTAGTTGAAGATCTTTAATATAATATTGACTATCTATTTAGCTTAATAGTGCAAAACCGCTCTTATAAGGCCCTAACTAACGAAGATACTAAAGATGAAGGAGAAAAGAAAAAGAAGAGCGGGCACTTTATATTAAATATTATAAGCTAAGGCTTTAATACGTCGGCTCTTAATACGTTTTTGTGTCGAGCTTTAGTTTACGACAGTAGGAGTTGTTAAGCCGAGGTTTTGCCGGCTGTACCGAGGTTTAACCGAGCAATATCAAAATGAGCATGCTGGGTCGGATTACAACAGAAAGGGGCTATTTATAAAAAAATATAATATATACGCAAATGCTTTTTGTATTCAAAGTTATTATAAAATATTTCAGAATATATACAAGTTACCTCTTTATAGTAGATTTATTGCAATTTAATTTTAGCAGTAAACGGTCTAAATAATTTTTTTAATATATATTCGCCTGTCTATTTAAATTCTTATGGACGCTGTCTATGATTCTTTATTTATAATCAAGGTGGCAGAGCTTCAGACTCGGTCAGCCATAGTTTTACCCTCCCCGACCTGGCAGTGAATGCAAACAATTGACAAGCGAGACCAGGAGATAGAAGGAAAATATTATTATAGGTATAATTCAAAGATTTTGAAGCAGATATGTTAATATATATATTAATTAATTAGGAATAATTTATAGTTCTTTAGCTATAGAATTTTATATAAATTTAGAAAAAAAAGCGCTAGTTATATTAAATTATAAAAGATCGCGGAGATTATATTTTACGATTTTAGACGCAAAAAGGAAGTTTTAGTATTTCTTAAAAGCACCGCGGATAAAGTTGGCTATTCTATACTGCGATGAAGAATAGGTTGGTTGGGAGAAAAGCAGGAGTGATGCCTAAATATAGTCCGAGCCTCATGCCGAGAAACCTCGAAAGCCCCTTGCGTAAGATCTGATATGACTCAAATGGCTTGATCAATTCTTGAGCCTATGTGGGCTCCATTTCAGTTTTGTTGTACGGAGTTTGTACGCTCTGTCATCAATTTCAGTCTCAGATTTTATCTAGCACTATTAAATATAATGAGTATAGCGGGCGAATAGAGTTTTAAATACGAGTTATTAATTAAAGTTAGATTTTACTATTTTAAGTATATATATAGCTATAAGCTTAATAGCTATAAATTTAGCTTGCTAATAATACTAATAAGAAATATAATAATTATTATAAAGGTGGTATAAGGCTATCTTGCACTAGCCTAGCTCGGTAAATATATTGATTAGAGGTATCGACTGGGGTGGCAATTATAAATAAATTTGCATATAGTAATAGATATAAACTTAATAATAATTTTTTGTTATTATAGTAAAGTTCTAAAGCTCGGATAAGATCCTTATTTATGCATTATAAGCAGTAAAAACTTCTAAATAGTGCTATAGAGAGTGCAGATTATTTTGCTATAAAAAAGGACCTTAAGCGAACCAGGCGAGATTACAACAATACGAATATATTTTTCAGACTAGATGATTTCTCAAAGTTTTAAAGAAGCCATAGTATATAATATATAACTCAAAATAATGAAGCTTAACGTGTGCATAGAGCTATAACCGCTCAAAGTCAAAGTACCGATCAGATTTTCCGGTACAGGTGGTTTTCCGGCACGTGTAGAGGGACGTTAGTTTGTTTTGAACACCTGTCCTCCTGGACCCTTTGCCACGTAATAACATAGACCTTTCTAGCAATTTGAATCAGCATCTTACCAGAAAGTCAAGCTCTCCCAGGAACTAGCTTCAAAATTCCGCATTTTATTCTCATTGAAGCTCTATTAACGTATTCTCCCTCCAATCATTGCTACCACGGTAGTAGTCATCTTCAGTCCCCAATGTCTAATTCGATTTATATAGAAAATTGCAGTTTTTCATTTGCTATTCACGGATATCTCGCCACTTTTTCACAATAGATAAAGTATATCGCAGCTGAGATTAGCTATTTTTATTGTATAGAAAATATAAAGCTTAAAGCATTTCTAAATCGGCTTTTTAGGGAAAAAATTATGCTTAGTTTAATAAAAATAAAGATTAAATAATAAAAACTAATAACTTATATTTTTCAATATTTTTAATATATTTTATTGCGTTATAATAAAAAAATCTTTAATATTATAGCTATTTTTTTATATATCTGCATTTTTAAGTATAACTGAATAAAATTTAAGAATAAAAGTTTCTAGCTTTATTAATTTTATTATAATAGATCCGAGGCTATAGACATCGTTCTTTTCGCTATTAGGATTAAGTATTTTATTTTTAATAATTAATTTACTAATATTAACTAGAGCTTATTAGCGATATTAATATTTTTTCAAAGGCACTTATTAATTTTCACTCTTCTATCGAAGTTAAGAAATATTATATTATAGTTTAATATTTTATAATAATGCTTAAGTTCTTTATAAAGATATGAGAGTCTTTCTAATAGCTATTTGATTAATATAAATAGCTTTTGAGTAACATAATTAATAATAGCTAACTTTTTTGCAGATTATAGTAATTTAGAAAGCTTTTAATGGACCTAGCAATATACTGGTAAGCTATTAAAAAGTAATATTTATAGTTTCAGATATTATAATAATATTATTATTATCCTCAAATATATTTTTAATCTATATAAAATAATCGCTAATAAATAATATTACTTAATTAATATAGCTTTCGTTATTTTTTTTGATTTTTTTAATTACTACTAAATCTAAGTCTTTGTTATTTTCTAATCTAATTATAACTAGCTTAGCTAAATTAAACGCTATAAACTTATCGAACGACTTTTTTAGAATACTTTTAATAAGCTACTTAATGTCTTTATTATTAAACTTTAAAATGCTATTCTTCTCAGGGAATCTGGATTTAAAAAGAATTTTAGATTAATCTTTAGAAATACTCTTCTTTAGCAGCTTTAACGAGTTCTTTTGGACTAGAATACTCTTCTATGCCCTAAAGTTTAACGGCATTATTACCGAATTATTTTATAATAGATTGTCAGCAACAGTTAACTTAAAAGTTTAAAGCTAAATAATAAATCTTCTTTATTCAAATATACTTTGCTTGCCTAATACTAAATACATAAAAAGTTATATAGCACTAGAGACCTCTTAGAATCTACTTTAAAGCATTTATATAGCTAAAGATAGACTCAAAAGCAGCCTAAATATATAAACGCAAATAGCCAAAACTTAATAAAAAATAGCTAAAATTGGATTACGTCTTTAAGCACAAAATACTAAATTAAACTTATTTTAGGAAAGCTGTCTATTTAAAATTTTTTAAAGCAATTATTTCATCTATAAGACCAAGTAAAAAACCACTAGTTTTGTCTTTTCTCAGCTAGCTAATAATCAAGTTCTAGCAGTTTTATACTAATATATAAATATATTTAAATAAAATCTCGCAAATAGTCTTAGATTTGTTGATTTGCTAAAACTATACTAATAGTTAATTTTATATTATATTTAAAAATAATACAAAAATCATTTATAATTAAAATGTTTTTTTTATTTTTTTCCGAATATATTTCTAATTAATTTTATATAAAACGTCTTAGGTTTATTGTATTATTATAATAAAAAACGCAGCGATATTTTCTAGTATATTAAAAGTTAAAAGCTAGTTTTCTATCTCTAAAAAACAATTATATTTAAAATATCTAACAATACTATATTAGCTTAATTTAGAGGGCACTTCTTATATATTAAATATTTATATAACTGTAGTTTCAAGTATCTTTTTTTAAAATTCTATTAAATAATTTAATAGCAAGTTTCTTATCGCTTATTATATTAAATATCTTTTATTATAAAGGGATTTTGTATACTTATCTAGATTATTTAACTATTATATTAAATAAATAATACGTATATAAACCTGCGATTGGTTAAATCCTTATATTAGCTCTTTTAGGAAAAACAATTATATCGCGATCCTAAATCCGGTAGCTATTATAAGAACTTTTCTATAATTATTAATAAATATACCTAAATAATATAGTTTATTAAAGAGAACTATATAGAGATCAGACGGCCCTAAACTATCTTCGCAGTTTCTTACTTTATTAAAGGGTTTTTTATTTATATTATTAGCTTTTAATTAAGATTTATAGCCTTCTTTTATTTTTTTTAAAAAAACGGCTTCCTTTTTTGTATTCAAAGGCGCAATTAAATAGCTTCTATATAAAACTATCCCTTGGCTCTATTAAAAAATCCAGACTAGGTTTTCTGCCTTTATTCCAGGACGCAATAATAAAAGAATAACTTTATAAAAAAAACTATAAACTAATAGATAGGATTTAAATATTAATATATTATTCTGCTTTCATTTTCTAAGACTATAAAAGGAAAATTGTTATTTTTATTGTACTATTTTGTCTCATAATTAAAACTCTAAAATAGCCGCAATAGAAACTGAAATTTCTATATATAATAACGAAGATTTATATTATTAATATAATTAGAAAAATGCTATCAGAAGCAAATAGATATATGTATAATATCTTTAAATTAAACAATATATATCTCTAAAGGGCATAAATTAGGATAAAAGTTAAAGTTTAATAGCAATAGAGGAATAGCTTATATAAGAATCGGCGAAACAAATATAACAAAAAAAGAAACAGCGAGATTATAGAAAGAACCGTTTAACGCGAATATTAATTTAAAATGAACTTATTAGGAATATATTAATTAACAATTAATTTAAAGACCTATTTAGATTCTTTTATATTAAGAATTGGCTTTCTAATAATATTAATAATTGCATAAAATAAGCCTAAAAAGATTGATATCATACCTATTAACATATAGAAAAGTCGATATATAAGCAATAAAATGCTAAATAAAATGCAAACAAAGCTTAAATATAATTCGAAATAGGCCGGTACTATATTAATCAGCGACAAATATCCTGTCTAGATTGCCGCTTTATTTACAGTAGATATTTTAAAATATATATAAAAGATATTAACTGCTAAATAAACTATTTAGAAGGCTATCTAAATACGGGTCTAAAGCCTTAGAAAATGATATCGTTAAAGGATTAAAAAATATAGAAAATGCTTTTACAATAATATGTCGCCTGGTTTAAAAAGCTAGCAAAGTCGGATTAGAATAAAAACAACAAATAGTAAAGCAATATAACTACCTGCAGTAATAATATAAAACTGCATTATATCTGTCTTATTTTTAATAAATTTAAACATTTTAAAAGGATTTTATAGCCTATAAAGGCGCCGATTATAAAATAACTTAAATTAAATAGAAGCAAATAGGAATACGAAACTTTTTTTTTTAATATTTTGAAGCTTTTTATACCGTAATTATAAAATAGCAGCTATTAAAAACGGGAAAAGCTATTTTTAGCTCTTTCGAATTTCGACGGAACCTTATATAAAAATACAAATATTAGTAGTATTCGAAATAGATATCCGCTAAAATAACAGATCTTAGAAAAAACAAAGATTTATAATACTTATTGCGAACGATAATAAAAAATATAATTATACGAAAAAGGGGAATTAATATTAATAAAAACTATTATAATCAGTCTTCAATATATCTTTCTTAATACCCCCGAATCCAAAATTGGCCGCTTGCATATATAAGGATCTTTAATAACAAAAACTAGTCTAATATATTTTCGTATAATAGAAAATATCTCAGCAAAAAATCTATAAATATTTCGAGAAAAAAGCAGGACTTTCTATAGAATATTCTGAATACCTTTTAATAAGCTTTAACTTAAAAAGCTTCTAAAAAACCTTAAACAATATAATAATAATAATATAACAAAATTATTAAAAATCTTTTACGGGGAAAAATATCAGCGCCGAGGCTTTGAAAATTATATATTTATATTAATATTTCAGTCTGCTTTATTATAAGTCCGCAATCTTAGCGGGGTTAATACTGAAAAAGAGCTATTATTATTTATTTTAAAGAATCTATTGCAAATTTTATATAAAGCGCACTATCTAAAAGCAGTATACTGCTTTCTTAAAAATAATAACAAATAGTAAATAGCAAATTTTTATTTTAATAATATAAAAATTATATTTATAGTTCTTAAGAATTTAATTGACGAATCCAGATCTAAATTTTATTATTAAGAACGAATTACAAAAATAAGATCTTAATTTATTGAAATAGTTCGACAGAGATATTATTCATTAAATATAGCTTTTTATGCTATTAGAGGACTCTTTAAAGCGAGAAAAATTCCTTATTAGGCTTTTGAAAAAGAAATATAGGTATTTTTTACAATTAAAGGCTTTGCTAGGACTATTTTTAGATAACTAGGATATTCTAATCCCGTTTGCAGGTTTATAGTTATCTATAAAAGCTAATATATTCTTTTAATTATTAAACTTATATTATCTAGAGGTTTAATACTTTTATTTAATACCTTTTCGCGTTCTAACTAGATTATAAAAAATTATCCACTATTCGCGTTAAATTAGGGAGATATAGGTTTATATTATTAGCGATAAAAAAAACAAGCAAGTTCAACTTAACGCTAATACCGTTGCTATATTACAAAGCAGATATCCCTTTTATTTAATAGAGGACCGTATATTCGTTTAGATATAGATACTAGTAGGTAATATCTTTTTTATAATCAAAAACGACGCCCGATGGTTAAAGATCTTTGACTATATATATTTAAAAGAGCATATAATCCCTTTAATATATATATATATTGAAAATACGAAATAGTTTAAATTTAATGTCCGAATATTAAAAGAATTTCTATTTAAGAATAGCAAAGACTTAATATCGCAATAATTCCGCGTTTTTTATAATAGCTAAATAAAAATAAAAATACAAACTAGCGAATTCATTTCTAAAAATCGGATATTATCTTCTAGTGATTTTTTTTAGCTATCTTATTAATAGTTCTTTCTTTTTGCTTTTCGTTATTTTTTTAAGATAAATAGTTAGCTATCTTATAAAGATATTTTTAAATAGAATAATCTGTCTTCAAAAATAAAACAGCGATAATATTATAAAATATTTTTTTTTGCTTCAGAGTATAAATATCAGGGGCTATACCGAAAATACCGTAATCGCTAAGTAGCAGATATTAAGACAATTAAGAATTATGTATATAGCATCTTATTTCTAAAATATTACTAAATTGAGCTAAATCGTATATGCTGATTAATATAGTTAAATTATTAATTTATATATAATATATTATATGCCAAAAAGATAAAAATAGCTTCTGAATTAACTTTAAATTACGATAATTGCGGATTAAATATTATCGATTAATACGACAAATTATATAACTATTTTTTCTAAATAGATCAAAAAAGTTTTTTTATTGATTATATTTATTTAGCCTTTTATAATACTACTATTAAACATTATTTAATATCTTTTGCCATAAAATGAAATATTTTTTATAGTTTTTTTGGCTCTAAAAAAATAATTTAGATCAATAATTATACTTTAAGATTTTTCAGAATACTATTTCTATAAATAAGAATAAGAGTAAAATAATAAATAATATAAACTATATCGATAAAAATAAAAAAGCGAACAACGATATAATAGGCCCTAAAGGTACAGAAATTTAATTACCCAGTTAAAGCTATTTAACTTTAGAAAATATAAAAAACATAAAAGAAGAAAACGGCAATCAATTTCGTCCGCCTAAGTAATAGCTATTAATATATATATTTAATTAATAAAACTAAGATAGTACTATTTCTTTAATAGAAGCGTCGTGATTACTTTCTAAGACCTATATAAGAGAAAAAAAAGTTAATATTTATAATATTATTATTTTTAAAAAATAATAAATTTCATAAACGTCAAGCTAATATGCTTAATAAAGCCTTTATAGTTATTGCTTTATAGCTATCTTCTAACTCTTATTTTATAGCATAAAATAATAATAAACGTTTTAAAATAATTGTTTTTATCGTTGTTATCGACATTGCCTAGTCTTAATAACTATAAATAGTACTTATAGTTAAATAGTTTTATATTTAGGAGCTAATTCGTTGATTCAAGAATTGCAATAACTCCGAAAAAGAATTATAAGCTTTATTATTAAACTATATCTATATTTTCATTGTTTAAAAGCTATTATAGCAAATTTATTTTCAATCGCTATATTCTGTTTTCGTTCTATTTAATTAAAAAAACCCGGTTAGATTCTACTATTTCTGCCAAATCTAAAAATAAGATTTACGAAAAATAGCCTCTAATTTCAATATTATAACGCTTATATAATCTCTGCTACTTCTTTAGTATATTCCTTAAAATCTATAATACTGAAGCCGGGGAGCACAGTTAGTCCTTTGAAATGGTTTTCTTTAATAGTAAGCTTTCTTACTAATATCTTTTGTATTTCTAGTATATATTCCTTCGTGTCTAATACTTTTGCGTATTCCGGATCCGAATAAGCTAATTCTTCTAGCCGTTTCTGCCGCCTTATTATATTTTAATCGCGTAGCTCTTTCTATTTTTGAATTTCTTTATTTTAAATGCTTAAAAATTTTCTGCGACAATATCTTGATTCGGCTTTTACTATAAAGGATTTTATTCCTTTACTAGTATTAAATTTGAAATTTATAAAAAATTAAAGAGTTAGTGCTAACTTAGAAGAATATACCGCGGAATTCTCTATAAATAATAAATCTGAGTTGGCCTTATAAGTAATATTAAATATAAAAATCTTATACTAAAAGGCTATAATTATACTTATAGCTCACTTCAACGTCTTTTAGCCCAGCAAGAACATCCATTTTCAATATTAATATTAAATTTCATCTATTATTTCTATTTCTGACTCTTAGTTTTTCTCAAAAAAAATAGAGCGAAAGCTTACTGCCTAAATAGGATACCAATACTATAAAAACTGACGAGCAAATTTTATTGTAACGTCTATCCCTATATAGCGAGAATCTTACCGTGCCAAGATAAATTTACTATTAAAACATCTGAAATTCCTCCCTTGCAAGATTATAATATATTATATTATATAATTGTTCTTTAGCTATTTTTTTATTAGAGATTAATATATAAAAAGAAAAATACTGCAATATTAATTATATTATTAATTATCCTGCAAAGGGCATTATAAGTTGCTTTAGTAATATTCCTCTTTTTTAATATAATAAATTATATTTCTTTGAATTTTAGAGCTATAATATAATAATTCTATTGCAAAGTAATATAGTATTAAAATTAAGGGCGCTTAATCTTTATAAATATATATTCTAAGAGTTTTGCTATGCAAAAAGGGATAATAAATCTGCATTTTATTATAAAAAATATTTAATATATATTAATATATTAACCTTATATAATATTAAAGCTAGGTCTATTTATATTATATTTTTTATACGATTTTAGCTTTATTAAAATATAATGCAATAAACCCTATTCTAGCGTGGTAAAATACTTTATATTAATATATTATCTATATATTTTGATTTTTAAGTTTCTAAATTCTTTATTAATAGGACTAATCGACTAGCTATATATATTGCTATAATATTAGGATATTTTTCTAGCTATAAAAGCTATTATATTGCAAAAAGATAATAACTATAATTAATTTTATATTTTGCTAATAAAAATCTCTATATATATATCCTTTAGAATATATTTTAACATATAATTAGATATAATTTTATATAAGATCTAAGATATAAAATTAATAATAGAAACATATATATATTATTTATATAATTAAACTAAAGCTTATAAAAGCTTTAATAATAAATAAAATTATCTTAATAATCTTAAAAATTATATAAAAATACTTTTATATAAAATTTAAGTCTAAATATTAATTAAATTTTCTTTATATAAAGCTCTGATTATTCTATTGCAAATAAAATACGAGTTTTATATACTTATAGCATTAATATATTTTTATATACCTTGCTATTTCTCTAGCTAATAACCTTATTAATAATTACTATTATTATTTTATTCTTGCTTTCCTTTTAATTAATTTATTTTTTATTATATTATAGAATAGCTAATTTTCTCTTTAATACTTTTAATAAATATTAATTTATTCTTTTTGCGTCTAAAATTATAAGATATAACCTCTGCGACCTTTAAAATCTCTTAATATATATTATTAATTTCTGTTTTTTTTTCTATAACTATATAGAGTTTTATAGCTAAGGAACTTTGAGCTATTCTTAATTATTCAATAAATATATTTAAATATTAAGTTTTAAATTTTTAACCTATATTTATAGTAATATTTTCTTCCGTTTTTTAATTTCGCTTATTGATTTTTAGCAGTTATTACTAGGTCTAAAAACGTTCTATAATTCGCAAATAAAAAAAAATATTATATACTTGATATATTTAGCATTTCCGGCTTTCGATTTTAATTTTATAATATTAAGATCAGCTTCATATAAAGCTATGGCGGAGCGAGTCTAATGCTTCGCCATTTATATAATGAACGAAAAATAAGAAATAATGTAAAGACTCAGGTGCATTAGTAAGCATATAAAAAGGGATATTTTGGAGTATTAATTGCTAAGATTAAAATGCAATCGGTTTTATATAAGGAGGTTATTTGCATAACTTTCTAAATTGCCTCGGAATAGCTTTAAATGCAAGGAGGGTTTGCGTATATACTGTACTCTTTGTAAATAACTCCTTCCTTGCCAACTACATTTTAGTTCTAATAATAGTCTCTTTCAATAATTAAAATATTCCCATTCTCTAAGATCATATAATTTGCGGAATACTTTAAAGAAACCGAGAACTCTAAAGATACCTTGCGTAGTCGATTCTAGTATGGCATTGGTATATATAAAAAAAAGTCTTCGCAGATAGACAGAATATTTAATAAATAAAAAAGACTTATTATAGTTATTGGAGATTTTCTCTTTTTGCTAGACATTGTTGGATATAGTTACCCGTAATAGTTTATAGAAACTTAATCTTAACTAGATGATATATAAGTCCTTAACATACGCTTTTCTGACCGCTATATGTCGCCAAGTTAAAGATAATATTATATTAAAATTATTACTTTCAGAATGCTTCCCGGAAAAAGCCGTAAATATAATAATTAAAGGGGAAGCTAAACTAAGAATAAAAGTTTGGGCTTGGGCTTAACCTTTTTGTTTTACTATTTATGCAGGGTTTCTAGCGAGGTCTTTATATCTAGATGCTTTAGGCTAAAAATATAAATCTTTAGCTTGAAGCAATTTTTTATTGGAGAAATAGCTTTTTCATTGCGGCTTTAAGACTTTTATATATATACAAGATTATATATAATAATCAATATATCAGGATACTCTACGCCCAAGATATTCTTTCTCGTTTTTATTACTTATATCTTTAGCATTTTAGTTTTTTTATATTTGCTTTAACTCTTTAATACCTTTGCAAAATTATTTATACTCGTTAATATCGATAAATACTGCTTATTTAAAATATCTTTCTTTTGCTTTAATATCTGCTTATCTGACGTTGCTGCTTTCTCGTATAGCCTATATACGTCCAGATATACCGCAGTTTATGCATTCGTATTTAAGAGCTTAGTATTTTTAATTTTATATTTTTTTATAAAGCTCTTTAGCGATTCAACATAGCTAATAAACTGATTATATTAGCTTTAGTTCTATAGAGATCTTTAATTATTAATCGCTTCGAAGCCTTTATATATAATATATATGGCTATCTTGAGTTATTATTTTCGTTCCGGATCCATTATGAGCTTTAACCATAGAAAAAGGTAAACTAGATTATAGATCCATATAATACAATTATTTCCCTCTAGCGCTTGAGCCGCTAGAGATAGCCGCTGGACTGCTTAAATAGCTTTAGAGAGGCGTAAAAAAGACCAGAACAAGTTTCTTATCGCTTTAAGCTTATTAGCCCCTTGTACTTTAACTATATTATAATGGCTCTTTTAGCGCGGACTGCTGTATATTGGTTTTAAAGAACACCATAAGCCTCCGATGGCCTTAAGCTTGTAGATTGTTCCTGCGTTAGGTAATCTATATCAATATTATTAATTTAGAGCGTCATATCCTTACTTAAAGATATTAATTGGGATGCCTTTAGCATTGTAAAAACTGGCAATTCGTAGAAAAATTATAGCATCTAATATAGTTTATTAATATAACTTAATAATGCCAAGAACTTACCAAAGTCACTATATTCTTCGCTACTATTCTTATTAGCTTCTATATTGCTAATAACTTCAATTTAATAGGTATTAATTTGCCCTTTTATAGAATCTAAACTAAATTTTGTTAGTATTTTCGGAGCTTTAAAGCAATATATCTTATAGAGGCCAAATATATAACTTAAGGAAATTGATTCTCTAATTTTATTTAGGACAATTCTAAATACTATAGCTCTGACACTATAATACTATTTATATATATTATAGATACTTCTGTTATTTGGCAAGATACGCATATATATATTGAATCAGCTATTCTCTATGAATGTAAATCCTTAAACAATCGGGATTTTATTAATAAACACATTATAAAAAAATATATATATAATTCTAGCTTTATTGCCGATATTGTTAAGTTAATTGCTACAAGAACCTTACAAGCAAATAAGCTTAGCAGCAATATAATATCTATAGAAAGCCAAAATATCTATATGTATAGTGTGCAAATACTAAAACACAGTCTCTCAGCAATGGATGGTGTGGCTTTAATTATATGTAACTGAAGTATTATTATAATATTTAATGAATGTCAGTCTTTAATACTAATAGAAAAAGAAGACTGTTATGCTCGTTAGCGGCCTGTAGGCGGAGCCGGACTTAATGGCCGGCTATAGCTGAGCTAAGGCCAGGGGCCAAGGCTCTAAGGCTTACTACCCGCTAATAGCGTCGGCCCCGAGGGCTATCGGAAAGCAACAAGCTATATCAGACTCTGTGAGTTTAATATTTAATAGTAGGCATAATTTATTATTAAAAGATCTTTAGTAATTAGTCTATATAATATAAATATAGTCTATTTCATTTTATGCTTTCTAGAATCTTCTTATTAGCAGAATGCTAGCGGTTATAGTTTTAATTACTTTAACCTTTTCTTTTAAGAAATAGAAGGCCTAAAGCGAAACAGCATAATTACCTGAAGGTGAAACCCTTTTTAGAATGCATAATTCTTTGAAATATCTAATATTTAAAATGCTTAACTTGCCTAAGAAGCTAATATAAAATTAAACAAGTAATAGCAGTTTAATAGCGCTGGCATTTTATTTTCAAAAACTTTCTCTTAGAACTTAAAATATTAGCTTTAATAAGCTAAGCATAAGCAATAGTATCTCTAGGACTAATTGTGACTCTATATGGTTAATAAGGATAATGCCCTATTAAGGGCTTAACTTCAAAGTTTTTATTTTAACAATAATAATGGTATTAATAGTGCTGCTAATATATTATAGGCATAATCTGCAATCTTAATTCTAATTATATCTGTTTATATTAGATTACCTTTAGTCTTAAAAGCTTTGCTTTTCCTTGCGAAAGACTTTAAGCCTAAACAAATCCCTATTTATAAAAGAAAAAGCAAAGGCAAGTTTCTCTGCTGGTTCCGCGTATATAATAATACTTTTATAAAAAGTCCAATATATTTTGCAATTAATTATGCGAAAATTATTTTTATATAATCTGAACTTAAAGGTGACCCTAGAATATAATAGAATTAATATATTAGGTATTATAATTGGGAGGATATTAACTAGTCTTTCTTTAAGGATTTTCTTCAAAATTTGGTTATAGATCTGACTAACCGCAGGCTTGCTATATATAAAAAGTATACTAAAGCTGAGCAGCAGAAGGACCAAAAAGTTATAGCCTTTAAAGCCTATTTAGAAGAAGTTAAGGAGGCTTTAGGCCTTAAGTAGCCCCCAGAAGTTACTGCTAACTTCTTTCTATTTAAGTTGAAAACAAACCTCAAAAATAAGATACTTAATAGCGGTAAAGTACTACAAAATCAGGAGGATTTTTATGCTTACGCCATAATAATAGAAAAGACTATAGAATAGTCTGGGCACTCAGACTCCCAAAGCAATTCTCAGAATAAGGGCTTAAAGAAGTTAAAATCTTTAAAGTAATAAATTAACAAACCTGGTAATAGCGCTGGCAGAGCAAATGCGCAGCCTCAAAATGAAAGCAAACAGAAATTTGCGCAGACTTAAAATAAGCAATAGCAATAGTTTAACCAGCCGCAGAATAATAATTGTTATAACTGCGGTAAGTCTAGTTATTATGCTAGGAACTATCCTGAGCCCAAAACTGGGGTAAATACTGTTCCTGTGGCTGAGAAGCTAAAAAACAATAGTGGTTTATAATCGCCTTAAAAGCGAGCTAAGAAAGACAAATAGAAGCAAAGACCCTTATTTATATAAAGGGATGGACTGATCTCTAGAGAGATAAGCGCCTTATAATGGCTTTAATTAATATTAGATTAGCTTTCAATCTTATTTCTCAAGTATTTATAATAAAATAAGATTTAGAATCTATTGCCGCTAGCTTATTGCGGCTAAAACTGCTTAATTAAAAAGGAATTTATTGCTATAGCGCCTTTAAACTAACTTATTAGGTCATAAATAGCTGGGGTTAAAAAAAGGAATATATTATATTCTTCTATTCAATTAACTAAAGTATAGATTTAATATTTAGCATATTTATACTAAATAACTATAGGGTATTAATAGACTTAGAACTCTTTTAATAGCGCTTTAAAATGCGTTTTAACTAGTTAGAAGCGCTGAATATAGCCAAATTTAAAGAGAATATAAAGCCTAGAAAAGCTATATACGCTTTAATATGTTATAGCCTGATTTCACCATATAATAGCGCTGCGGTAGCACAAGAAAACCTAAAAATACCAAAAAACCTTTTGGATTTTAATAATATCTTTAATACTGAAGCAGTAGGTACCCTGTTTAAGTTGAAGCAAAAAGACTATACTATTGAATTGACTAACAAGGATTTATTATATAGCCCTTTGTATAATCTGTCTGCGACAGAGCTATTGAAGCTTTGGCGCTATTTTGATAAAGCTCTTCAAAAGGGTTAAATCTATTATTTAACTTCTTCTGCAGGCATACTAATATTTTTTATGCCAAAAAAAAACGGTGGTCTACATTTATATATTAATTATAAAAAACTAAATAAGGTAACTATAAAGAATTAGCATTTACTCCCCTTAATTATAAAAACCTTAGACTGCTTAAGTGGAGCTAAGAGGTTTATTAAGCTAGATCTTAAAGACATTTATTACCGAATCTATATTAAAAAAAATAATAAGTGGAAAACGGCATTCCGTATATAGTATAGCCATTTTAAATATCTTATAATGCTATTCGGTTTAGTTAATGTTCTGGCTATATTTTAAGCTTATATCAATAGGGCATTAACTAGCCTAATAAATATAACCTATATAGTCTATTTAGATGATATCCTAATCTTTAGCGATATAGTAGCAGAATACAAATAGTATATTAAAGATATATTAGAATATTTATAATAGTTTCAGCTATATATTAATTTAAAGAAATGCGAATTCAATATAACTAAGGTAAAATTTTTAGGCTTTATCGTTTCTATTAAAAGGATATAAATAAACCTAAAGCGGGTTAAAGCTATTAAGGAATAGCTAACACTAAAGAGCTACTAAGAGATCTAAGTCTTCTTAGGATTTGCCAATTTTCATAGGCGATTCATCTATTAATATTTAAATATTATAGCACCCTCCATTAGCCTATTAAAAGGGAATAAAGACGGCAAGAAATTTGGACTATTTATTTAGATAAATAAGGCAGCGCAAGCGTTCTGCATACTCTGTAACATTTTTACTTTAATATTTTTATTAAAGTACTATAACCCTAAAGCTAAAGTATAAGTAGAGACTAACGCCTCTAATTTTGTTATTGTGGGCATTATATCTTAGTAAAATAAGGACTTTTACTAATATCTAGTAGTTTTCTAGTCCTAGAAAATAATATTAGCCAAATAAAATTATAAGATTTATGACCAAAAACTGCTTGCTATTATAGTGACTATAAAGCAATAACATCATTATTTATAAAAGAGTCTATATATTATTAATATACTATTAGACTACAATAATTTTAGGGGGTTTATAAAGCAAAAAGTCTTTAATTTCAGGCAGGCTAGATAGGCTATTAAATTAGCTATATATAACTTTGAAATTTTTTATAGAGTAGGTAAGATTAACCCCGCCGATACACTATCAAGGCACTTTGATTATAAAGGGGCCTTAAGCTTAAATATTATATTGCTATTAATGTTGCAGAATAAATTATCGCTTTAATTGGACGAGCTATTAGAGTAAGGGCAGGAGGTCGCAGTAGCGCTGGGCCCCGCCTTTGAGATAGCTAGAGTTCAAGTCGTTATCCCTAAGAAGGACATAAAAGACCTAGAAGACAAGCTATATGACAGCGATGCTCAGCGCCCAATGAAATCCTTATTGAAAAAGCTTTAAAACGCTGATAACTAGGTGAAAGAGAAGCGAGATGCGCCAGCGGAAAACCGTTAGAAGCAAGATTCTGCTTGGTTTTTTAATAATAAAGGTCTTTTTAGGCATAACAACTACTTATATATCTTTGGAGACAAAGCAATTAAAGAAAAGCTAATTAGCAAGTGCTATAATAATCCCTTAGCAGGCCATTTTAGGCATAAGAAGTCGCTAGAGCTCCTTAAAAGAAGATATTATTGGCTAGGTACAAACATAGAGATAAAAGAATATATATAAAGCTATAACATATATTAGCATATGAAGGCGCACTACTACCGGCTATATAGGCAACTAAATACCCTGCTATTTTCAAAGAAACCTTAAAAAGAGCTAATAATAGACTTTATTATAGGCTTATTGCATGCTAAAAGAAGAGGTAATTGCATTTATGATTCTATTCTAGTAATTATTGATTATTATATTAAGATATACTAATATATTTTAATAACTATTAAGATTATTAGCGCAGAGCTAGTAGAGCTGTTTTTTAAGAAAGTTGTTCTAAGATATAGCATACTTAATGGTATTATAAGTAATAAAGGCTTTATCTTTATAAGTGACTTCTAGTCTGCTATCTGCTATTATGTGAGGATTAAAAAGCGCCTAAATACAGCCTTCTACTTTTAAATAGATGGGCAGATAGAATGCCAAAACTAGGTGCTTAAGTATTATTTAAGAAATTTTATAAATAAGTATTAAAGTAACTAGGCTGGCATTTTACCGCTAGCAGAGTATATATACATAAATAGTTATTATTTAAGCATAAAGACTATGCCCTTTTATACTATATATAAATACCACCTAGAGATCTACTACGAAGAAGCCAAGGACAACTTCACTAAGGGGAGGATACCCTTAGCAAATAAACGATTAAAACAGCTATAGCTCTTAAGAGATTCTTTTAAAGATTATTGGGATTACGCCAATATAGCGTACGCGACTATATACAACAAAAAAGCCAAACCAATAAAGTATAAGGTCGGCGACTTAGTTATATTAGCGACTAAGAATCTCAAATAGAAGCGGCTAAGCAAGAAGCTATTATATAGATATGTTAGGCTTTTCCGAGTATAAGATAAGATTAGAGCGCAGGCATACTGACTGCTACTGCCAAATACCTATTAAATTTATAATACCTTTTATGTCTTATTGCTTGAACCTTATTATTATTGTGTATGCAATAAGCTAGCAGATGCCTTTATGCAGGCCTTTGAATTTATTAATAATAAGGAAATATAGGAGGTCAAAGAGGTTATAGAACAGATTAAGAATAAAAATGATATCTAGTATAAAGTTAAATAGATAGGCTAAGGCTATAAGTATAATTAATGGCTGCCAAATAAGGAAATGGATAACGCAGCAGATTTGCAAGAAGAGTTTAATAAGCAATAACAGACCACATGTGGAAGCAGGTATAAATAATCAATTATAATATTTAAGGTACATAATATAGCTAATCTTTTGCTGCTTAGTGCTTAGAACTCCCTATGTGCATATTCTTCTATTATTTTTCCTTTTTCTAAGATCAATATTATAACTAGAGGCTGCATTTATTGTGAGGATTATGTTGCTATGCTAACAGGACACTAGTATATCTGGCGGACGGAGGCGGAGACAGACTTAAGGAAGCTAAACGCCCCTTAAGCGCTTCTTAAGGGGGTTGTGGTATATAAAGAAGAAGAAGAACTTAATTATAAAGAGGCTTTTATACCCTAAAATAGTTAAAATAATTTGGATTTGGTTTGATATATCTATATATAGATTGCTATCAAATTCAGATCTTATTGAGAAGAGTGCTAAAGAGAATGTCAATATGGCTTATGCGCTTGCTGCTAGGTGTCGGAATAGCTTGAATATTGTTTTAAGCTTTTAACAGGCTAGTAGTATAATATTGGTTTAAAGACTAGGAGCGACAGTGGACCGACGCCAAAGTATAATCCTAAGGAAGCTAAATGCCCTAACGCCTGCAAACAATACCTAATAAAAGAAACTAGTAAGTTATAAGAGGGCTAATTAACAGCGACAATGGCAGCTCTGACGTTTTAGAACTAACAGAGCCTATAAGGGATGCTCCCATAAGTAGTGCTTATTAAAAAAAAGCACAATCTTTCTATGCACTATTGGTGCATTAGCGCAAATACAAATCTCCTTTTCCAAATACTTACCAGTATAATCTCTTATTATTGCCACTATTAATAGCTACTATAACTACAAGGACAAGCAGGAACAACGAAACAGGGCGGGTCAATGCCTATAACACGCCTCTCTTGCGCCTCCTAGTAGAGACGGTTTACCTTGAGGGCAGCTATATAATTATGGCGCTCCTTATCTCTCTTCTAAGTCATATTAGCATAATATCAATGCAATAGCGGAAGCATATTTCTTTATAGGAATAAAATAACTTACCGCCTTAAGCTTAGCCACATAGGCCCTTAACCTTACAATCTCCTCCCTCGCCGCCTCCTTTACCCTATCTAGCTACTTTTCTAGCTCCTCTTTCTCTATAAACAGGGCAGAAGCTTCCTTTACCGCTTTATTTATCCGCTTGCGGCACGCAGCCAGAGTATCCAGCATAGCTGGGGTGCGTATAATGCGGCGACGCCAGCCTTAGTAATCCTTTCGCAAACGCGAAATAGATAGGCTGATTACCGCAGAGATAGGGTTTCCATTAAGCATTATTCCAGGCTGCGCAAGAGCGGCAATAGTGAGGTCAGCGAGGTTCTGCACCTGATCCTGATACCTCTTAACATATTATAAGAGGTGAGCGCATATAACGCGATAGCATGCAAAGATCCTCTCATAGGGATATACCCTGAAAGGCCCTTCTTTATTGTGGCATAATGGCTGTATACCTGCTCTTTCGCTTAAGAGCAAGGCCTCTTATTAAGATAAGCTATGCAAGGTAAGCCTTCTAATGCTATCTTAGATTAATATAAGCGCTATCACTATTAGACCAATTGCGCTAAGGCTTTCACATTTATATTCCATTGCTGGAGTAATAGTATAGTTGCTGTTAATACTGCTAAGTAAATATCAGTTAACCAACATAAATATAATAATATTGCGACAGCTCTTACTTTAAATAATCAGGGTTATAGGAGCTAATGATTATAGAATGCTACCATGGAGAATCAGCATGCAATAATAGCCTGACAGTATAAAGTTAGGCATATAAGATTGCTATTAAGAGTTAACGAGGAGAGAAAGTAACTGTTAACAAAGAACTATTTTAATAGCATATGGCGGCTACACTAGGGAGTCATTGTCACCATTCACTCATAGTAATAACATTACTTCACCGTCATTTCACTTTTATTTCACCTTAATTACTCACTTCAGCATGCATATATGCCCTAACTATGGAATAACTCTTTCCTCTCTTTTTCCCACTAGGTTATTTAGGAGGTTTTAATGAGCATTTAATGGGCATATTGATAGCCCTAAGAGATGATTCCGCTCCGCTCTGCTGCACTGGAGACTAATGCTCAGGGGGGAGGCAATTATCATGCTCGTTAGCGGCCTATAGGCGGAGCCGGACTTAATGGCCGGCTATAGCTGAGCCAAGGCCAGGGGCTAAGGCTCTAAGGCTCGCTACCTGCTAATAGCGTCGGCCCTGAGGGCTATCGGAAAGCGATAGGCTATATTAGACTCTGCAAGTCTAATACTTAATAGTAGGCACGACCCACTATTAAGAGATCTTTAATGATTAATCTATATAATATGAATATAGTCTGTTTCATTTTACGCTTTCTAGAATCCTCCCGCTAGCGGAACGCTAGCGGTTACAAAGACATAGAAAAGGAGGCTATTAAATAAAAGGAAAAAAGATAAATAAAGGGACTTATAATAGCAGAAAAGGAGGTTTTTGAAGGCTAATATCCTTCTTGGCCTAGCTTAACTTAGCTTATTAATGGCTTATATAAGCAATTATAATCGAAATATAATTAAAACTATCGCAATATTATGGGAGAAATATCTTATAAAAACTGCTTAATCAGGCTAAAAAGCGGCTTAGAAGTATAATTATGGTCTTGAGGATGCTGAATATGGAGTAAAGAATAGATAGCTCTCTGAATATCAGGTGATTTATTTATTTATAAAATATATTGTGACTATAGAAGGAAAATCTATAAAAAGCAGCCTTAAGCAGAACAAGGTTAAATTATATAATTAACCTATAATACATCATAATCTATCTAGCAGATTACTATAGATAAGAAGGATTCTTTATATTTACATATTTTTTCTAGTTTTGCAGCTTCTAGGCTTCAGTTTTATATTTGTAGTTATCCTGATAATCTTAACACTCCAAACTATAAATGTTGCAATAGCATTTTTCCGGGAGTCAGCTTGCTTACAAGCTTTCTATCTAAGTGTAAGACAAGCGCAATATTCCAGAATCTAATAGCGCTAGAACCGGAACCGGAGCTTAAAATATTTGAAAACGAATAATAAATAATAATATCTAATTAGAATATTATATTTTAATCTAAATCTATAAAATACTAAGAAATGACTTGCACTCTTCCGTTTCTCTAATATAATCGCAAGATAAATATCAAAGGCATAGCCTATTTTTCTACGCTAGAATAATACTTAAAACTTGATTTTTGATTTTTCCTGATTAGAAGCGTTGATAATGTAATTTCTATCCTTAGATTCTCGTCCAATTTACCAGACAATTATTATGTTTATTCCCTTTATTAATTCTTAGTTTAAGCTTTTTTTAGAGTTACTATAAAACATATATTGAATACGAATGACTATTTAGAAAGAAATATTTAAAGAAGGGTATCGCGAAACTTGACATTTGTATACTTGCAGCTGCAGGAACCGAGTCCGCTAACCCTTTTTATTAAGTGAATAGCCAAAAGTGGCTTCCTTAATACCGCTAAAGGGTATATAGAGTATCTATATTCCATTGTTTTGGAAGCTAGAAACCGCTGCGCAGGCAGTTGCTTTTAATAGCCCCAAAGCGGCCGCTGTTTCTAGCCCCTGAAATACCGGAAACTAGATATTCTTAGTTAAAAGTATTAAAGCTTAATCCGCCTAACTTAATCCTAAATGTTTTCTAGAATTATAGCATATATAAAAAGGGGCTTATTAGATATAGTAAATATAGAAGCGAAGAAAAAATATAGTGCATTCATTTTTTGTGCTTGAACTGAGTTATATTGTTCGACAATAAATGTAACTATTAAAAAACTAAAACTATTAAAACAAGCTTGTCATATTACCGCTCCGCAAATATCCCCCTTACCCCTTAGTTAATAAGCTTATTCCCTTTAAAATCAATAGCTAAAGAGCTATATTATAAGGTTTACTCTATTTATTATTATGTATTATATTGAATTTCTATGCTTGTATATTAATAATAGTTGAATGCTATTTATCGCCGCTGAGAGCTATTAAAGCTTCCGGTATCTTTAGATAGAAAAAGTATAAGCAAACGCAGTATATTAATAGAAGCGTTTAAGATACTTATATCTCTTGGTTCTTACTGAGCCCTAAATAAGTTCTAAGATATTGCTATTCAGCGTTTTTAATAGGCTAATGACGATATTTATAATCTATTTAGTATATCTCGCAATTAGCTACTATTGCTAATTAGTATCCTTAGTGGATTAGTAGTAATACTTATATATTATCTAGTATATTTTGTAATTAGCTACTGCTGCTATTTAATATCTTTAATAAATTAATAACAATATTTATATTCTGTTTAATATATCATATAAATCAGCTACCGCCACTATTCAGTGTCCTTAATAGACTAATAATATTATTTATATTTTGTTCAATATATCCCGCAAATCAGCTATCGCTGCTAATTAGCATTTTTAATATATTAATAAAAATATTTACCCCCTATTTAATATATCTCGCAAATCAGCTACTACTATTATTTAATGTCCTTAATAGATTAATATTGCTATTTATAAACTATTTGTTATATCGCATAAGTTAGCTATTATTGCTAATCAATGTCCTTAATAAATTAATAATAATATTTATATCCTGTTCAATATATTGCGCAAATTAGCTATTATTGCTATTTAATATCTTTAATAAATTAATATCGATATTTACAGACTATTAAGTATTTTGTAATTAGCTACTGCTGCTTCTTAGCGTCCTTAGTAGACTAGTGGTAATATTTATATATTATCTAGTATATTTTGTAATCAGTTATTGCTGCTAATTAATATCTTTAATAGATTAATATTAATATTTATAGACTATTTAGTATATCGCGTAATTAGCTATTGCTGTAAATAAGTATTTTTAATAGATTAATAATAATATTTACTGCCTATTTAATATATCTCGTAAATCAGTTATTGCTACTATTTAATATCCTTAATAGACTAATATCGCTATTTATAAGCTATTCAATATATCTCGCAATTAGCTATTACTGCCGTTTAGCGTCTTTGATGGGCTAATAATAATATTTATAATCTATTTAGTATATTGCGCAAATTAGCTATTATTGCTATTTAATATCTTTAATAAACTAATATTGTTATTTACTAGCTATTTGGTATATTTCGTAATTAGCTATTACTGCAAATCAGCATTTTTAATAGATTAATATCAATACTTATAGACTATTTAGTATATCTTGCAAATCAGCTATTACTACTATTTAGTGTCCTTGATAGACTAATATCGCTATTTATAAGCTATTCGACATAATTCGAAATTAGCTATTACTACAGTTCAGTATATTTAATATAGCAATAATAGTATTTATATACTATTAACGTTTCCTATAATTAGCTACCGCTGCTATTTAGCATCTTTAATAAACTGATAATAATACTTATAACCTATTCAATATATCGTATAAATTAACTACCGCTGTTAATCAGCATTTTTAATAAATTGGTATTAATATTTATTCTTTATTCAATATATCTCGCAATCAGCTATTACTGCCGTTTAGTATTCTTAATAAATAAACAATAATACTTATTTCTTGTTTAGTCTATCTCGTTATTAATTATTATTACTATTTAATATCTTTAATAGACTAATATCGCTATTCATAAGCTATTCAGTATATCTCGCAATTAGCTATTACTGCTGTTCAATATTCTTAATAAACAAATAATAATACTTACTTTTTGTTCAATTTATCTTGCTATTAGCTATTGCTATTATTCAATATCCTTAATAGACTAATATTGCTATTTATAAGCTATTTAGTATATCTTATAATCAGCTATTATTGCCGTTTAATATCCTTAATAAACTAATAATAATATTTATAATCTATTTAGTATATTGCGCAAATTAGCTACTACTGCTATTTAATATCTTTAATAGATTAATATTAATATTTATAGGCTATTAAGTATTTCGCAACTAACTACCGCTGCCATTTAGCATCTTTAATAGATTAATAATAATATTTATTTCCTGTTTATTATATCTGGTAGTCAGCTATTATTAGTTTCTAATATCCTCGATAAATTAATATTACTACTTATTTTCTATTAAGCATAACTCGCAATCAACTATTATTATTACTAAATGTCTTTAATAGACTTATAACAATATTTATTTTTTATTTAATATATTACGCAAATTAGTTACTGCCGCTATTCAGTATCCTTAATATATTAATAATAATACTTACTTTTTGTGCGGTATATTTCGTTATTAGCTATTATTGCTATTCAATGTCCTTAATAAGCTAATAACGATATTTATATGCTATTCAGTATATTTTATAGTTAGCTACCGCTGCTATTTAATATCTCTAATATATTAATAAAAATACTTATATATTATTTTATATATCCCTTAATTAGCTATTGCTGCTATTAAATATCCTAAATAGATTGATAATAATATTTATATTTTATTTATTATATCTTATAGTTAGCTATCGCTAGTTTCTAATATCCTTGATAAATTAATATTGCTATTTATATTCTATTTAATATATTTTGCAATCAGCTATTGCTGTTAATCAGCATCCTTAATAGATTAATATTAATATTTATTCTTTATTAAGCGTATTTTATAATTAATTACTGTTACTATTTAATGTTTTTAATAGACTAATATTGCTATTTATAAGTTATTTAGTGTATCTTATAATCAGCTATTGCTGCTATTTAGTGTTCTTAATAGACTAATAACGATATTTATTTTCTATTTAATATATCTTGCTATTAGCTATCGCTATTATTATATATTTTTAATGGACTGATAATACTACTTATATCCTATTTATTATATCTTGTAATTAGCTACTGCTAATTTCCAGTATTCTTAATAGATTAATGTTGCTATTTATAAGCTGTTTAGTGGATCCTATAATTAGCTACTACTACCACTAAGTATTCTTAATAGATAGATAATTATACTTATATTCTATTTATTATATCGTACAATTAGTTATTACTAGTTTCTAGTATCTTCGATAGACTAATATTGCTATTTATAAGCTATTTAGTAGATCCCGCAATCAGCTACCGCTGCCACTAAATATTCTTAATAAACAGATAATTATATTTATTTTCTGTTTATTATATCGTGCAATTAGCTACTACTAGCGTCTAGTATCTTTAATAGACTAATATTGTTATTTATAAATTATTCAGTATATCCCGCAATCAGCTATTGCTGCTATTTAGTATCCTTAATAGACTGATAATTATACTTATTTTCTGTTTAATATATCGCGCAAATTAGATATTATTACCCTTTAGCGTCCCTAATAGACTAATAAAAATACTTACAAGCTGTTCAATATATTGTGCAAATCAGCTATTGCTGCAATTTAGTATCTTTGATATATTAATGATAATATTTATACACTATTTAATATATATTGTAATTAGTTATTACTGCTATTTAGCGCTTTTGACGGATTGATGTCGCTATTTACGTCCTGTTCGATATATCTTGCAATCAGTCATCGCTGCTATTTAATATTACCGGCAGATTAATGACAATATTTATATTCTGTTTAGCTCGAATTAGCTATTGCTGTTAATCAGTGTCTTTAATGGACTAATATCGCTATTTACGTACTGTTCGTTATATCGTACAAGTTAGCTACCGCTGCCAATTAGTATTTTTGATAGACTAATAACAATATTCATATTCTGTTCAATATATCGCGTAAATTAAATACCGCTATTATTTAGCGTCCCTAATAAATTAATAACAATACTTATATTTTGTTTAATATATTATACAAATTAGATACTACTATTATTCAGTATTTTTAATGGACTAATAATAATACTTATAATCTATTTAATATATTGCGCAAATTAGCTATTGCTGCTATTTAGCGTCCTTAACGAACTAATGCGATATTTATTTTTTATCTAGTATATTTTGTAATTAGCTATTGCTGTTAATTAAGGTAGTATCCTTAATGGACTAATATCGCTATTTATATATTATTTGTTATATTGCGCAAATTAACTATCGCTGCCAATTAGTATTTTTGATAAACTAATAATAATATTTATATCCTATTTATTATATCTTATAATTAGCTATTATTATTATTTAATATTTTTAATAGATTAATATTACTACTTATATACTATTTAGTATATCTTATAATTAGCTATTGCTGTTATTTAGCGTCCTTAATAAACTAATAACAATACTTATATTCTATTCAGTATATTATACAAATCAGCGACTGCTACCAATTAGTGCCCTTAATAGACTAATAATAATACTTATGTATTGTCTAATATATCTCGAATTAATTATTGCTACTAATTAGCCTCGTTAATAGTTTAATAATAATATTTATAACCTGTTTAGTATATCTTGCTATTAGCTACCGCTACTAATTAGTATCTTTAATAAATTAGTGTTAATATTCATTTGCTGTTTAATATCTTTTGCAATTAAATACCGCTATTGTTTAATATCCTCGATAGACTAATGCCGCTACTTATATACTGTTCGGTGTATCTTGTAATCAGCTATCGCTGCTATTTAACGCTACCGACAGACTAGTGATTTACATTCTGTTTATCTCGAATTAGCTACTACTACTAATCAGTATTTTTAATAGACCGACGACGATATTCACGATCTATTCTATATATTCAGCTATTACTATTATTCAGTATCCTTAATAGACTAGTAATATTACTTATATACTATTTAATATACCCTATAATTAGCTGCTGTTGCCATTTAATATTTTTGATAAACTAATAACAATATTTATTTCCTGTTTAATATATCTTGTAATTAGCTATTGCTAGTGTCTAGTATCTTCGATAAACTAATAGAAATACTTATTTTCTGTTTAATATATCTTATATTTAGCTATCGTTAATATCTAGTATTTTCGATAAACTAATAATAATATTTATAAGCTATTAAATATATCTCGCAATTAGCTATTACTGCCTTTTAATATCTTTAATAAATTAATATTAATATTTATAGACTATTTAATAAATCTCGTAATTAGCTATTATTGCTATTTAGCGTTTTTGATAGACTAATGATATTATTTATATCCTGTTTATTATATCTTGCAATTAACTACCGCTAATATTTAGTATCCTCGATAGATTAATAATAATATTTATAAGCTATTAAATATATCTTGTAATCAGCTATTGTTGCCTTTTAATATTTTTGATAGATTAGTATTAATACTTATAGACTATTTAATGGATTTCGCAATTAGCTATTACTGCTATTCAGCGTTTTTAATAGACTAATAATAATATTTACTCCCTATCTAATATATCTTAGATTAGCTATAATATACTATAATTACTTGTAGTTTGTTCAATATAAACATACCTAACGTTTTACTAGCCTATACCCTCCCGCTTTCTCGGTTGGAGCAGTTATTATACCGCCAACAAATATAAGAGATAAGACATAAGGGAGTCTTATTGTCTAGACAGGACAGGCTTCGTAGAACACTTGATTTATAGTTGGATCTCTAGAAGGTAAAAATTAAGAGTTAAGCGAATTATAGATCCTATTAAAAGCCATAGGATTATAGTTAAATTTATAACTTATAATTAACGGGTTCGTTAACCTTTTCGCTATAGCTCGGACGTAATATATAATAATAATTAGAAAAAGCTAATCGACTAAGCGATCGCGCTTTGCGAGAGAATTCTAAACAGTACAAACGCCTCGGTTAGTCTGTATTTATCCTGAGGTATATAGCTGATATATACGCGTGAAATTTTATTGTATTATAAATGGATCGATCTAGGTTACTAACTTTCCGACAAGTGAATTTTATTGGTTTGATATATTATAATAGCTGTATTAAGTCTAACGAAAGTCTATAGCAATTGCTCTTTACAATAGATAATAATATTATCCTGCATACTAAATGCCGGACATTGCTTAATACAATTAAATAGACAATTGAAATTCTATTTAAGATTTTCCCGCCTAAATTTTCAATAATGCAATAATCTTCGGTTATAATAAAGCCTTTATAGTCGACATAGTTATCAAAAATATTTTGGTTGTAAATAATGCAGATTTCGCGATAAAGCTTTCGGTAACTAATCCGTTTTTAGACCCTTTCTTGTGGATCGTTATATGTTAGCTAATATATTCGATAACCTACTTAACAGATTCTATTTTTTTATTTAAAACTGATTATAGATAACTATTAATTTTCAACTAAGCTCGTTCTTGTTTTTGCTCTTAAATATGCCTAGTTTCTTTTAGTAGCTTTATTATATAAATAGCCCTCCTATTAAGTAAAGCGCGTTATACTGCTTTAATATTAAGCTGGATACAGAAAGCCTCGGAGAAAAGACTATAGCTAAATAGGAGCTATATTAGATACTATTAATACGGATAACGTAGCTCTATTTTAAGCTTTTCGGTCATCCTTTCTATCCTTATATACTTATTAGTTATAGTAATAAAACTCACATTAACAGAAAAGCGGGGAAAAAGGCTACAAGTTCGTTCCTCTAATATACTCTCTTTTGCCCCTTTATATATGCCTTTTCTTTTAGCCCTAGCCCCGGTATGAAAGAGGCACAAAAGTATCATTAATAATAAAAGGAAGACTTTTAATAATATATATATTCTAGCCAAATTAGGGAAAAGGCTATACTCACGCCTTGCCAGGGGTAGACGCAAGATCTGGCTCTTTAAATTCCAGCAAGCAAATAGCAAAACAAGAATAATAAAACGAGCGTGGCATATAACCTCCTTAAATTACGTTAAGCGATAGATTTGGAAATTAGATTTTATAATAAAACCTAAATACTATCGTTTAATACTAACAGCGAGATATAGAGACTTCGGTATTATTGGGTTTCTAAGAGTAACTATAAATATTATACTTACTATTTAAAGGTTTTTAGATGTTAGGCGATTAAAGATCCAGAAATTACTATTATATTAGAGGTAAAAGCTTCAATAAGGAATATTATAAACCAAATGCGCGAAATATTGTTCAACAATCTTTCTAACTTATTGTAGTGGATATATACGAAAAAACTTTCAATCATAAGCTTTTATGATTTAAATCCCGCGAGACCAGTAATAATGCCCGTCCTAAACTATTAAAATCCGATATAACTTATAAGCGGCGTCTAATTACTCATTTACCAATAAGACGTAGTTTTTTAGCTTTATATAACCGCTTAATACTACGACCGACGTTTAAAAGGTTCTAAAAACCGACAACTAATCTGTTTATAAATACATTGAATCTGCAGTAAATCTATAGAAGCTAAGAACTCGACTTAAAACTCGAGCATCTCTAATACTAGTTTAAAAAGAATAAGGTATAAGGAATAAGAGGGAGGAGACTATAGTTAGTTGATTATTACGTATATATTAAATAATTTCATAATATTATAGTGACTATATATTAAATCGGTTCTAATTAGTTAGCTAGCCGTCTCCATTAGCATTAATAGCCTAAAAGATCGTTTTTCTATAGTTTGCTAATAAGTTCATCCTTCTAGAATATCTAAGAGAGATCCTTTAGTTAGCGGCCTGAATCGAGGCTTTTTGCACGTTTCATAGTTTGTGCGGATTATCCGAGATTGATTGCTTCCTAAAAAAAACATACTATAAAATCGATTTTACAGATTCCTATAAAAAACCGTCCCAAACGGGGCATCGAGCTTATAATGATTTTCGAACTATTTATAGATTTTGGAGCATTATAATTCCTAAGTAAATCTAGATTCAAATTAGATATATATAGCTAATACCGATGCAATAAAATTCAGAGATTATTATTAAATCGGTATAAATTATCGCTTTTTTTCTGGTAGCTCGATTCAATGTAATAGCTATATCTAGTCCAGTAATAGTTCGCAATAATATAGCCTAGTCAATAAATAATAATATTCTCCTATATATTAAACGTTAAAAGTAATATAATAAAATCGAATAGATTAAGCGGCGATCTTCGGTTATTACCAAGTCTCATAGTTAAGTTAATTGTTAGAAATATTATTATTATAAATGATATAAATTCTGTAACTAAAAGGTAAGGATAGCACTCTACCGATTTATGTATTATATTACTTTAATAAAAAGCTGGATACGGAGATCTTAGGAGAAGAAATAGTAACTAAACGGAAGCCTATTATAATATTATTTCTATATTACGAATAACACTATTTAGCTTAATATTCCGGCTAAAGACGAGCCACTACAGAAGATATTCTTAAAGTCTATTATAAAATTAACATAACGCTAAAACAAGCGGTTTACTTCGCTGGACGAAAACCTCACTTCGCGTACTATACCCTATTAATTAGCGGATAAAGGCCAGTAAAAATATAAATAAATAAATCTCTATTATTAATACAATAAACGTAGCAATACCAGGGATTACGACGGTTTTATTAAAATATAAACTACTGCACTAGACCAGGATAAAACGGATAACTAGGTAGCTTTGTTCTGACCTTATTTATTACCCTTTTTATTCCGATTAGACTTCCAACTACAGTAATATAGCTAAAGCAGATAAATAAGGAACTAACAATAACGAAAGCTACGGCGCCGTTTTTTCGTTTTATGTGTACCCCTCCTCCTTCTATATATACTTGTCACTTTAATTCTCTTCTAGGTCTGCGTGCTTTTTATATTGCATTGACTTCCCGGGAGAAAAAAGAGATTTTTTTGCCGGCTATGTTTTAGCCTAAACTTTAAAGACCCGCTTATTACAATACCTCTCATTTCTAGTAATCTCTATTATACGGGCTTCTATCGAGGTCTATTACGAGCTCCGTACGCTATAAAAAAAACGACAAGTACCCTAAAGCCTGAAGGTTTAAAGTATCGGACAAATACTCTTTTAGAAATAGAACGTTAGCTACAATATAAAAAAGGCATAAAAAAACTATTAACAATGGAAAGTAAACTAACAATATTTATATTCTAATTAGAGGAGAGAAAGGTTACATTCTCACGTTTTACTATAAATAAACGCCAAATCCGATAACAATAATATTAGTAAGGGAATAAAAGGTACTATATATTGGTATTTAAAATAAATAACAAAGATATAATACGTATTTATAACAAAACGAAAACGAAAAAGATTATAATAGAACCGTATTTGTTTTTCTGTTTACTCCTTGTAAAAAAAAACCGGAAAGAGCATTTTGCCTCGCACGGCGCTATAGATTAGACATTTTTATCTATAATTTCCGGTCCGACCGTTAATCCGGTATAGAGCTATCAAAGGATCCTTTTTCGGCCGCTTAAACATTAATAAACGAATAATTAGGAATATCTATTATTCTATGTTTCGTAGGCCAGAAAGTGCCGCATTTATAGCTATTCTTTAATAATCGCTAACCAAGCGGTTTCCGGCCTGCGAAACACTAAAGAAGTAATGTAACACCCGTAACAGTCAATAATATATCCTTCTCCGGCCTTTAAGGACTATATTATAATAACATAAACTGACTTAGCTTTGGCTTTAGCTTTAACTTGGTTATTTCTTATTATTTTAGACTGTTCTACAATAGCCTTTCTTAGAGACTTGCTACTATATTCTATAGATAAAAGTAGTTAATAAACTTTCCCTGTCCTGGGCTCATTAGCGGGTATACTTTATTTAATTGGTTGTTAATCGGCTTATAAACATATCTTATCACGAATCGTATATTATAGGAGAAAATTCAGGGGCATATAACATTCCTTCCTTACCTGTAAATTATAAAACGCTCTTAAACCTAGCAATAACTGCTAAAAATCAATAAATAAAACTAAGAAACAAAAGAAAATATTATTATAGATATAAATCAGAGATTCGGAACCCGATATTTAAATATATCTATTAAATAATTAAGAATAGCTTAAAATTCTTTAGCTATAGAACTTTATATAGTTATAAAGAAGAAAGCGGAGGTTAATAATATATATTAAGAGATCTTAAAAATTATAAAGATTATATTTTATGATTTTAAGCGCAAAAAGAATAAATTAATATTTATTAAAAATACTAGAAAGAAAATTAACTATTTTATAATATAATAAAAAGCAAGTTAATTAAAAAGAAAACAAGAATAAAGTAATAATAGCAATTGTTAATAAAATTATTAGCTAAAGAAATAGCAAGATATATAGAGATATACTAATACTATAAATATATAAAACTTGCACTTTATCTGCAATAAAATAGTTAAAGCCTTATACAAAGAAAATTCAATTAATATTTAAATTTAAATTTTATATAAAAGTATTTTTATATAATTTTTAAGATTATTAAAATAACTTTATTTATTATTAAAGCCTTTATAGGTTTTAATTTAGTTATATAAGCAATATATATATATTTCTGTTATTAATTTTGCATCTTAGATCTTATATAAAATTATATTTAATTATATATTAAAGTATGTTCTAAAGGGCATATATATAGAGATTCTTATTAATAAAATATAAAATTAGCTATATTTATTGTCTTTTTGTAATATAATAGCTCTTATAGCTGGAGAAATATTCTAATATTATAGTAATATATATAGCTAGTTGACCAGTCCTATTAATAAAGAATTTAAAGACTTAAAAATTAAAATATATAGATAATATATTAATATAAAGTATTTTATTATGCTAGGATAAGATTTATTGCATTATACTTCAATAAAGCTAAAATCATATAAAAGATATAATATAGGCAGACCTGGCTTTAATATTATATAAGATTAATATACTAATATATATTAAATATTCCTTATAATAAAATACAAATCTATTATCTTTCTCTATATAGCAAAACTCCCAGAATACATATTTATAAAAATTAAATATCCTTAATTTTGGCGCTATATTATTCTGCAATAGAACTATTATATTATAGCTTTAAAGTTCAAAGAAATATAGTTTATTATATTAAAAAAGGGGAATATTACTAGAGCAGCTTATAATACCCTTTATAAGATAATCAATAATATAACTAATATTATAGTATTTTTCTTTTTGCATATTAGTCTTTAATAAAAGAATAGCTAAAGAACAATTATATAATATAATATATTGTACTTTTGCAAAAAAGGAATTTCAGATACCTTAACAGTAAATTCATCTCAGCACGGTAAGATTCTCGCTATACAAGGATGGACGTTAAATGGAAAAATACAATATGTGTCGTTTAATATGAATGCTCGCATTATGCACCGATTCTCTCGATATCATTTATTATCTTTTGAAGTAAAATATTAGTGAGATTAGTTACAGATCTAAATAGAATATATATAAAAAGTTATAGACTAAAATATATATATTGACTATATTAGATATACGATTTTAGAGTATTTATTGCTCGCTTTTTTATACCTAATAATGCTATAAACGGATATACTTAGGCTTTTTATCGGGAATATTATAATAGCCTGTTTTTATTTCTATCTAGAATCTTATTAAGTACTTTTTATAAATATAAACTTAGCTTTGATTTTTATCTTAGCCCGTACGATTTAGATTTAGTTGTTTTTAATTCTATAATACTCAGGAGAATTATATTGATTTAAATTTTATTTTATATTTATTATTGCTATCTTTTCTGAATGCTATATTTTGAGAGTAAATAAAGGTTTTTCTAAAAGTATCGCCTTTATAGTCGTATTCTGTATATATGTTTAAGGAAAGCAACGACATAATTATAGCTAAAGACCCGGGATTAATTTCCTATATAATAATAAAAACTGCAAATTTAAACGCGATTTTGTATATATATTAGCGGGTAAGTTTATAGGCACGTTATTCTTTTTTATTAAGAGAATTATAGATTCAGTGATATTTTGGCTTACTGAAATTATATATATAAATAGACTAGAATGCAATATAGAGATAAAATAAGTTTTTAAATAATTGAAATATATTTTGACTTATTGCCTAAAATAGAAGTATATAAATAAATCAAACGGTTAATATATATTAGCGCAAATTATATAGAATCGAATTAATAGTATCTAGTTCCTGCTTTAGGGGTATTTAGTTCTAAACCTTAAAATAGATTTTCTTGCATTTTCGAAAATATATTTTAATTATATATCCTAAAATGACTACTATTCTTAAGCTTTATATAAATATTATACTTAAAACAATTTCGAAAAATGTTTTTTCAATTAATTATAAATGCGTTTTTAAACTATTATTTTTAAGCTACTATAGATTTCTTGTTAAATATTATATTTAAACTAAATATCTTTAATATTAATATAAATAATATAGCAATTGAAAAAAAGATATAAAACTGATCCTTATTTATAACTAAAAATAAACAATAAAAAAGAATATATAGATATACTTCAGATATAATAAATAAGCCCCGGAAGACAGAAATACGCAAGAATAATCAACGTATTACTTTTTAAGACTTTTAAATGATATAGTAGCTATTATTTATATATTTAGCGTTTCGCTAATAGCCAAATTCCAATAAAACAGATAATATCGCTGCTATAGATAATTATATTATAAGGAATAGGGGTATTACCTTTATTTATAAATAATTGCTATATTAGCTCCGGATATTAAAGTAATAACGCTTTGTTTCTCCAGCAGAGCAAATAGTAGAACTCTCGCAAACGAATAATTATCTTATATAAAAGCTAGCTTATTATAAAGATATTTAGGCAATAAATATGAAATTCTATATAATAGTAATAAATCTATATACGAAACTCGGAGATATATTAAAAAAAAGAACTTAAAAATAAGCGGACGCCGAATTTATTCTACTAAGCTATTAAAAAATTGATTTTAAAGACGGAAATATTAAAGACGCTATTTTCTAATCTTTTTCCGTTATAGATTGTATTAGCTTCGTGACTTCCGAAATTTTTAAAAGATATAAAAATATTTAATTTTATTATATTAGTTTTATAAAATAATAACTTAGAGATCCTAAATATTTACTATAAGCCGCGATATCTTTTTAGAAGGAATAATATAAGCAAAAGATATATAAATCTATTAAAAAACGGCTAGATAAAAAGTATATTATACTATAATTTGCTGAATATATCTATTTAGCCTTTTGTTTAGTAGTACTAGTTTTATAGCGTTTATAGCCTCATACTCCGCAAGATTTAAAATATTATAAATTAAAATATAATATAATAGTTTTAAGCTTATTTTAGTTTTATTTAAAGAATCCGAAAATGAATAATATAGTATTTATTTCTTTCCCGCAATCCTAATAACAAAGCTTTCTAATAAAATCGCGGCAGTATTTAAAGATAGATATAGCTAGAAAAAAAGGTAATCTCTATTTATCGCCTACTATAATAGACTAATTCTTAATAATATATATTATCTTTTTAGCTTTATTAAAAAAGCGGCCGAATTGTTTCTTTATCTTTTTATAGCGAAAATAAGAACTTAGCGATATATTGATTAAGAGAAAGCTAGAAAACGGATTAAAAATCTTATTTACAAAATATATAAATTAAAATAAATTTTAGTAATAAAAGTCTATTTCGTAATAAATTATTATAGGAAAATTAATATATATAAATCTATTAATTAGCCTGATTAGCCTTTTTTAAAAAAAGAAATAATGAGATTCTAAAATATAAATATTTATGTATTTTTTAATAATAATAAAAATATAAAATAGGTATTATCCGATATTATAGTATAAAAATCCAGCTAACTTTAAGCCTGCGAATAATAGAATAAGAAATTAAAGGAACTTTGAACAAAACGATAAAAAAAAGCCTATAAAATCCGAATCTAAAAGTATTAATAAAATAGATATTTATTAGCAGCGTATTTTCTCTATTCCTAAGTTTTTAGCTCTGCCTAAGCTTTATTTTAAAAAAAATATATAATTAGTATCGGATAATAATTCGAGTAATTAAAAAAAAGTATTTATATCGTTCAATTTTTAAAATATGCTTTATTATAGCTCTTAATAGCCATATTGTATTACCAATATAATTAGATATTATAATTAATATATTATAAATAACGTAGTATAAATATTGCTAAACTAATATTTAAATATTTTAATACTATATAACTAAAGTAATACTTCGGATCCTTTAATTATATAAAAGATTAATTTAGCGTATAAGCTAATATAGCTTTAGATAACATATATCTAGAAAATATTTTTCAATAACTATCTATATTCTATAGCAGTTTAAAGTCTTACGTTTCCGGTAGGATAACTTATAGCTGCAAGGGCCTAAATCGAGATTTCGACTAGCATATATATCTCCCGTCTTAATAATAAAATATTCAGCCTTTAAAAACGCATAGACCTCCTAGACGTTTTATTCTACCTCTACGAAAAGTCGAATATAATATACTAAACTATATGTTTTAGTCTCTTTTGCGCTTTTATAAATAATATAATAAAAATCTCAGTTTTAATGTCTACCGAAACTTCCAGCGATACTAATCCTTTAAAATAATAAAATGCAAAATATGCTTTTAACCGATATAATATATTCTAAATACTTATTATTTATTTAATTGTTATTAAACTTCTATTTTAAATTATAAAAATTATATTCTCTTGTTAAATAACAAACTTTCTATTATATCTTTGTTAATTTATTCTCTTTTTATTATTAATACGTACTTTAAAGCTTTTTAGTTTAGATTGATATCGTTTTAGGAGTCGTTTTTTCGCGAAGCGTCTGTGAATCTTCCCGAAGTATTACCCCTAATTCAGCTAGAATTTGTTTCGTTTTTTTTAAATATATTAAACCGGATATAGCTTATTTTAAACAGCTAACATAAAGAGATTCCATTATATAAAATTTTAAAAAAAATGTAAAATTTGTTTCATTATTAATAGCCTAAAAATACAAGTTTAAAATCTCTAAATCTAGTATTAATATATATACGCTACCTACAATTAAACTCAAAAAAATTTAAATTATTAAATTCAATAAATAAAATATATTAATTTAATACTCAATATAGAACAAAATATATAAATAGAAATGGAAGCCCGCTATTAAATACTTCAAAACAGCGTAATTACAACTAAGAAAAAGCAAAAAAAAATAGAAAAATAGTAAATAGCTATTATTGTTAAATTAATTAAAATCCTTTATATCTAATAGATTGTTAAAAAGAATATAGCTTTTAAACAAGAATAATAAGATTTCCTTTCGCAGTTAGAAGAGGAAAAATATATAATATAAAAGATATATAAAAAAATAAAGTATCTACTATAAAATATATAGCAAGTTAAAAAATATATACTTTCTAATTTTATTAGATAAATAGCAATAAAAATTAAAATAATATAGATCTAATCTGTTAAAATATAATTTATATTATAAGATTTTTATAATATAATAATATACTATAAACAAAAATAAGATATTTTTAGATATCTCTATCGTCGTAGCTCGGCTAGAAAATAGAATTACTAGTAGCTGGACCTTTAAAATTAGCTTATTTATTGCCTGATTATTGCTATTTATTCTCGATATATTGTTGCTCGTTAATTATATATCTAAAGAAAAGCTTGTAGTTAAACTTGAAATAGCCAAACCGACTCTTATTAATAACAATCCTAATATTTGCAGAAGACTTATAAAATTCAGTTATATTGTATTTGCCGCGCTATTAATAGTAACTATATTGCTAATTAGAAAGTTTAGAATAAAACTATCTCTACGCTTGTCGCTAGGCTTATAATCTTGTTATAGCAATAAGTAAAAAAACTATATCGGATATCTAGTCGTTATTAAATAAAAAAAAACTAATCTCGAGAAGTTAATATCGCTTAAAAATTTATTTATTTAATAAAACTGATCTAAAACGATTCAAGATATATAATTTACTTTATTTACTAGAATAAACAGAATAATATTATTAATTAAAACGTTTAACGCGTTTAGATTGAATATGGTATTTTTATCTAAGTTAACGACAATTTAATAGACTAAGGAATTTGTAAATATAGCTTTTAGATTAAGCTCTAATATTATTATTTATACATTAATATTGAAACTTATTAAATTCTAAATTATATCCAATTTCAATATCAACGATTCGGGTATATCTTTAATATAATTACTAAATAGGATATTAGCTAGCTCGATTTGCATTTTCCCTATTTATTTTCGAGCAATTAATATTATTATTAATATTAGGATTGAGCTTTTTATAATTTCTTTTATATCTATATTAAAAGAATATTTAATAGCGCTAAAGAAGATATATAATTATTAAAAGATAAAAAGTAATTATTAGAAATAAAATACTAAAAAGCCTTAATTTTAGGATATTAATATAATACTTTAAAATGGTCCTTTTTTCAGCCTAAAAAGGCCTTTTTCTAGCTAATATAAACTGGTAAATATAGAAATCTAAATTGGATACTTTTTGATTATAAAAAACTCTAATTTATATTAATAGTTCAATACTATATTATACCTAAATTGTTATTTAAGTAAAACTAGTCTATTTAAAGAACCTATTTAAATAAATCTTAATATTTTCAAAGCTAAACTATAGATATATTTAAAATAAAAAGAAACTTTTCTTTTATTTATTATATTGATATTCAGAGTAAAAATATTTTCAGTAATAGAAATAAAAAAAAATGAAATAGTCAGAACAAATAAAGACTAGCCTCCCAACCCTAAAGAGAACGCTTAGTCTAGATATTAAACGCTTAAAGACTAATAAAATACATTAATAAACAGAATCCGCAAAAGCGTCTTTAAAAGAGACAAATGCCGAAAAGATATTAGATTAAGATACCGCCCCTGCAAAAATAAATAAAAAAAAAGATTAAACAAGAAAATCCTCAGAAATAGCTTTTTTAAGTTTATCTAAAACCTTAACTAATATACAAAAAGAATTCGCTTTTAATATTCAAGGGGACGAAAAATTAGATAATAAGGTTAATATTATAAAACTTAACAAAAATAAAGCTCTAAAGCTAAATAATTTTTACTTATAAATATATAAAAAAGCGAAATTATATTTAAAAAAGTTTATAAAAAACCCCGAAAATAAAAATATAAAATTAGAACTATATAGTCTAAATAAGCAAATTTATAAATAGAACTTTAAAAATAAACTTCTTAAAAAAGATCTTAAGAACTTTTATATTTAAATTAATATTTTTATTGCTAATTTTAAAATAGCTAAAAATTTTTATAAAATATTAAAAAAAGATTTAAGCGATAATAAAATATAGAATATTATAAATAAGATTAATAAGATGCTAGACTAATTAAATAAACGATATAATTACTCTAAAAATTAGATTATATATATTTTATTAAAGCCTAATATCAATAAAATAGGATCTATAGCGGCAAATATATCTGAAACCGCTACGTCTAAAGATGCCGACAAAACTAGCAAGTTTTCTATTAAAAATAATATAAAGACTAAAATCGCTATTCCCATTTTTAACAAATCTAATAGCTAAATATCTTTTAAGAAAATCATATATATCAGAAAAGCTAGATAAAGTTTACGGGTTATTGTAAACTGCGGTACGGAGGAAAATCCCTATTTTAATATATATTTTAAAGCAGCTTTCGGGAAAAATATTGCTAAAGAATAGCTAAAAGACAAAATAAATAAATACGAGAATTTGTCAAAGAATACAATAGCTAAATAGATAATAATTTATAAGCGAATTAAAGTCGAAAAAACAACCTAGAAATATATTACTAAGACGGGGCATATTAATAATCAAATTTAATATTATCTAAATAGGATTAGAAAAAATAAATATATAAATACTAAATTAGTATTTTTTAGAATAAAAAAATTTAGCCCTGCCAAACTTTAACGCATTAATATATAATTAGATCGTTAAAACGAGTAATTGCTCGCGGAATTTGATTAATATTAAGAGAAAAATAAGTACTCGGATATTAAAGCGTAGCTAACAAGTATTAATATCGAAAAGATACTATAGTTCTCGCCGGATACAATAATTAAAATTCAGAAAGAGGATAATAATAATAAAAATAAAAATAAAGATATTAAAAATATAGTCGCTTAGAGAGTAGACTTAAAGTGCAACTTAAAGCCGAAGACCGCTTTAAGTATTCTAAAGACTACTAAAAATTCCAGGAATTCTACCGAGTTTAAGCTTTAAATCCGAAGATAAAAGATATTAAATAAATAATAATAATAACGAAATCGCAAGGGTATTTTTAAATTCGAATATTTTTTTTTAAATAGTCTTAATTAAATATATCTATTAGGGTTAGATATAAAGTAAATAACAAGGATACTTATATAATAAACCGCTTTACAGAGAATTTTAAATAGAAATTGATTAAATTAAATAAAAACTTAATATTTCGCTGGCGCTTGCTAAATTTAGATATATATATTTAGAATTGAAATCTCTTTTTATAGCCATTTATTATAATTAAAGCTTTTATATATAAATCTTATAATTATTATTTTAAAACCTTATTTTAATAATCTTAAAAGTAAACTAGTATTAATAAAGAAAAAGGATATTAAAATTAGATTTAAATCGGGAGGGTTTATAAGAAGATTATATATTAAAGAAAGATTAAATATCTATAGAACTTATATAGTAGAAAAGAAAACATTTTTATTTTAATTAGTAATATAGAATCAAGCGAATTCATTATATTATCGCATTATTAGCGCGTTTAATAATATTAGCGTTCGAAAATATTTAAAGCGAACAAAATAAGCTTAAAGATAGTAAAGGCTTTAATATAAATAAAAGAGATCCTTTAAAGTACAATATTTACCGTAATTAGTAGTTTTATATTATAAATTTAAAAAATAGAATACAATTAATATTAGATTATTCTAATAATAGAAAAAAAAGAACCTCTAGTTTCTTATTTATAAAATCCAAGTTTATTATAGCTTATAATACTAATTTCGAAGATATATTAGAAATATATAATATCTTAGAAACAAATAATAAAAAATTTAATAATTAAGAAGAGTTTTAATTATTAATAAAAAAAGAATACGGGTCGCCGCTATCCGAGGGAAATAAAATCAAAAACATCTAGGTGACTATTTAATATAGCTCTAATAAAAATAGCATTTTATTTAATATATTCCTAAGGATTTTCTTTATAAACAGAATTAATATATATTATATACTAAAAGAATATTAGAATTATTAATAGATATATTAGTCTTTTTTTTATCTGAATTACGATTTAAAAGTTGTATTTCTATAGCCGGATTATATAATTAAATATTATATAAAACTCTTTCTAGATTAAGTTATTCGAAATTTATAAAGTCTTATAAACTTTAATAAAAACAAGCTTTCGTTTCCGATATTTTTTACCGAATTAAAAGGAATATTAGGGGCTATAAATATTATAAAATTATAAAATCAGAATAATAGGGCTAATATAATATATAATCTCCTTAAAATACGTTAGGCAGTAAACTTAGAGAGCGATTTTTATAACAAGGCTTAGGTATTATCGTTTAATATAAATAATAAAATATAGAGATTTCGGTATTATTAAATTTTTATAAATAGATAAAAATGCTATAATTATTATTTAAAGGTTCTTAAATATTAAACAGTTAAAGATCCGAAAAACACTATTATCTTAGAAGTAAAGGCTTTAATAAAAAATATTATAAATTATATCTGCGAAAAGTTATTTAGAAAAATATCTATTATATTAAATAACTATAAAAAAACTTTAATCCCTAAGTTTTCGCAGTTTAAAATCCGCTAAATTAGCAATAATTTATAGCTTTAACTATTAAACTCTGATATATAAGTAGTGTCTAATTACTTATTTATTAATAAGATATAGTTTTCTAGTTTTATATTATAGTTTAATAATATATCAGATATTCATAAGATTCTAGAAATAAATAAGGAGTTTATCTATGAATCCATAGAATCTGCGGAAGTTGATAATTTAACTCAAGATTCAAGTATCTCTAATATTAGTAATAAAAAGAAATTTAAAAACTATAAAAAAAAGAAAACAATAATAGATTAATTATTTTGCAATATTATAACAATTATATATTAAATTAATTATAATTAGCTAGCCAACTATTTATATTAAACTATAATAGCTAGAGAAATTATATCACTTTTGGTATACTAATAAGTTTATTCTTCTAGAATTCTTAATAAAAACTTTTTATTTAGCGGCCTGAAATGACGCTTCTTATATGTTTATAGCCTATATAAACCGTCCGAAATTAATTGTTTAACGGGAAAATATATTGTATAAAATTAATACCGCAAATCCCTATAAAAAGCCATCCTAAACGGTATATTAACCTTTTATTAATTCTCAAACCATTATATTATTTAAGAAAAAATACTAATCTTTCTCCGCTTTTACATAGTGCTTTCAGTATAAATAATCATAATTTCTGTAGGATAGCAAACTAAAAAATCAACCTTCTTTTAATATTGACAATACAATGCATATAAATCTGATTCATTTTTATAATACCCTAAAGTTTTAATATTAATATGAAAAACCAAATTCGATATATTCTGCATTTTCAATAACTTAATAAGCGGGATTCCCGGAAGGCAATAGCGTATTATATTATAACAATAATATTAGCCTTTCTGAATATGTTTAACGTTCCTAAATTCGAAATAAAATACCGAAACGAGTAATATATAGAGTATTTTTTATAACTTTAATATATTGCCGGTATATAAATATTTTCTTATAGTTTTACTATGCGCTTAATATTATTAATCGCAGGCTTGTCGCTAAATAAAATGGAATTCAGCCGAATATAATCTTTTTATTTTCTTTTATCTATGGAGTTTATAAATTTATCCTAAATCTTTTACTTATTAAATAAAAATATATAAGATCGCTAAAGTCGAGATATATAGCCGTTAAAAATAATATAGCGAAAATCCGTAGTTTTAAAAAATATTGAGATTTTCTAAGCATTTATATTTAGAGATACAACGATATTAAAAGCCGAAAAAGAGGGATTGTTACGTTAGCGCTCCGATAACGCAATTTTAATAAGATTATTATGTTTGTTTATTTTATTGTTCTAAATTAGTTTAAAAGCTTTAATTTGCGCTGATTTATATAAACTATTTTAAGTTAGTTATACTTCGTTTTATAGCTTTTATTATACTTATATAAATATAGCCGAAATAGCTCGATAACTACCAAGTTAATTTCGCGGATTTACAAAGAAATAGAATTTACGCTTCCTATATATATAGCTTATCCTTAACCTTTTCTGGGCGAATATATATATAGCCTGTTTTCGGTTAGCCCTTTGGCCTCTAAGCGGAATATTTGTATATTACTATATTCTTTTTTTTTTGTATTAAATCTATTATAATTAGTAAAAATAATTAAAAAGGCATTATTAATTATAGTAGCAATAACGCCGATTTTAGTAAATAGAACTCTAAACTGATAGCTAAATATATAATTATCTATTCCTATATATTCCTTCAATAAATATTCGAGAGCGCTTATATTGTAATAGTTATTTTTATATTAACTTTTTAGAATAAAATGAAAACGTTTTATAAGACTTATTCGCTTTTAAGGTTATTAAAAGAGTCTCTATACTAATATATCGAAAACATAAATATATTAAGAAATAGGCAAATTATATATAAATAAGATATAGACAATAAAATCTCCTATTTTATATTTTAGCCTAGTAAATCAAAAGATTAGATTATAAAAACTTATTAACGCTAGTCCCAAACGCAATATCAAATAAGTCTTAGATTTACAATTTATTACCTATTATATACTTAATAATAACTAAAATGTATAATAGAATCATACTATATGTACCTCCGCTATTAATATCTAATATTATCTCACTAGCGGAGAAAGGCCTTAATTTAATAATATAATTTCCGGACTAATAGAGGAGATAAGCTTTAATATAATATTGACAATCCGTAGTAAGTATCTCTTTCTTATAGATCTGTATATAAATATTATAAATAGCATACTTATAGGAGAATAAAGTTTCTAGCTTTTAGCGAAGATACTAAAGGCAAGCACTATTATTTTAAAACTATAAATTCGGTATATTAAAACCATTAATATTCTTTTAATGCGTTTATATAGCTGTTTTACTAGAAGAGACTATATTTATAAAAAAAGTTATTAAATGCACTTTAATATATCGCTTTTAAACCTTAATATACTTCGTAATGTCATTTTCTATTTCAGGCTGCTCTCTAAAGAGACAAACTAGCAATTTAAAGCAAAAAAGATAATAAATAGTATTATATATAGTCTTCAGATTAAAGTCTAAATTTTCAATTAGCGCTAGTTAATAGATTGCTAGTATATTATTTATAATATATCTTAAGAAAATAAACGTCTAATAAAATAATAAAAGCGATAAAATTTACTATAATATTATTCAAAAGACTATAATCTATTTTAAGCTATAAAAACGAAGTTAAATAATTAATATAATTTAAACTAATTTCGTTGCCTAATCGGCTTATTATAATAAAATTAAAAAGTCAGAGAATTAAAGATACTATCTACGATATAACTATTTAAAAAAAATTGTTTAAATGCATAGCAGAATAAAAACGTTTATAATATAATTGGAAATTCCATATCTTATCTATTTGCTTCTAAAGCAGCTCTTTTAGCCGTTAGAAATATATTAATAAAGATATTTGCTTGTTAGCTAAATATAGCATTTTAATTAATAAATAGAAATCTTTTAAGACTTTCTAATCCAGGTTAAACTAAACATTTTATATTTTGAGCAAATCGAATATAGGATTAGCGCTTACTTTACTACTGTATTTTACAATTATAATATTCAGCCAAAAGAAGCTCGATCCTCCTTTAGTAATAGCTTAATATTTTAGGCGATCTATAATACTATTAAGATCAGAGAAATCGTCGGCGAAAATATATAATATATCATTAAAAGGACAGAAAATTCACGTATATAAAATATTATAGATATTATATACAGTTATAGCATTTGCCCAGCGGAAAAAGAATAATTTAGTCTTATAATAAGACATATTAGGAGTCAATATAACCGTCGTTAACGGATTATTTTCAGCAAAAAGCATTAAATAATCAAAATAAAAACTTAAATTATCGACTTAGAGAGTTGCTATACTATTATAATATCCCTTTTTTATATAATCTAAAAAAAGTTCTTAAAGGGCTTAAGTTTTAGCTTTCCGACTAATAAAGAAAAGGACAGAGGGTTGCTAAGCAAACAGGTTAGTTAGCTCTTTTATGATTCTAGCTAAGCGATTTAGATTAATCAATATAACCTTTTTTCTGTTAATTACTTATAGTTACTTTAGGTATTTATAAATAATTATATTTAATTATACCTATAAGAAAATATTTATAAGGTAAAATTCATTAAATAAAAGAAAGATTATAATTAATCTTTATATATATTTTATAAATATCCAAAAATTGACGCTCTCTAGGTATTAGTTTCTGGCAATTTATAAAATAACCTTTTATTATATAATCTAAATACTAAGAAGTATAATAAAAAAGCGATTATTCCGCTTTATATACTCTAATAAAGAAAGCAAATACACTTTTTACGCTCATTTTATTACTTAAATTAAGCTAATACATTTGAAGGTATAACAATAAATTTCGATAGAAAATCTATATAAAAATTAGTTTAAAAAAGAGTTACTTTGCAGCGAAAACCTAAACCAAATAAAGCATAATATTAATATTATAAATAAAAATAGTTTTTTATCTAATTTATATTAATTTTCCTTTTACTAGTAATATTGTTTGCAGTTCGGCAACTTCAACGTTAGATTCTTCATTGCTACTAAAGAAAAACGTTTCTAATATATTTTAAAACTAGATCTCAAACTTTCCCAATAGATTCTCAAGAATATGCTTTTTTTATTATAGCTCTTCAGCTTTATTTTTAAGCTCGTTCCGCAGGCTTTTTATTTTAGATTTTATATTTTCTTATTTATAGAAAAGGGTTCTAAAATCTATATTATTTAGAAGATTAATATATAATTTATCTCCGTTCGGAAGCTCTAGTTTATCGAAAATACTAGTTAATTTGTAGATAATAGCCTGTTCATATTCAATATATCTCTCCGCGGTTTCTCAGCGAGCCAACTCTTATTTAAGCGATTGAACGGCGAAAGCGTATTCTTTCCTTTCTATTTTAAAGGTCGCTTGTTAGCTATTAAGGTATCTTTAAAGACTAGCTGCGGCTTATTTAGACGATTCTGCAAATACGGTATATCCTTCTTATTTATAGTTAAAAGTTCTAATATAAAGCTAGTTAAGCTAATTAATATAACTAGCCCGAAATAACTAATTATTAAAAACATTGTATTAGCTTTATAAAATATTAATCTTCTATTAAAGGTTCTAGTATAAAAACTATTTAATATTATATATTATATAAATAAACATATCTGTCTATTATTATAGTTAGATTATAAGCTTTAAATAGAAAGGGAGCTAATATTACCTGGAATACCTGGTTTTAAAAGCTTATTATTTAGCCTTATAATGCTATATTTGCGATTGCTTTATTCAGGAGATAATAATAAATAGCAAATAATTAGTAAATAAATCAGTTATAGAATTTCTGATCTTAAAATGAACATAATTATGTTGAAATATATTATAAAATATATAGTATATTATAGATACTTCAATTTCTTTACAATACATTCTGAATTTAGCATCTATTTTTAAAAGCAAAATCCGAAAGAGTTACTATATAGCCGGAATCTTATTATAATAAATTTAGTTCTAGCTTAATAAGTTTTATAGAGTTTTTAAAAAAAATTTAGTCCGATTTTCAGAGCATTAGGAATTCGATAGGGCTATAACGTACAAATAAGACGCAGGCAATATAGCGTATAGAATTTAAAGAGGCTTAGGATAGTTTATACTATTAACATTATAGTTGAAAAAGTTACAGAGGTCCCGCGCTACTGCATAAAATCGTATATATAATTAAGCGAAAAATCGACGTATATAAGCCTCCAGGGGCCTTTGTTTCAATTTTAGATCTGTATTGACCCTCTTACGCTTTATAGCCTCCCGGAAAACACGGTTTTTCCCTCAATGTTTAATTATAGCCGCTCAATTACAATAATAAAGAGAGCTACCCTTATTGAAGTATTATTAGCCATTTTTCTTTTATTTTCGATATAGCTACCATCAAGCTAGAACCGTTTTCGGAAAAGTAATAAAATCAATTTATCTAGAACTTTGAAAATCAACTTAATATATATATCCCTAGCTATTAGAATACTACGTTTAATCAGGATAAATCCTCTATAAATAATATAATTAACTAGAACTTTAACTAAAAAAGCCGTAAAGCGGCAACTATTATCAAAAATAAACCGGTCGATATTAATATAGATTAAGTATTTATTAATCCGGTAGACCGGCCGTTTAAGATACTAATAGACAACATACCTAGCTCTAGTCCTACTACAGACCAAATATCGTCTAAACTCGATAATATTAGAGTGTTATATAGCTTATTGTATTTCTTTTTGAATATTATTATTTATAATCTAACAGGCAAGAAGAAACTTCAAAGTATATAAAGTTAAAAAGTTTATGAAAAAACTTAAAGTAATTTAAAAAAAGATAGATCAATAGTATTTATTAGCACCTGGCTATGCTCCTTCTATTCTTCGAGGGAATAAAGATAACTTTAAAGGTATTAACGCAGTACATTAACTTTTATTAGGAGCTTAAAATGCTTACAAGTCCGGTTAAGATGTAATATAGCAAAAAAGCCGATAATGCCTAAAATGCAGCGCCTATATTGAGATATATAATTAGTATAAATAGGCATCGGCAAAGCTATATTGTATAACATGCTCTTTATTGCATTATTAAAAAGAGGTAAAACCAAAAAGCTTATTAGGGTTGTTTTAGAATTTAGATAGAATATCTATAAATAAAAGCGGTAAAAGCGGTTATTTATCGCAATATAGTTAAATGAATTTTATATTCTTATTATATAATTATATTATATATTAATTAAAAGCATAGGGTTAGCTTATTTATTAAATACTAAAATTAGGTGGAGTTGCTTTATTCTGCCTAAGAAAAAGTAAAATATAATAATTGCTCTTATATAAAATCTTACAAATTTGTGTAATATATACTCCGTATAAGCCTCTTTTTATATATTACGTTAAACTATTATAGCCTGACTTACGTTTATCTAAAGTGTTCAATTAGTTTGCTACTATAAATGCCTCTATTTCTTTATTATAAAGCAGCAGAGTTGCCTTATTAAAGCTGGACTTATCGTTATTATAAGATATTCCGGAGTCGTTCAGGATCGATCAGAGAAAGGGAGCATACTTATATAAAAGAATATATAATCTCGCCTACTAAATATGCTTTGCTATTTAACAAGGATTTCTTGGGTTTATATCTGCCGGAGAGGTCTGCTAGGGACGTCTAGAGTATTATATAAATATGATAATATACATAATAATAAAAATTATCGTCTCGTTACAGATAAAATTTCAATTTTTAAGGAAAAATAAGCTTATCTTAAAAAGAGCGAAAAATTCGAAAACTAGAAAACCCTTACTTTGAAGTAAAAGCCATAAACGCTCTTTTAAAATGAATAAGGAAAAATTTCAACAAATAACTGATATTAAGGGTCTGTTATTGCTTAAGATAACCTTAAATTCTAGCTTTTTCTCTTTTTCGATTCTAAATTGGGATTATTAATTAATAGAAATCTAGTTATTTACCTCTAGGCTCAGACGATTTTATTAATTAAAATGTCCCTAGCAAGTGCCCAATATTATTATTAAGAACCTTGAATTGATTCCTAAGTTCGAGTTTTATCAAATCCGGCTATAGCTTCTATAATACTTTAATAAAAAGTTCTTTTTCTCTAGATCTTATTGTTATAAAGCTATAAAACTATAAATAAGATTTCTTAACGATAAACTTATAAATAAGACTTATTATTTATTAGAGATTCCATATCTATTAATAGTATAAGGGCGCCCCGGAATAAATAATAAAATACTAGCACCAACTATATTAAATAGAGCGACCTAGATCTAACCCTTATCCTATTATTTTTTGTATTTTTGATACTTTTGCTTTTATTCCTTTGCTCGATTTAGATTAATAAAACTCTGATTTATTTCATTTATAAATAACGATATTATTCTTGTTATTGCGTTTTTTCTAGGAGCTATTTCAGCGTTGTCGCTTCTTTTAGACGGCGCTTTTTACTGTTTAAACTTCTTAACATCTTGTAATATCTTAATTGTAAATATCTATTCTCCAATACGCATTATTACTTTATTTATAAAAGTCCTTACCTCAGTCCATTCTATTAAATAATAGATTACTTTGGCTATTAAGACTATTATTTGCGATTGCGTTTTAGCTTAGCTTCTCTATTAAAAAATAGCTTTTTCCTAAGCTATTATAACTTTATAATATCTGATAGCTTCGATTATATTTAGTAGTTTTTCCGCTCGTTTTAGGCATTCAAGCCGCGATTTTTTATTCTTATATACTATTTTAATAAAATGATTTCGCTTTTTAAGTTAAGTATTTGCAGAGCTTAAATACGAAAGCGACGTTTAGTTTATTATACAAGGCTTCTTTAATTCCAATTTATCCTAGCTAGACTTAATATATAAAATCTCTAGAAAGATATGGCGGCGCTTAATTCTCAATTTATTTTCAGAGCTTAATATTATGTCTATAATTTGCCGTTTGCTTTTGCCCTAACGTTTTTATTGGAGTAAATGCTCAAGAAAACAATATTGGAGCTAGATATTAGTTATTTGTTCTTTTAGCGTATTGCAACCGAAAACAAGATATTCAGCATTATATACTATAAAAACACTATAATTAACAATATTAGACTGCTATTATAATACCTAATATTATTAGCTATTAAAAAAAGAACTCAGAAAAATATTATTATACCCCGTTTTCTCGGGTAAAACTTATGCTGCTTTAGCTTTCTATAGCATTCAATAAACGCTCTTTGATTATCAAGATTAATTATACTGACTTAGAAACATCTCTAGCTAAAGAGTTATACTATCGAATAATTCTATATTTAAAGTCGATTTTAAATAAAGTCTAATAGCTATTAAAATAGTAGGGGAGGATAATACAGTCATAGCTGCTCTTAAGGGGCCACCGCTTTTTCTAAACAAGCTTTAAATGACTTTAGTTGCTCTGCAATAATAATATATATGAGCTATATAATAATAGAATCGTTAATAGCTAAAGAAAAGAGAAAATTAACAGTATAAGATTAAAATTAAAAAGCTAACAACCCTCTTAAAATCGTGAAAAAAAATCACTAATTTTATTGGAATAAATAGTCTCTGAATATCCATCGGCAGCTATAATAAAATTTTAGCTATAAAACAAAGTTTTACAGGTCTAAATCTAATACTCTAATTTCGCTCTAATATCTTTATTAGGCTTTATAATAGCTTATTCAGCTAGTAGCTTAGAGCTCATTAAAATTAATAATAAAACTATAGCCATATTTTTAAAACTAGGTAATTTAGAGTAGTTTAAATACAAAATATTGTATTAATTAATAATAGTTAAAATGTCTTTTAACTTAGCATATAACCGGAATATTAATACCGCTTCGTCTTGAAATCCTTTAGCGCGCGATCTTATTACTGCACTAGGAGCCGCTTAGCGCACAGCGATAATAAGATTATAGTTATATATTATCTTTCTATTTTCTTTGTTTCGTCGTCGCTACTTCTAGTATATACCCTTTCTGAAAACTATAATCTCTTTCTTAAGCCGATCTAGGAGCTTTATAAAGTTTTTACCTGAATTAAACGCAAAAAAAGCCGATAAAAGGTTTAATATCTTAGTTAATACCTATAAGATTTAGTGATAATTTATTGAATATAAGAAGATTATATTATATTGAAATTTACCCGAGCTATATTATAATCTATTATAATTAATAAAGCTAATTTGGATTATATAAAGTAGGTTCTGTCCTCCCGTAGGATAGAACCTATTTTAGTTAGCAATTTAGTTTGGATTATATAAGCGAAATTTTGAAAGGATAGAGCTTCTTTAATTAGTAAACTAGGCTTTTAGTTATAAATATTATTATTTAGATTAGGGAAATCTGCTGTTTATAAATATATTCTTCGAAACAGATTTTATTGTTAACTTGCAGTAGTATTGTCTGTTAAAAAACTAGAATAAAAAAAGACGAAAAAGAAATAAAATAAATAGACTATATTCTTATAAAATAAGGTAGCTTAGCTATGCCTTAATCCGCAGTTATTTAAAACAAGGATATAAAGGATAAATAATTCGTAACTAGAGCTTAAACTATAATTATATTTAGCTATCAAAATATTTTTATATCGTTTATATATATCTTAGGTAAGTAGACTCAATTTGTCAACAAATTTATCTAACATATAAATAAAATTATAATCGACGAATTGTCAATTTTGAATGCTTATATTACCTCCCCTCTCCCCTTTTTTCTTTTTCTCTATTTTTATATAATGTCTTTTAATATAATATTATGTTAGACCCTTATAAATACTTAAAATACTCTTGCTATGATATTCTCTATATTATATATATTTAATCTCTAAATTATTACTAAGCGTTCCATAAGATACAAAAAGCCTTAAAACATTTAAATTTAAAGTCGTTATTATCGGCGAAAAATTAAATAGCTAATTAATAGCACTATAGATGCTTTCGTATCGCAATTACAATCTTAGACCTATTCAATTTTATCAGGAGAATCAAACATTAAAGTTTTAAAAAAGATTATAATATAGCTTTTAAATATTTATAATCCTTAGTTAAAAGTATTTATACTCTTATAAGCACCTCCAAAAATTGAAATAAAATCGCATTCATCTTTTGCTTTTGTTTTGCGACTATTACTTAATATAAAAGCCAAAAAAAGATCTTTAAGTATTAAAGGTTAGCATTCTTTAACATAGAAAGATAATAATGTTTATATTTCTTCAAATTACTTTTTTGTTTGTATTTAGTATTATGCTATTATTTAAGTTATATATACCGAAAGCATATTAATAGTTAATTCCTGTTCTAATTTTAATTTTACATTATTAATGATTACCTCTCCTAAAGTAGTATATTAAAGCTAAGGAACGTCGTTATGCTCATTTTTAGTATCATTAACCTTCTCGGCATTAATGTTTAATACCGAGACTTTGCTCTTTTTTCTGCTAAAAAACAGAATTATATAATTATAGTAATTTTCTGTTTATTAGTTTTAAAACAATAGCTAATATATTACAGTCAGCCTCAAACCTTTCTTATACCTGAAAAGCAGCGTACTCCGGTGCTTTTTTTAGGTTTATTTCACTAGTTATCTGCTATATTTTATATATTAGACTCAGTAATTCTTTAAAAATCTAGCCTCGACGCTTTTTTCTTTATATATTATCTTAGTACGCTTCTGAAAATCTTTGTCCTTCTTATTTTGTTAATAATTCCAATCTTTATTCTTTTAAACTTTATTTATAAAAAAAATAAGTCAGATAGAATCTAAAAATTAAATACCCTTAATTGGATAGATATGCGGTTAGCATACGCAGGCTTCTACTAGATTCACTTGTTTATAGCATTATTTATAATTATATATATAGCTATATAATATATACTAAGCTAAAAAACTATCTTTATATCCGATTACTATATTTTATATCGCCTCAATATCATCTATAAGAGTTTGTAAACGCAATTTTAATAATAGATATTCTAGATAGATTTCTAATAATTTTATATCTAAATCAGCTATATAGCATATTTCCGGGCGGTATACGCATTGTTTAGATTAATCGGGACTTTTTTAAGCTATCTAAAAAAGTTGAAAATCAAAAAAGAATTATTCGTATTTTAGAGATTGCAAAGACAAAGTTGATAAAATAAGCAATAACGTTATATAGTAATCCGTAAAGCCTTAAGCTTTCAAATATATAAATATATAACTTAAGGCATATTTACGATCGAAACAGAGAATTTATATAGAAACATTATCCGGCTAAAAAGGACCGTAAATCTATACGTCGTCCTATTCTTAAGCTTAACTAGATATTTGTTACGCCCCAGGCTACACAGGGCTGCTCGGCGACAAAGGACGGGTCTTGGATTGGTTCGGTAAGTGAACCAACCACAGCCCGCTCGCGGATTTCGCGGTGCTCGCTAGGTTGCCACCTGCGAGCAGCGCGAGCGGCGCGAGCATCGCGAGCACCCATCAGGTATATAGATGTCGCTCTTTTCCACCTTAGATAGATCCGCTCCTTAGTGGTTAATACATTCATTATTGAATACCCCTAACGGAGCTCCTCAAAATAAGTCGTGCACTTCCTTTACAGCTAAGCCGACGTACCGCGCCCCGCTACAGTCACGCACGAGGCTCGTCACTACCTGCCAAGCGAACCCCACCGTTCCACGGCCATTGCAAGGCAAACGACCGTTACAATATTATCTTTGCCCTTTTTAAAAGAGAAAATTGATATTATTAATTATTATCTACAGGAATTAGCCCGTTTAAATAGAGAAATTGATCTAGACTAGAGACAAGCTGAGAAATATCTATTAATAAAATCGGCTTTTATATAGTTCAATATCTAAGTTATTATATATATAGCTTGCTAATCTCTCGCTTGATATATATTTCTAAGTCTTAAGTCTTATAATCTTAAGGCTTCAATAGAGGATATTAAATAGGATAATTTGTCTTAAAAGTAATAGATCCGCTATTTTCGTGTTCTTTTAGTCGTTAGCTCTATTGCTACCGTTATCTTAGTATAGTTTATTTTTGTTATATTTACTAGCTTTATGTTATAAATTATTTATTTAACGGCTGTGATTTTATAATTAAAATGGATTAATTCTCTTCCGGCATAGTTGTTAGACTATATACAAGGTATAATACCGCAGATTTTAATAACTATACTTATTATAATACTCCCTTATCTGCTATATATTATCGCAGAACGCCAAGGTCTATTTATAGAAATCGCCGTCAAGCTTTCTCTGCAAAAGTATTACTTTACCTTTCTCTTTATTTAGGTTTTTTTTATTGTCTCCGTATCTTTAAGTATTATCGCTATCGTTCAATAAACGCTTTACGGGCTAAATTCCGTGCCAACTGTTCTAACTAAAAATCTTTTTAAAACGAGCAACTATTTCTTTTTATATCTACTATTACAATGCTTTTCGATAAACGTAAGTTCGCTCCTCTAAATAAAATAGTTACTCGAATAGTACTACTATAAATTGTTTATAAGCTTTATACTAAAAAACAAATAAAAAAAATAGATAAATCTGTCTTAGATACAATAGGGTACTTACTATTCTATCTATACTAACTTGGCTTATATCGGTAAACCGCGCTATTCCCGTTATAAATAGAGTTAATATAGCTTTAAATCTTATATATTCGGTTATTGCTTCTCTGATTTTGCTATTTAGTTCTATTGCCTTCGGCCTTTTTTAGATAATATTTCGATATAATCTATTCTACGTTATAGTCTCCCGATTTAATATAAAAGGTATTTTATATTTAATTATATTAAATCAACTATTTATAAAAGTATATATTATAGAACTTTGTCTAGTAAATTTGTTCTTATTAGTATATAATAATTATTATAGGTTAGCTTGTATTAGCCAGGCTATAATTATAATTATTGCTATAGCAATAATAATTGTCTTCTAACTTCTTCTAAATAAGGCATTTAGCCTATACCTTCGATTCCTTTTTTATATAGACATAAAAAAAACAAAAACGGAATATCCAGTGATAGAATTAAGAGATTGTTACTAGACGCTACAACGTCTTTTTAAACTCTTTATAAAACCTAGAACTTCAAGATCTTTTAAAAATATATTCTCTGAAAAGCGAAAAGACCTAGAAAGCTTTTCGAATAATATTTCAAATACTAATCCGCTTGCTTTTTAATACAAATTTTTTAATATTAAAAAGCCTATAATCTGGATACTAAACAACCCTTTAGGAATACATAATAATAAAATATCCTATATTAAACAATATTACAACAATATAAAGATTAATAATAAATATATAAGTCTTAATAGAAAAGGACAATTGATAATTACTTAAGGCCCTAGCGGGTTCTCTAAGATAAAATTAATAAAGCTTTAATTCTGTTTTATTTATAAAATTTAAATATAGAGGAGGCCTAATAATAGCGCAAAATCTCCTATAATATAAAACTATAATAGCGAATATATAGTAACTTAAAATATATATATATTTTTTTATAAAAATTAGCTTTATAAATTTTGCTATTGACCCTTTATATTTATCAGACAATTTAGTTATTTATGGTTATTTTATTTAACAATTAATTAGTATATAATTCCTTATTACAATTGCCGCAACCGAGAAATAAATAAAGCAGATTATTAAACTGCCGAGCTAGCGTCTAAAATATAGTTAGATAACGTAGCCTTAAACCTACTAATAAACCCTCCGCATAAATTAAAAAATACTAATTTCTTTATTATTAAATAGTAATATCTGTTTTATCGAAAGCTATACTTAAATAGCGAAAAGATTTTTGGGATTTTTTAAATTATATTAATACTAAGCAAGTTTTAAAAGCGATAATAATCAAAATAATATTAAAACCAATTTAGATTCGCTATATAATAAGTTAATTATTACTTATTATAATATAATATATCAAAACAAAATCATATTTACTATAGCGCGGGAAAAATAAGAGGTTTTCCGCTTATTATATATAAAGTTCGAGTTAGCTATTCGTATTTCCGTTATTGCTAGATATTCCTATTCCGCGGCGCATTTATAATTAAAGGTTAAAGGCGAATAGCTAAAACTGGCTATTTATATCTTATTAAAAACAAAAAATAAATCGGATTTTATAGAAATAAAACTGTTATTATTATTATAGAAAAAAATTAATAATAGAATATATACTATAAAGCTACAAAAGCAGCGCAAAAACGAATAATTAGTAAGCAGTCGAAGCTGAAACCCAATATAGAATATATCTTTATATAGGATATCTAAAGCCTAAACAGTAAAATAACTTCGGCCTATTAAAAGACAAATTAGAATAGAATAATAACTTATAATTAACAAAACTCCATAATAAAATAATATTCCTTATATCCTATTGCTGCGATCTTACGCTTTCCTGCCTTTTTCTCTTAATGCCTTTATTCTGTTTCGGCTTTTATTTTAATTAACCTAGCTTTATTTATTTCTTTTTTAGACGACCTGGTATTGCTCTCTTTTTAGACTCTTTCTTTGTATATAATTCTAAAAAAACTATATATAAGATATCTATAAGCTTATAATTATATTTAATATATATATAGTCTTAATTTCTTATTTTAACTTAACTTAAACGCCAATAATAAAAACTATATATAATATACCTATAATTTGCTTCCTAATTTTACAAAAACTATAAATATTATTGTTTATAAAATAAACTTTATAAAAGAGAAATATACGGATATAAATATATATAACTATATTAATAATAATTAATTTTATTATTTTTATATATAAATCTATTAAGTTTTCTTAATAATAACTTATCGTCAGAGCTAGTATATTTATAATAGCTTAGACTATCTCTATAGCTTTTTATATCTATATCTATTTACCTCTCTACGCTTCTATATAAGGGTTTATCGAAATATCGATAGATATTATAATAGGGGGAGGGCAGGATAAAACTAATATATCGATAATAATATTTCTATAAATTATAACTTTATTCATTAATATTAGATATATAAAATAGAGGATTGTTATAAGCTTAAAACTCTTTTTGGCTAAAGCCTTAAAAGAGTTCAATTGCGGCGTATTATAAGATAGAATATTCGATATAATTATGAACTTTATATTTTTTATATTTTAAAAATAATTGCTATAGGATTCCTTTAAGAAACTTCTCTTTTTTATTATCTAGATTGCTAATTAGCATATTAAGAATGGTTTTTTGAAGCTTTTTATACTTTTTTTCGGGATAAACTTGGATAAGAAATATAATTTATTGCTCAAAGCCGACTAGGATAAGCCCGGGGATATTTAATTTCTAATTGTTTTGTTCTTAAACAAGATAATATTAATATCTAAGACTTTTGTATATCCGGGATATTGATAAGTATTTATTAAAAACGGTTAAAGTATTATATTAGCGGCATAATACTTTGATTAAGATATAGGATTATATTTAATTAATAATAAAACTCGTTCATTAGCTTTGTATTTTTGTAGTATTTTGCTATTTTTATTAGTGTAATAACAATGCTATAGCGGAGTATATAGTCTTCGATCTAAAGTATAAATTCAGCGATAGCCTATTATTAACCTGAATAAGCTTAACGTATAATATATACGGCTAACCCTCGTAGGAGTTGACTAAGCCTGACTATAGTATAGCTATTATTATTGAATAGTAGTCCCTAGATCTTTTCTAATATAATTACCTTTTTTCTACCCGAAAGCTCTATCGGATATCTAAGTTAATTGTTATTAACGCCTGAGTCGCTAATCAGGATTTGAGATAATTATAGATATTCTAGTTAATACTAACATAAAAACCGGATTTTCATAGATATTTAGGGGAAAAATATGTTCGGTAGGGTATATTAAGTACTATTCTTGAAGCGATAAATAATAGAAAAAGAATAAACTATTATATAGCAGCAGAAGGAGAAGGAAAAAAAAGAGGATAGATATTAAGCTTAAATTATCGAGCTTCTCGCTCGACTAAAGCTGCAGTTTATTTAATAAATTCTAAAAAACTAAAACTCGAAGTATTAGCCTAAAATAATAATCTCGTCGATTTTATAAAATAGATTTCGGTCCGGAATTATAGGCTGCGCTAAATATAAGCATAATAATCGCTATTTTATCCGTACAAAATCCTCTTAAACCGGCTGCATAATAATATCTGCCCGTTACTCGAAACGAAACAGGGCATTTAGTCTAGTATACGCTTAGCAGCTTAATAGGTTTTATTAGGATTAGTCTATAATGATTAAGGCTCTATTCCGTTTTACGCAAAAGCTCCGACTTCTACTTTATAGATCTAATACGCTATAGAGCCTTAATATATATAATACTTATAAAAAAGACAATCTTAGGAACAAAAAAGAGAGGCTTATTTGTAGGGAGGGAGAGGAGTAAAGGAAATACACTTTTAATATAAATACTGGGAATATAACTATTAGCAATAGCTCAATTGATTTATTTATATAACTATTCAATAATAACCTCTTTTAACGCTTTCGCAACTCTAAACCAAATTATTCCTATTACTTTTTTAAAACAAAATAATAGCAATTATTAGAAACTAGAACTATATACTGCTAATAAAGCTCGTTACAGTAATTATAACCTACTACGGATCTCTGCCAAGCGCCGAGCCGCTTCGATACGCCTTATCAATATACCCTAGCAAAATCCCACTTTTTCGTACTCGACCGGCCTAAAAAATGTTAGGAATCTCTATCTAGCAATAAGCTACTTCGGTACGCCTCGTTAATATACCCTGTCTCCTATAGCCGATAGACCGCTATATACTCTAAATCACAATAGAAGCACTCAATTTCGTAGTATTAGGTAATCCGTCGATAGCCCCTAAGTGTCTTTTATAGACCTATAATACCGGTTTTCAAAACTTATAAGCCTAGAGCTATATAGTCTAATAAAGATATTGGCAAAAAGAAACTTACTCTATAGTTTTGAGCGAGAAAGCATCTTAAAAAAATAATAAACGAAATTGCTCGAAGAAACAAAGAGGCTTTACATATATATAAACCGGGCTAATAGTTTCGAAAATCTCCTTTAAATTAGAACAAAAGCCGCTGTTGACCTCAATTTATACTCTATAAAACTAAAATAAAATTAGTTTAATTAATAAAATTAAGAACTATAAAAGCTATTACCTATTCCGTACGAAATACGACGAGTTTAATCGCTTTATAGAATTCCTTCGTTAATAGTTAACTTATTTAATTAGTTATTGAAAATATATAAATACGTATTTTATCTCGGGAAAGTTATAAATTAGAATTATTTCTTTTAAGCTTATAAAGCGTAGGAGATTAATTGCTAATTTATAAATAAAAGTATTATAGCGATTAATATAAACCCAATATATCTTTAGTTCTAAAAAACTAATACTTACTATATATTTAAAAATTTTCTATTGGGCAGTTATATTAAACAATATCTATCATTAAAACTTGCTAAAAAGAAGTATATTTTTGCCGTTTAATAGCATTCCGCCGGCGATTAGTTTATTTTAACCCTATTTTTTTCTTTTAAGCGGAATATCTTTATTATTAAAAATTTTAATATATATAGTTTTAATATAAAAAAATAGAGCTAGCGAGGTTAGGCGTTAAAAAAAAATAGAGAATCTCTATAGCAATTTCCAACTAATCCGTTATATATTAATAAAAGAATTATAAATTATTAGTCTTAAGTAAAATATCGTTATTTAAAAGCCAGCAACGCGCCTTATTATATCGACAATGATTATTAGTATTAGAATCTTATTACTAAGAATAGCTAGGCTTTTATTTTAATACCCTTATATTCGTTTCTTTAAATAACCTAGAATCCAGAATAGACTAGCTTTACGATAAAATAGCAGTAAATAATAAAAAAAATAAAGATAATTTTCTTTTTTAAACGAAAATACTAAATATAGGAAACTCGGGGAGTATAACTTAATTAAGTTCAGGGATTTAGCTAACCTATTTCTATAAATAGAAATAAAAAATATTAGATCTAAATAATAAAATAGTTCCGGCCCAAATCATTCTCGCGCCACCGATAATTTCCCAATAAACAATAAAGACTACTATATTTGGCGTAGCTTTTAATAATCGTGCCGGTGCAATATAATCTATTATATCTTAATTTGATCGTAAGGCGTATTAATCTATCTAGACTATATTTCGTTGAAATAGAACGCTAAATTAGAAAGTTATATTAAAAAATCTTCTTTTAATCTGTTTTATTCTATTAGCTACGTTAAACCCTATTTATACGCCGATCTCTTCTTTGCCTTTCTAGAAACAGAAAATTCAGGTCCCAAAATCCCAAGATTACCCGTTATATAGAACACTAAAGATCTTTTTTTTCTTATCGATTATCGTAGCGCCCTATCACGCTCATATTTCTTTGATAATAAGGATTTTCGCGTGTTTTATATTAAACAAAGTCTGCGGACTTTTTATCAGTTTGCTATTATAGATCGCCTTCTTTATATTAAAAAAGGATTTAGAAATTTTAATTAATTATCGCTCGATATAAAAAGTTTAATAAAAGTTTATAAACAATTTGATTAAGCAAAGTGATATAGAACTAATAAGTAGCCGCGCTATAAAAATAATCTGTTATTAATTAGCTAGAGCGATATTTCAGGATTTATAGCTAGATTTTTATAAATATTTATAATAATAATAACTTTTATTGCAGACACAATAAGATTGTTAAGTAGATTAAAGGCGATGAAGACGGGATAAAAAGATTTAAATCAATATATCAAGCTCAGTTATTATTGACCGGGCTATACTTCAAAATACGGATTGTTTTGAATAGTCTATTAATTTGTTAAATTATGTTACACTATATTATTATTATTATAATATAATACTTAATCCTATTAAAAACGAGGTGGCACAAGCTAAGCCCATTTATTGACCGATATTTATTATTAAAGATTTCCCTCTTCTAGCAAAATAACCGTTTATTGTAGCTAATGAGAATATACGGGATTAAGCTCTCGTTTTATCCGCTAAACCATCCTTTATATTCATTAACAAGAACCCATTATATACTATAAATACTCCTTTTTTAATAAACTACGGTTTAGTCGCTCCTAAGAATAATCAAGAAATGCCTATTGAGTTTTTTATTATTTTTAGTGTCAAAAGCAGTCTATATTAAAAAGTAGGTAAAAAGCGAAGCTGACTATATATATTACTATTTCGGGAATTTCACTCTAATGCTTAAAAGAAAATATATAGAGAATCCATGATCTTAGCTGAAGTAAAAACAAATATTATTATATGTGATTTAGGGATAATATTCTTGTATTTTAGTATCAATTGCGCTATTTTGACTAAATTAAGAATAAGTTTCTCTTTTTGAATAAGTTCTCATAATATTTTTCTTAGCGTTATCAGAAACTTATTTCATCAATTTCTATTATATTCGACTATTTAGTATGCCTTTTTCTCGCTAGCTTTTTTGATGCCGCTTATATCTTTATAATTATTGCCTTATTTTTATAGAATCTTTTTTCCGCAAACAAGCGTAATATAGTATTGATTCAATCTTTTATAATATTCTTTTTAAATGTCTTATTGGATTATGGCGTTATGAAATTCGTTAGTCTACTAAATAATTATTTTGTAATAGCAAATATTATGATATAAGGGCAAACTAAGAGATTAGAAAAGTTAAATAATAAAGAGCGCAAACCGCCAGATATATTGCTTCTTTAGCTTTTTTCTAATTAATTATATCTAAGATGAAAAACTATGTATAAGAGAAACCCTTTAGCTTTATCATTAATACCTAAAAATCAATCAATACTAAAAAGCAAAATACCTAGCCCAACTCAAAATAAAAGCCCGGCCGTTCCTATTATACTAATACCCAACGTACTAAATATACTGGATAGAGAAATAGAAAGAATACAGAAAGCAGAAAAGAAAAAGAGCATAATAATGTTTTTTAATCGGTAATCTGCAAAAGGGAGCAGATTAGCAATATATTTTTCGATTTTTTAATATTTTTATAAGAGTCAAAATTACATTTATAGCAATTAACGAAAAAGAGATTAGATTATTAATTTATATCAACGATAGTCATAATAGTCAAAGCAAAAACAAAAAGCGGAATCCTAGACCAGAGAGCATATCAGGACATATTATATATTTAGTAAAAAAACAGCAACAAGAATAGAGGCATTAAGCTAGATAATACGGGCAGTGCGAGGTTATAGACAGGCAGGGTAAATAATTTTAGTCAAAGATTTCTCTGATATTAATGGTTAATTAATTAATATTTTAATAGATTATTATATAGACTTTCACTATTTATTATCTTTATATCTAAAAGCGCATATAAAGAGCTAGACTAAAAAAGAATAATATTATTTATCTCTATATATAAACGCTCCCATAAGCATCCAAAAATTAATCTACCAGATACTCTATAAAATGGAATAAAAGCCCAGCTTTTCTTAAGGCAAGTCACTTTCTAGATAATTTAGATTTAGAATATAAATTTTTTATTAGATTATAGTTTTTATGCTCACAGCTCTAATAGCTGCAACGCTAAACTGCTTACCTATTTCGACAGTAAGCTTAAAGCCCCCGTATATGACTATAGTTTTAAGCATTATTATAATTATGGATAATCCGAAAGCTACAAATACTATTATAGATATTAATTATATAATAATCACAGTAACCAATTTAGTTGGTAATAATATGTTGCTCTTTTTTGGTTTAAATACTAATAGCCCGTCTCTGGTAAGTAATTTTTTACCTACTGTATTATATAATAATAGCTTTACTTAGTATACTTTTCCTACTAGATAAGTAAAACGAATATATATAGGCCCGAATTTCAATTTTAATAATAGCAAAATCGAAAACAGTTATATGGGTCTATTTAATATTGATATTAACTATATAGATAGCTACTTAATACCTATAATATATTCCTCTAAAAATACGCTAATATCTAGTTGTAATATCGATTTTTTTAAACAGCTTAATATTTTATGTATTAATAAAATCGAAGGGCCTATCTGCTTAAATCCTGCTCAAAGCTTTGCCGATAGACCTGCTCTACCCTTCTTCGCGGCCTATAAAGGGGCCGTTTATATCTATCTAAATAACAACAACGTTAATATTAGTAACTTTAAAAATACTTTAGTTTCTTGCTATATTAATACATTATATAATGTATCTTTATGGCAACCCAAATACAACAATATACTACACCGTAAACGTATACGACTTAGAGATATAATACGATAACTATGGGGAAGGAGCGCCTCGTTATTATTAAAGCATTGTTATTATTATTATTTGCCGCGATATATTATCGACGGATAGGAAATAGTGTCAGCTAATTATTGATAAATATTTATTAAACGAATTAATATAGGGATAGCCAGCTTGTTATAGCCAAATAAAGTAATTTATTAGATAGAACTTTGATTAAATACATTAATAGCTAAGTAATATAGCGATTTGTTCCTAAAAACGCAGTATAGAATAAATTAATATAAATAATAAAATAATAATCTATATAGTTAGGAATAGCTTATTTATAGAAGATAGCGTTATAGTCTTTATAATAGCTATATAATGCCTTGTTTTATCCAGCTAATTATGACTCTCCCCATATATATACTAGGCGCTATAGCTAACTAAACTATTATTAATAAACGCCTGTTAAGCTATTTATGTTAATATAGTAACTTTGATTAAACGATATTGAATAAAAATATTAGAACTATAGATTAGTTTCTTTTTTTTATTTTTTCTAGAAAAAAAAAGCCTGATTAGGGTATATTATTAAATATAAATAAGAATTGGATTTAATATTGCTAATATATTACGGATAAATTAAAAAACCTAAATAGCAAAAGGTTTTATAGCAAGTGTTTATTGCTTATATCGAATTTAGATAACATAAAAACGCTTTGAAATAAAACGCTACTAAATCCTTTAATATTTTTGCCTTTATTATAATTGCAACTCTTAGATTGAATATAGCTATAATTTATAATTGTATTAAGTATAGTGCGTTTTTGCCTCGGGGATAATAATTGCAATAGAATTGAAACCTGGCTTAAAATATGTATTGCAATATTACGAAAGAAATCTCTTTCTCTATAATAAAAATCTCTTTCTATACATAGAGAGACTTTTTCGCCTTTAAGCTTTTTAATTCGTCGCTCTAAATTCGAAATATTCCTAGTATTTCCCTCCTTTTTCTCTTTCCGGCGTTAATAAAAGCGGTAGGACGCGGTAGCGTTATGCTTGCGTTTCTCCTTAGCGGCTTTTGACGCAATATATATGTTAATAGGGACTTGTTGGAAACCGCTTCCCGTATTAATAATCATTATTTAGTATTGGCTTTTAGTATTTAAAGCCATCTATAACCCTATCGATATAAAACTAAATAATAAAAGCGAATTTAATAGAAAAGAATAAGGCTAGCTAGTGAATATTATAAATAGTACTAGAGCAAGTTCAATATAATAAACTTAACTAGAAGCAAAATAATATATATCTAAGCTATTATTCTGAGAAATCGGCTATTAAGGCACTAAATTAATACCAACCGGGCTTTCAGAATTTTGCATCTAAGAGTAAAAAGTTTTTTGCCTCTATTAATAGCATAGAGGCGATCTCGCGAAAAGCAAAGCAAATATATCATATTCTATAGAACCTTAATTAGCTTATATTCTTTATTTTAGAAAAAACTAGGCTTATTATTAGCATTTATATTCTTTATTGGATTAAGAAAATTGCAAAAACCGATTAACCGCAAGCCTAGCTAATCTGCTTGCTCTGAGGACAAAGGAGGTTGCTTAGGAATGTTTAAACCCGCTTATACTCGTTAAATAACGATTTCTAATACTATAATTGGCATAAAACTCTATATAAAAAATAAAATTGAAACTTAAAAAAAACGAAGTGGAAATTAGGTAATAAACTTAATATATACTTTACTTTAGTAAGTCCCTTCGACGCAGAGACCCTATTTTTCGAATAAAACCCTCGAACCTTATAAGATTAACGTTAAATACCTACTATTTAATAATTAAAAACATTATTATTATAGCAATAATATCGTAAATCGAAAAAGATAGCAACGATACTAGAATAACCGCAGGAACATTTTTTTAGGAAAACATTCGCAAATATAATTAAATACTCAGATTTGATGCTAGCATTACTATAATTCAGATACTCAATCTTGAAAAATAATAGCAAAACGCAAAGGTGAAAAGAGAGTTCTACAATTATGGAATAGAGAGCGGTAGGCCAAGTTAAACAAAATTAGGCTAATAGATAATCGTGCTAGCTTACAAATTATTCTTATAAGTTCAGAGATTAAATATAAGCTTAATAACTCTTAAAAGATTATTATATTATGTTATATAGATTCTACTATAGTATCACCTAAAGCGTTTATAAGCCAGCTATAGTTCTCCTTTTATACTGATAACGTTATAGTTATTGATCTTTAGTACGGAGGACTGTATGTGAATTACAATAAAGGATGGACCCTTGTTTAAATTGAGCTCTATAGACATCGAAGTTTCCTATTATAATAAGAGGAGGAATATTTAATAAGCATTAGCTTAAATTCTTAGCGCAATATACTGCTTTACTAATATATATTAGAATCTATAGAGTTTTGGTAATATAACTGGGAAGGTATTCCGATCAGAAAATAACCACGGTTAAACTAACTTCTTTAAAATATTATAGCACCTGCAGATCTGCTCCTTTTTAGGGCATTATAGCATCGGCGTTATAGCACTTTAATAGTAATAATCGTTAGGTTTTCTGAAAGACTTATATGCTAATCTGCCTCTAAATAGTCTAATTAATAAAGAATCCAATTTATTTAGAGTGCTTTAATACAAACAATATATTTAATCCTTAATATGAGTTGGATAGTTAATATTAAGGAGATAACTGCTTAAGATTTAATATAAATAATATATTCTTTTATTCTTTTTTAATAACGAGTGCAGCTATGATTCATATTCTTTTATTTATGCTATATTAATTGCCGTATTGCGTATTTATCTTTTTCTAATTCCCTAAAAATGTCTGATTATATTATTAAAAAATAAAAAAATATATTAGAAAACAAATTATCTGAAGATATCTCATTAGATGATAAAAGATTTTTATTTAGCCGTATAAATTGGAAATCGCTTTGAATATCTATCCTAATATTATTACTAAATTATAGCAGCTTAGTAATAATTTTAATGTCGTTGTAAGCTATAACTGTTTATCCCTTGCTCTTGCTATTTCTTTAAAAAATACCCGATAATATATAATTAGTGTTCAAAACCTAAAAAGATTGATCAGAAAATTACTTCAGTTGTTTTATTATTTAAAGATATGCGTTGAAGCATAATTAATATAGAAATATCGGAAGAATTACGAAAAAAGGTTTTACATAAATGCTAATTTAATAGCCTGAAGGAAATTCTTAAAAAGAATATAAACTATTAATTAGGATATTTAATAGGCTTACGTTATACCTGCGTAATATAGTATTAGATAAGGCATAGGAATTGTAATAAATAAATAATTACTTATTTATAAATTACAATTTATATAATAAAGTATTAATAAACTAATTAATATTTTTAACTATCTTTTTATTGTCTAAATCTCAAGTTTAAGCAATATAAATTTATATAAAAAGTATTTTTATTATTAATACTGCCCGCTTAATTACTAATTATTAAATATAAATATAAAAATATATCCGAATTTGACTTTATACTTATTTCTTTATTAATCTTTATAATTAATTTCTTTTTGTCTTAAAATATATTTTAATTAGAATAGCTTCCATATTGAATATTGCAAACGAAGAAAGCAACTCTACCAGTATGTTATACTTATATTATTGATTCTCGCGGATATATGGGATTAGGAATAAAATATCTCTTTCTTTATTAATCAGCTTTCGATGAATAGCGTAGTTATTATCCATATTAAGTAATTGAAACTATATTTTTATATTAGACTTATCGATACCAGCTTCGCGTAAGCCCTGTATAATACTTATTGCTAAGTATTAGTTTATATATATATATAAATATTAGCTATAATTAGTAAGAATAAAAAAAAAAAGAGAAAGGCTTCAAGCAAAAAGGACTTATAAGGACCAGTTTCTTAAGAACCTAGCAAAATAAAGAATAGGTAATATAGCATTCTCGGAATACCTCGGATTGAAAATTCTATTTACAGCCTAGGTGACTTAATCTGTCGTCAAAAAAATAAAACCTTCAGATTGCAGGATTTGCTCGTCAGCGAATATTAAATCAATAGCTATTTCTTAGGGATCTTTCCTGAAAACTAAGTTAATGACTAAATCAAAATCTATCCGAAATAGCTTATTCTAATTAATATATAGATTATACTTATATTAGCGATCGAATCGCGTCTTTAGGATAGGAAATAATACCAATATTAGCTTAAAGCTTTGGGTCGAATTTATAAAGAATTCCTAGATTAACCTAATAATATGAAGATTATAATAAACAAAGGCGTCTAAAACGTCTATATTTTAGCGGCGTAGATTATAATATATAGCTTGATAAACTAAAGGATTTTGTCTATATAGTTTTTGCAGCTACGATAAATAGACTAAATCGCCTAATAGCGGAATTAGTTTATTTTCTCGATCTGAATATATTTCTTCCGCTCTTCGGGATAAAAAACTAGATAACTAGATAGGCGGATATATAACATTTAATAGCTAAAGATAAAATTTTTTACCAATTCTATAGGATAGCCTTAAGCTTATTTTATTAAATTTTCGAATGATATTTATTTAAATTTGCAAGAACTCTTTCGATAAATATCCGCGGCGATTTAGTCGGCAGCAATATAGTTTACCGCTCTCCGCGGTAACCAGTCCAATATCATTCCCGAGATAAATATAGATAGTTTTAGCTAACGCAGAATCTTTTTGATTTTTTAATCTTGTTTCAGAGTAGAAATATCCGCTAAACTATCTTCGTTTTTAGGTGAACGAAGATAAGCAATTATAAAGTCTAAATAATATTTAAATTAAGCTTCTAGTAACGCTTATAACTCCTCGTCTCAAAAGAAATAAAATCTATTAAAGAATTAAATAAATTGCAAATTATTACTATTTAGAATCACGGCTATTTCGCTCTCCCTTCTATATCCCCAAAAAGGAGTCTCTGGATCATATAGAGGCGCTAAGCCGTTGCAAACAGGGACTAGACTCCTATTATCGTTCAAGAACCTAAATGGCTTAGAAGAATATAGCAATAAAAGGGGCAAATCTTATTAATAAATAAGAGAATCAAAGCAATATTATAAAATTATTGCGTCTAATATAGAAAACGAAATAGCCACGAAAGCATATATACTCTTAATACAAGGCGAAAGAGCTAATATAGATAAATAACTCGGTTTAAGAAAGTATGATCCCTATTCAACATTTATTGCGGAATAAAGTATCGCTATACTTCTTTGATAAAAACATTATAGCACTGACTTAAGCTATGCTCACTTAAAAACAATATTTATTATAGATCTCGCTTAAATGAACATTATAGCATTTATTTAAATAAAGTGCTTCTCTTACGCTATCGCCCGAAATGGACATTATAATACTAATTTCGAGCTATCTAATTAATATAAGAAAGTATTAAGCTCTTTATAAAACAAACTTAATCAAAAAATGCAGCTATAAGAATGAGGATCTAAAAAAAGTATAACTAATATATAAAAGATACTTTTTCGCTTAAATATAAAATTAATTAAAATAACGTTTAAGATTTAAGGTATAAAAGGCGATACAGTTAATAAATACTTCAATATAGAGAGAGTGAATGTTCGAAATTAAATAGCTAATGACAGAGGTATAAGAATTGCCCGATAATAGTATAACTATAGTGTTTTGTAAAAATAAATATATAGAATAATATAATTAGTATTAATATAAGAGCAATAGATTTAAAATAATTATAGAAGAAAGACAACATTACTAAATTAAACTTAATAATTTAATATACTGTATCCGGCTAGCCTCTACTTTTTTGTTTGCATTTTCTATTTATCTTTTAAATTTCAGCTATTACTATAACTCTTAGATACCTTTTTTCTAATTATATAAATATATCTCTATACTTTATTCTTTTAATAATTCTTGTATAATTAAAGAAATAGTATTTGCCTACAAAATATATAACTTTATTATAGTTCAGCTATATAAATAATACTATTCAATTAGCTATTACTTTATTTATTATTAAAAAATTAATTAGCTATCCTATAAGCTATTATACTTTTAATATAACTATAATAATAAAAGACCTTCATTTTTATATTAATAAGCAATTATCTTCTAAGATAATAATTAATAGCTTAAATTCATCTAAATTGAATATAAAAACACAATAGAAAATAGCTATAAATAGGAAGAGCCTTAGAATATTAACGATTATATAGGTCCAAAACGCATTTTAATAAAGAGGATATCCTTTAACTATAATAAGGTATGCAGCTATCCTCTAAAAAACATAATCGAAATTTATAACTAAAATATATTCTCTTTAAATAGATTTATTCTTAATTAAAGCATTATTATAGCGATATAAGGAGCAAATTTGTATAGATAATATGGCCTTATTGTCGTATTATGAAAGAATAGTTATTATATTATTTATACCGGGTTATTTAGTAATATAGGTATAGAAAATTATTTTTATATTGTTGATTATTTTAAGACTTATTATTAAATATTAAGGAACGCTAAAGTATATTAATACTATAGATTTATATTAAATATCTCAGTATAGTATAATACTAATTTATGCATATTAATAGCTATTTTAAAAGGCATAAAAGAGGGATAAAAATATATAATATGGTTATTTAATAAACACAGTTAATAATATTAATAGCTAATAAAATACTTCTTATTATATAATATTTACAGCATTATTAAAATATTTGAACAGTTATTTCTATAAATATTAAATATAATATCCATCTCTTGCTATTATTGTTTTATTTATAAACTACATAGCGGAGCCTTAACGCATTATTAGTGTTAGCTAAAGGACTATACTTTCTTATATAATTTTTTAAGCTTTTATTAAAAATTTATATTATAGTCCGCTATTTATTTAATATAGTTTAGGCCTATATTCCTAATTGCGATAATTTTTATATTTTATAACCCTCCCTTCTTTAGAGTTGCTAAAAATGTTTTAGCTTATAAAAAAAAGGCCTTAATATAGATATTATTAAAGCTAAGCTTAACTTTATTAATAACAAACCTAAATAACTTTAATATATTAACCTTATTTATAATTTTAGACCCTATAATTTAATCATTTTTATACTAAATGTCTCTCTTTTTAATCTTTAGCTAATTAACCCTTTAATAACTATCTTATAAAGCTAAAACTCAGAACATTAAATAAAATAAATCTAGTAAATAGACTTTAACTGGGGGTCAAAATAATACTACTTCTTATAAGACTATTGCTTAGATAATTATAAATTTGCATAAATATAATAAGATTAAAGACATATAAGCCGAATTAGGGTATTTATTTAACATAAACTATATTATAAAGAATATAGCAGTATTTTATGCTATAGATCAATAAAACCAGTTAAAAAAAAATTAAAAAAAATAAAAGTAAGTTATAGTTTAAATAAATACTATTATTTAAAGGACTAAAGCTACTTAATTTATACTGCTATTTATTAATTATAAGAAATAGTTAATAAAATATAATTTAAGGCCCTTGTGTTAATAGCTATTTTACTTAGAAATATAATAAATATAGTGTGGTTTAAGATTATTAAAGGTTATAGCTTAAGAAAATAAATATTATAAATATAATACATTCTATATAATATTAAATAATATTTAAAGAAATAAAAGGTTATAATATTTTTATAGTATAAAACTTCTTTTATTACTTTATTGCATTATATTAGCAAAGTTTAAATATAGTACCTATTATAATGGCTAAAACTAATAAAATATTAAACTATATACTCTCCGCATAAATAATAATAGCAACTATAACCTATTATGGCTCTCTTGCTAGGCTTTGTTTGCGACTGATTTTAGGAGTTAGATAGCTAATTTCTTAAAGTTTATAAATTGTTATGAATATTAATCCTATAACTATTATATTTATTCCTCAGAGTAAATCTATTATCCACTTCTTTCTCCATAGAACTCGCCAAAAGCTCTATATGGCGATGGCTAGGGTAATACTAGAATAGAATATTCTTAGAAATCTAAAGAACATATTAAGAATAATAGGGGAAAAGGAATGTTATAATATAAACGCATTAAAATAAACTGTGAAATTGAAATTAAAGCTAGAGAAAACTTGAATAATAATAAGCCCTAAAAAGAAATCGCGACTCGAAACCTATCCGGGATTAATAATATATAAATGAAAAAAAAATATAATAACTAGTTTGCTATTGAAGATAACTATCCCGGCTAAATATATATTAGCAAAAAGTTCAAAAGAATATAGAATTATATTAATAAAACTATAAGCAACAATAATACTCATAAAAAATATTATAACTCAGGATAAGAATTTATAATTTACTATATAAGATATAATTCTTACTAAAAAAAACAATAATAAATAAAATATTAGTTTTAATATAGATTATATAATTCCGGGAGTCTTTTATCTAAGCTAGTCATAGCTAGATATCCGCTAATAATTATAAAAAAGCTATTATAAAATAGGCCTAGTTTAAAGGCTTTATAATACACCTTTTCTAAATACTACTCTAGCTCTCTATTATCTCTTTAAATAATATACTATTAATCGTACTAGTTCCCTCTATAATATCTTCTATATTATATTTTTTTCGTTTAAATATCGCCCTTAATTTATTGATTTTTTAGCTTATTTAACCATCCTAAATTATAGCAGTAAGACCGCTAAGTAATATAAAAAACAGGAAATATTATAATATATTATAATATAGATTTATATAAGCCCTGAGAATAACTAATATATAGCTAAGCTTATCTTTAATAGCTTTTTCTGTTAGCTATACGGCTACTAGTACTATAATATTAATAATTAATACGTTTAGGCCAAAAAAAACAGCATAGATTATTGCTAAAAGGACCTTATTTATACATTAAACACCAATTAAAAGCATAAATATCCCTGCTATATTAGGAAGATTATAAGTTAAATCAATAAGCTTTTATAAGCTATTCCGTAGGATCTTAGATATATAAGAAAAGGATTATAAAACTATAAACCTTTATATAAAAAAAATGAATAGGATAGGGATAAAACCTGTATATAGCAATACGAAATAAAAGATTATCTTTATGCTCTTAGGCCCGGAGAGACCTTAGTATATAGCAAAGAGTTTTTAATATTGAATCTGATTGTTAGCTTATATGTTCTAAATAAAATTGTCCATTTTTTTGAATTAATAAGTTATCTTAACATCTCTAGTTATATAAAAATTTTCATTATTTAGAAAAAAAATAATATCTAATGCACTATTTGCTTATCGGCTTATTTTTGTTTTCCATTTTTTCCTTTAATAAACTTTTAATACAAAATCTAGAAATACACAGAAAAGCCTTTAAAGGCAATAAAATTGAAATCCTAAATATGGGTATAGATATCTATAAGCTAATAAAGAAAATCCTTACAATTACTTAAAAAAGAGTTCTAGCAGGATAGATTATGCTATAAAGAGATATAGTAGAAAAGAGGTATAGGAAAGCGCATTTTCATTATATATATAATAAAATAGGATTTGCCAGTTCATTTCTCTAATTCCTGCTAACTATTATTATATAACCTTCGCTAGGCGATAGCGTAGGAATATTTAATTGCCCTTAGCAGCCTATTAGTTATTTTAAGGTCAACGCAGAATTCTGTTTCGCAATTTTATATTTTAATTTTTCTAGTTTCTTTATTATCAATTTTAAACCTACAAATATCCTGCAGTTTTATTTAATAACTTATAAATAAGATAATATTCTTATTATAATTTAGGCCTCACGTCTCCTACTTTAAAATAGCCAACCTCTCGCAAAATAATCGCAATATTATCGCAAAGTATGCTCTGGATAGATATCTAGATTATTTATAAGATCTATTTTGAAAAACAGAGCAAAATTATAGACTGCGTTCTTTCTTATATAATAAAATTATCAATAGTTATAACTAAAAACCGCAAAAAACAATATTATAATTCTTTTCTGCTTTATAGGGCTATAAAACTGCATTTAATTTTCGCTCAAAGACTAAATACGGAAACATAGTTTCTGAACTATATGCATTTTTTAGGCGTGTCTGAAATAGCGATTTTAACTATAAATATTATCGTACATTATTATAATTTATCATTAAATAAGCCTCCAATATCAATATTTAGAACGCCGTCTTTGATTTTATTATTATAGTCTCCCGAATAATTTTTTTTATAAATATTCCTCCCTTTTTCGATAGCACTCTTATTATAATTTTATCCTCTTCATAGCAAGGCAATAAACAAATTCAGAAATTAGTAAAAAGAAAGATCTTTAAAGAGATAAAAAGATATATATATTAGAATATTGAAAATTTCTTCTCTAAATTTTTCAAGGAAAGGCCTTAGACCAAATATATAAAAGAAATATATTAAGCTATATAAGAAAGATATATAGATAAATAGTGGACCGATTTCCCTTAAATATTAATACAAAATAAGATCTATAAATAGTAATTGAATTTCTAAGACAAATTTTTATTAAATAAGCATAACGTTTATTATATGAGCACTATTAGAGATCTTATAGGCGGTGAAACTAAACGTTAAATCGATTTATTTATTAAGTTTAATAACAAAAAACTATTAAAAATAATATATAATTAGAAAACTATTAAAGTAATTAGGGAATTTACGGAGACCAATAAAATGAAAAATATTATAAAAGCTAAGCTATTTTAAATTACTAAATATGTCCGCAATATGTTCTCTAGTTAGCCGATTCGCCGATATATCTATGTCTTTATTCTCTAAAAAAATAATATATAAGCCTAAATATTTAATGGTTCTAGTTTTTATAGTTTAATTGCTTTTAATATCTATAAAAAGCTAGAGCGTTTTATTTATATAATTATAAAATATATAATAATAAGTGATAAAGAATTAAGTCTTAATATTTTTATTAAGCAAGATAATAGTAATTAGTTTATTATTATTATAGAAGATATGATGGGCAAAAAGAGAAGATTGTAATTAAACCCAGCTTTTATTGCCTATTAACAGGCGATTATATATCGCGGTATATCTTGTTTTTGCGCTAAAACTCCTAGCTCTAAGAATTTTCAATATATTGCTAAATTTTCCTAGGTCTCCGATAAGCAATAACTAGAAGCTAAGCTCCTCAAATTAGTACGCAAAAGAGGAATAAAAAGAGTCGCTAGTCTGTTCGGTTACCGTTATATTACTAGTATTATGGACATATGCGAAAAGTTAACGTTTAGGAAGCTATACGCTTTTTGGAATACTATATTGAATTTTACATCTTCTTTTTCGCAATCTTAGTCTCTCTTCCCTTGATTATTTAATTAGATCTATAGTTTAAATACCGCTAGAGATTTATTGAAAAAACGAAAATCGATCAACGCTAAAAAAAGTCCATCTAAAAGATCAAAATCTAATAACCAGAGCTTTAATAAAGCTAAGCAGAAAAATAAAACTAGCAGCTAAACGACAAATCTTTATACCTATAATAACGGCTCGTTTTAGAACCGCAATTTCAGTTGCTCAGTGATTTCATTAGCTAATAGAGCTCTTTATAATTTCGAGTTAATTTTAGAGCTATTAAAAGCCCTCCACTGCGCAATTAAAACGTATAAGTTTTTATATATAAATAGAAAAATATTGCATAAAGATATCTCAGAGAACAATATTATTATAATGGATCTAAAGGAAACTAATAGCTTTACGGGCATATTAATCGATATAGAGTTTAACAAAAAAAGCAATAATAAACGAAGTAGTGTATATTATTAAATAAATATTATAGAATTTATAGCAATCTAAGTACTATAGCGCGTCAATTACATTTACCAGCATAATCTCGAATTATTTTTCTATATATTCTTATAGATTTGCGCCCGCCGTGTTTAAGAAAAAAAATTTAAATTTTTAGCTGTAAACCGGCCCAGGGAAAGCAGATTGAGCAAATAATATACAAGCATTTTCGATAAAATTGCTGATACTAAATAGCACTATATAAATATAAATGGGTTCGAGAAAATCTTAATAGAATTTCCGCAGGCCTTTGATTTTGTTAAATTATTATATAAAAAAATACATAATATTTTGTTCTTTTACAAGAATAGTTTGCTTATTAAGACTCCCCCAGATCCATTAGAGGATTTATATGACTATATTATTGAAGCGTTCGATAATTTTATAACTAATATATCCATTAAACAGGATTTAAAATAAATAGCATTTATATATATTATTAAGAATAAAAAAGATTTAAGCTTATATATATATATTTAAAAATCTTTTATTTCTTATATATATAGAAAGAATCTCTCTTTCGGATGATATATAGCCTAGTCCCGCTTGTTTCTCTATGTATTACGCTAGCAGCCAATGAGTTATATGTTTTTTTAAGCTTATACGCATTAGTAATAAATACTAAGAGATATTTTTATAATATGCATTTTATTGCTTTGAACTGCGCTATAAATAATGCCAAATTTGTTTTTATATGAAAATAAATTAGCTATAAAGTTCTGTCGTCTTTTTTCTTTATATATATATTTATTATTTAATAATTATTTTTCGTCGTTCTTTTTTATAAAACTGCTTATTATGATGCCTGCTTGTTTTATAAAACTTCCCTTTAAAATAAAAACAATATTATAGTTGTATATTAATTATAATTATTTAAATAATCTATTCTAACAAAAGAGTATCTTTTTTATTCCCTACGTATACATCTCACGCGAATAACAGCTAGCTTTTAAACGATTTACTTTTCGAAAAATTATCGTAAAAAGCAGCTAGATAAGCCGTTTTAACTCAAATTATCGGCTAATCGGACGCGGTAAAACCACGGGCGCAAACCCGCGTACCTTTATCTCACTTTCAAATTTTTTTGCTTTAAATACGCTATATTACTGAACTTCATAGTATTACGACTATAGCAAAATAAACTAAAAATACTATAAAATAGTCTTTTATAAATATTTGTTATATCTCGCTGATTAGTTTAATATCGATTACGAATATAACCAGCAACCTTAGTATAAAGTTTTTTATTGAAATTCTATATTATATTTCTAAAAGCGATTTTAAGTCGATTCGGCTCATATCGAAAATCTTCTATATAGCTTCTTCCCAGCTCTTTTTCGCGCGCGTTTATATTTTTATTTACTTAAAGGATCTAGAAATATTAAGTATAATATCTTAATACTTATAATTGCGCTTTTTAGTCTAAGAAATTGTTTACGCCGGAATATATTTCAATAAAACTGGGTTCGAGAAACAAGGTGCTATTAGAAACTCTAACTATAATTTATATCTTCCGAAAAATCCGAGTCGTAGCCTATAATACTATTTTAATCGCTTAATAAAACAGAGCTATACTATAAATCTTATAGAAAACGTAGCTATCATATATGCGGCATTAGCAAGAATGCCCAACCTCTAGAAAGTGACTTTTATTAATTACTGGGAGGTGCCGAATAATTTCATAAAGGCACGATTAAGTTTTATAAGAGACTGTCTAATAGAAGACTAAAGGTATAATAGAACCTTGTCTAGGACTTATCCTGATTATACGGAAAAGCTTATAGGGCTTTCGATAACTTTTAGCCCGAATAATAGTTATAATAGCTTTTATAATATAGACTATAGATTTAGGATTATATATCGTGCGCTATCTATTGCTAATATTAGGTTAAATACGCTATCTATTAATTATATACCTAATAATAAAAATAACTTAATAATAGGAATTGCTGTTGCTTTTTTCTATATAATAGATCGGTATTTAGCCTATTACTATAACGCGTTTCGAAGTCTTCGCAAAATCAAATTCTCGCTTTAGATGATAAAGAACGCATACGAAAGGAATTTGATCCGAAGCAGCAATATTCCTCAAGTATTAACTGTTGTATAGGGACTTGAAGATTTAAGCGTCGTTTTTCCGGGAATACGTAGGAAAGCAATACCTTTAGATGAAATATTAGGGACGCAAAAGTGGCCCCTTTTATACTCAATCAGCTTTGTTTTAGATAATCTGCATAAAACCGAATTTCGAGTTTTTATTGAACGACATTTTAATACCCTGAAAAACATTAGGCTTAATAATATACTTCTAAAAACCGGTAGCTGGCAAGATTTAACTATTTAGATACGTATTTATTTGCCATTAGAATGTATTTCGCTATACGATCTAAGAGAACAGAGAGGACCCAAAATTGCTAAAGAAGTTATTATATCTAATCTAGAGACGTTTCTTTTTTGCGGAGAAACTACTGAGTTATACGGTCAAGAATTATCCTATATTGAATTATAAAATCCCGATTATACCCTTTAAACCCTTACTAGGTCTTCGAGCAATATTCCGGAGTGAATTTAAATTTAAATATACTTCAAACGATAGGTTTTACTGTTTCGCTTGCTATTACTTTTATTATTATAAATAGTATTAAGAATGCGATCGGTAAACTACGGCCAGATTTTCTAGCTTAATATAACCCGGATCTTACGAAAAACCTTAATAGCACTATTAACGTTATTAATGATTAAGTTGATAAAGATATTAAGCTGTTTTCTTAGACTATATATCGGAATCCTAGATCTATACTAAACAATAAATTTAGGAGTTTTCCAAATAGCTATTTATCGTATAAATCGGCCATCGTCCGGCTTATATTTTCCAATAGCTAAACCTTATTATATAGTCTCTTTCGCAGGGTTGACCTACCTAGCTCTCTTTATCTGCGCAAAATTTGCGATTATTATTCTATTCTTTAACTATTAAAGCCTTACGAATAAATAAAACTTAGTACCTAATCTATAAATACCTACGTTAATAAAACTAATAGCAATAGAAATCTCTCGAACTCACGCGGCGAAGCAGCGGCACCTCCAACGTACCTGCTTATTTTTCCTCTTATTCTAGTTAGTCTCGCAATCTATATCTTATCTATACGATATTCGGACTTTTACTACTACGGCTTCGATATTATTATCGGCGCGATCCTGGGTATAGTTAGCGCATAATTAGGATTCCGCTGGTATTATCTCTTTATCAGCCGGGGAGGAGGTTAGATATAGGCACTAAGAAGCTATAATCGAGCATTCGGGAGAGGAATTAGATTAGTAATTTATGTCAACAACAGCCATAATAGCTAAAACCAGGACTTAAAAAGCGGAATTCCAGGGCAGAAAGCGAGTCAAGGCGTATTACACAGCTATTAAAAAAGCGGTAATAAGAGCAGAGGCTTTAAGCTAGATAATATAGGCGATATATAGGGTCATAAACAGGGCAAAGCAAATAACTCCAGCCAAAGGCCCCTCCGATATTAATTATTGACTAACTAATATCAATAAAATAGCGCTAGCAATAGCAGAAACCAGACTTAAAAAAGAAAGTTTAAAGGGATAATTTTAGTTTCCATTAAGAAAACGAATAAGACAGACATAGAAAAGCAACGGATATAACTAGCCCAAAAATTATAATAATAAAGTACTAGCTAATAGAAATTGCAAACGTTAGATACGTTATACCGGTAGGCTTAGTTAGGCGTTCTAAAGCTTATACACGTATTGATAAAGTCTTTATAAGTTTCATAAAAATACAAAAAAATTCTCCCTTTCTAATTCCCTGATATTCTAATAAAATTTCCCCTTTAATGACCGGATATCTTACTGCGATAGGGAATTATATAAAGGCTAAATACTCTTTTATAGCCGGATACCTCGCAATAATCAGGCATTTGTTCTATAAAAGTTTCTTTTATAACTTATTAGTACCTCTATAGATGCCCGCTAATTTTCTACTAGTACTAGATCAATAAAGCTAAAATAAACATTCGAAATACTATATAACGTAAAACCTTACTAAAAGTTTGCCTAATTGTCCGTCATCTTTTTGTAATTATTTACGCTTTAATTAATAAAATAATGCAACTTAGTTTCTATTTGATTTCTATCCGCTATCTAGCGCGCGTTACCGCAGTATTATTTATCTATTTTAGCTAGGCCCGCCAATTATATTTATTTAATCTTTGCGTTAAAAAATAGCCGTTAGGTATCAACATTCAGGCCTATTAATTATATTTATTTCTAGCTCGACATACGTTGTGCGCTTTTACCCTGCTCTTATCCTCCTTTCTACGCGGAAGAGCCTCTTAAAGGTGCAGACTGCCCTGCCTTTTACGTTTGCGAAGTCAATCTTATTCTTCCCCTTAATACGGTATAACAACTCATAAGTAAGGTCAATACGATTTAAGCTATTTTGATCTGCAATCTATATAGCTAACTTATATTATATAAATAAGATACTTACTCCTTATATAAGCATTATCCTCACTTTTCGCGTTGCAATCTTCTTTATACTCTTTTGGACTTTATAATTTCGTATCAGTTAGGCCAGGGAGCCAAACAAGAGACCTATCCGCTTCACCGACGCCCGTAGACCTCAGCTAGTAATACTATCTTTAGGACGGTTCCATTAACGAAACAAGTCTCTTTAACTATAAACTATACGAGCGCGCTTTAGTCTACTTTATTACCTCTATCGATATTAGAATTGTCGGCAACTACTATTCAGCGATTAGAACGTTCTTATCCAATTATATATACAGCTATATCTACGGATATTATAGAAGACAAAAAAAAACTGGCAAAAGAAACTAAAGCAAAAATAAATATTCTATAGCACTAATAAAATATATATAAAGCTAATAGTACTATCTAATCTAGTTTAACGACGGCTTTAATGCAAAAAATACTAATATTAACGAAAATTAAACGTATTATAATACCAGATTGCTAAAGGGATATTCCAAAGAACGTATGATAGTTTTCCGAGCGCGATTACCCGCGACGACCTTCGGATGCGTAAAAATCTATAACAAACAAAATAGAAAAAAGCTCTAAAATATTAATAATCGGAAGGGGCTTTATATAAGTCCTATACTAGCTAAATATCGCTTTAAGCTCATAATAATTAAAATAAAGTTTATTACTCAAAAATAGATTTATATTTCTTATAAACTAAATTAATAACTAAGGTTCAGAGTATTGGCTTGGGGGATCGAAATAATAGCTAATGCTATATAGTCCTCTGCCGGTATTGTCAGGATAATGGAATAAGATTTACGAGCCGTCTATTTATAATGGAATTTCTAAATCTTTTTAAAGACGTAAAAGGGAACTAAAAAGGCCTCTTCGATCTATAATCGCGCTGTTGTATTTAAAATAAAATAAGCTTTTTCGATATAGATTATTTACTATAAATTTCTTCTTGTACTCGCGATTTAAAGTCTACTATTTTTCAGTTTCGTATTTACTTAAATATATATATGTTTATACTAACGCTCGAGAGAAGATTTTTCCGCTAAACACTATAGGATTCAGAAGGTTGTTAAACGGTCGCGTTTTGATCTTTAATAGGCCCTTGTTTCTCGCATTGTTAAGCAATAGAAAAGGCCAAGTTACCTAGAATAACAAACAAACTTAGCTTTAAAGACGGATTATAGACGGTTATTCTTTAGTACCCGCTATATTTATTGAAATTCGGCTATCCTAGGAGGGAAATTGAATACAGAACGGCAATAGTTCAACTATTAAAAGTCAGCCTTCGTTAATTATTTGCTAAAAAAGCAATGTACACTTAACATATTAGCGTTTATCCCGGCGTTCTATATCTAGAACGTACGCTTATATTTCGGCTTTATAATATTCTAGATTATAATTAAAACCGAATTAATACGATACGCAGCTATATTATAAACCTTCTAGAAACGATTTAATAACTTTTCCTCTTAATAAATTTGCTATTATCTTTCTCATCTAATTTCATGCAATCCAGCCGGGAAAAAACGATTATTTCTCGAGATAATCGCCTATATTTTACAGGAGCCAGCTAAATTCCTCGGTTAATAATAAGGCCAAACCAGCGATAGATTTAATACAAAATATCAAAGTTTTGCAATCTAAATCGCTTAGTTTAGACTATCGCAATTTCATTTAATCGCTCTGATTTTTACTCGCGAGCAACTTTTTTATATTAAAATTTATCCTTTGAATAAGCAGATTTTTTATGCTTTATACAAGAAAGGCAATTGAATTCAGTTTTTTCTGTATTGCAATCTGTGTCAGGAAACTTAAAGCCTTAGTATATATATCCTCAATAGTACTATCGTCGATGTTCCGGAGTTTAAACGTCTTTTTACCCAATTCGGTAAGCTTTTGGCAGTAATTTATTATAAAAAACGATAATCCAACTCGAAGTTTAGAATTAAATATAAGATTCGGAAGTTAAAAAACGAAATCAAAATTCCGTTTTTAAATAAATCGTATGTTAGGCCTCGGAAGTGAACAGCCTATTTTTACGTTGATATTGAGAATAGTTATACGAGATTGACGGCTTACTAAAACAATCTACCTAATTAACTGCCCTTTAACACCAGATTTAGTATATCAGTTATCTCTTTTTAAAATCGCCTTCCTCTCTTGCATTTATATCCCGCCCGCGCTTATATATAAAAAAGGAATAAATCGTATAAAAGCGTCGTTCGAACTGACGATTATTACTATTAAGAATAGAATAGGCCATATAGAGCCGTCGCAACACAAAGGGGTATTAGTAGAACTCTTGGAGATTTCTATATATATTTCAGTTTTAAGCTCTGCTTTTTGTCTTCTTATTAGTCCAGTTTTCTCTATCTCTCGTTTAAAAGCATTTATTGACGAACGGACGTCGCAGAGCCGATCCGCTTGTTTTCTAGATTTTACTCGATATGAGTTATTTTATCGCAAAGATAATAGTACTTATTAATATAGTTCCCTAGCCGCCTACTTCTCTACGACCGCTAGAGACTTCTCCTAGCAGCCCTCTATATACGCTAAACAATATACGTATTAACGGATCTCCGTTAGATAAGACTATAGAACGCTTTAAGAAAGGTATAATAAAATTGATCTAAGCATTAAAGAAGGTAGATACTATGAAGAAATACGAAAATGTCGATTCTCCGGCTACAAACTATATTAAAACAGAAAAACAGAAGACTCGAGCATCTAAGATAGAATATAAATTAGTCAACGAAGTATATATTTCTTGCTTTATAGCTATGTTTTTGCTAAACTCCCTAAACCAGTTAAGATGAAAATATATCCAAGTATAAAATTATAGATTTAGCTACTCTGCTAGAGGCGGTAATAGACCTAAACGAGTATATATTTATTATTCGCGCTCGGACTAATAAGCCGATTAAGACTTTAATATTATATCGGTGCTAAGATCAAGGATTTAGATAGATAAGCTTTCGAATAGATATTTTATATTAATATCAAATCGGAGGAGCTATAAGATATTTTAAGAATTATATTATGAGATATATGGGGGCTCTTTCTAAAAGAAAACAATATTATAGTATAATTCTATTCTATATAGTTAGACTGCTTCAATAATGGAATAACTTAAACAAAACTTATTATATTATTATCTTTTTAAAATAAAAGTTTATTGAATAAAACTTAAAAACAATAACTAAGAGAATATAAAGCTTAAATATTTTAGCTTGTTAATAAATTATATTTGTATTAGATACATTTTAATTATATCCCGTTTTATATCGCTTTTTAAGAATCGTGAGATTATATATGACTTGCTTTAAACTCTATTTAAGCCGAATATTAATATCTATATAACTATTCTCAACATAGCAAAATCCACTTATTACCGCTATAATTCCGGCAAAAAAAGGACAACAAATAGCGGAGTTTTATACTTCTACGTAGAATGTTGGTACTTGAACTTTAACGAGCAAGCATTTGGCGAAGCTTTGGTAGTGCTTGGAATTTAAATATTTCAAGGTGCGAAGCGGATTAATAGGCTAGAAGGTTATCTGCTTGAGTTTTATTATGACTTTAAAAAGATAAAGAAATATTTTATAAAATATAATTAAAAATCCGTCTCCTTTATAGGTCAATATTATATCCAATATTATAGCAATACCTTCTATATAGAGAATAGCAAATATATTAAAATTCTTATAAATAATTATATTATAATTGATATAGCTTGCTTCCGCAAAATTAACCCGAATTATACTAAACCGCATATTAATAAGTTAATTAAATTAAGCTCGTTGGATAGTATTTTTATTTTCTTTTCAGATACAGAAAAAGAAGAAGTTAAGAGCAAAAGCCTTAATACTATAAATAAAAATAATTTAATAATTTATAATTAAATAATATATAGCTGGAGTTTTAATAATAAACAATAGCATAAGTCTCCAGCCTTCAAATGCTTCTAAGAATAAAAGTATATTAATATACTATAAAATAGAATTTATAATCGAGGATATCTAAGATATTGTCTGGAATCTATCGTTTTTTGACAATTTTGCGATTCCTGCCGCGAAAAAGAAAGTTATTATAGCCCTTGCGAAGGCTTATATATCTTGTACGGCGGATAACGTAATCGACGACTTTATAGAAAAGAAGGGTTGAAAACTAATAGCATTTCTATAATATAAAATCCTATATATGTTCTTTAATCTAGACTAATAAAATACTTTCAGTAAACCCTCTAGAGTTAATAAAACCTTAATCGTAGAAAGACTATCCGAGTTGCTTAAGAGGCCGCTCTATACAATATATTATACTATTTTTTGTTTATTTGAGCGTTCTGATTTTTTAGATATCTACTAGAGAGCTTAGCTAGGAAACAAAAATGCTTAAAAAGCGACTTTCGACTATTTTTCGTTTTACTTATTATTAGAAGGCTATTTTATTTCTTAATAAAGCCAACATATTTGTTTAATTACAATCTTTTATTAACCCCTATAACGCTTTCGTTTTGGTATTCTTGCGTATACTCGAGTATTATCGGGGGATTATAATTCTTACGACTAATCGTACTAAAAATATTAATAATATTATTAAGAGCAGGATCTCTATAGTATTGCATTATAGGTCTTTAGGGCCGGATACGAGGAAATTAATATAAAAAAGCTTTTTAAAAAGGACAGCAGCAATAGCCAAAAGTCGAGCCGAATATACATTTAATAATTTCGAATAATTATCTAGCAAACAAATAAATAGCCGATAGGTTTATTATTATTTAAATATATAAAACTATACTAATCGATATTTATTCTAAATTAAGAATATTATAGCTACTGCTTATACCCTTGCTATAAACGAGAAAATACTATTATCGCAATCATAGCTAAAGGTTATTATTAGTTTTAATAAAGAATTTTAAAAAGACTATAGCAGCGCCGGTTTAATAGCAAATAAAGATTCTTATCTATAGTATTATTGCTATAATCTATGCTCTTAAAATCAAAAATACTATAATAGTTTTTTAGATATTAAATAGGCTTTAAAAGCGGGTAAGAATTTTATTAGAATAGTATTAGGTTTTAAAAGAGTTATAAACTTAATGGGCTGCTATTAAAATCAAAATATAATAATAGATTGTCTATGATAAGAATAGATATTACTCTGAAACGAAAGATTGTATAGCTAACGTTTCCTTGTTGATCATATCCGCTTATCGATATTCTTTGTTACTATTATGCTAAATAAAGCATTTAATTTGCTGATTATTTTAAAGGTTTTTTATAGAATTAGATCTATTAGGGTTAGTTTTTAGCCGAATAAGTTCGGATCTCTTCGGATTTTAATCTATAAACATATTATTGTTTTATTTTAATTTAAACTAAAAATAATTGCTATTAAACAATAAATCCATATTAAATATCTTTGATATCGATCAATAGACCGAAGTATTAATTAAGTTAGAAATATAAGAGCTTATAAGAGATATAGCTAATATACCGTATTTTTATTTACATTTTTAAAAATATGAGATTTCTTTATTTTAAACTTTCTCTTCTATTAATAAGAGCATCTATCCTGTTATTATATTAGTGAATTAACTAATTAGAATACTTAAGCAAAGAAGACCTTAATTACCAACGCCTCCTGAATTGCCTACTTTTCCTCCAAATTCCCGGAAAAAAGCTTATTACCCCGCCGGGAACAAAGTATTCTTTTGTTGAAAAGGCAGTAAGGATCTCTATATAATTCCTATAATTAATACGTAGCTTATTTTGCGCAAACTAGCGTATAGTGGATAGGGATAATAAGTAATAAGACTTCTAGTATTTAACTCTATATTATATATAAAATATTTCTCTACTTTGCCTATTTAAAATCTTTATATTTATCCTATATTAAATTAAAAATAACATTTTTAAACAAAAAAAAAACATCAATATAGAATATATCTGCGAAAGGACTTAGTTTTACAAAAAAAAAATAGATTTTATATAAGATAATTGCAAATTTCTCTAAGTATTAAAAACTTGAAAATTTGTTTTTAGTCAGAAATAAATCTTAAATTATCCGCTTAAAATATAGAGTTCTATAAAAAATAAATATTATTTTGTATTAAAATTTAAGACTATTGCATATCTAGTTCTATAATCGCTTATCCGCAATAAAAATATTGCTATTATTCCTAATTTGTAGCTTATAATATCGCAAAAATTACTTAAAAACTAAAATTAATTTTCTGGAAATCGCTAGCCGTTCGAGATTATTATTAAAATATTCCGATTTGAACTTAGCAATTTGTTTTTTATTTGATCATCTTCTTTCAGCTTGCGGTGCAGTAATTTATACTTTTATAGTGTTTACTTCAAACAGAATAGTTCCATAATATTTTAATTGGAGTTTTTAAGCAAATTTTAAATAGCTTAAAATAGATAAAAGTCTATTATTGAATTAAAAATTAAAATATAAGAAAAGAGCTATATTAGACGGCTTCGGCTTAAAACTTTATAAAAATTTAAATTAATATTAATATTATAAAGCGCTATATTTTCTTTTAATTTATATTAAAATCTAAACTTAAATATAGATAAAAATAGTATATTAAGTTTATATTATAACTATAGCAGACCGGAAGCTATTAAAAGGGTAAACAGGGGTACAATAAAATAGAACGCCTAATTAATTATATAATTAATATTATATTTTTTATTAATAAAGATATTGTTAATATTTAGGTCAGGATAATAAATTGCGAAATGGGGTTTAGAGCCATTTAAAATATTATTTAAGAAATTATTAATTTAATTTATTATTTTCTTAGAAAAAACTTCTTTAGCAATAATATAGTTAACTTTATTTTCCGAGCTATTAATCTTCAACTTTATAATAATAAAATCATTTTATTAGTTTAATATTTTATAAAATTCAATATTATTATTATATTCACTTTATACAAGAATAAACGCAAAAAAGCAATAATAATTTAAAAGAAAATATTTTGCTTATTTAAAATATACTAAAAAATATACCGAATAATAATCTCTTTCTAATTTAAAAAATCTATAAAATATATTTTTAATAATATATTATTAATTTAATAATAATCTATAAGATAAATAGGTCTTAATATAGAATTCTTTATTTTCCTTAAAGATTAATTTAATTTAACCGAAAAAAAGCCGAAAAAGCATCTCTATAATAATACTAAACTGAAAAATAATCTTTTCTTTTTATTTTTAGGATATATTAGATTCATAGCGCGTTTCGCCTGTCTTTTATATATTATATAAGAGAGTACTATAGGCCTTATTTATAAGTATATAAAGGACACCAATTTTATTATCTTTTAAACTACTATATAGCTATTAGCTAATATATTATTAAATATTATAGTTAAGATTTTTTTATATATAAATACTTTTAAAATAAATATAATATTATAGATTTTAATATATTTGAAAGTTGCAGCTTTATTAATTAATAATAAAAAATTTATTTTATTAGATTTAATTAGATTGCTTCTTTTTAAAGAACAAATGATCTATTATATATTATTCTTAAATATAATTAAAATTATTTAGTTAAAACTATTATATACTAAAGTCTAAAAAGGATTATAAATATATTATAATCCTTAATATAATTTGTTTACTAAAAAGCAAAGAACAAAAATGTTGAACTTTATATATTTAAAAATATTTAAATATTAATATATTAATAATAATAATAAAGAACTCTCCTTTATAATATCTTATTCCATTAAATAAAAATAGAAATTAAACAATAACTTAGCTCTATTAGATCTAAAACAAAAGAAATCTTTTTAATCTGGATATCTAAATAGCAATTTAGGTAATAGTTTAAATAGCTATTAAATTGTTCTGAAAATTACTAATCAATACTATTAAATTAATTTCGTATTTTAAGTGCTAAAAATAAACTATAAGAAGGCCTCATAAAATGGCGACTGGACCATCGCGAATCGGGCGCGTTCTCACCTGCACACAAACTATCCGCGTCTTCTTCCCATTCCACCGATGGTGTGCTGCTCTGCCGTCAGCCTGCCTCTTCAGTCATGTCCCCGTCTTCTCATGTCGTCGCAACCACATCTCATCCCAGTTTCCATACATTAGCATGTTGAACTTGGTCTCTCGTATGCCAATGTTTCCTTCTAGTTGATTTCGTAATGACTGAGCCTCTATGCGTTGGCTGCAATGTCTCATAGTCATTCACCCTACGCTGTCAATCAAGCCGAGCCGGTAGTATGGAAGCCGCACGAGGGATACGCTGCTGCTGCTTTCACCGGAATTAGTCTATGGCTGGTCGTTGACACCAGTGTCTGTATCCTACGCGTCTTTAAGAAGAAAAGAGGACTGTACTTCTGGAGCATCCTTCTTGGCATCTCAGGCTGTGCAATCGACGCGCTTGGGATCATCTTGAGATTCTTTGTGCCAGGCATCGAAGGTCCAGTGTGGCCACTGTACACTTTGTGCCTCGTGGGAGGATGGTCTCTTTACGCACCGGCCCAACTCATGGTACTATACTCCAGGCTTCACCTTGTGAATGATGTTCCGTGGGTGCAAAGGACCATTTTCTGGATGATTCTATCTACCCTGATCACCTTCGTCCTCCCAACCTGGGTTGGGGCTTTCCACTCTTTCAATCCAGACCACAGGGTTTCTTCGCTCTGGTCACCGAGGGAATTGATAATTGAGCGGTACACGCAAATCGGTTTTACCATCTGCGAATGTATTGTCAGTGGCACTTACATATGGTCCTTGCTCAAGCTTCTCCGCGAGAAGGCAGCGATACGGCAGAAGCGTGTGATGACCGACTTGATTTATGTCAACATCCTGGCCCTCTGTTTCGACATCATGACTGTGACATTCGTTTACCTCAACCAAGGCGGCGTCAGCCACCCAATTCAAAATTTCAGCTACTCTTTGAAGTTGAAGCTGGAATTCCTCGTCCTCAATCAACTAATGGCCGTTGCAGCACACGGCGTACTCAAAAAGTCATGGGAAGAGAAGCGATACTTCCACACAGGAGCAACCAACAACTTCTCCAACGAATGCAACAAATGGGCCGAAGACCTCAAAACCCCCCATAACATCTCTAACTCCATCCACTCAACCCCCCAATCAACTCACGAACAGACACCTTCCCAACTCCCACCACAGCTCGCTCACGATCATCTAGCAAAGCCCACACCCTCCCAACGGTCCTCAATCCACGCCCTCCCCGAAATGACCATCGACGCAACAGCGCAAGAACCCCTAAACTTCGCCCAAAGCCCCAAACCCGAACTCCTCACATTCTTCGAAGACACACACTCGCCCCGCCCACCTGAAATATCCCACCCGCCTGAACCGCCCCATCTACCTGCCCCCGCGAAAAAACCCAGCGACACATCCGGCTACTCAGGCTCTACCCTCCGCATCCCCAGCAGCAACGACCCCGCCATCCACAACGCCCAGACTCCTTCCCCACATTATTTGTTGGCTCGCCCGCTGGAGCAGCAACGAAGGAGGACGACCCAGACGGTGAATCAGAGTATGAGGAGACGGCCGTATAGACAGTTGCAGGGGAGTTTGGCGAGTCCGGTTAATGCCACGTTTAGGAGGCCGCAGCGGGGGAAGGGTGGGCGTGGGGCGGGAGGGATGGGTTGGAGTGGAGAGGGAGGGAAGGATGGAAAAGGGAAGGGGGACGGAGAAGAGGAGGAGGATGAGAGGATGGAAGTACATTTGTGGGAACGAAGCGGGAATGGTGTTTTACATGCGCCTTGGTTTAGGGACTCGAGGGTGGGGGTTTAATGACTATAGATTATGTGGGGCTCTTGGGTAGGATTTGGGAATTATGTTTGTGATACCCATGGTGGAGTTAAGGCGATATGACTGGGATGATGTAGAAAGATTGATGAGATATGAAGGGACGAGGTTTGGGAGATTGTAAAACACTTGTATGAGATCTTTCGTATAACTATTCCCAAAACCAGAGACGCCGTTGTTCGCCCATTCGCTATGCATATCTAAAACACCGTTGCGCTGTCTTGGAGAAGCCCACTGCTCGGAGTTTCACCATCCTGCGTCGAAGGAACAGAACGTCGTCTGTTTTACCCTTCACTCTTTCTCCGTACGCGCCGAAGCGTCCAGTGAGGGTTCTCAGTACCTAACTCACCTTTTCCAACCCTGTGATATTCACAACACCAACTTCTTCTCCCTCTTCATAACCTCGACCAGCCCCTCACACCCTCTGACCGCACTGCCCCCTTGAATACTGCTTGGCGCCCGTCTCGGTAATTCCACCAAAACCAGCCTCAACGCCGCCACAGCCGCTTTCCCAAAGAACCTAACAAACCGCTCCTCATTCCCCTGGATCATCGCCTTAAGGACCACAAAATGCGTTTGCGTCAGCTCTTGCGATGGCGTATTCGCTATCCGCGCCAGCACTTCCCAGTACTTGCTATCCGGATACGGATTCTGCTGTCTACTCTTCTCATAGTTTCTTAGAGAAAGTGAGGCGAATCCGGCGCCCAGGCCGGTCATGCGTTCATAGTGTTTGTGCTGGGAGATGAAATCGCCTTCTGTGCGGGAGACTTCGCGCCACCAGCCCAGACGCGTGCGGCCGGCGGGGGTGGATTCGGAGCCGGTGATGCCGAAGAGGATGGGGCAGACGATGTGAAATTTTGCGAGGAGGATGGAGATTAGGGTGTGGTTGTGCCATTTGAAGTCAGTGTGGGCGAAGATGTGCGAGGCGATTATGCCGACGGGGTCGGCGGATTTTGTGGATACGGAGGCTTCGGCTATGTATTGGCCGATTACTTGTTTGGAGAAGATGTTGAGGAGGTAGATGAGGAGGCCTGGGCCGGTGGATTCGGAGGGTAGGATGTTTTGCGGGGGTGTGGCGAGGAAGGGGGAGATGGGGATGTGGGGTTGGGAGGGGAAGGTGAGGGATTTTCGGAGGAGGGTGAGGATTTGTTGGAGCTGGAAGCGGTGGGCGTTAGCTAGGTGGCACAAAAAGCGGTGTGGGGGGAAGGGGGAATGGTGAGAGCTTACGGTCTGTTTGTTTGCACCTTTCCCTTCCGTCAACTGCCCAACGCATTTACGCATCTCGCGCCGCATATCACCCATAGCAGTCTTGAGCTCTTTCTTCTTTTTGGCTTCGTCATTCATGAATTTCCGAAGTTGCTTTAGCTGCTGGTGTATCTCTAGGTAGCGATTGTGTTCAGCTTCCCACTCCGGGTGAGTGCTCGAAGCGGCGGGTGCTCGATTTTGTACAATCGGAGCTGGTTGTACAGGTGGCTCCGGTGCAGACTTCGCAGGAGATGTGGTGGCAGCAGCGCTCGGTTGAGTTACGGTCGGAGCAGGCGGAGGCCTTTGTGATTCCTCTTGACGCTTCTGCTCAACGTCTCGCCTTTCTTGCTCTCGCTTTGCGGCTTCCGCTCGCTGTTGCTCTTCGCGCTTTCTGGTCACCTGTGAAGTCTCTTCTCGAGCCCTTTCGAGCTCCGCAAGCCGTTTGTTTTCAGCTTCAACTGCTTTCGCGCTTTCAATCTCCCTCTTCTTCTCCTCGATCTCCCTTTCAGCTTTCTCCCTCCGCTGCCGCTCTATCTCCTTCCTCGCTTCCGCTTCTCGCCTTTCGCGTTCGGCTTGGATCTGCGCATCAAGTCGTTTCCGTTCCAATTCGACGCTTTGTAATACGTGCTCATGTTTCTCGGCAGCAGTGGCCAGTGCATGCCTATGTTCGGTCGCTCGTTGCTCGTTTTCTCGGTCCAAGTGTGCGTAGAAACCCTGCTGAGAGGAAATTGCCATCTGACTGAGTTCCCAGAGTAATTGGCGAGACGGCGAGTCCGGGGCATTCTTGTACGGGCTTGTACCATTCGGTGTCGACATAACGTCCATAACATTGCTTAGAGAAACCAGGATTCTCAGAGATTGTAAGTTTGTTGATTAGGAAGAGAGCGTGTCAGACGTCTGCATTCATGGTGCATTCCTCAACGAAGCACCCTCCATTACGGTGCGAAAAGCTCTGCCTTGAGAGGTCAAAAGGCAGAGTTGCAACAGCGGTGCAAGATAGATGCCAAATCCTTTTGGCGCTCATTTAACTAGAAGTCAGGACTAACTTAGTGATATGGCAAGCTTGTCAGTTCCATCGCTAGCATTATTTTGGCACAAGAATGGCTTAGTAATCGAGGCTGGTAGGGCTGTTACGGAGATTTCATAACAAGCGTCACTGTTCGGTGGGCATGTTTTGCGTGCGGCTATGCTACATGCATAGTGCGAGAGTCAACAGTCATAAGAGGCCAAACAGTGAACGATGTCTTGTCGATCGAGGCAGAAAACACTGTGCATTTGTCTCGTGGAGGTTACGGTCTACTTTTGGTACGACTAATGTTGACTGTTTCGTAATAATCGTTCAGGGGGCGTCTTATCACCACAACACAAAGGAGCTCAATCACTAGTCTGGGAAACAAGATCTTGAAGCATCCGTGGCAGGGCAGGGACTAGACTGGCGTGAGAGTGAACCAGAACATTCGATATATCAATCTAGAAACAACAGGCACGATGCTTTATCGAAGGCCGCCGCTTAAGCCGCGAGGGCTTTCTGAGCCTCTGTTTTAGGGGCGGTTTGGCCCTAATAGACTGTAACGAATCAAAGCCCCTTTTCTGCTGTATGTTTCGTATTGCCAAGCCACTGTACGTTTCTCATCTGCCTCGGACTGCTCCATCAAAGCCTGCTGTCAACGTCGACAGATCTCTCCCATCACTCCTTCCCCCAACGTCATTCTCTACGGCAACTACCACCGACTTTCCTTTTCTCCCTCGTCCGTCTCTTGAACATCCATCTGGTGTCGCCCACTTCGCTTGTGCTGTGCTCCGTCTTACCTCCCAAAATATTCTGGTTCCGGGCACGAACAACGTCACCCTACCTCAGCCTGCATGGTACGCAACAACAGTCATACAACCGACTATCCTTTATCTCTGTTTCTACATCATTCTCTTGCGCTGGGCTTCGCAGTCACATCCTTAAACACTTGAGCATATCAGGCTGGATAAAGACGCTGGCACTGCCACCCTTGTCAAGACGTCGTTCTGGAAGTCTCACTTCCCTCATTCGACCTGGCGAAGTTTCCGAGTCGCTTTCCTTTTCCACTGAAAAGGTCTTGATCACTTGAGATTCTCTAAAACTACATCTGTGTCGCAGCCTTGAGATTGCAACAGTCATGGACCAACAACAGCCGACTGGTGTGCCGGGTCCGACTGGAAGAAGATTTCATGTTGCACATCGGAGGAGTCCTTCGGAAATGACTCCTATGATAAGTGAGTAGATCTTTTGGCGAGCATCGCACAGTTGCGCGAAGCCAGCCTCGAGTTTAGGGACCTTGTCTAATGACTTTGCTTTAGTGGAACAACTTGCTTTACAGCAGCAGATTGAACAATTGCAGCAACAACAGCAGCACATTGCTGGCATACATCAACAATATGTCAATATGGGAATGCTGCCACCTCAGCAACAACAAGTACCAAACGTAAATTTCCAACAACAGGCCGGCATGCAGGGCCAGATGACTGGGATGCAAGCGCAGGGAAATGCATTCCAATTTCCCCAACAAATGCAAGGACAGCAACTAAATGTCCCTATGAATCCTCAAATGCAAACGCATCGCAGAAATCAATCCGCATTGCCAAACATGAACATGGGCCCACCTCCAGCACCTTCTGCTGGCACTGCTTTCGGAGACTTCAGCCAGCAGAATATTGCTCGGGATACTTCGTCTCAGCGAGGTGGCAGAGGTGGAGGCCCACCAGCAGGACCCGGTCATGCACGTCGTCACTCTCTAGCTCTGCCCGAAGCTAAGAAGGCCGCTGAGCTGGCCCAACAGAAGAGAAATTCTTCCACATTCCAATTCCCGCCTCCTGGTGCACCAGGCGCCTCTCCGACGACGGCAGAAAGGTCATTAAGTCCCTCCACAGCGGAGCATCCATCTAGTACGTCGCTTCAGCCTCCTCAGGAACCCGGGTTGGCAGCAAGAGCAGGCAACAGAGCGGGCTCATCACATGGCAGAAGTCAGAGCATGGCTGTTGGCAACGGGAGGGGGACGGCTCAGAACCGGGCTGGAGGCTTCCAATTCCCAAGCAATGATTCAAGCAATGATTTCCAAAGGAAAGCTAGCCAGAACGGACACGCTCGAACTTCTTCAAGAAACTTCGAAGGTAATTGGAGGCAGCAAGGCCAATCGCAATTGCAGGAGCAGCAGCCACCAATGGGTAACTTTCAAGCCCAGAATCCCAATGCCAGTGTCTTCCAACCCGGCCATAAACCTAGAGGCTCAATGAACCAATCAGTCGGATCGATGGGACAATTTCAATTTCCTAACCAGCCCCAATTTGTGCCACTGCCACAAGGCCAGGTCATGCTTCAACAACCCCAAATGATGGGAGGCCAACAACTCAACCCTATGCAAATGCAGCAGATCCAAGCGTTGCAAGCTGCGCAAATGGGCGGCCAACAATTCAATATGCAAGGAGGTCAGCTCAACCAGCAGCAACTCTCTGCGCAACAACAGCAACGGAAGACTCTATTCACACCCTATCTTCCGCATGCAAATCTCCCCGCTCTGCTCTCAAACGATCAGCTAGTTCAGGGAATCTTGAGGGTCAACAAAAAGAATCGCAGTGATGCGTATGTTACCACTGATGATCTCGACGCCGACATTTTCATTTGCGGTAGCAAGGACAGGAACAGGGCTTTAGAAGGTGACCTTGTTGCAATTGAACTCCTGAATGTAGATGAGGTGTGGTCGCAAAAGCGCGAAAAGGAAGAAAAGAAGAAGCGCAAAGATATCTCAGATGCACGGAGCGGCAACACTCAAGGCGCTTCCGAAGGACGTCCTCGTAGTAACTCTGCCGCAAACGGTGATGGTGGTCAAGAAGGAGGTAACGAAGGTGGCCTCCGAAGACGTGGAAGCTTGAGACAGCGACCTACACAGAAGAAGAACGATGACGTGGAAGTCGAAGGTCAAAGCCTGCTCCTTATGGAAGAGGAGGAAGTCAATGATGAGCAGAAGCCTCTGTACGCGGGCCATGTCGTAGCAGTCATTGAGCGTGTTTCCGGACAAATGTTCTCGGGTACTCTTGGCCTACTTCGCCCGAGCTCGCAAGCTACCAAAGAGAAGCAAGAAGCTGAACGACAGAACCGTGAGGGTGGCCAGGGGCGCCATCAGCCAGACCGACAACAGGATAAACCAAAGATTGTATGGTTCAAACCAACCGACAAGCGTGTGCCTCTGATTGCTATACCAACAGAGCAGGCACCTAAAGACTTCGTGGAGAAGCACCAAGACTACGCAAACCAGATCTTCGTAGCAAGTATCAAACGATGGCCCATCACGTCGCTTCATCCTTTCGGTACCCTGGTTGACCATCTGGGCGATATGGGAAATCTTAAGGTTGAAACAGATGCATTGCTCCGCGATAACAATTTTGGCTCAGAGGAATTTTCTGAGCCTGTGCTCAAGAACATAGGATTCGACGACTGGTCTGTCGGGACCGAATCCCAGGAAGCTTTGTCGCTGCGCAAGGACCTTCGTGAGGAGACGACCTTCACCATCGACCCATTAGGTTCACAAGAACTTGATGATGCTCTACATGTCAAAGAGCTTTCTGACGGTCTTGTGGAAATTGGTGTGCATGTATCTGATGCAGCTCATTTTATCAAGCATAATTCCTTGGTCGATCGAGAAGCCAAGAAGCGCGGCAGTGGTGTGTATCTGGTGAATCGTGCTGTCAATATGCTCCCTTCAAAGCTTGCAAATGAAGTCTGCTCTTTGAGCCCGGGTGAAGAAAGGTTCACAGTGTCTGTGATTTTCACCGTCAACTCCAGCAACGGTGAGATACAGGAAAAAGACATCTGGATTGGCAAAGCTATGATTAAGAGTGCTGGCAAGCTCTCTTACGATGATGTCGACGCTGTAATTGGAGGCAAAGAGGAAGTCAATCTTCAAGGCGCAACTGCTAAAGACATCGAACTTCTCAAGGTAGGCACGCCCTTACTGAAGTCGCTAAACTTATTTTGCTAATTTGCATCAGAAAATTGCGCAGAAGCTCAGGGAAGTTCGATACGGTAACCGCTCCCAGACTGTGCCCCCACTTCGTCTCATCCACCAGCTTGACGACGAGAACGTACCCGTGGAGATGAACATTTTCGACTCAACCCCTGCGCACGAGATCCTTGAAGAAATAGGACACCAGGCCAACATCATCGTTGCCAAGAAAATTCACACTGCATTGCCAGAAAAGGCGTTGCTTCGGAGCCAGTCACCACCAAATGCACGACGTTTGGACACATTTGCACAGAGAATGACGAGGATCGGGTATGAGATCGATACAACAACAAGCGGAACATTATGGAACAGCCTGTTCAGCGTGAAGGATGCAGACTTGCGCAAGGTTCGTCACTAATCATACCGTGTTCAATTTCAGACTGCTAATGTGAAGTAGGGCATGGAAACACTGCTGATCAAGGCTATGCGACGAGCTAAATACATCGTTGCTGGCACTGTCAGCCCACAGCAGTTTCGACACTACGCCCTGAACTTGCCCATCTACACCCATTTCACCAACCCCTTGCGACGCTATGCGGACATTGTTGTGCATCGTCAGCTCGAGGCTGCTCTATCAAATGGTGCAATTGAATTTCAAGAAGATATTGACACCTTGCGCAAGACCGCCGAATCTTGCAACAACAAAAAAGACTCTGCCCAATCCGCTCAAGAGCAGAGCGTGCACATTGATTCCTGCCGCATCCTTGACAAAAAGAGGGAGCAACTTGGTAGTGAATTCATCAGTGAGGGCATTGTTCTGTGCGTCTACGAGTCCGCTTTCGACATCCTGATCCCTGAATACGGATTTGAGAAACGTGTGCACTGCGATCAGCTACCACTGAAGAAGGCCGAGTTCCGTAAGGACGATCGCGTCCTTGAGCTCTATTGGGAGAAGGGTGTTCCATCATCAGCATACGTCCCTGAGGATGAGCGACCATCGGCGAAAGCAAGCATGCGCCACCGACATCGTGCTGAAGATCACGCAAGTAAGATGGCCCACGAGAAAGCAAACGCAGAAGCAAGACGTAAACAGTTAGAGACAGGCTCTGTGCCCACAGACGATGCAGATGCATTGTTTGACGACGATGACAACATCTCTGAGATCACCGAATCAACCGCTGGGGTCTCTCTTGGCGTGTCCGCATCAGATCGGCCAACTCAAAGTGTCCCTTCATCACCCCTGCCTGAAGGCAATGGAGCCGAGCAAAGCCCTCTGCGTGCTCAGTCAGATCCGAAACTTGCAACGAATATCGACGAGACGACCGAGTCTAAGCTATCAGACAAGGAGAAGTATCTGCGTCTATTCAAGCTCCGAGAGGAAGGAGGAGAAAACATTCAAGACGTGACTGAGATGACACGTGTGCCTGTCATACTGAAGACAGACCTCACGAAGAGCCCTCCCTGCCTTACTATTCGTGCATTGAACCCATACGCTCTCTGAGTCTTTGCATGTCAAATGACACCGCTGGAGCATGATGGAGGTCTGCTATAGCTAGAGGAAGCAGCATTTTCAGCACGATTCCCCCTCAAACGACGTGCATGGGTCCACTACTCGACTCCATCTCGTCTTTTCGCTCGAACGCTTTCTTGGCCATTACGTTGATGGGATGAAACTTCTGGACGGATTCAGGATGGAATGGTTCAGGGCTTTGCGGAGCTCGGAACAGGGAAACTGGCCAGATTGAACTTGAAGCATGGCTCCACTAGCAGAATAGGGAGTAGGTGTGTAAATTGCAGACGTTTGCCTTAGTATCAAATTAGAGAATATCTATCAGGAAGGTAAAAGTAAATAGCATTTTTGGCTTTAGCGGCTATCCAATTCATTTCCTATCAACCACATTTATATCAGACTATTTGTATTAGTAGCTATGTGTCTTTCTCCGACATAAGGGGTTTGGAGGGGCTTGACAAGGTACGAGTAGCCACCCCTTATTAACTTTGGCGCTTCCCCCCCGCAAAAACTCCGAAGCCAGATCTGCCGCTACCCATTCATCTACGAGTTAGCAGCACATTATTACGACCTCCTGACTACGCTCTCAGTTTTTTGGTTTCTGGTCGACCTGCTCGTCCTCAACATTGTCGACTACAAGCTCATACGTTCCTTTCCCCAGCATTTCACTCATGCATTCATCTCGTCCGAAGGGTCGGCTGTTGTCTGCATTGGTGCTGTAGATCCCGCTCAGCAGCAACCTATCAGATTCGATAATTCAGAACAGCTGTCTGCAACACTCCCTGACTACGACACCGTGCATGATCCACTCTTCACAGCATTACCACATCACTTAATGCTCAAGAACTGCTCAATGACGATTGAGGGTCACTTTTGAGTCTTTTCGCCAAGCTCTCGAAGTGGACGTCCGACTTGGCACCCTTGCGAGGCGCCCTCCTTGCTTCGCGAGAGTAGCATCCTACGCCGACGCCACCTCGTATCCTTCCATCATCAACACCACCTATACTCGACCTTGCCACAACAGTAGATCAGTGCTCTAGGAACTGTAAGCGCCCTACTTAAACGGTATACGGCCACATCGACAGTCTCGGGGCTCTCCATCCCCTACTCTAGTTTGCAACATCAGCGAGCTGAGACCGAATTTCTACAACTATATTTGTGCAAATATTAAACACAGAACCTCGCCATGGAGGCCTGGCAGAGCTGGACACTCTTTGGGATCGCCGCGGGTGGCATTGGATACTACTATGCTACTACAGGTGGCCAGAAAAAGCGAGGAAGTGGATGGAAACCCTTCAGCCCAAAGCAAGCTCGTGCACGCGCATCATCCAAACAGCGTAACGATAGCAGAGGCAGGAAAGTAAAAGAGGCTGAGACAGGCCCAATCGAAGACGCCCGCGATGTGTCTGCGGGGTCACCTACAGCTGGTGGCAGCGAAAGCGTGAAGAAAAGGAAAGGGCCCAAAGGCAAGCAGCAGAGCAAACTCGGACAGTCTTCAGCGGTAGACGTCAACAATGAGCGGACTCAGGTTGTTGCGGATGACGAGGAGGAAGAGAACAATTTAGAGTTCGCAAAGCAGCTCTCGGAAAAGAAGACTGGCACATCATTGAAGAAACCAGAGAGCGTACAAAACAAGAAATCAAGAAAGCAGGCGAAACGGACCGAGGCAGCGCTTGCAGCCGAGAGCAGCAAGTCAACCAAACCCAATGGCGCCCTCCCGTTACAACAGAATTCGACAGCTTCCTCGACAACTGGAGGAGATGCTGATGATGATCTTTCATCTGCCAATTCTGCAGATCTTGCGGCTACCAACACTACTACGCCTTCTGGCGCTGATACATCAGATATGCTTGAGCCTCCAGCGAAGGGTCCGTCAATACTCCGATTGACTGAAGCGGCAAGTCCACAGCCACAGAGACAGCCGAAGGCACAGAAGCCAGCTCAGGAGCAAGAAACCAAGAAGCAGCGGCAGAATCGCCGAAAGAGAGAAGAGGAAAAGGCAGTGCGTGAAGAGGCAGAGCGGGAGAGGCAAAGACTGCTCGAGAAGCAGCGCCGAACCGCCAGAGAGGCTGAAGGACGACCCGCAAAGAATGGTCTTGGTACCTCTCAGCTACCCAACAGAAATGCGTGGTCTACCACTACGAAGGCTGGGGGTAACGCTGATACAATGAGCGTTCCACCTCCACAACGCACTGAACTTCTTGACACATTTGAAGAGGACTCTAGCGTCACTACGGGTCAGAATGCTTCCCCAGGCGAGAAACCGCAGTCGAACGGCACTACATATAGCAGTCTTCCATCAGAAGAGGAACAGATGAACATGCTGAAAGAGATGGACAGTGACAATGGCTGGAATACCGTCGCTAAGGGTGGAAAGAAGAAGAAGGCCAACAATCCTCCCTCTCTAAGTGACGACGTCAGCTCTAGCTCTCAGAGGAAGCCAGAAGCTAGCAGCACAGCCAACGAAGATTCCGCGTGTCCGAAAGGAGCATCAGGCACTTTGCTGAATGCACAAACCAATGGCGTTGCAAAAGCTGGCATTCCATCGAGCGCACCAAGCAAACAGGGAAAAGCTACGCGGGAGACAGTCGACCCCAACGTTTGGGACCGATCCAACATTCATGAGCATCCTGACTACGACCCTGCGTTCCCATATGCTTTGACTGGCCATCCAGATGACTCGGATTGGGCCGTCGTGTGATCACAAGAGATCTCCATGGTCAGTCCTGCTGCACAACATATTTAAACTACCGCCAGGCGCTGACCATTAATATCAGCATCTCGCAATATTGTACGAATTATTGGCGTTGAATGTGTACTATTGTTCCGCCTTCACTACCCAGAAACTTTCTTCGAGCGAGGCATCTAGGAGTGGCGCAATTTACTTCACATCAAACACGGCGTTCTCAGATCCGGGCGATCTCAAATAAGATATTTCAATTCTCAGAGCGCGCGCTCAACATTATAGCACACCATTGCATTCAAGGGGAAATTGTACGCACAGCATGGTCAAGGCGATTCATGTATCTTATATATACCGTGAGCGATCATATTGGCGGGAAAGGCGTACGAAGCTTCAATTGTCATTCCTCCGATCAATATGAGAGGACCTTAGAGCTCGATCTCCTGCATAACGCTTACAGACAAATCAGATAGGGTTCGTCACAGTGATCGATTCTATGGTCTTTGGAAAGTATTCCATGCACTGCTTTGCTGCTCGTGCTCGTAGAACCCTACAAGGCGTAAATTATAGAAACTCTTTCCCAGTGTGATGGCTTGAGCACCCTTCTGCATACCTTCATTGAATCCTCAGTGTAGATGCCCGAGAGAGAGAGAGAAAGAAGATCTTAGCTCTGTCGGGAGAAGGTTCTTGGCGCGCTTAAAAAAGCCAGAGTAGCGGGGCCATGCCCAAATCAGCCCAAAAAGCATTGTAAGCGTGTCCTCACCACAAGCTCAACCACCACAGCTAGCTATCTACCCGCCACGATCAATTCGCTCTCCAAACAATCCCATCAATTACCCCACATCCTCTTCCCATCAGTATTTACTGCAAAGTCGCGACATCCTCTTCGCATGACGTGATAAGAGGGGAGCACCAAGACCAATGGCGCAGATCCGTGGAACGGCGGGCTACAACCTGGGCTCTCAGGACCGTTTTGGTGCTGGCCCGTCAAGAAGTGAAGCTACAAATGACCCGAGTCCTCTTGAGCAGATCAGAGAGCAGACGAGCAAGATTGAAGACTGGCTGGACACTGCGGCAGATCCTGTCAAACCGTAAGTCTGCACCTGTCCCAGCCCTGGGAGGATGAAGAAAAAGAAGAAATACAACGCGAAGATCAAGGAACGGATCTATTAATCGCACGATATAGCCCTCTTGGAATTCATAGTGCTAATGGCGTGTTCAATATACAGATACATACCAGCCGTCGGTCGCTTCCTCATCGTCTGCACATTCATCGAAGATGCGCTGAGAATCATCACGCAATGGAATGACCAATTGACGTACCTGAAGGACTACAGAAAAAGTAAGTCTACATGCTTCCAACTCGCCGCGTTCTCTCCCAAAAGCCATTCAATGTCACTGTCTCCCGCTAACGCACACTCCGTCCATAGTACCATGGGGTCTAACCCATATTTTCCTCCTCTCCAATGTCCTCGCTATGATCGCCAGCAGCACCCTCATCATTATCCGCAAATACCCTGAATACGCCGTCTTCGGCCTGATCGGCGTCGTCGTCACGCAAGCCCTCGGTTACGGCCTCATCTTCGATCTCAATTTCTTCCTCCGCAATCTCTCCGTCATGGGCGGCCTCCTCATGGTGCTCAGCGATAGCTGGGTCAGGAAGAAGTTCGCCCCCGCCGGACTTCCATTGCCCAACGAGAAGGATCGCAAGAAGTATATTCAACTTGCCGGTAGGATCTTGTTGATACTCCTGTTCTTGGGTTTCGTATGGAGTGGTGATTGGGGTATTACAAGGATTCTGGTCAGCTTGTTTGGCTTTGTTGCGTGTGTGATGGTTGCGGTGGGCTTTAAAGCCAAGTGGTCGGCCACGATGCTTGTGATTATCTTGAGTATATTCAATCTGTTGGTGAACAACTTCTGGACGGTGAGTACTTTCAGCGGAAATACTAGGGGACCAGAAGCTGACCTCAATATAGCTGCACGAGCATCACCCGCAAAAGGACTTTGCGAAGTACGACTTCTTCCAGATCCTGTCTATTGTGTGAGTAGAGTGCGCGCTTCAGTAACGATACGCTTATGCTGACAAAACACGCAGTGGTGGATTGCTATTGCTTGTCAACATGGGGGCTGGCTCCATCTCTGTCGATGAGAAGAAGAAGGTGTACTAAATCGCTCAATCATCCCACAATGTCACCCATCCCAGCCTCACAGCGAAGTTTGAAAGCTGTGCAAGAGCCTCCACTAGACCGAAAATCATGTAGAGACAACATGGACGCAAAGAAGGCACTTGCGGCGTTGAGTTCTCTTTGGGGGAATACTTGGCTTGTGCACTTTGGATAGCGAAATACAAATGTAGCATAGAAAAGACCAGGCATTTGGGCGTTCAAAAAGTCATGAAATGAAGCAACTTGCGCCCAATGTCCCGAAGGCTCAATTTTTCCCTTGGAGGAAAAGGTATTAAGTCTCGCACTTTTGCCACCTGGAAATTGTGTCCTCGACCACGTCCGTAGATCCGACCAAGATCGTTCCATTCCTAATTTGTTCCATTATTCCATAAACCAAGAAAGGATCAGTCTAAGAATGGGTCTAGATCTTACGCATTTCCTCGCCGACTTTCCGCCTACGGTTGTACCGATTGTTATCAAGCCCCACTTTGATGCTTTGACGCCAAAGGAGAAGCTCTATGCCCACCATTTGAGCCAGTCAGTATTGTTTTCTTCTCACATTCGCTCTTGTTCAATTGCATTTATTTACATTGATCTTCTCGATCTGCTGTGATTGTTTTCTCGGTCTCAGGAGCAATCGTTCATTACCTTGCTCGAACGGCCTTCCTCTACAGTGTATCAATTGGGCAGATCTCCAATGCGTATCTATACCATCATGAGAGCGTCCTGGTATCCATCAAGTCCTATGACTAGATTGAAAGCCAGTAGCTTTGTATTCAATCCAACTGACGAACGATTAGAGCAGCATTTCATGGCCAGCGGATCATCCTACGTCAAGTCTCGCCCGAGTCGGAGACGATCTACGATCTGATATTGTCTCTCCATGCCCTGTGTGAAGGGCGATGGGGTGAGTTAGCCTCTAAATCATCGGTCTCAGAGGATAATCTTGGTCATTTTCTCGCCTATTCTGCCCAGTTTCTCGGCAACTCAGGTAACTACAAAGGCTTTGGCGATACCAAATTCATCCCAAGATGTCCTAAAGATACGATCATCAGTCTTGCGTCTGGTGATGAAAAGACCAAGGTACTGTGTGAGAGATGTATCGACGTCATCTACGCCGACGAGAGCAAGCCTGGTCTCATGCACTTGGGCTTTCCGGAGGAGGGCCACATGACTACTTACTACCTCGACTCCCCCAGTATTACAAGGTCAGAGATTGAGGAAATTGACAAGCTCACCGGTGACAAAGGGTTGCTGCCAGAAAACACCCGGCTCCGAAAGCTCAAAGATGGTAATTTCGAGATGCTCATCGCATCCGGCATCTCCAACCCGCCGTCTGACATGAGGGATACTAAAGAAAGTTCCTGGACTCTACCAAATGCCAAGAAGGTCTCCCTTGTCTATGGTGATCACCAAGAAGAACAAGCCAAATCCGCGCTCCACATGAAACAAGCTGCCAAGTATGCCGCCAATGACACCGAGCACAAAATGCTAGAGGCCTACTCTAAGTCGTTCAGCACAGGCTCCCTCGAAGCTTTCAAAGAGAGTCAGCGACTCTGGGTAGACAATATGGGCCCTGCCGTTGAAACCAATATCGGCTTCATCGAAAATTACCGTGACCCTGCAGGTGTGAGATCCGAATGGGAGGGACTTGTAGCAATTGTGAATAAGGAGCAGACCCGCAAGTTCAAGAGACTGGTTGATGCGGCGCCGGAGGCCATACCGAAATTGCCTTGGGATAAGGCGTTCGAGAAGGATGAATTCCACCCTCCGGACTTCACTAGTCTTGAAGTCCTCAGCTTTCCTAGCAGTGGCATTCCAGTTGGGATCAACATACCCAATGACGACAGTATCCGCCAATCACACGGCTTCAAAAATGTCTCACTAGGCAATATACTCAGCGCCAAATCCCCAAATGAGCCTGTTCCATTCATCTCCCCAACCGACCTCGACATTTACAACACCTACCGAGACGCAGCCTTCGAAGTACAAGTCGGTCTTCACGAGCTCCTCGGTCACGGCTCCGGTAAATTATTACAAGAGACCTCGCCAGGCGAATACAACTTCAACAGCAAATCCCCTCCCATCTCACCAATCACCAACAAGCCCGTAACAACATGGTACAAGCCCGGCGAGACTTGGTCCTCCGTATTCGGCGCCATGTCCTCCTCTTACGAAGAGTGCCGCGCAGAGTGCGTCGCCATGTCCCTCTCTTGCGAGTTTCCCCTCCTGGGAATCTTCGGCCTTGATACAACACCGCTTAATGGTTCGAGAGACGTAATGGATAGCCCAGCGGGCGATGTGCTTTACGCGTCCTATCTAACCATGGCTCGCGCTGGTATCGCATCTCTGGAGTTCTTCTCCCCTGACGCGGGGAAATGGGGTCAAGCGCACATGCAGGCGCGGTTTAGTATCCTGAAAGCGTTTCTTGATGTGGGCGATGGGTTCTGCAAGCTAGAAACAACAGCAGGTGGAGAGGGCGAGGAGGAGCTTGAAGATCTCGTCATCAAGCTCGACCGCTCGAAGATTCTGAGTCATGGTAGACCGGCTGTTGACGCGTACCTGCAGAAACTTCACGTCTATAAAGCCACTGCAGACTTTGAAAATGGGAAGAGGCTATACGAGCAGATGACGAACCCGGAGCCAAAGGAGTACTGGATTGAGAAGGTGAGGCCACTGGTTTTGAAGAAGAAAGTGCCAAGGAAGGTTTTTGTGATGCCGACTACGAAGGTGGTGGGAGAGGACGACGTGCAGCTGATCGAGTATGAACCCACATTAGAGGGCATCATCAAGAGCTGGGCTGAACGTGGTCTTTAAAAAGGCAAGGAGGCCAGCGATGGGCCATTCTAGGATCTAGCGCTGCTCGAACAAGGTGAGATGTACGGCGAACGAGGGATGCTGCAAAAGCCGTGCGAAGTGATCATGAATGAGTACGTACTGATGACCACATGAGCGAACGAACAGAGTAATTGGCTGCTCCGATAGAACTCCCCTCATCACTGTTGCCACTAGCCAAATAGATCCCATAATTTCCTTTCTCTCTTCCCCCCGTCTTGAATTTGATCCCATACACTAAGAACGTCGGCAGAGCATCAAAGCTATTACAGCTTCCAAATGCTCCATCTACCGTACCGCCTCCTCAAACCCTCCAAAAACTGCCCCCACAAAGATCCTCGTCTCCTCTCGCTGCAGTACCCCCATGCCATTTCACCACCCTCAATCCCCTTCCAAACACATAGACAACCATCCACATAACCTTCAACTAAGAGTCTCCCCGTCAGCTCATCTCACGGGTGAGGTAGACCGTTCAAAGCCATCATATCCATCCAGATCCCAGGGAGGCCTGATATTGTTAGATACGAGCTGGTTTGAGAGACTGCTCACACTTGCACGAGATCATCGGTGGGTGGCCTGATGTACTTCAATAGATCTTAGGTTAGGGAATTTGGTGTGAAAGACTTGCTGGTGTTGTGTTCAGGGATGGGATGGCATGGGCAGCTTGCTGCGCTTACTTTTTGCTTGTTTTGGGTGGTGTTGTGGAATTTGGGGGGAGGTGGGGGTGAGTAAGTGAGTAGGAGAGTTGTTCGTTCTAAAGATTTGTTGGGGATTCGTTGGATAAGTTTGATGGGGGAGGGGGTTTGATGGATGTTGGTATGTTGTTAGAATAGGCTGCTTTTCTGTGGACGGATGGTGGTTTGGAATGTCGATGCTGTACGGGATCGTTGTGTAAGTGGGGAAGAGGGAAATGGTTGTGTGATCAATTGATTTGGTAATGGAGGGAATTATTGCTATTATTATGATTACGATTAGATGATTTTTCGTAAGGTTTTCTGTGTTCCTTTTTAGATGTCATCTGCGATTCGAATATTTAGTATTATTACTGCTTAATGCAATTTAGACCTGTATGTTCGAGTTGTTTAATCTGTTTTTGACTTCGTACAGCTGACACAGGTTGAAGCACAACGAGAAGCTGCACCTCTGGAGGAGAAATTCCTTTACTGCTTTGACGTGGGCAGAGACTGCATGCTCCGTAAACTTTCCAGTGATGGAGGGCGTCTGAGTGATGGTATTGTCTGTTGAAGATCTCTTGTGGTGATCTTTGATGCAGATATCAGGTGACAACGTCTCACAGGAGGAAGGAGGGTCACAGCGGACAGCGTCCACACTACCAACACCTCCTCGAGTAAGTTGCCATATAAGCACCCTCCATCTCCTCTCGCACCTCCACAAACCCATCCCGTCTCTCAGCCTTTCTCGCCCTCCCACCCCTCCTCGCCCTGGCAACCCCATACGCGACCAAGCCGATATGCACGAGATACCCCGCAATGACGGCCCAACCCATACTAAGCTTGCAGACAACCAACCACATCGGTCCGGACGCTGGACAGTGATCCGACACCCGTTCCCGCACGCCGGGGCCCATGATTTCGCAGTCCAGCCAGATGCTCGTTTGAACGATCCAGACGGTGCAGAATAGAGTGGAGATAACGAGAGCGGTGATGGGGGTTTAGGCGGGAGGTTATTTGCAGGGTTAGGGTTAGGAGGGTGGAGAGCACGCCGAGGAGGGGGATGGTGATGGCGTAGAAGATTGTAGTGCTAAGGGGTGGTGAGCGAGATTTATAGGTGTGGGAGTTGGAGGGGGGAGAAGAACGGGGAAAGGGGAGGGCGGGGCTTACGGTGTGGTTAGATTGTTGTCGTGGTCTTGGGCGACGATGGCGGCCCAGGTGATGGAGAACGCGAGGGTTATGAGGGAGAAGGTAAGGATCCATATCTGAGAGGGGAGAGCGAAGCGGAGAGGCCCGGTCCGTTGGGTTGAAGCTGTGTGCTTGAAAGTGGATAGTTGCATGATTGTTGTTCTCTTTGATACGATTGCGAAATTGAGAGACAGGATGCTGAAGTGCAATGTGCAACTGCAAGCGGCTTGGATATTTATCAATAGAAGCTGTAGGGCATTGCTGATAGGATTTGAATGAATATGAGCGCGAAGGAGCAGGCGCAGCATTGAGCATCATTTGCAGCGTCCCCTTTCGTGCTTGGCAGGCGGTTGCCTGAAACGTTCATTGAGGCGGAGTGAGTATACTTGCGATTGACAGCGCGGACTCCTCTATGCTTAAGAACTGCAGACTGAATTTCTAATGAGGGTTTGTTTGTTGAAAAGCTTCCACCAATAGACCTTCCCACCCATTCTTTCGCCACCAATACTCCACCTCTTTCTTCTTTAACGGAAAATCCATACTTTGTAGCGATGTGAATTCTTGGATCACAAGCCAGCGGGGAAGCGAGGGATCATTTTGGCTGAAAGCAGTCACACGGACATAATCATCGTGTGATGTCAGGTAGGCGTAGCGGCGAAACATACGAGCGAAAGCTTCATCGGCTTCTACTCCACTGATGTGATGGGGAAATGGAATTTGCATGACAAGCAAACTTGGAGAGAAAGGTGATGATGCTAACAAAATAATCAATCATCGTTGGATATGGCGGAGGTGGATCGATGGAAAGATGTGTACATACAATTCGGAGGAGAAGGATCGTAGTGATCAGAATATATCTGTGCTTCCGTTTCATTTGGCACATCCAGTCTTTGATACGTTCTTGGCTTAGCACCTTTAGCGCAAGCCTCTTCGTCTGCCTCTAGCCATGCGTTGACAATGTCATTGTCGTAGAATTCAGCTTCTCCCTCTTGATTTGGGTCATAGTCTGGTGTGTTCTTGACATCGAGAGCATCGTAATCTCCGTCATCATCTTGAATCGCATCAGCAGCATCTCCACGTGGCAACCCATCATCTTGAAGGACCGGTCGTAGTTCAGGTGGTAGTTCTTCTTCTTCCCCTATGCACATTATATCTGGGATTGGATCCTCAATATAAGCCGGGATCGAACTTCTAGATACTGCCGGTAAAATTGGCAGCACACGGCCATCGTGTTGATTTAGCTTGGCTGAGTCTTCAATTAAAGATAAGGCAAGGCGTGCAGAAGGGTTTTCCGTCTTTTCTTTCCATGCATTGTAGACTTGCAATTTCCCGTTTGTTGCTGCCAAATATTGATTCAACGCTGTGACCGCCAGGGCTTCCGGTCTGAGTGCAAGGGGTTTGGCAGGTACGAACAGCAAGCCTGTCATAATTCCTCGAGTAGAGGAAGAGAGAGATCTAGGGAAGACTTGATGATAGAGGCAGAGATGCCACTTGGCCTGTGGATGGCAGCGCATCCTGACGAGATTGACACTAAGTCAGCCTACTGCAAATCATGACGGGGAAGCGCCAGAGCTCAAGATTTGAATGCTCTTATTAAACAGCAGACGTCAAGTCATGCTTCTGCGCCCAGTGCTTGGATCTAAACATACACGCAGCGGCAGCGACTGGATTATCATTGATGGCGCACTGCCCCTCGGCAGTTGCATGGGCTGAAGTAGCCTGAATCCTACAGGGACACTGGCGCTAACCCAGACTCAAAGGGCCTTGGTGGGAGGCGAAAAAAAGTTATAGTGGCTGGGCATTCTTAGTGGCCATGATTACCAGGATCAATATCTGTAAATTAGTCTCTATATATGTTAATATTAATCGGACGCATAAACTTTTTCTATATAAGTTGCTCTTTCAGAGTTAATAAATAAGTTATATCGCAAAAATTTCTTCATAACTGTGTTCATTATTTAGATATCTAGAGTACAAATAATTTATGCACTATAACTTTTTTTAAGCCTGCGAGGGAGGGCCTGCCGCTAAAGAAGCCTAGTTTCGGGGGTGCGGTGGGGGGCATCCGTAGCCTACAGCTAAGCACCGCTTAGCGCGCGCGAAGACATACCGCCATCCAACACCGAACGCTCGTTTGAAACAAAGCACGTACATCATTTGGTCGCTGCGAGAGATGAATCATCTAAACACTATGGCTAGCTCATGACTTTCGATAGTCTTAGGCTAAATGGTCGGTTTTGGTCCGCGGAGTAGTCCGAGGAGTTTCTCGGGGTTTTTGCGCGACGGAGTCTTATTACTAGCAAGAGTCGTCTAATAACTTGAGGATCTCGTGATAATGAGCTTCTATTGCATGGGAACAACTGTTCCCCACAGCGCTCGAGGTCTCCTAAGCTACACACTGCATCTGTCAGGAATCGCAACCATGCCAAGTCTGCCCAATCAATGGTGCAGACAGGCGGACTCGCCGACTGTTTCCAATTTCACGCCGCTGTCCGGGGTCTATTGCGCTTCTGAATCGAATTCGAAACCTCAGAACTTGGATTTTAGCTTCTTTGACTGCTCGCAGCTCGGCGCTACTCCGTGTTTTACGTTGCTGAGCCTTCCATTTCCACGATATTGTCTGCTTGGATGTTTTCATCATGGTCTCAGCCACGTCGCTTTGCTTTAACGCCTTTGTATGGGCTTCTCGAGGCTGTGAATGCTGTTGAAAGAAGTCCCGACTTTTTGACACAAAGGCATGAATCCATGACCCCTTACAAGCTCGTCCAAAGGCCTTTATCGTATGATATTCTGAGTTGCACGTTCGTATCACAGCCATGGATCGTTTCAGCCAAAGACCCTTGTTACAACGTTCGGGAGAAGGTTGATACAACTACAAAAACACGAGACCAAACTCTGGGTTGATCCTACCAGGTTGGAAGAGTTTCAAGCGCACGCTGTTGGTATGCAATGCAAACATCCTACTGGTAGGGCACCAGATTGAGGCACTTGAATGGTCTTTGATGAGGTGGCATCAACAATTCATAATGCGCACATAAAAGAGCTGAGATCCCCTCAATTCGTAAGTACAAGTCAGACACCTTAACAGTTGATCCCACTCCACGTCACAAGACAGTCATTATTTCAACCACATACACTATTCCAATCTGCCACCTAAGCTCATTGACGTCTACTATGCATGGATCATGGACTAAGGTTCCTTTGCTCACGCTTCTGAGCCTATCTAGCTTCGCTAGACCCACCCCGATTCTCGACGATCCTGCTCTGGTCATCCGCGAAGATAGCGATTTGCCGCCAGAACTAGAGCCAGTACTTCAAGATGATGGGCTACCTCGAGGAAATGCTGCTGATGCAATCCAAGACGAAGACTTTACCTTTACTCAAGAAGATCTTGAGAAATGTCCTGACTATGACCCAAATCAGAATCAAGAAGGCGCTGATGATCCCGCCCCTAAAAACAAACGAGGAGTCCGCGAGGGTAGTACGAAAATCCTTCGCAATCTTTCCTCTAATGGTATGTACAGACCTGTATTTCCTAATGGTCTGCGCATCGTGCAGATTTGGCTGACGCTGCAATGCGAACTAGGCAAGCTTCCAAGGAAAGGCTTTATGGCATATCAAGAGAAGCAGTCTATTGCAATTCACGCGAAGGGCGCCCGAGGCAAGAAAAACAAAGTAATCACATACGAGACCAACGAGATCCTTCCCAAAAAATACGGCAAACCCCAAAATTTGCAGTGGCAAGCCGACCACGTCTCAGACTTAGGGATCTGGACAACGATAGCTAATCGCGACACCCCTCAAGGAGTCCAAGGAAATGCATGGTCTGTTGTTCAGGACGCTGTGTTGGGTGAGGAACAAGATGTATGTCGCATAGACTCCAGACTTCTTTACGCCAATTGTACTGACAACACACTCTTACAGAATGATAAGGACGAAAAGCCTAACGAAAATACGCGAACTCTGGCAAGAATTCTAAGTGTGTGACAAGCCTCTCCTGGTGAATCCAAAGCTGACATGTATTGCTACTGCAGATAGGCCCGCAAACATGCGGGGATTGTCCAAGGAAATGAATTCAGCAAAAGGTTTCCTGATGTCGTGGGCGTACGGACCGAACACCGTGAGTCAGCCTAAGATGGCACATTGAAATACTAATGTGCTCTGCAGGATAAGCCTGTCTTTTACAAGAAGGTCCGCCGCAGCAACGTATGGGGTGTTCTCCGACAACTGATCAGAACACAAAAGCAATTCGACGAAACCACCCAGAAAGCAGCCAGCGCTATTGCTGGCTTCATCAAGAACGATGAAACTAGTGCCAAAGCCGTCGAAAAATTATTCAACGATGAAGCACAAACGTTCTTGAAACGCGCAATCGATCAATTGAAGAAGGACCTAAAGAATCCACCACCAGAACAATCAAAAGATAATACTTTTCAGATCGAAGACTGTGGCAACACTTCAGATGACCCCGATGACCCAACCGAATCAGAACCATCCACACCAACTCCATCTGATCCACAACCATCTACCGACGCCGCTCCACTACCAACACCGCCGCCGCAGCCCGCCGCGGAAGACAGCTGTGACGTTTCCTACAAATTCCTCTTCGACGCGTTCGAGGTCCGCGGGAAGAACTTCGACAAAGCCAAATTTGGTGAGAACGGAGAGGGTCTCAAGAAGCAGCTTGATGGATGTGGCAAGATCACTGACTACAAGTTTGAATGGACTCCAAATGACGCCAAGTATCAGTGGATCGCTCGAGGACGTTCGATCATTGGGAAGAAGAATTGTATCGGTGATGCTGTTGTCAGCGCTGGGGGCACTACCGATGGTAATTGCCACGGGGCTGGATAGAATGATGGGAGGCTGTGTGCGTTTCAAGGATCTTGTGAAATGCCCTCGTTAAAGGGTCTGATATTGTTTTCCTTTTTGGGAGTACTGGGGCTGAACCAAGGTATGGGTATTTTTTCGTTTATTGTCGGAACTTGCTTCAAGACCCTGTGATTGTTGAATGCCGGGGCTTGCCTTAATACTTCATTGGTCGAACTGCAAGAGCTGGAGAAGTGAGGGAGGGGCGACGTACAGCACTGATTAGTCCGGTAATCTACACTGTCTCTAAACAATTTCTTGAATTTAGCAGTATCCATCAGATGAGGCTTTAGATTACTTATAAAGTGCTCAGGAATGCTCGCCCTGTCCGATGTCTTTCAATACGCCCAATCTCAACTGCACGCATAACCATGGTGGATCATGGGTCTTTGGTGCAAGACCAACCGACTGCAGAAGAAGCTCCATGCACCTGCCTCTACTGCAGACGCAGACCCAGATACCACTGCGCGCCCTCGCACACCCCACTTCAAAGCCTAGAGATCATTCGAGAAATGCTAGAGAGGGGCAAAAGAGTCCGTTTCGGCATCAACAGTCATTCCTTGTCAGAACTCCACCCTGGAATCCTCACTCTCCTAGAGAACCTGATCGCAGCACCAACGACAAAGCTACACAAAAAAGCTCTGAAAAAAATGGAAGAGATTCGCCGGGAGGCTGAAGGGCAAGCATTACATAAAACAGACGGACATCCAGCGCGTTTTCACCATCTTCGACGACTACTTCTTCGCCGGATCGCTAAAGAAGGGCGCGATCGTGTCCTGGACCGTGAATGTAAAGCTATTTGGTAATCACACCTATGGCCGCTGCTCCATGGGGAAAGGGCGCGCGAAAATTCGGTTGAGGAAAAATGGGCGCGGGGTGAAGCGGTTACCGAAAGTCACGATGCTCCTGTCAATATTGCTACATGAGATGTGTCATGCCATATTCTCTTGTTTCTTGTGCCTATGTCCGTCATGCCGTAGTAGAGAGTTTCTGTCGATGGTTGGAGCTCGCGGACACGGTCTTAGTTGGGGAAAGGCTGCGAGGATGGTGGAGAATGAAGCCAATCGCGTGTTTAAATTTGGCGGAGGTATGTTTGACTTGGGTGTTGCGTGGAGTGAGGCGGAAGATGTTAGGAAGCTTGAGGAGGCTAGAAAAGAATGCCTGTGTCCTGGTATTTGGCGTCTTGGGATTTGAATGGCACATTTTGGTTAGTGGAAGATGGACTACGAGGGATGAGGCTTTTGACGTTTGGGATAGAATGATATGACATTTTACTGTAATGTTCGATTTAGGAATTGGGGGAACTTGGGAAAGATAGATGGGAAGTGAGAGCTAGCACATAAACTTGGTTGCATTCGCAGCAGCGCGAATCAGAAGAGCACACGATAGATCACCGAGATGTAGAACATTGTTGGAGCATTAGGCATAGACTCGCTTGACTTACCACTCTCTTGCCACCAGTAAAGCGAGACCTTAGTCCGTTTATCCCCATCCTTACTTCCCACCATACTCCTCGATCACGCTTCTCGGAGGAGTATACACGCCAATGGATTGAAAGTCCTGCTCAAAGCTACCGATCTAAGTCAGCCGATTATCCCCCAACAACAACTCGAAGCCTACAGAAACCGCCATGATCAAGGAATCGGTCACTATAGTACGGTGCAAAAGAGGAATGGCAATTAACCATGTGCTCACATACCTGAAACACCTTGGTCCAGCAACCTCAAGCCCGCGCGGCGATGTCCATTTCGGCGGCGCCGCAAGAGCAACCACACTAACGCGGAGTCCGTATCTATATTCTGGCACACCAACCGCCAGACCGGTACGTGAGTCTAAGACGGAGATGAGATCCGGAACTGTAGCAAGGACCTAAGCGGGCAGAAAGGTAAGACCCATCTTGCTTTGTAGGTAGTAGCAGGGGTATACGTGAACGAGAGAAGCAGTATGCATGGCTGCGTACCTTATTGTGACCGCTTTCGTCAATTAATTCCGCTATAAGATTCTCGTTCTTGAAAGAAATGCCCATTTGCTGGCGCACTCTCTCCTTAACGGCTTGACTTTTCATCTGCCCAGGTGACTCACTAACGTTTTGTGGTGGTGGAGGAAAACCCTCCACGATCAGCTGCCCGACAGAATGACCCTTGATCAGTCGGTTAGTCACTTCAGCAATCTTGCCCTCAAAGAGAATCCTTCCTGACTGTAGCCCACCATATGCTTCGACCACCGTCTCCACAGGTGTCCCTTCGCAGCAACCACTTTGTGCCAGCTGTACCGCCCTACCGAGCCTCCAAGCGGCAGAATGCGTATTTAGCAAGCCTTGTTCCACAAACTCTGCAGCTGTTAAGGGGCCGGATACAACACCAGCAGCACAGCCCATGGTCACACAGCAAGCTCTTAGCACAGCGTCTACGGCAGCTGTGTCCTGCGCTTTTGAGAGGATCATGTTGGTTCCAGTTCCGCTGGACAGACTTGCTGGCAGGATATGGTTGATGTCCTTGGCAAAGAGATAAGGCGTCACCATCTCAAATGTTGGAAAGGCACGACCCATGAGATCCCCATCCACCATGGGACGGCTTTCAGTGTTTTGACGATCTGAGCGGCTTGCTAGCAAAGGTGAGAGACCATTTGAACCTCCGATTTCAACACAAAGGCCGGCGTCGTGGCTGGGTATACCCAGATGCTTCAGCATATTGCCAAGAGCGTCGGCGCAGAGATTGCCTCCTGGTCGCTCTACGCTCACCATAGGAGAGCCGAGGATGCCTATTGGTGGAAGTATTGCACTTGAGGCAAGGTTCTCGGCACTGACAATGCTAAGCGTCTTGCCTTGACGGAGAAGCTGTTTTGCTGCTAGAGACGATAGATGAGGCGACCCGCCTCCGCCGCATCCGAGGATGTAGCAACCGATTTCGAGCCATTCAATATCAATCTCAGATAGTTTCCAGGTTTCATGGAGTATGCTGGGGTGGTAGCTGGCAATGTTGGTCCGAGCCTGCAGTCTTACATCCTTCTCTGGATGGTCTTGATACATAATTTGCCTTCTCTGCCTATGCTTAGATCTCAAGTCTGTCTTCACAGCCGATTGATTCTGCTCATTTCGAGTCACTCTTGCAAGCGCACGCGCTGAGCTGCCATCAAATGCACCTACAACTTTGATTACTACCCTGATTTTACCGGCTATGTATGCCAATTCCGTAATCTGTCGCTCAACTGTACGGATAGTGTCCGGCGTAGCTCCATTATCAATACATTTTTGCGCCGCTATGTCGGTTGCAGATATTACTATCTGGTCTTCTTCGGCACGGGGTCTTCCAGGACTCGCTTCGAAAATCAAGTCAACAGTTGCACTGAGCTGCGCACAAGCAGCGCCAATTGCGTTTGCGACGGAAGCAAGAGTGGGTTGCATGATACTATTACCCTCACGCATAGTTTTTGGACATATGATGGCACCTCCGCCGACAATTACCACAGGTAGTGGCTTCGATGATGTCTTCGCGCTGGTGATGGCATCCTCAAACTTGGCTATCAGCAGTGCCTGTGCGGATGAAATTATCTTGCTATCGATGGATACTGCCACATCACCAATATTTAGCGTGTCATCGAGGGCGATGGCAATGTCCGTAAGGGTGAGCATGTCACCACCAAAACACAGTGATTTTCTTGTTAAGTCATTGCCGACGCTCTCCGGACCGATTTCAGTTACGATACCTTCAGCGTCTGTTTTGACGATGGATCCACCCCCCAGCCCAAAGCTTGTCACATCAGGCATGGAGAAATTGACCTGGACGCCAACAACAGCTGTGTACGCTGATGCTTCCCTTGGAAAGCCGCTCTTCATCAGAACGCCAGCGTCTGTCGTCGTGCCGCCCACGTCGAGAATCAAGATCCTCTCATTATTTACCATTGAATCAGTCGGGTCAAGGTCGTTGGCCAGAGATTTGTGCAACGTCAGGTATGAGGCCCCAGACATGGAGTTGGCAGGTCCACTCATCACTGCTCGGATGGGAGACCTTGCCGCTTCTGCAACAGGTATCATACTGCCGTCGTTACTGGAGATGAAGACTGGACAATTACTAATTCCGCCGGCTAGTAAGGCGCCTTCAATTTCTCGGAAAACGAACGAAGCATATTTGTGGATGGCAGCATTCAGCACAGCCGCATTCTCTCTCTGTAAAATCCCAAGCCCTCCCACTGCAAGTGGTCAGTCGTCATGCGAAGCCAAGAGCATCGAAAATCTCCTACGGTCGGTGGAACAAAACACGTCAACAGACTCTGGTTCCGCATTTATAACATCCGCACACCTCTTTTCTTGGTTAAAGCTCGAGTCGATGGGAGAGTATGTGCCGCAAATAACGACATTCTGCACGCCATCTTGTCTGAACTTCTCACAGGCCTGCAGGACTTGGCTTTTGTTGACGGATCCGATTTCGCTGCCGTCGATTTGCAGGCCACCATCAATGATAACGTGACCGCCGTAAATCACTGAAATGAGTCAACAAATATTACAACAACAGAATGTCGTCTATCGTACCTTCTCGGAGGTCTGGAGATACTTCGATAAATGGAGGTGTTGTTTGGGTGAAGCCCTGGGATGCCAGTCGAATGACTGCAACTTGTTCAAGCTTGGCTTCATTACGCTCGATGAGAGCATTTATAAGATGCTTTGTGAAGAATAGTCAATCAAGAAAAGGCAGCTACGAAATTAGTAGTAGGGTCAAGTGTCGACATACGGTGGTTCCAACTGTTACACATGCAATGTCGTTTGTGTTCACTGGACTTGATGCCAATATTGCAGTAGTGGCTGTCTGAATACCGGCAGTGATATTTGACGTAGTCAGTGTTTTGTGCCATGCGAGTACTGATTGGTCCGGTTTATGTGCTAGATTGGTGTCTAACAGTACGGCGTCGGTATTTGTTCCTATTCGTGCCAGCACACATTAGCCAAAATAGGCGAATGAATGATATTGGATTACCTCCAACATCGATTCCGATACGTAGAATCGCCATCACAGATCAGTAGTCCAGTATTAGGTGCCGTAGTGTCGTGATCGGCAAGGGCAAAATATGCACAAGAACCACCCTAGCCCTAGCCGAGGCCTAGCTGCATACAGGTGGCTGAGCATTAGACGAATGGAAACAAAGGTCGATGCAATGTCTTGGTCTAGACTTGCCCTGGTAGATAATAAAGGAATGAGGCTCAACTGTGACCTATCATGAGCATCGGATTTGCTACACTAGATTTGATAAGAGCGCTCGTTCCTTGAGCAGTCCATTGCCCACCTACTTCAATGGAGTAGCCAGGCAAACCAGAATGTGCTTCAAACATGTCATCAGATGGGCAGAGCCGTGTCCGCACAGTGGCGATGAATATTCAATACCTTGCGGCGAGGCGACCGCGACGAAGGATAAAATGGAGTGCGATAATGTTGTGACGTACACTAGCATCTCCAAGGCGGTATGTGGACGGTGTGGAGAAGGTGATAAAGGTGTCTTTGGCGAGACTGGTAAGAAAGGCGTGGTACAGGATGACTGGCATTCGAAGAAAGGAGAAGACAAAGTTCGCTCTTGGGGATACACAAAGGTGTTCACTTGGAAGGATGTGCCGTAGGCCTGCCCGTTCTTGCTGGTGAAAGCGTGCCGACTCTTATAGGGATGTATACTACCCACCTCATTCGCACGACTACAAGACGGTCTACCTCGTCCTTTCGGGCTCCATCAATTTTGTCTTTCCATGTTATCAGACAGGGAAGCAGACGGTTCGGATACCCTTAAAGATCCAGGGCAACGCGCCTGCTGTCAACACCTCGTTGAACCAGATGGCGTCGAGACTACTGCGCGTAGGAGAATGTGTTGAGATGGATGAAGGAACGGAGCATGAAGCGACAGTAGGCGATGATGGCTGTACTTTCGTTGTCGGAGAAGCCGCCTGATAAGATAGGATCATAGTAGTCGAACGACGCAGTCAGTAAGGCTTTCACTCAGTAGCATTACGAATTGTTAATTCGTAGTTGTGCAAGGTGCCAAAGAATCTTGATTTCTCGAGCTTCTGTATTGGCTGGTTGCTGATTGGTTGCTTCGCTTGACCAGGATCGACATTGCAGCAGACCCCGCAGTCCAGCCACTGAATCCTGTAACCCTATCTCTCCGGTCAAACAGCTATGCAAATTTTGATCAACGATAAATCTATTGAGGGAGCAAAGGAGCTAAATGTCCTGGCTTTGGCGAAGACCTGGTGAGTGGATTGTCGAAACCTTATGCCCCCTCAAAGCTGTTTTTAGATCTCTGCAACGACCATCGAGCATTCACTGAATCTTTCGTATATAAGGCCAGAATTGGGAGCCGGCAGTAGATCCAGGTAAGCCTCAGTTGACTAATCGCTTCAACGGCGCGTTGAACTAAAATTTGGCATTTTCGATGCCTTAGACTTCGAGTGGAGAATCAGTTCTGCTAAACGTTCCGAGCTGGATGAGGTGCTCTGGGGAGATTGGCCGCGCCATACTATCAAGAATGAAGCGTACTTTGGTTGGCTTCAAGAAGCCATCACCTTGACGCGCGACGATTTCCACAATTACCAAAGAGTCTTTGATGATAAGCAATTCTACTTGCCTCTGCCTCGCAGCCAACGCCATGCCTCCTGTTTGTATGATGGTTATGTCGAGTACATGATTTGCGTTATCAAATGTATCGCAAAGAATGCACATTTGTCAATTGACCAAATCGGCGAAGCCACAGATGAAGACTTCCAGAAGATATTCGACTCGAAGACTCCTGACGACAAGTGTTTACAAGACGTTTTGAGGCGACAGCGTGTGCTTTGGGTCATCAAACATGTGACAATGCTCGAGCTAGGCATAGACTCTAAGGACTTCGTGTCCACGATACCTACAGATGGCGTCGGCTTATTGCTGAGGGACTTCAATCTTCTTTCGTTTCTTGACAATGTTGAGAGGCGTCGATCCTCGTCTAGTACTCTGGTGTCATTGCAACGCTCAAAGACTCCAGAAGTCAAAAAGTCATTGTCTCCTGACGCTGTCAGGGTCCATAGGCTGGTTCCTAGTCATTCTATGGTAATTGAATGGGTCGATAGCCCACTACTGCATCTTGACATGCCGTGTGAACGCACGCTACGGCTGTTCTGGCACGCGTCATGGTGCAAAGCACATAGCGTGGCCCGCCGGACGAAGCACGAGTTTTCGATTTGCAGTATCTTGGGCTTCCCAGCAACTTACTTGGATGAGATACTCCAAACCTATAGGCTATTATTCGATGACTTTTCTTTAGAATCCGCTCAAACATACTATCGACTCAGTCGTGGTCACGAGAGTCGGCAAGCTAAGCTGAAATGCTATGACACTTTCATGGACATTACATGTGGCATGAAGCACCAGTCGAGAGGGATCGGAGACACCAAGGAGACCGTGCAAGGCGTGTTCATTGACTATGCTCGTTTTGAAGACGCTCACAGAGCCAAAAGGAGTAGCAAAAGGTGGACAATGGCAGACTTCCCTCACTTTCGGGAACGGCTGGAGGCTTTGCAAGATGTAATTGATTCATCGAAGCCTGCAGAGGAAGCCTGGAAATCTCGCTTTGCGTTTTGGTAAGCTGATGCATTGCTGCTTTTAGTTTGAGTCTTCTGACGTACTGCGTCCTATTCTAGGGCGGTGATTGTGGGACTGGTTATTGGTGTTCTTCAGCTATGGCGGCAATGGTAGGCTCTATTGGCCCATGGTACCAAGTGTTGTCTTTGTGAAGATACGCCTCTTGATCTGTGTCTGGCGAAACAATCGACGACTATTTGAAGTGGAAGATGGATGAAGGCAAGACAAAACCAGTAAGATTGCCCCTGGTATTGCCGGCCTCCCACTTGGGGTGTTGAAATGCGCAGCCGGTCTGAATGATGCACACTTCCGGCTCACGACCCCGTTGACCCTGTCCCGGTGGACCGTTACCTTTTCCCAATTCTCAAAGATGTGCCTACCATGGGAGGCTATTCTCCAGCTCGTATCCACGCAAGATCTACACCTTATGCTCTAACGTGCAATGAACTGTGTTTCCATTCTTCGCTTTGCTCCGATACCGCGATCTATTCTTGCTTCTATCTCTCTAATGGGTATACCGTATTTACCTCCCTTTCATAAATTTGATTCATCTACGATTATAAGTCGTGTCTCGCGTATTTACTCTTCAGCCGAATCTGCCTTCCATACTATTCCAAGTCAGCTTCGTTTCAATATTCCGTAAGCATTACAACTTACTCTATGCAACACGAACGGAATCGGAATGAACGCAATCCCCAGGAAAGCCAGCAAGCTGCTCGCCCAGTCGACGCCGAGCTTATTGTACATGGCTCGCGCAAACAGTGGGAACCCAGCACCGAATGCTGATCTCATGAAATCGTTCCCGGCGAGCACAGAAGCCGCATAGGTCGGGTACGCATCGCCAAGGTAGTTGAGTACACTATTGAAGAGCAAGAAAGCGCCAATCGCGAACCAGCCCGAGCCGATGATAGGCATGATCCAATGGATGTCCGGTCGTGCGGACCATCCAAACCAGAACAGACAGATTGGAATTGCAAATCCACCAACAAATGCGGGCGGTAAGCGTTTCTCTGGCTGAAGCTCGCCGTTCTCGTTGAACTGGGGTTCGGTGTATTTGTGAAGATACCAGAAGAATGGTGGGATGACAAGGAACGCTCCAGTGAGAATCCCCAGGAACGCAAGCCCCTCTTGGCCGAGATTGAATTTGTAAATGCCGGTGAAGACAATGGGGAAACTTTCGAACCAGATGTAGAGGAGGCCGTAGATTAGAGCTATGTAAAGGTTGAGGAGCAAGACGATAGGCTCTTGGAAATTGAGGGTAATGGGTCGGACGAGAGTCATCATGGCAATGTCTTTACCGGTCATGTTCTCAGCTTCAATCTCGGGCTGGCAACGGAGGCTTTCAATGCCTGTCAGCTTCCTGAGTCGCCGTGTCCTACGGTAAAGAATATTGGTAGAGCTCGTCTCTGGGAGAAAGAAGATCAGTAGCACAAGCGTGAAGCCGCATAGCCACATCAACTCCCAGATAGCCCAACTCCAATCTCTAGCTTGAACGGCAAATCCACCAACTAAGGGACCAAGTACGGGCCCACACACAGCAGATATGCCCCATATGCCAATGGCGTAGGCGCGCTTCTTTGGTGAAATCATATCTGCAATACTTGCTCCACCTGTTGCCAAGACTGGGCTACCAATGAAACCTGTGATGAATCGGAAAGCCAGCAGCATGCCAAAATTGACTGCCAAGGCTGTAGGTACTTGAAGTACAACAAAAACTGCCAGTGTACCGATGTATATTGGATTCCGGCCAAACTGTGGGATCTCTGACATAGGTGCCCATACCATAGGTCCTAGGCCGTAGCCAGCGACGAAAAGACACAGGCCCAATGTAGCAGCAACTTCGGAGACGCCAAAGGTCATGACGATAGATTCTGTGCCAGCGCTGTAGATGGCAGAGCCAATATAGACGGAGGTTGTGAGGAGGCAGATCTCGAATGTCACGAATGTCTTTTTGAAGGTGGACCAATTCATTGGCATCTGCAACGATCACTTAGCATGTATAGTTAAGATCTGTTTGGATCACTTGATGCATACCTCCGGGTCATCATCGCCCCACCACGACACCATGGACAGATCTCGCCCTTTCTCAGTGTCCACCCTCTGATTCGTAAGAGTGCTGTGCATCTGGTGTTCATGCGTCGTTTGCTGCGTCGATCTATGTGCTAGTGGAGTGCCACTCCCCTCCGATGGTGTGCTTGGCTCGCCTGACGACGGTGTTGATGTTTCCTTCTCTTTCTGCTCGGTTTCGGTTAACTGTGGGTTTCCGAACAATGCCATGTTTCGAGTTTGGTCGCGATCGAGATACTGCTTCCACAACGAAGGATCCTTCTCTTCCATGTACTGTAGGCATTTGCCCCTCGTAATGAAGCGGACAGCATGTCCGAAGACGGTGTCGCGGATTAGCTCAGACATGAGAGAGGGGAGATGGATGGGAGAAAATAATGGAAGGTGGTAATGGGAGAGAAGACGACAAAACGGGCTGAACAAGTGTAAATTACGCTATGTACATAGGTGGAGAAACTTCACCCCAAACGTCATCTATCACGGACTTTTCGTGGCGGTCGGAAGGCCGAAAACGGCAGTGAGGGTAGCCCACAGCACCACGCGTTTGCAGGCATAGTGTCTGCGGGACGAGCAATGGCCGCTGTGGCGTAGGCGGCTGTCGGTGCCTTCGGAACCCTGTTGAGGTTTGTGTGTCTCGATGTCCCGGGCAGCGTGGTCTGCTAAGCCAATTGAAATGGTGAAGATGATACAGAGTTTGCGTTTCCACATTTGGATGACATCATGGATCTAGCGCCGGCAAGCCTAGCCGCATTGAGTCAGCGATGCCAAGAAATGTATGGACCCGAGTACGATGAAGAAGATCGAATGGTGGTATACCATATCAATCATATTAAATATCGATATCGATATTGTCCATGCAGCATCCGCACCATCCACAGTCCTTATCACAAGCTCCATAGTTGTCACCTCCTCCAAGCCAGTAGTCATCTCGTTCAGTACTCCCACGAGAGGAGCCTTGGCTGAAGCCTACAAAACCCCAGTCTGCGTTTCCAAAGGGTTCATATGGTAGATATCTGGTTGGTACAGTGGTTGTAGCCATGCGCCGTGTGCCGTTGGGACCAGTATCCCCTAAGATCGCTTGTTTAGAGGAATTTTTAGCTTTTGCTTTCGGTTTCACCCGTTCTTTCTCAGCTGTCGATTTCTTCGCTGTTTTAGAAGTGTCGATCTCACCTCTGCCTGGCAAGGAAAGGCCACCAGAAGCTGCGCTTAGGATCTGCTTCTCGCGGGCAATGTGCGGTTTACCAGCCAGATGAGCCTCTTTCTGCGAGTTTTGCATCTCTCGGCTGCACGCAGTACATGTCCACATTACGCTCACTACAGGCGTCTTTCCTTTGTTGGATAGCTCTCCAACTGGCGCTGCTTTGATCTTTTGTCTATTATTTGCCGGTAAAACAACGTTTGATGTTGTGAGTTTGTTTTTGGTCGTGGAAACGCCCTCACTCGGTTGTCCTGACACGGTCATCGTGAGTCGGTTTGAGGCCTTTCGCTCGTTTTTGCTCACTGAGGCTGGAAGGGATGAAGGCGCGCTAGGCACCTTCTCTGCTTGCTGCCGCTCAAGTTTCGCGTTGACTAATTGCAACACGCTCTTTCGCTCATTACCCCTTTGGTTTTCAACCGTGGAGAGTCCTCTGCCCGCCTTCTGCCTCACGTCACTTTTCCTAGAAGCGCCCTCTAAATATTTATGTTTCGCGTCTTTTGCCCATGGACTCCAGACTTTGTCCTCTCCATTTGGCTCATAAACTTCTGCCTGAGACAACATGACTCTCTTTTCTGTCTCCGCTTCCACTCTGTTGAGCCAGCTAGGGGACAGGCGGTCTGTATACGTCTTCCAGAGGATGGGAAGATACATCACATCTTGCGCACAATAGATGATGATATCCTGCAATAAAGGCCGAATATTGAACACCTCATATGATCCACCATGCTCTGTAGCAAATAGTTCTATTCCCTTGGCTTTCACCGTCTGCCAGTCTTCAAGTACATCTGCCGAAAGCTGAGCATCACGCCTGATGCACTGTCTTAGCCCAGCCACCCGCTTCGCCCACGGCTGCGTAGCTGCTTTTAAGAGCTGAACATCATGAGAGCCTCGCAAGGAGATGTTGAAATGGGCAAAAAGCGCATCAGAGTCATTGCGAAGATCGAAGAAAGCCTTGGGTATAGTCTCCGACTCAAGAATCGATCGTAAACAAGTACCAGACGAGTTCCGGGTGTCGAATGCTGCTTGTCCGAGCACAAATATGTCTATGAGGAACACATTGTTCTGAGGTAGATTGAGGAGTTGTATGATGGATATGGAGCCATAACGGGAAAGGCTGACACCCTCGATGTCTAGATAGAAGGACGGAGGTTTGGTTGGCTGATTTTCGATATGGTCTAGGAGAGATACTACCTTATTTGGAGTGTCAACAATATGCACGCTCATGATGTATACTGAAAGATCAGTAAACGGATGTGCGTGATATATCAGTTTGTCGACTGTTGGGAGTCAAGCAGCCTTACGCGGGCCCCTGCATGCAGGGTCTACGCATTACCCCACCCCTCAAGTCTGGACAGCCTGCGGGCTACAAGGAAGGGCCTTTTCTCGTTCACACCTTTTGCGCTTTCTGCAAAAGCTTCCAAAGGAGGTCTATTGCCTTGTTCGCAAGTGTGCGATCCAAAAACCCTCACCTACCCACCATGGGGCACCATGATCCACGAATTAAGTCTACCAGCCAAAGTTCGGGCGCCATTTTTGTTCATTGACCTTCATTATCAGATACATACTGAGGTTGATCGCACTCCCTATCCTGGTATCTGTTTTTACGGACCGTAGATGCTGAGAGCGCGGTTAATGCTGGACGGTGTCATCTTACTGTCATCAAAGTTTGCGTACCTTTATGATCTTTTTCGAAGACCAGGCGCAAGATACCTTGTTATCTAGGGACACGAGCCCTTCCGAAAGCTAATCAATACAACCTATCCAAACAACAGCTTGTGTAGATTGGCTTTCTACCTTCACTTTTAAGCTTGAGAAAGCTAACGCACAGTAGCGAAATCTTTGATGAAGCGCCTGAAATCATTAGAACGGATTAGATAGGTGGCTCTCAAGCAAATAAAGCTGTCGCGCGAAGGCAGGAATATGAACGACCGTGCAGGTCTTGGAAACGGAGATGTCAAATGAATTCGAGATGGTCAAAGTTGCAGAAAGCTGGGTATCCGACCAAGCCAGCAAGCAACGCGGAAGGATGTTCAACTTGACATTATGTCGATAACTTACATGTCCAGGAGTTTCTCTAAAGGAATTCTTCACTAAAAGTTTATCCTCTGAGGACCGACTTACCGCGCATCGTGCAGAATCCTGTCTCTTAGAAGCAGCTAAACCATTTTGTCACCCAGACTGAGGTTCGCCTAAAGTACAGACTATAATAAGCGTCGTAGGTCTGAACCTATTTCTTCTAGACTTTCAATGCACCTAAGGCTAAAGCACGTGGCGAAGGATGAAAGTCCATCCTAGGGGTAAAGCCATCGCGACTTAACCATTGGCGATCTTGACAACGATATTGACCATTGATGTCGTCACAAGCGTGGTCATTCGTCGGACATTTCTATCAAAAGTTTTGTTACCCCTGAGACTAAAAATAGAGTTTTTCTGCTGACAAAGCTTGTAAGCGCTAACTTCGATGCGTGCCTATTTGCTTGTGAGCATTGAAAGGTCTTTGCTTGTAGTCGCTATATTCGAATCGTTTTCTGAAGTGTCAGTAGCAATATCTTGAAATGGCAAAGCAAAAATTGATCATTGACACCGATCCGGTAAGACAAATTTCTATAGAATCCAACCCAATTACGCTGATCGACTTTCTCTCTCAGGGCTGTGATGACGTTCTCGCTTTACTGCTTGCTCTCACATCCAATCCAGATGATGTTGAAATAGTATTGATTTCTGTGACTTATGGCAATGTTCCAGTGAAAAGGTGCCATCTTTATTGTACTTTGCGTGCCTTATCCTGATGATATGATCCAGTTGTCTACAAAATGTTGTTTCAACTTTCCATGTCATCGAAAAAGAACGAGAATGGCGGAAACAGCAAAGTCTGCCCGATTGTTTCGAAATGCTGTCTAGGCATAAACCTGTTGTGGCCGTAGGTGCAGATGGGCCACTAGGTGGACAGACGATGCAGGCGGACTATTACCGTGCGTGGCTTCTTCAAACCCATAAAGTCCTACCTAATCTCCTTCAGATGGCATAGACGGTCTTGGTGGTGTCAGCGAAAGCGTAAGTCCCACTATCCTGATCATACCACCTAATCGCCATTTCCCCCAACTCACACCATTAGCACCCTCACCACACCCTCGCAACCGAAACCTGGTCCCACCTCTTCGAACCCTCACCCCCAAAACCACCGGACAACGACCCCATCGTAACTACCGCCGCATCAACCACCCATACCAACCCTCCCTCAACATCCCACCTCTTCACGCCCTCCCCCCACCATGCCGTCGACTCAATCCTCTCCCTCCTCTCCAATTACCCCCCCAATACAATAACCCTAATAGCCCTCGGCCCACTAACAAACTTCGCCCTCGCAGCAGCTAGATCCCCCCAAACATTCCTCCGCGCGAAATCTCTCCTCGTCATGGGTGGTGCCCTAAACCTCCCCGGCAACATCACACCCGTAGGCGAATTCAACACGATCGCGGACCCCATTGCCGCAGCGCGGATCTACGCTCTCACGTCCCCGGACCCTCGCACCACGATGCCGCCCCTGGAAACAGAGGGCAAGAACTCCTTGGCTGGCTATCCGCCCGTTGACCAACTCGGCTCCAACAGGCTTAAGGTGGTGTTATTCCCGCTCGACATCACGACCCCGCATATGCTCCGCCAACGCGACATGGAATCCGCCGCCAACGCTGGATTGGAGAGGGGAAGTCCATTAGCGGAGTGGGTGACAGCGTTCACGGGCGCGACGTTCAGCAAGAACGCGGAGTTGGAGAGGAGTGGGATGGCGGAGATGGCCTTGCATGATCCGGTGGTTGTGTGGGATGCGATTACGGGCCGCGAAGGGTGGGAAGTTAGTGAAGGACGGGATGTTAGGGTTGAGACGGCGGGGCAGTGGACCAAAGGGATGTGTGTGGTTGATAGGAGGGGGAGGAAGGTGATGGAGAAGGCGAAGGGGAAAAGTGTTTGTGGGTCACAGGAGGTCATGGAAGAGGTTAGTGGGGATAAAGGGGGCTGGTTGAGTGAGATGAGGGGGAATCGGGTGGGTGTTTGTGTGGGAACACCGGGAGTGGAGGAGTGTGGTAGGTTGTTGTTGGAGAGGATCTTTGGGGGGTTGTGAGGGGAAGCAGAGTCTTTCACAGCTGATCATGTTGGTGAGTCGATGATAAGACGAATCTGATACCTTTTCAAGGGTTCAGTATCCATCGACTTCCCCTTACCTAGACTACAAACCACATCCCAAAACCCCGCCCTGTCTTTCCACCTCACCTCCATATCCAGCACATCAGACACCACACCTTCAGTCCGCCGCTAGCTTCCCTTGCCATCACTACTTCCATTAAGCCTACCACTCTACCCTCCACCCGGACTCCTTCCTCTACTCCCTCCTCCCCCACCACTTCCTTTTGCACTCCCACCACCAGACCCTCCACCACCCTCCACCGAATCAACAGAAGCCGCCCGACTAGCTTTGGCGCTTCCCCGTCGCCTCAGCATGATCATGCGCATCATGCCCAAACTCACTAGGAAGGCGAGGGCGAAGAGAGAGACTAAGAGGGCTATGAGGGCGCGTTCGTCCATGGTGTTTCTTCGCTAGCGGTTGAGTCTGCTGGTAATGTTGTGGAGTTGGAGGACGAGGTGGTAGTTGTGTTGTTGTAGGCGAACGAGCAGGTTTTGGGGATGGGCTGGGGTGAGGATGTGGATGCTGGTGGCTTGCGTGGATAGATGGGGCAATTGCAGGCGTTTGTAGGCAAAATGCACGGGTTGTCTTATTTGTTGGGTGGATTTGAAGGCATCTTGGTTGGACGATGATAACTCATGATTTTGCGCGCCAGTCTCTGGAGGTCGAGGTTGAAATTGTTCTCATGAGGGTGAATGTCGCCTCTGGAGTATACATAGTTGAGTCGGTAGCGTTGGGCATGAATGTCTTGACTGAAGCATCGTGTTGTGGTACCTGGTACCTGAGAGTGAGGCGTGACGGTTCGTCTTGGCAGATGTGGCTGCTTGTGATTGGTTTACTTGCTTTCTGACCTGGAGCTGTGAAGGATGTTCATTGCAGGTAAATGTGTAGGGAAGAAAGCTTCAAGCGTGCATTAAAGTATTGGTAGATGGTCGACAGTCAACCAGAGACTTGGCTCTTGTCATTAGACTGCACAGTCATGACATGCATTAGTCTTAATCAGTGAGCCAGGAAATGACGGAATCCAGTCGATGAATGTGACTATGAAATTGAGACCATGCAGAAGTTCTAGCAAAGCTGCCTTGAACTCTGCGTATTATACATGCATCGTGTGTAGCGGGTGAAATTTAGAAGAATCATAATAGAAGAAGCAAGAATCGCAGTGCCATCGAGATAGGGAAAAGTTCTGTAAGGGACTAGGCAAATGCAACAAGCAGATTCAAAGCATCAGAGTCGAGATCTCTCCGCTTTGGGGTACTGAAAGATTAATGGTGCATCATACGGGGACATCTGCTTGCAAACTGAGGGAATTGCGTCTGATTACACCTCAACAACACACTGCATCAAGAATAGATGCAACATTGACAACCCAAGCTGGACTCATCAAAGGCCGAGTGAAAGGAACGAGGATTTACCCACAGTGAATGTCGCCAGGTGATCGCACACATAACACCTCCTTTACTCAATGTCTCAGATGCCAACAGCACATTACCGTCATTCATTTGACATACCAAGAACTTACTGCGCATAATTGTGCTGTGAACTGTCCTGCTAGGGCATTCGCAAACCCTCACCGTTAGAGAATTTCTATTAAGTCATGTCAAGCAGAGCTCCAGGATGATGAGGGTCCGAAGGCTGATACTGTCAAGGTCTCCACATCCACCCAGCGGAGATATATGGACCAGTCACGATAAGGAGACATAGATCTCTTATTTAGACCCCACGAGGAGAACAGACTCTGCGTCCGTAAATAGGTCCCGCTGTACCAACAACACTTGCAACTGAGAGATCACAACCGATGGCGCTACAATCCAAGGAGTATGCATGATCTTGAGCTTCGGCCGTTCTCCCGCCAGGATTGGCTTGCTCCGCTTTCATCCTACTGCTCAAGCGTTGGCGCAGAATGATCACAGTAATGACGGCGAGTTGACGCCATGGATGGTACATGGGTTCAGATTGCACACAGGATTCCATAAGCTTAACTGTGTCTCGGGTGCAATGTTGATATGACAGGAGGATCCGAGACAGCTTGGCTCGCTGGGCCGTCAATTTGCCTTATCTAGAATATTCTGCAGGATTTCTAGACTGTCTGGGCGAATGATCTCGACCGTTCTGGTGAAATATGGCACATAATAGACGGTTTGGATGCTTCATCAAAGAGTTTCAAGCTCTTCGCGTATCCCGCGCGTGGAGGCGGGTGTTGTGGCGCGCCAATCACCTCCTCAACCCCATCCCAAGTTGCCATCTTTTCCTCCACAGCTCCACGATCGTATCCCGTCTACGTTTCAGAAGACGGAGATTTTGATGCTTGTACCTGATCTTGCCTGGTGTCTCCTGCGACGGTGCATAGTGTCTGCACCTACAAGGCTCGAAACTCCCTGGATCAGATCAGCCACCGTGCTCCTGCTGCTTCTTTACCACCACACAGGCCGTCCGTGTGCTCTTCCCCCAAAGTACCTCGCGTTTCATCAGCGCAACTACGACCTGTCGCTTGCGCACCAATGATTACACCATCCGCACGCAATTGCTCCTCGCCTGCCATGCATCCCCAAATGCTCCGTCAAGCCTCCCGGACGTTAGATCCTTCCCCCCAGTCTATCTCAGGCTCTCATGATCCCGACGAAAACCTCTGATGGTGTGACCTTGTCGTCCCGCAAAGCCCTTAGCATCTTCGCTTCTCCTAGTCTGCTCCAGAACCAGCCTCAGATGCTCGTGTTTCCATAAGCAGGGGCTCAAAGCGTCGTTGTCCTATTTTTGCAAAAGCATGAGTTTCGCTGTCTTACATTGAGAAACATTTGCATGACTGACGCGCAGCTATCAACGCCATGTCTCTGGCGCCATATATACTAGAGACGCGAGCAGACCCAGTCACTAATTATACACAGGCTTTTTCCCTTCCACCAAGTCAGGTCTGGGATGGCAATGATGGAGCATGGTCGACCTTTGTCATTCGTGTCGGCGATCCTCCTCAATACTTTCGAGTCACTCCTTCGACGGTAGCAGCAGAAGTATGGGTACCTATACCGGACAGTTGTGACAGGGGCATAGCTTGGTGTGGAAACGCAAGAGGGGTTGAACCATTCAACTCGGGCACATCGGGTCCGGCATCAGGTTCGCCAGATGGCGTCAAGCTGGGCATGCTGAATGCTGGAGACACATGCACCGCAAACAAATCACCGATGTGCACCAGCTGCGTCAGCGTCAATGGAAGATGTACAACGGGGCCTTGCACGGGGCGAACGTGCTGTGGCGACCCACCAGGATCGTGTAACTCTGGTGGATGCAACGGTATCAGCGGCATATGTACCGGACAGTACATAGGCTGTCCATGCCCTGGCGCCGACTGGAACCTTGGTACGGGAGCTGGCATTCCAAGCGCGGGCGCTGCAAACCCTTTGCTGGCTCAAGGATTTGTATCGAATGTCTCTACATCATGGGCTGGAAAGGGCAACAAGCAGGTGTCAGTTGAGGCTTACCTCAACTCTTCTGCGACAGGCGAGTACGGTACAGACAGCGTTGGAATTGGGTCGAATGCTGTTTCAGGTCTAACAGTGGATGGCATTGTCGTAGCAGGCGTGCCAACTCTGCCATTTTACCTCGGGAAGTTGGGCATGAGACCGTCGAATACTTCTGGGCCTGATGGCAATGCGCCTAGCTTCATGACGCAACTGAAGAGCCAGGAAAAGATACCGAGCCTTTCGTATGGCTGGACTAGTGGTGCACTATACAAACAGCAGCCTGTACTTGGAAGTCTGACGTTTGGTGGCTACGATGCATCGCGCTTTGTGCCAAATGACATGACATTCGGCATCGACAAATCCGGCAACCTCAATGTTCCTATACAATCAATAAGTGCTAATCGAACGATGAGCAAGAATAATTCTACATTGATGACAAGCAACATAACGGCTGTCATCGATACCGCAACCCCACACACATGGCTTCCTCTTCAAGTATGCCAGGCATTCGAGAAAGCTTTTGGTCTCAGATGGGACGACGAAAACAGACTCTACCGTGTCAACGACACAATCCACCAACAACTTCTCAATCAGAATCCGCAAATAACCTTTACTCTTGGCATGACAGCCGATCGAACAATCAACATCACACTCCCTTACGCGGCCTTCGACCTACAAGCCTCTCAACCTTTCTACGAAAACGGCACGAATTACTTCCCCATCCGCCGCGCAACCACTCCCAACCAATACACCCTCGGGCGTGCATTCTTCCAAGAAGCCTACCTCACAGCCGACTACGATGCCGGTAGCTTCTCCATCCAACAAGCACTCTACCCTCCTCCCGCCAATCCAGACATCATAACCATCAACCATAACCCAAACGCTCCCTCTTCCTCCTCACAAGGCGCTCCCTCAACTAACACCGGCCCTGCTCTCAGCCGTGGTGCAATAGCGGGCATCGCAGTCGGCGCCTTCGTCTTCATCGCCGCCCTCTTCGCCCTAGCCTTCTTCCTCTTCCGCCGTCACAAACTCAGATGCCAACAAAAGACCCAACAGCAACCTCACACTGGTCCCTCCAAACAACCTTCCATGACATTCTCCTCCAGCACCACCCGCTCCGGCCGCTTCCTCGACGAGAAATACGGCGGCTCCGGCTCCTCCGCTTCATTCCACACGCGATCCAACCTCTCCCAACGCGACCGCGATCGCGACCGTGAGCGCTGGGACCACGACCGGAACCACCAGCTCCAGCACCCCAGAATCGGCATGGGCAGTCCCGTCGACGGCGTCTCGCCCACCCACGCCGGCGAAACCACATTGATTGGCTCCCCACTCACGCACCGAAACGGCCACAGCCCTATAGACGGCGCACAAGCGGAACTAGACTCCCCTGACGGCGGCAAGGGGTTCTACAGCAAAGGGCTGAGCAGAGACGACAGTTTGCATAAACCCTTACCCCGCCCGCCGCAGGAACTGCATGGTAGTGAGGCTGCGAGGGAGTTGTGTATGCGGGATTCGACGAATTCGGCGCCCCCTGAGCGGCCGGCGAGGATGAGTGCGGAGTGGGATGGGCCGGGGAGTCAGGTGGGGCATTTTGGGCATATGGCTAGTCGGGGGAGTAGGAAGGGGAGTTTGACGAGTGGTGGTGGGGCGGATCGGAGGAGTGGGGAAACGGAGGGGAGTGGACGGGGTGTGCCGACGGGGAAGAGGAAGCCGAGGCATATTTATGAAATGATGGCCTGAGTGAGCTCCTTGTTTGGTGGTTTGGGTAAGGGGAAAAAGCGGGGAGTATATGGATGGCCGGCAGGGAACGGCGAGGGTGGGGAATGTATTATTGTACGTGCTCATGAGGGCCACGCCTATTTCCGAATAAACTGCATAGCCCTATTCAATGGCTTTTAGACTACCTCAATATTTCCATGTTCATCACAGCCGTTCTTATTAGCCATCAATCTTTGCTCGCTGTGTCATTCATTTCCCGACCGCTTCGTACTCCGGCTGCAGTGTTCCTAGCGTCCTCCCACCACCCCATCACCAACGTATTGTTCTTCACCCCCCTCACTAGCACCCTTCTCCTGATCACTCCCCTTCTGCTGCACATGCTTCTCGTACCTCGGATGCCCTTTACTCAGTTCTCCCTGCTGCACGTTATGCAGCCGCTTGCTCCCAACCTCGGCTGGAAGTACGTCGCCTGTGCCGGTCTGCACGTCTGCTGTTGGGGCTTGGTCGCGGGTTGACTGTGCGAAGGGGGAAGAGTTAGTGATTGTGGGGGGTGAAAGGGAGTGTGTGGGGAGGGGAAAGAGAGGGTTGTTTGATGGGGAGAGAGAGGTGGGAGTTTGTTTTGAGGGGCTCGGATTGTAGCGTCTGGAGTGTTGTACTTGGTGATCTCTTGCTGGGTGTATAGTGTTTTCATGTTTCCGAGGGTGTGTGCGCATAGTGGGAAAAACGAGGTGTTTGTAAGGGGATAAGGCCAGGCTTACGCGTGAGATGTCCCCTGCGTTGTCTTCTGCTCCTAGTCCTTCGCTGCGAGATGTGAGGTTGGGATCTTCGGTTAATTGGTCGGGGCGTGGCTTTGAGGGGATGTAGCGGGGCTCGGAGGCGGAGGCGGGGACGGTGGTGCCCTCGACGGCCATGTCGGTGAGGCTGCCGCCTTGGGGGTTGGGGTCTTCTTGGTTGGACATGTTGTGGGATTGAGGGTTTGGGTATGGAGGTAATCGAATTCGGACTCGTAAGTGGATTGGTGGATTAAATCTTTGCGAGACAGGTACGGGATTGGGGTGATGTCATCATGATGATTCTGGTTGTTAGGCAGCGGGAACGGTCATTGTTTACACCTTGAATTTTGGGGACGACGAATTGAATTTGCAGCTATAGCATGGGCAGCGATAAGCCCCACGTTTCGCTTTCACGCTTGGATATGTCTTTTGGTGGGAAGATGGGAAATGCCGCGTGCTTGTGACATGCTGACATGGGGCTTGCGAGGGATCTGATGCGAATACGGAACGGTAGGACCATTTGGCTAAGTACTAAGCCGCAATTGGGTTCGATGTAAACTATGACTCGCATGTCCAACAATTAATTGACTGCCTGTTCCTCCTCATATCATGCGAGCCTTCATCGCCTGTCTCTGCTAATCATAACAGGAATATGGCAGAGCAAGCTGCACCCTCGCGGAGCCCGCCTGTCAAGGATGAGCATTCTCAATCGAAACAGCATGGACTGCAGCCACTGAGCTGTACCCACTGCCGTCACAGGAAGGTCAAATGCAACAGAACACACCCATGCCTGCCATGTCAGCGGTCGAATCTCGACTGCGTCTTCCCAGAGCGCGCCAAACATCCAAAGAAAAAGAGAAGTGGGAACAAATCGTCTACAGAAGAGCTACTCTCCCGGCTCAGCCGGATGGAGCAGCTTTTGGGCAGCATGGAGGGTGATGGGAAGCCTGAATCACAAGAAACGAAGCAGACAGTGACATCTCCCACTTCGCAGGCTGAAACACCATCAAGGAAGGGGAGCTGGAACCAAGACGAGAACACTCCCGGCACTTCCGATCATATGAACCGCTATATCGGAGGGTTCTTCTGGCGCAGTCTGTCGAGCGAGGTGGAGGGTTTACGTCAGGCAATGGATGATGTATCAGATGGCGAGGATAGTACGCCGCTGTCTGATCAATCTCATGCAGATAGACCCACTCCGCCGTCGGCAATGCTGGGCTCTGCCTACAACACTCCACAGAATCTCCGACCATTGCATCCATCTCCGACTCATATCAATCTATACTTCGACATCTTTACTTCTAATGTGGATACCGTCTTCAAAGTGCTTCATGTCCCTACCGCAAGAAATTTCATCACCCATGTGGTTGCAAACCTGGACGATATTCCGACTGACAATTATGTCGAACCTCTGATGTTCGCAATCTATTACTCTGCAGTCACGACACTGACAGAGGAGCAATGTCATCAACAGTTCCAAGAGAGCCGCGGCGCCTTGCTATCCAAGTACAGAGCAGGTATCGAGCGTGCTCTCACCAATGCAGACTACCTGAACACCACAGAACTTGGCACCTTGCAAGCTCTCGGAATCTTTCTAGTAGCTGTGCGATGCAATGACGACTCTCAATTCACGTGGACCATGGTCGCTACCGCAGTGCGGTTAGGCCATGGAATGGGCCTTCATCGCGAATCCAACAACGTCGGTCTATCCCCCTTCGCTGCGGAAATGCGTCGGCGAATGTGGTGGCAGCTAATCGTCCTCGACATCCGCTGCTGCGAAGACCGCGCCTCAGAACCCATCATCATGCCCATGACATTTAATACCAAACGGCCTCTGAACATCAACGACGACGACATCCACCCGGAGATGACAGAACCCCCAGCCCCACGTATCGGCTACACCCAATTAAGCAAATGCAACGTCAGCCATGAAGTCTCCTACGTGAAATGGCGCTGGGGCGGCTCCCCCACCTTCAACGAAGCCGGCGAGGAAGTCCCCTCCGAAGTCTCGTACGAAGAACGCCTCGATGTCCTCCACAACCTAGAAACAACCCTCAATGAGAACGTCCTCCAGCACTGCAACCCCGCCATTCCCATCCAATGGGTCACCTCCGTCGTCGCGCGCCTGATCCTCAACCGCATCCGCCTCGTCGTCTATCACCCCATCGAGAACAGCGAAGGCCGCGTCTACCGCCCCAACGTCCCTCGTGAGAAACTCCTCGAGACAGCCGTGGCTGGGATGGAGTTCTCCCATCTGCTCGACGTGGAGGAGAAAGCGGCGCGGTGGCGCTGGTTCTTCAAGACTTATGTCCAGTGGCACGCGCTGGCTACTACGCTCGCCGAGCTATGCGTACAGACGAGGGGACCATTGGTGGAGCGGGCATGGGCAATCGTCGACGCAGTATTCGACGATTGGGCGGCGAGGATTGCAGATTCACCGAATGGAATGCTTTGGAGGCCGATGAAGAAACTGATGACGAAGGCGACGGCCACGAGGAAGCAGACGGAGATGCTGAGTGAGAATACTGATATGCCGCATCAGCAGCCATTACCCCAATTCAACCAGCTAAGCTTCCAGCCCCAGCCTCAGCCTCAGCCTCAGGGTATGGATCCTAGCCTCATGGACGTCCCCGTCGTCACGCCCGGCTTACCGATGATGAATCCGCCCACCACTAACTCCTTCGGTATGGGCAAATCCGTGCTGGATGATATGCAAGCGCTGCCTTCGGACGTAATGGACCAGGGCATTATGACTGGCATTGGGGGGATGGGGGTAGAGAATGGGGTGGATATGAAAACCGGCAAGAATGGCGGCCAAATCAACTGGGCCGAATGGGACGCTTTCATGAATGATTTCAATATGGCGGATCTGCCGCGCGAACCGGATGTGCTTGGTATGCCGCCGGAGAACCAGGCGAGGTTGGATGTGTGGTGGTAGCCTCGGCGGGTGGGAGAGGAGAAAGTGGGGAAGATGAACTGTCTATATCCCAACTCAATTGTACAGCAAGCAAGCAAGCAACGTTTGGTGATGATTTATGTATGATATTGGTGTATGATAGAGATGGGCTGGATAGAGCAGAGTATGTATGTCACACCACTCACATATAAGTATGTATATGGGCACACGGTTCAGATAACTCAAGTTTATGGATCACATTATTATATGTACCAATTTCATTGCATTCCTTTCGTGCGTAAACTGGACTTTTGATCTCATGATCCTCAATCGTTTCCTCACTTGAGAAAAAAAGTGTATGTATGTTCGGTTTTTTACAGCTTCCCGTATCCCTCGCATCCTCGATTTCCCTCCCCCCTGCCTCCCTTCGTTCTCACCACCACCCACCCATAACCTTGAGGATGATCACAACATCCAACCTAACCTCCCCCACCGGTCCGTTTCCCAAAATTCCAATTCCGCCATTGACTCAGCCGCTTCGCCGCCTTTTTCTCCTGCTTCACCCCCACATCTTCCCCTTTCCCACCCATCCCCATTCCCTTTCCATCCTCGACCAAACCCTCTTCAGCTCGCACACTCCCGCCACTTACAACCCTCGCTTTCGCCGTCTTTCCTCCAATCTCCTGTTCACCTGCTATCTCCTTCACACAATCCTCCTGCCTTGATTCAATCACGGCGCGGGGTGTGAGTTTTGCGCTTTCCCTATCTATAGTATCAAGATCTGTTGAGGAGTTGGCCGGCTTGTTCTCTGTGGTTGTGGTTGTGGAGGTGGAGTTAGTGGTGGTGGTGGGGACGGTAGGGAAAGGATAGCGGTCTTCCCTCCAAGATTTCAGCGCGATAAATTCGGGGTCGGGCGTGCGGTTGTTGGGCAGGATGGAGTAGACGACTTCTCTATTGTCGGAGTTTGATGGGCTGGTTGTGGTTTGCGATGAGAGGGTTTCGGAGGTTGTGATGGCGTGGAGAGTGTGGTCGTCTGCTTCCTGGCTGGAGAGTCGAGTGCGCTCGACGTTCCTCACCGTGCCAACTACTTCATCGACGTGGTTGTGCTCGTTCCTTTCGGCTGATTTAGCCTCGTCTTTGTTGGCTTTGCCTTTTCCCTTGTCGTGCGAGTTTCCAAGTCTCCCGCCGTCTTCCACTTGCTTAACAAGCCGTTCGAAAAGCTTGACAGCTTCCTCTACGGCCTTCTCGCAAAGACCGTCATCGTCACTCAGATCCTTCGTCTTCGCGAGAATCTCCTTTCCGATCAACTCGTACGCTACCTTTTCCAATCCATGTAAGCCCTTGTTGTTGAGCAATCGTTGGTGGGAGGGGTATAGGAAATCAAACATTTCACCCGCAATCCTCGAGCTGTCTGCTATGGCCGCAGCGCGAGGACGACAGATTGTGTCGTAGGCGATTAGCGCACTCTGGATGTTGGGGAGATGAGCGGGGGCAACTTCTGTGTGGTAGGTCGTATAGGGATTTGTGGTAGGCGGGTGGTGGGAGGGAGATTGTGACGGCGATGAAGCCGGTTGAAATGAAGAGGCGCCAGGCTTGCTATGGGTTGTGAAAGGGTTCGTGAGTAGGCGATACAGCACATAGGCGTCTTCGATCCCTTGGCCGGCACCGAGGCCTTGGTGTGGGAGTAAGGCGTGCGCTGCGTCGCCTATGAGGACGACATTGCTTTTCCTTACCTCCGTCGGATTTTCGTCGATATTGAGTCTGCTGTTATTGGAAGGCTCCGCTGTAAAGTCGTTGACAGCTCCAACAGCCGAAGGGCTCTTGAAAGATGCTACAGCGGCGGCGACGGTGTTGGCTGTCGGTGTAGCATCGGGTAGTTCTGCTGGAGAGTTTTCATATGATGCTGGCGGGAAGTCCACGTAGGATGATAAATCGGGAACAGTCCTGACCGCCCACCGAGAGCAGAAGTTGCCATCTGCATCTTGTAAGGGTTGATGTTTGAGTAAGGTTTGCAAATCCTTGTTGTACGGAGCAAAGAGGGTCTGAAAGGCTGAGAGAGGCACTGAGCGGAGGTCTGCCTCTTGTTCACGGCTCGATTCGGAAGTTACAGCGCGCACAAAGATTGAGACGTATAGCTTTGGTGGAATCGCAATGGTAATCATATGGGTAGAGCTCGCACACCACTGTCGTAAGCACACGTTAGGAATGTGAAATTTCGTAGAGTGGAGATAAGGAGGGGGGAACTTACAGCTTTCATGCCGTCCAAGATTGGATGACCGGGATAATCCTTCTCAACTTCTTCAGTAGAATATACAATGCGGTAAACATACTGGCCACTGAATTTTGAGCGGACGTCTATGGGCTGAGCTGCGTATATTAAGCGGCGGACTGTAGAGTGTAGACCGTCTGCCCCTATCAGCAGGTCGCAGGATGCGAGCTCGTTGCCAGAAAAGCTGAGCTCGATTTCACCGGATGGCTTGACACCATAATTCAATAGGTGGCGTTTGGTGTGCATCCGACACACTTTGGGGTCGATTCGCGATACGAGTGCTTCTAGCACACCGGGACGACCGTGCGGCTTGAATCCGTGGGTACTTTTTGCCATTAGTAAACTTGACTGCGATCCATGGTCTGCTTTGTAGATCGAAGGTAGTAATTCTGTGTGCTGTATTAGGAGAATACCATAGGTACCCCTCGCAAAGCGTACCTTTGACCATGCCAGGACCACCAGTGACTGCAGCATAAGCATGTGCAAAGCTGAGCTCTTTGTCAAGGACGTTGTAATACGACCTCCAAAGGCTGATAGCAGCACCAATTGTTCGAACTTCATCCTTGCTCTCGTAGACATCGACTTTGATGTCTCCCGTTTTCGATAGCAAAGCCGCTAGGGTGAGCCCAGCGATTCCTGCTCCGCTGAGCATACAGTCAGAAACTCGTAATCAAGTTCGCCCATCTGACTCACATGATTGCGACGCGGAAATCAGGCGTCTTTTCCAGGTCTGTTGAGGTGTCCGCCTGTTCCGTGGCACGCTGCTGTTCATCTTTCCTAGAGCCAGCAAGTGAGACTTTAGAAAGGGTATTCTTGATCCACTGGATGGGCTTGTTTATGTCGCATTTCTTGTCAGAGGAGGCCATATTGAAGCTGGGATCCGGAGACATCATTTTTCCAAAAGAAATGGTGCTTGGATAGGTAGAATCGAGGAACAGTCTCGATGGGAGGCGAATTTAATTACAATCGGAAAATTTAGATGAGTGTCAATGAAAGACTGAGTGCAAAAGTGGCCAACTTGCTTTGACGGTAAAAGATTCACTTACAGCAATAGGTTGTGAGACGTGAATTAACACATGGCTGCACCGCCATTGGATGATGGTGCTGCAACTTTGCAATCATGTTGGACAGGTACCCTGCCTATAAGACACGAGATGATATTGTATGTATAGTCCCCATCGAATGCACCCTCATAGTTGAACACGAGCGCCAGACACCAAAGCCATTACCTAGCGCCTTTGACATAATGCTCGTCTTATCAGAGGCATCGTATAATAACACACAAACCCAAATCCTTGCATATTGTCACACTTGTCAAGCACCTCCCTCCCTCTTCGCGTACTCGTCCTCGATTCTTTCGTCGTACAGTTTATTCGCTGCCTGCTCTACCTCGCTTGCAGTTTGACTGAGGCCTGCTTTTGTTTCCTGGGCGGCGGAGCTGCCCTTTGATGCGCCGGCGTCACCCATAGCCTTTTCAATCTTTGCGGTCATCTCTTTTATATCGAGCTTGTCAGCGTTGGTCTCGCTGTTCGAGGGTTTCTCGGAGGTGGTAGAGGGGATGAGAGGCATGGTGAGGAGTGCTAGTAGTGAGGAGTGGGATCCGAAGACTACAGAGTTTGCTAGGTTGTAATTATTCTTTTGGTATAAATACGTATGGAGGCTATGAGATTATGATTGTTCAAGTCAGTTGACACGCTTGATTGATGAAGAGAATGGCCCCATGATGATGCCTGCGAAACTTGACAACACCAACGACGAGGTAAGCCCGGCCCAGACTCAGCCTTGTGGGCAGCCCCGCTCCGCGGGGCGACCCCTAATAATATGTAAGGCGCCTTGGAGCCGCAATAATGGCCCTAGGCTATTGTGGCCATTTGACGTCAAATACCAAATAAGACCCAGGCTACTTTAGAAGGTGTGTGTTGCCTAGGGACGAACAAATAATCAAGGAACTCTCAGCTAGGGCACGTTTCCTCCCTTGAATCACTCGAAAACGGTATAGACGCATAGGTGGATGTTGAGGGCTGTGTGAGCAGTCAGCCATATCTTGGTAAGCAAGTTAGGCGATGTGTGGGAACGCCGCCGCGAGATTTGTGTAAAAATACTGACATTGTCTAATTGAAATCTCACGATGAGCTCGTTATCGTTTCTATCATGGATAGCTGCCCTAACTTATACATCAAGAACAAGCTTAAGTGTCTACAAACACACCCTACGCCATGCGTTGCATAGGGAGAGGTCGGCATTTGCCAGGAACTATGGGCCGGGTGTTGCAATTCTTTTTGCAGTCTGCTGGCCTAATCTTGCTGCTCAGTATGACAGAGTCGACAAATCTATTCTAAACAGCGAAACCGAAGAAGAAGCTTTAGCGTTTAGACAAGCAGTCATAGATGAGTGCAATATGACGGCTATAGCAGTGTGTACCCTCAATACTCTCTAGAGGGTTTAGCACAGCGAAAGCACTGATTGCCTAAGGGCGCCATCATCGCACAAGTTGCGATTACAGCCCTCAGCTTGTCGTCTCTTAGCTCGACTCGCTGGGTTGCACGAGCTTGTTGTATCGTTGCAATAACATCCGGATGCCTTTCGGTCTACTACGCCTGTGAAGTGGGAAGAATAGTTGGACGACTCTACAAAGCCAAAATGATCAAAGACTGGCTAAGGCTACCGCCACCCAGCAAAAATGGTGTCTTTAGTAAACAGCCAACCGATGCCTCTTTAGCCGCCGTCATCATCGTTTCTGCGCCGTTTGCGTTGGTCAAAGTCTCCATCCTTGCTTTCTTGCTGGGCCTTGCCATATATCAGGGTTTCGTCTTCTCCAAAGACCTGGATAAGGAAGCATCACCTAATGGCAGCCGTAACATTTTCATTGCATTGATGGTTGGTACGGGCCTTTGCTTCCTGTTCTATCGAACCACATTCCTCGCCAAGGACATAGAAAGCCTTATGCGCTTCTATGCTGACCCTCGAATGTACCTAACAGGCGAGCAGGAGGACAAAGGATCTTCCATTGCGGGTGCTGCGAGTGGCGGTGTTCTGGGTGCAGTCAAACGAGATGCCGCCGTCCAAAAGGGCGTCCAAGAGCCGAGACCTATACCGCAAGTACCAGTTGAAGAAGACACAGAAAAGAATACTGGAATCGACCCAATACTCCGTGAAAGACCACAGAAACAACCTAGCAAAGCTTCGCATACCGGTGCACCGAACTCAACTCCTGAATTAATTGCAGCAATGGAAGCCGCAGCGAAAGCGCACAGACTGTGCGCCGAAGCCGAGCAGAGAGTAGCTTTCGAGTACAGTAGACTCCCTTACAACGAGTGAATGTCTGTTGCTTGCTTCGCACGGCCGATAGTCTGGCCTTGCCTCCCAATCTGTCACTAATCAAGCCATGGCGACTTTGGGAACACGGTCGAAATTGATATCGCCTTCGTGATTTGATTTCGTTTTGATTACGAATGAGTGTGTCTGGCATACTTGAAAAGGTTCAGTGGCGTTTTGCATAGGTAATGTGATTATGACGCGATCAATGGGCTGTTTCATATTATAACTCTGCATTATTGAAGATACTGTCAGCGAGGGTCTGTCTCACGGGTGGTCGAAACTCTTACGCAAAGCTTGCATGCCTTTTGATTGTCGCGTGGCATATTGCAGGATCACATGCGCAGTGGTTGTTCGGTGGGACTGATTTCTGAAGCTCACATGCTTGGATAATTGAGGCTGCAGCGCGTGCCAATCCTTTTCAGCCGTTCTTCCTATTCTTTACCGTGCCCTCCTGATGCCTATTCAACCCCATACCCAGACAGAATACAACCCTCAGCATCCCGCACCAAGCTATGATCCCCATATTGACCCACTCCTCCACCCTCCAGCTGCCCGGATTTGTCCTCCCTTCCGCCACAAGCAGCCGCCCAAACCCGATCAACATAGCCAAATCCACCAGAAACGTGCCGAACTCCAAAGCTTTCCATAGCGTCGAATCCATCGGTCTCGCGCGGAGGAGGTAGAGTTGTAGGAATGTGCAGTAGAGCAGGAAGCCAGCCATGGAGTCGAGCAGGAAAATGGTTTCTGTAGCTGGTGGAAACGCGGGGAAGGGCGTGTATGAACGGAGGATCTTGTTTGGAGTCAGGATATTGCCGAAGACGCCGAGGAGAGAGAGGATGGGGTCGATTGTTGTGAACCAGATGCGGTAGAGGGAGGGGATGGCTTGTGATGTTGTAGCTGTACTCATTGCGATTGCTCGTTTGTGAGGTAGAGGCTGATTGTGATTTTCTTCATTGATATCGTAATAGCCTTTTCAGGCCATCTTTCACGACATCTTTCAAGGTAAAGTAGAGGTCCTAGCAGCAGTTGTGAGGCTGAAGTGAGGTCCACCGCGCCAAGCCTCGTCGCCCCGCAATCAAGGGCACCAATCTATATTATGATTTCAACATCAACCAACGCGTCGTCAGCCCATCATGGACGACGACTTCGGCGATGATGCTGATTTTGCTGCAGTTGCTGCTGCTGTAGAGCGCACGCCAGGCCCACGCCCAAACCAACAGAATGGAGCACCTTCAAAACCAAAAGTCCAACAACCAAAGCCCCAAGCGTTACCTTCTCGCTCAGCGCCTTCCTCGATTCTTGTATCTGCGCGTCAGAAGGGCAATCCATCGCTGAATTACATCAAGTCGCTTCCATGGGAGTATAGCGACATTCCTGCCGACTATGTCCTTGGGGCTACCACTTGCGCGCTGTTTTTGAGCCTGAAATACCACCGATTACATCCTGAGTATGTTTACTCGCGCATCAAAGCATTGGGACACAAGTACAATCTTCGGATCCTCTTGACAATGGTGGACATCCAAAACCATGAAGAATCACTCAAAGAATTGAGCAAAACAAGCTTGATCAACAACCTGACATTGATTTTATGCTGGTCTGCACAAGAGGCTGGGCGCTACCTAGAGCTTTACAAGAGTTATGAACATGCATCGCCTACATCCATACGTGCGCATCAATCTACGAGCTATTCTGAGAAGCTTGTCGACTTCATTACCGTGCCAAGGAGCATCAACAAGACTGATGCAGTGAGTCTGGTGTCCGCCTTTGGAAGCATCAGGGCCGCCATTAATGCAAGGCCTGAAGAAATTGCAGAGATCACTGGCTGGGGAGAAAAAAAGGTTCAACGCTGGTATCAGACCGTCAAAGAGAATTTCAGAGTCAGAAAGGCAGCAAGAAGAACTCTGGGAAGAGAAGCAAGCTCAGTTGGCATGCCGCGAGGTGAGAGCTCAATGGACCTCGACGAAGCTGAGGGAGTGAGAGGAGGGGAGCCGATACCTATTGGACGTTTGTCAGCTCGAGAAAGGGCAAGCGCCAGTCCTGGTGTCGCTGCTCGAGACAGCACCTCACCAAGGCCAGGCACCGCAAGTGGGCACCAAGGAGGTCCACCTAAACGGTTGGCAAGCCAAGTACCGCTCTGGGAGCCAACTGATGGCGACGAAGAAGCCTTGATCGCTGCGGCTGAAAGCGACGAGAATCTATTACCAAAACGAAACAACAACAATACGTTCGAGGAGACGAGCACTGCTAAGGCGTCAAACAAGTCGCCAGAGGCGCTGAATGAGGGAGTAGCGGCTGCACTGGCGAAATTGAGGAACGATTGAGGATTTGCCGCCTAATCTCTTCCGACTTTCTCTGCTCATACAACCAATCTCAAGGGTGACAGCTCCTCTTGTCTCTTGGGGCTGGATGTGGGTCTCTAAGAGAAAATCGTTGCCCAACATTCTCAAGGCTTGATCGATCATTGGATTTGACTCAAGGCCAGTCGCGCTTGTTGGCCATGCGCCAGAGCACAAGCCTATTTCCCCAGATTTTGCAAAAGTAAGTTGCGCGTACCTGTTTCGGCTGTCGGAATCGTCCAGGAGCCTCGAGCCTAACCGTATCCTTAGGGGCAGCTGTCAAAAATAAGTTTAGGATATACTATTCACCCGCCATCGACAGGGGCAGATGCGTCATGTGCGCTTGTGACTAAAGCTTCACTTTGTTGCTGCTGAGAAATCGCACAACTCTGATTCGCCCGTCAATCTTCTGTGTCTGGATATCGTGAGCGACTTGTGGAATTCTCGCCATGATGCAGCGTTTCAAAGCTCGCCTGTATCTTCGTTGTTGCGTCCTTGCTCTGTTCAGCTGTTTCGAGATCAATCCGAGTCTGAGTGGCTCTGAGAATCCTCGCATATCTGTCTATCTTGCACGCAATATCTTTCTTCTCTGTCCCTGCATGTAACTATGTCTGTGTCCGCCAGTCTCAGAGACTGGCTTGCACAAGCCCCGCAGCAGTCTGCTCCTCAGCAGTCTCCGCCCCAAAGATATGGTCTCGACAGTTACAGATCATCCCACTCGGGAAAATCGGAACCAGCACGATGGAAAGGCAAAGACATAGAATCACAGTCCTCTGCCTCAGACATAGAGAAGCCATACCTTCACTCAAAAGCATCCAACTCAAAAGTCTCTGACACCGACGTATCACGAGGAAGTCGCCTCAGCTTCCTCCTCTCGCCCCAAAAATGGAAGCCTTCAAAGGACATCATGTACAACGCCATCATCGGCACCTCGGACGGCATGACAGTACCTTTTGCGGTAACAGCAAGTTTAGCAGGCGTAACAGATGCCAGGCTCGTCATGATGGCAGGTCTGGCTGAGCTGATAGGTGGCGCCATCAGTATGTCCGCTGGCGGTGTATTAGGAGCTAGGACGGACACGTAAGCTCGACGACCCTACCTCATCTTCGGTCCCTGCATCTTCCCCTTCTACCCTGCACTTTTGTATACTTTCCAGCCTAGGCGCTCACCTCTACCCTACTCTTAAGCCTCCAAGCTGACCATCAATCCTCTTGTACAGCCAGAAATACGCCATGGCAACCACCGCCCTCTCCAACACCCTCCAAACCCACCCCGACCTCACCACCTCCAAAATATCCTCAACCTTCACCCCACATCTCCCACCTCACCTCTCCCAAGAGATCGCAACTCACATGTCTCAACAGCCTCAGTCAGAACAACTCGCCTTCCTCCTCCGCTTCACAGACGTCTATCACGAATGCTCCGCTCCCACAACCGCCGGCGTCTGGAAGATCGCCCTAGTGCTCGGCCTCGGCTACTTCTCCGGCCTGATACCCCTAATACCCTACATGGTCATCCACGACGTGAATAGAGCATTGTACATCAGTATCGGGGTAACGGGATTCTTACTTGCGGTGTTTGGGTACGGGAAGAATGCATTGACGCTGAATAGTAGTGAGGTCATGGAAGAAGTTGCAGAGGAGGCGGGGGTAAAGGGAACGAAGGCCGTCGTAGGGAAGGCACGACATACGTGGCTTTGTTTGCAGGGGAGCTTGGAATGTCTTTGTGTTGTGGGCGTTAGTGCTGGGTTGAGCGTGCTCATTATCCGGGGCGTTGGTGGGACTCTGTAGTTCGCAAGAGCGGCCAGTAGATTTACAGCGAAATATCTTGCAAGCGTGTAGAATGGGTGGAAAAGGTGTTGCTTGCACGACAAAGATTTGGGTCTGGCTTGCTGTCAGGCGCTATGGATCGGTGGCCAATTGTTTGAAATTGCATGTATGTCTGCGTGACACAGGAAGATAGCATTGTCGTAGCAGAAGCTCTGAGGAAAAGCTTGTAGACATAGCAAATTCAGTTTCTGTTTATTATTGTTGGCCTCATGCATCAGCTTCCAACTATTTAAGCTCTCTTTCCCTTCTCCTTGAGATTCATTTATTGTCCTTTCCGGAGCAGCTCCTTCTTCATACGACCGCGACATCTTCTCACCTCTTCCTCCTACCTTTGTGGCTTTTGACTTGCTACCCGCACGTACCCTTGACAACATTTGACCTGACGATGTGATACAAATACACTACTAGAGATAGATGCGTCTAGAAACAGTCTCCTGCTAATGCGTGGCATAACTCATACGGTCGAAAGGCATGAATCCAGGTTTCTCCAATTACAACGCTATGCAGGACACTAAGGTAGGATGTGTGCTATCGGCAGCCTGCATGAAGCGGAATGACTCATTCAAATCATTGCTTTGGGGACCTGTCATGTTCTGCTGAAGAAAAAGGAAAGTGACCGTATTCCGTCTCCATTGGCCGCTCTAACAGGAATCTCCAATATCAACCATTAGAGAAGAGATTCCAACTTTTGATTTCTTCCTGCCCTCGATAAATAGTTACGAAAACTACATCTCTCCAGGGAAGCCTAGGATTCGAGTCCTCTCACGCACTAAACCGTCAACTCCCAATGGCTTCCATGAAACTAACGGCGCTTGACCAGCTCATGCCGCCCGTTTACACCCGTCTTCTGCTCACGTTTCGCCTAGAGACGGCAGATGATGGTGCTGCAGCGACATCGCTGCTCCGAGAAGGACTAGCTCAGACCGTCACCGAGGTACCTCTTCTTCAAGACTCAGTCGTTGACACCGATTCAAGGAACGGTGAGGTTGCGATTAGCCACGCCCGAGAAGCTGACTATCGCGAATTGGTACAATTCAAACTCCTCAAACACAGTGACGGTCCTATGGAATCCCATGAAGACCTGTGTGCCCTTGGCATGCCAATGTCCGAGCTCGATGGGGCAGATTTGGCTCCAATTGAACCCTTTCACCCTTCTCCAGCGCCTGTATTCCTGGCTCAAGTGACTATAATACCTGGTGGGCTGATCTTATGTGCCTGTTTTCATCATAAAATTTTTGACGGTCCGGCCTGTGGTACTATCCTACGACGTTGGAGTAGTCATTGTCGTGCTCTACAAGAGCCGCAAGAGACTAGTACCAAACTTGAACCCTTACTACCTGACAGCCTTGAGCGATACGCGCTTTTGGAGGGAGCAAGATTTGACGAGGCTATCAAAGAGTTGCCAGGCTATGATGTTGCCACAAAGAAACCGGCAATTCTAGCGGAACAGCCAGCGGTGCCAGAGATGACCGTTGCGATCTTTCGATTCGAGACATCACCGCTCACTAAGCTGAAACTAGAAATGGGAATGAATCAGCCTAATGCCTGGGTATCAACCGACGACGTTCTTTCCGCTCTTCTTTGGCGCCACATCTCTAGAGCTCGCCTTGGATCAGCGGCAGCAGACTCCAATACCATCTCGCGCCTTGGCATGGCAGTTGATGGCCGCTCCAAACTAGACCCGCCACTACCCTCCACCTATTTAGGCAACGTTAACGTGTATGCGACTGCGGTCAGAGACCTGGAAGTCATCACATCCAACTCACTAGAGTCGCTAGCAGAAGTAGCGCGAGCAATTCGCCAGTCAGTCCTTGCCGTTGATGATACGTATATTCGCCATATGATGAGCGTTGTCAACGACCTCCCTGACCTTTCATTGATCGCACCGTCTTTCAAGGTGTGGGGCATGGACCTTGCGATCACTACGTGGAGAGAGATGGGCACTCATGCCCTCGACTGGGGAAAGAAAATTGGAGACGGGACAGTGGATTTTGTGAGACTGCCTAAGGCTGCATTTGATGGTTTATGCATTGTTCTTCCGAGGAGAGCGAAGCACCATGATATCGAAGTCATGGTTGGATTGAAGACTGAATGCATGACAAGATTGAAGGAGGACAAAGAGTTTAAGAAATATGCATCGTTCTTGTGTGAATGAGGATTTGACAGCTATGGCTGGAGTGCATTACAAAAGGATGGTGTACACTTATAAGTATAAAAGAACAACAATGTCACCGATTGATAAACGGTTGACAGGTCCAAATGTGACAGTATACCATGTCGTTACGGTGCCGAGTTTGCTGTTTGCAGCAGTTCGCATGACATAACCAGCCTTCTCGCTACTATCGAAACACCAGAGGTGTTTCCTCGTCAGAAGACCAACCATCCTCGCTGTAGTTGAAACACAATGGCTCTTTCCATTGTTGATGATAGTTGGAGAATATAATAGGTTCTTCCTTTGGCCTTCTTGTGCCAAACAAGCAACGACGAGCGATTTCTTCCTCTTCTTCAGGCTTCAACCTGTCCTCACCCTCAAACGTCAGACCCTTGTGACAAAGGGCGTCTTCGTCCATTTGCGATAGTCCCGCAAACCTTGCCAATGCCCTTGCCATCGACCTCCGGATGAAGCAGCCCGTCTGCCCGAAGGGAAATGATCTCAAGCATTTTAGGAGCTCGTAGCACCCTGGTAAGTGATACATCTTCGCGCGCAAAACTGCCACGATAAAATGGTAGTACAAGAACCGTTTCTCTGGCCGGACTCTCCCTTCAAATCGAAATTGGAACTTCTCGAACATGCCCACGCTCATGAACTGACCGTGACAAGTCGCCATTCGCCACATTGTAGCAAACTCGCTCCAGTCCGTGACTTTGACCTTCCAATTTCGAGGCTCAGCGTCGTTGGGGACTAACGGCAATAAAGCAAAACTGTACATGACCCAGTTGATCTGAATGTCACCGGTCATTGGTAGACAACTGGTTTGCTCCAGTCTGCACAGGTTCACACCTCCTCGGAATATATACTGGATTAGTCCCTCTGGTAGTGACTCCGGGACTATCGGACAATGAAAAGTGGGAGTCCAGTCAAGTGGGCCTTCCACCAGCTCCCCAGCAAAGCCCATATTGAGACTGCCCGCGCGAAGAAAATCAGTAACATCAGGATCAGCTTTGCGCAATACAGCCCTCTCATTACGAGCGAATCGCTGCCTATCCCATTTATAGAGAACAGAAAGCGCGGCAGCGAATTTCTGGCCAGGTTCGATGCTGTTTTCGTCCATTCGCCAGAGTTGTCGTTGAATTAGCCACCGCCATCTGCAAAGAGAATGCACTCGCTCGAAAGAAACTCCTAGCCTGCGTGTGTATTCAGGATCTTCGATAAGGTCCCACTGCCAATATAGGCGCGCCAGTGCCAGCAAATGTCTCTCTATGGCAATTTTGACATCGAAGTAGGACAATTCTGACTGCAGATTCTGGCGGCGGAACGAGGGTTTTGCGTCATCATCCCTGAGCTGCGCTTCTTGTAAAGCGAACAATTTGTTGTGAAGATCCTTTTCATTTCGGCTCCACTGCTCGAACAATCTTGTGAAAACAAGTGTATGTTTACCGGGCACTAATTCAGAGACCATGTTGTAGTCCGAGCACGCTGCAATTAGGCACAAAGTCTGAGTACCTCGGTCAACTGAGACGCCTATGTTCACAATGTGTTAGGAATCAGGCTGCTTGATAAGACTGCCGAAAAATTTGGGTCAGTTGAAGATGGAACGGAAAGATAAAAAGGCTCTTACACACCGCGATGAGCAGGCTCGTGACTCTATTGAAGGACACTATGTTGCTAAACAGGCACAAGGCGCGATCACAGTGTCCAATTTGAGGCGCGTTGGCTTTGCGTATGTTGCAACTGAGGCAGCTTAACAATACCGCTGAAGCGTTGAAGGTTGAGACAGCGAAGTCGAACGAGTGAGAAGGCTCTTGACTATGGCAGCGAATGTAACTGTGCCTCGATCTGAGGCTACTGCCGTGTTTTCAAGGCGTAGATGCTGAATTTTCGCTGTGAACGAGGCAGTTTAAGCTGTTACCAACGGAAGTACTGTCAATTTAGGAAGGAGAAAATGGAAGAAAAGGCTCTCGAGTGCAGCAATTTATATAGACATGACACGATCAAGGGCTGATACATGCCTCGAAAGTCAACAGTATGAATGGCGTTCAGTAACGGCGCCGATCTCCACCATGGCACGAGGAGTCATACCCAAGGTTCGTAAACCTCTTCAACGTAGCTAACAGTATAAACCTGTATACTACCCAGAGATGCCGCTTCTTCATATAAATAACAGGGACAAGTGGCATCTCCAATATGACTCTCCTCCAATAACAGGCACTTGAAGCTTTAACACATGTGCTTTTACGTCTCCCTCCGGTCTCTCAAGGCCTTCTCGTGCCGTAATTCCTCTGGAAATAACTTCTAGCAGAAGCAAAAACGTTACAAACCCTCCCCAAACCTCCCGAAAGAACCGTAAACTCAGAAGTGATTTCAGTAACCAACGTTCTCTTCCCGAGGACGCTACCACGCAAACCCAGCGTTCGGAACGATTGTTGTGGCAATTGTCGCGTGGAACAATGGTTTTGTCGCTAAAGTTTCGCAAAGTTTGTAGAAAGGGGGCGTGGGACAAAGGCCGTGGCTTTGGAGAGTATAAAGGGTTGGGGAGGTAAAACATTGAACAATGGGTATTATGCGGATCTGGGTTCTTACATATAGGATTGTATTTTGCTGAAGTTTGTGCGGGCAGACCATTTCAGTGGGAAATTCTCACTTACTTGACTCAAATCAACTTTGTTGCTTGTTGAGATACCACTAACCCAGAACAAAATCAAAATAAGTGGCATCTCACCTTTTGTAGGTCTCTTGAAACGTCAGCAAAGCAGAACAATTCGGATAGAACAGGCATCTCAACAACGCGAAAACCGCTATCCAGTTTTAAAATCCGAAACCCACGGTCCGAGATGGCGTCCCAAACAACCACTACTCTGACTTACACCAGTTTCCCCAGGATCAACGACGCACCAACCACGATGTCCGGAGGTCTTGAGCAATTACGCCGCAAGAAAAGCAGATTCATCCCTCTAATGCCACCAGAAGCGTTCCTGCTCCCGCCACCGACCAAAGCCGAAGCGAATGCTCTGCTGCAAAGGGCAGGAGTACACCCTTGCGCGGACTTCACTGCCAATAATAACCACATTGACGGAGCGCAAGAGGCAGGTGAAGCAGAGGATCCCGTCGCGAACGGCGAATTAGATGATGACTGCGTCTACCATCTCCCTTCCAGCCTCGTGAATGAACTTGATAAGCCTATTGCGGTGGTTCCTCATGCTGCACCCTGTCTTCCCAGTAGCTTGTCAACGCAGCAAGCGGTTTCGGCTGGTGTGCCGTTCTATTCACCTGCCTCGTCTGTTTGGTCGACACGTAAATCGACGCCAGGGAAGACGGCGATACATATGCACTTGAGCCAATTCTGTGCACCAACGACTCAAGATGTGCCGCAATTAGATACATCTCCGTCTCGAGATGCCTTCCCATCACCTGCGGAGGTAGCTTTTGCGGCAAGTAAAGCGCTTGCGCGGTCAAGACGCGGCAGAAAGCTGATATCTCGACAGCAGAGACGTCAGAATAAGCCAGAGGAATCAGACGAACTGCCGCCTTACGAAGAGGCCGTTTCTGGAGAGTCTGAAAATGCGTGGCGCGGGAATTTAGCTGCCAGTGACAGTATAGAGCATATTGTAAGTCCGACACCCCAACGAGCTACGCCGTACTGGGATGCCGTTCTAGAGGCGTTGAATACTGGTGCTGAGGCTTCTCAGGAGCAAGAAGAACAGTTATCGCGACAGCAGCAGCAGGCTGCATCCCAAAGTCCGGCTGAATTGCCTAATGATTCGCGCGGTGAAGCCTGGGATGAAGAAGCAAGCGTTGAGAGAGTTCAGCACAGGTCCAGGATCAGCGATGTAGGTGACTTCGTCAGCCAATTTTGGCGAAGTGCGCTGGGCGCTTGCTGACTGACAATTTTGATAGCAGCCTGAATCTTCCGGGTGTAGGAATCGATCAGTCTCCCCGAAAACGTTCTAATGACAAATGGGACTTCAAGGATGGCGCAGTGTTATCACATTCGTCCTTGATCTATGGAAAGTGTGGGGAGCTTAGAGAGGGATATTGCTTTTCGTGCTGCTTGATCGAAATCATCGAAGGCGTGTAGAGGGAGGCCGCTGTCTGCTATCTGTGTTTGAGTCAGTACTCAATTCATAGCTGCACACTGCACATCTCTGAATCGAATGACATACCAATCTCTGCCCAGCTTCCTCGTTTGTTCCGCGTAGTCTCACGATAACAGGCACGCTAATGTTGAGTTCGCGGTATGCCAGTATGATTCCCTCAGCAATCATGTCACACTTGGTAAGCCCTCCGAAGATGTTCACAAAGACTGTTTTCACCCTTTGGTCCTGTAGAATGATTCGCAATGAGTGCTTGACTGTTTCGGCTGTTGCCTTGCCGCCTGTGTCGAGGAAGTTCGTGCAATGACCGCCAAGATCAGTGATGGCGTCGACTGTGTTCATTGCTAGACCAGCACCGTTGACTGCTTGATATTAGTGCAGGTCAATCGGCTTTATATTGAGCTAATGTCTTACCAAGTGTTCCAATTGTCTTTTCACCCCAAAGACTGTATTTCTATGTCAGTGGACCCTCTCATATCGAAAGGTGTGGGAGAGCGGACTTCACGTATACGATACCATGATCCTCAGCTTCTAACTCTAGACGGTCCTCTGATCCCATTCTGAAGGCTTTGTCTTCCTTCACAGCATTCACCACCTTTTCTACATTTACTCCCATGTCCGTCGTCTTCCTGCACCGATAGACGGAGTCGTCGATGCCAAATCTCGCTCTCAACATCGCGAACGGATACTCTGCTTCTTTTTCATATGAAAGTTCTACTTTTAGTACTCGTGGCTTCAGATCAAGATACGCTTCGGTAAGAGACCTGAAAATGTTCTGAAAGCGGTTGAATACATTTGGCTCAAGCTTAAGAGCTTCTGCTACTGCTTGACAAGCCTCGGAATCCTTGTAGACGGTCTTCATTTGCAGTGGGAAACGGACAGTGGAGGACCAGGTCTTGCCGTCCTTGAGACGCCTAGCAGCACTAACTATGGGTGCTAGAATGGAACGGTCGTACGTAAATGTCACTCGAACGAGATCATGAATGGTATTCCCGGGCAGGGGTATGCCAGGTAACCGACGGTAATTGTTCGCAAGTACGTGAGTCTGGTTAATGTTTTGCGGCGTTGCAGTCGTTTCGCGTAGCGCCGTGGATACCCTTCTGGGCACGTGCTCCTTTGCGACACGAAGATTGCCCGTTTTGCCATTAATCAGCTGCTCAGGAAACTGTAAACAAGGTTTTAGCAAGATGCTTTACCGAAGCGAGTCTAACATACAGCTGAAGATGGGAGATGCGCAACCTGCAAAGCCATAGCCATGCGGTCGCCGAATTTGGAGGGATGGTTGACTACAGAAATACCGGCCTTTCGAAACCTCTTCACTTTGCTACTAGCTTCCGCATCGCCATGAGCTAATAGCGCACCTGCATGACCCATGGTTCTCCCTTGCGGAGCTTGCACACCTGCAACCAAAGCCATTATGGGCCTTCGAGATCAATTTAAGCTCTAATAATGGATCTGGGTAGCTTACTTCTGGTCTTTGACTCGTCTCCTGTAGTCCCAGATCCAATCTACAGCCTCTTCTTCTGCGCGGCCTCCAATCTCTCCGACGAGAATGATTCCTTTCGTATTCGCATCATGTTCCAAGACTTGGAGCACATCGACAAAGTCTGTTCCAGGTAGAGGATCTCCACCGATACCAACCACTAAACTTTGTCCTAGCCCTGCCCTTGTCGTAGACGCGATCGTCTCGTAGGAGAGCGTGCCTGACTTTGCAACGATACCGACGCAACCCGGGGAAAGCTCGTTTATGGGATGGAATCCAAGTCTGCATTTCGTCACAGGTGAGACCATTCCAGGAGAGTTGGCTCCGACCAGTCGTGATCGAGATTGCGATCTGAGTATCTCGTGGATCTGTGACGATGTTCAGCGTGATAATGCAATCTCTCAAGACTGCTCACTCGAAGCATATCATGGATCGGGATATGCTCAGCTACAGCTATTATCAGCGGTATTTCGGCCTCAATTGCCTGCTCAATGGCTTGTGCTGCTTTATCAGCTGCAACGTAGACTAATGTCGCATCCGGATTCAGCTCTCTTTTCGCCTTGAACGAGTCAACCCTGACGCAAGCGTAGTTTTGAATCGTATGCTAATGTACCTACAGCTTTGATGTCTGGAAGAAGTGGCAAGCCAAGGTGCTCTCCGTTCTTCCCTGGACTGACACCGCCCACAATATTGGTTCCATAGTCTAACGAGTGCTTTGCGTCTACTGTGGCCTTGAAGGGTCAAATCTACCAACTCAATTGCACAAGATATGACTGCAATACCTGCCGTCCTGTGAACCCTTGGAAAATGACCCTCGTTTGCGGCCCGATCTTCAAGTTTGCAATAGTCTTGGTATATGAAGGTCCATGATGTCGGACTGCGGCTTGGAACACCTTCTGTACGTGGCCCGAACTCATATCGAGAGTTGCACCTAAAGCATAGACAATTCGAGGCAGGATAACAAGAAGGGAATGTAAGACAATATAGAATAAAGCACCCCAAGAGACGATGTATCAATTGAGGAGGTGTGGCAGTCTTCAAGCATGCAAATGACAGGTCACAATCGGACAAGCGGAGCGCGTCCCGCACTTCTGCATGGCGTCTCAGAGCCCCTTGCAGCATTCAAGACACGCTTTATACTTCACGTGCTCCTAGCTGTGTACCTAGACTACTTCAGTGCTTTTTAGGGGCACGAGTCTTGCAAAACATCGACGCTCACGGATCCCATGAAAGAGCAGCAGCAAAAGCATGTGCAATACGAGTAGGGAGAAGTCTAGATCTTATCGTAATCGAGCTTGTCAAGCTAGCAAGAAGCGAACCAGTCGGACATAGGCTCAGATGCCCCGGAGCTTAGAGATAGCGTAAATCCTACGGAGCGTATTGATGCATAGCGCTTAGCCCAACTTTAATTTCGTCAATAAAGAATCCTTCAAATTTCGCAATCCTCCTGAAAATTACGCTTCTCACAATCAACACAGATTCCCGTGCCAGTAGATGGTTCTGACAGGTTCACGACGTCTGTATGGTCATTATATGATTACGCACTGACTCAAGCAGTCCTAATGCCAGACCGAGAGGCCAGCGAACTGTGCAATTCTTTAAAACAGGGCTGTGACAGACGCCAGGTGAGGCTATGTCATGTTTCATCTGAACAGCGTTTCCGCTTTCTCGCCACAATGCAGCATAAGTGCCTGGCTAGTCTACGCACTCCATACCACTCTAGGCAAAGTGTGGGCGTCTACCTGCATATCTTGAATAATTGCACGCTCCTTCAGCATCCTTCGCGTGCTCTTTCAGGATCTAGTTGCAGGCCTGGCTCGTGGCTATTGGCCTCCTGCAGCGAAGAGCTGGAGGTTCGCCAGGTCAGCACTATGAGAATGAACGCGACCTATAGTCAGGTCCTTCTGACCTATATGTTATCGTATGTAAGCATCCGGGTGCCTCCATATCCTCTTCTTTTGTGTCGTTGCTGTCATTTCTGCTTGCGCATGTCAATCGTTTAGGAGGATGTTTGCTTTGCATCTCTTGTTATTCTTCCCTAGTCTCATTGAGGCTCTTCCAGCTAGCAATGGCACAAACTCCTCCAGCTCAGCAGTCTCGACATCGAGCTCCGGTACAGACACCTTCAGTATAACAAGTGAACCCTGGAGTTCACCCTTATGGCGGCCTGAAGATACTACTCTTCCAGGCTTTAGTCCATCTTGCCCCAACCCCAATGAGGTTACAGTAGACGATGGAGAGACCCTGCACGTCGCTCAAGATTATTACGCTACTTGCGGACCTTACAAGCCAGCGTCAATCGACGCATCCAAAATATGTCGTCTCTTCGACCCATCTTGCAAAGGGGACCGGAAGGAAGCATTATCTGTCTTGTTTGATGACGAGTGGGAACCCTTAATGAAAGATCCGTGCTTTAAATCAAACATGGCTTACGGCAATGATGTCGCGGGTGATCAGAAGCGCGTATGTCCGGAGACTGGCCACGTCACAGCGTCGACCATTACATCAAAGCTGCTGAGCTGGATGCGGAATCCAGAGTGCAAAAGTGCCGCGTATGAGTATGATCCCGAGGGGGAAGCGCCTCAACATGAGCATGACAACTGTTGTGGTGCCTGTGCTATTGGTTCCCCAAACGTCGATGTGTATTACTGGCCAGCGCCAGATGCAGACACATCTTGCCTCGATATCATTGGGGATGCCTTGCTTCCTCCCCTTGATGATGCAGAGACATCGTGCGGAGAGTTTGGCGCCTATAGCAATCCAGTCACTGAATGCTATACGTACTGGACGTACGTGTCAGGTGTGGATGAATCTGGATCTCCGGCAGGTTACTCAAAAGCAGCATTGCAAACTCTTGGACAGCATGACCCCGTCACCATCAAGTTCAATTTTTACAATCCCTGGAACGAGAGCCTGCCCGAAGAGCTGAAACCCAAGTCGACTCAAGCAGCATCCAATTCAAGTGTCATCAAACGAGGGCGACAAGAATTCCGGGAAAAGTTCAGATTGGAGCCAAATTACGTGCCACTGCGAGCCCGTGCGCCGCCGAATGGAACTGTCACAAGTGCTGCAGCAGATCCCAATCATCCAGCCATGACCGTAGTAAAGGGTCAGACTTTGTAAGCTCTCTCTCTAACCCGCTGTTGAGTCAGATCTAATCAAATCTAAGGACATCTCCGTCTGTCTATGTTGACTTCAAGGACTTGAGCGCTACAGATGAATGCGGTTACATAGGAGTGAGCTCGCAGGATTACGTCAAAGAGACTCTGATTGCTTTTCACCCCGACGACCTATCCACCATTGCCGCCCCTCTCGATGTAGTTATTGGTTTCGACTCCTACAACAGCGGTTCATTGCCAACCTCAAGATACAACTTTGCAGACCTGCCGTGTCCCCCTCGGAGTGTGATGGTAAGTCCAAGTACAAGATGCAAGCATCTGATCTTGTCATACTGACTCTTCTCCAGAGCGAGCAATGGTACAGCCCAGAGCCTGGCGTTCCCTACCGCCCATTTCTTGCCGTACCCGATAAGCTCTATGAGCTCTTTCCTCAATGGGCAGGCTGTACCAAACCTGTTTCACAATATTTCTACGGCGTAGATCCACCGAGGACGCTGGAACCGGTCCATGCAAATGCTCCGGATCCAACACCTGCCGCTAATGCTGGCCCTGCGCCGAACCCGGCAATGCCAGCAGCAGGCCCAGGACAACAAGCGTTTGAGACCAAGCAGGCGAAAGCTGACATGGCTCCAGCACCCACGCCTGCTATTGATCCAAAACCTCAAGAAAAACCTGCTGACCCCAGGCCAGAAGGCCAACCCGCAGATCCCAAACCTGATAATCCAGCACCGGATCCAAAACCCCAAGATCCCAAGCCGCAGGATTCCGTTGCGAACAATATCGACCCACAAAATAACAGCGGCGTCAGTCAAGATCCAAAAGCGAACCAATACAACAAGGGACCATCGAACCCAGACCCGCAAAATAAAGCAGCAGATCCAGCCAAGGCAGGAAATGCACAAGAACCCGCGGCCAACCAACCAAACGGTAGCGGCTCAGAATCGCCTTCGCCATCTCAGCAAAATCAGGCATCAAATCAGAAGCCGGCTGAAGATCCTCAGAATGGATCTGAGATCAATCAGCCCAGTGGTGGGCAACGGCCGGCTCCCGCGAACAATGGCAATGCGCCAAACGCAGGAGCAGGTGCACCACAACAGGGCAATAAGCCCGCGCAAAACCAGGAACCGCAGTTCGACCCTTCGAATGCGAGCGACGATCAAATGTCCGCCATCAATCAAGCCCTTAACCCATCCCCAAACGAAGGTCAGACACCAGCAAATAACAATGGCGGCTCACAAGGCAGCAGTCCACCAGCTCAACAGGACAAACCCAGCAGCAACAACCAGCCTGCAGGAGGCAACCCACAACCACCAGCAGGTAATCCTGGACCCCAAAATAACCCTGGGTCGGACTCGATCGGTGGAGCGATCGATTCTGCGTTCGGCTTCTCACCGCCGCAGCCGCAGAACGGAGACAGCAAAGCAGGAGGCAACCCGACGTCTAGCGGCTCTCAAAGTCAACCGAACGAGAATACCGGCACTAACAGCGGATCGCAATCTCAGCAGAATGGAAAGGGAGGCAATACAGGCGATAACGCTGGCTCTGCACCCGCGGCGGGCGGTGGTAGCGGTAGCGGCAACGATGGTAATACTGGTGGGAATAGTGGACAGCAACAAGCTAGCAACGCCGGGGGCAACCCACAAGCAGGCGGTAACAGCAACAGTAACTCGAACGCGCCAGGCTCGGGCAACGACACTCCGTCCTCTGGCAACAGTCCACCTTCATCGAATAACGCACCATCTTCTGGCAACACTAACAGTGATGGTAGCAACAAAGGCTCTGGTTCTAATGGAGGTACATCTTCCAACTCAGACGGTGGATCCGGGTCTCAATCTGGATCTGCTCCAGGTAGCGGAGAGGGAGGAAATGGTAGTGGAAGCAACGACGGAAGCAAACAAGGCCAGACAGGCGGCTCTTCCAATCCTAACTCCACGCCCAACTCTGGTGGCTCTTCTGACTCTGGCTCTGGATCTGCTCCTAACTCTGGAAATGGTGGCAGCGGTGGCTCAAGTGGTAGCAGCAACGACCATGGATCTGGGTCTGGGTCTGGATCAGGTGACAGTGGTAACAGTGGCAGCGGAAGCAACAGTGGCACGAACAGCGGCCCTCCCCCCGATGGCTCATCCGACACTCATACCGGGTCAGGTGGCAGCAGCGACCCAAACCCCCCATCAGGCGGAAAAAGCGGCAGCCAAAGCGGATCAGGAGGAGACAGTGGTGATAAGCAAAGCCCCAGTGGCAGCGCTAATGGTGATAACGGCGGAGGAAATACCTCCCCGAAATACGACTGCTCTTTCCAAGAAGGCGCAGCCCCTTGCCGCGTCATTCTTGGCTCCGACAACACCAACTCTGGGGCTTCTGGTGGCTCGAACAATCCCAATAATTCACCTGAGCAAGGGACTGGCGGTGGTGGGAGCGGGAGTGACGGAGCATCGTTCGCTAGTGGCCAAGGTGGCGTTGCAACGCCTGCGTCCGGCTCGGGTGCTGTGGGTCCTGCATCCACGAGCGCCGCAGCGAGCAAAGTGGGTGTTGACGGTGGTAGTATGAGTGCTGCGAGTGGTACAAGTCAAGTTGCTCGTGCGAGCAATAGTGCCTCAAGCCCAAGTGCTGGGCCGACCAGCGGGTCTTCGAGAGTATCCAGCGCGTCGATATCAGAGTCGGGGAGTGCTTCGAGTACTGCGTCGAACACCCAGAGCAGTGGATCAGGGGCGCAGACGAGTCAACCGCCAAATAGTGCTGGTAGGCTGGGTGGGAATAAGTCGTTGTGGCTGGCTGGCCTGCCGGTACTGATAGTGATGCTGAGGTGATGAGCATTGAGCGGTATAGAGCTCTGCGATCGTGAAAAGAGGAGGTGGGAGTGTGTATAAATGGGTGGAGGATATGTAATGTATTGTACATAATGACACGATGAATGTAGTATCCAAGCTATCTGTACAGCAGGGTACCGTAATCTACCCTCTGAGTCTCCATCTTTGCTTTAATCTCCCCGTCGATCCTCCGACTCCGTCGATTCCCTCAAAAACCGCTCCTTCTTCACACTCAGCCACCCGCATGGCTCCGCTCATTGTTGATGCAATGTTACAGTTGGGGCATGCGCGGTGCGTGATCCACCCAGTGTGGTTTGGAGGCACCTTGAGTGTGCCTCAACCCTTTCCCCCTTCTACTCCTCCCGTCCCCTTCTCCCTCCCCCACTTCCTCACAGTCCTGTCAAACTCCCACCTCACCCCCGGCAGCACTAACCCCACAACCCAACCAATCATCGTATCCAGCCACCCCCCTCCTAACCCCGCCCCACCCCTCCTCGTCCCCCCCAACATCCCACTCCTCAAAACCCGCCCCGGAAAAAACCCCGTAACCACGCTCTCCTCTCCTCTCTCCAGCCCCTTCAACGTCCTCCTCGCCACCACCTCAGCGCTTTGCGGCACATCGCTCTCCTCCATCTTCTTCGTCACGCCCGGTTTTAGCAAGTTCTCTTGCTCGTAGCCGGGCGATTCGATTCCGGCGGGGTAGATCGTGTGGGTGCGTATGGGCGTTTTGTGGGCGTATAAGAGGAGTTCTTGGGATAGTGTCTCGGAGAGGGCGCGGAGGGCGGATTTCGCGGGCGTGTAGGGCGTGTAGCCTGCTAGGGGGAGGAAGGAGAGGACGCTTGAGGTGAAGATTATGTGGTTTGTTTCTGGAGGGTTGGGAGTTTTGGACTGGGTGGTGGGATTAGGGGGCCGGGAAGAGAGCCAGGACCGACAGGCGGCATGGGCTAGGTAGGCGGCGGAGAAGTAGTTGGTATCCATTTGCGATTTTAGGAGGGAGGGGTCGAGGTCGAGGAAGTAGCCGGGGTGAGAGGACCCGGCGCAGCAGAATATTATTGGGGGAGGGGTCGAGTTGTTCCAGATTGTGGCTTCGGTCATTATGCGGGGGGATTCGGTTGGGGAGGTCAGGTCGGCGGATATGTAGTGGAAGCGTTGGGTGGAGGGGTTGATGGCGGAGGACTGGGGGGTGTTAGTGAGGAGAGTGGAATGACGACGGGGGGGGGCGGAGGGCTCAATGTACTTGGATGTCTGAGAGGGCGGCTTCGAGCTTGGGGACATCGCGGGCCACGAGGATTATGTTCGCGCCTTTGCTGGCGAGAAGCTGGCCGAGGGCTTTGCCCATGCCTTGGGAGCCTCCTGTGATGAGAACAGTCTGCTAATGTTCAGTTGGACGTTACCAAATGTCAGGAGGATCTTGACTTACTCGTCCATCGACAGGGAAGAGGTTCTTCCTCTTGAAGGGACCCATGACTCGTAACGCCGTGTATATGGCAATAAATCCGGCAAAGGTAGCGAGCCAGAACTCATCAATTGCCATCGAGGATTCAAAGAAGTCTCTTGGGTCTTCAATGGCTGGAAGTTGAGCTTCAGTTTTCGTGATGCAGCAGATGAAATTCTGACAGTAGGGTTTGAAAATTATCTCCGATATCTCCGTTAACATAAAAAACCTTTGGCCGCAGTGTGCGTGACCATGACCGAGTGGTTTTGGGTGATCTGACGAGTCGGCCGCAATGGGTAAGAAGAGAAAAGCTAGTGGTCGTCCGTTCGGTGAGAAAGAGGGAAAAGATCCAAAAAGGGACGAGAACAGCAAGTTGGCGATCAACACCTACGAGGATGTGGCGGATTCGGAAGATGAGTTTCACATCGGTCAAGACAAGATTTTGTTGGATGAAAGCCCGGCTCACAAGAGATTGAGGCGAGCGCAGGAAGAGGGTAATGTGATTGTAAGTGGATGTAGCAGGGCAACGATCTAATATGATCATAGAAGTTTTGCTCGAGCCCTCAGACGAAGAAGTCCTACCAGCGAGCGATGTGGATGAGAGCTCCGAGGCAGAAGATGATGAGTCTAGCGATGATTACCAAGAAGTGGAGGTCCCCTCAAGCCGAGCACCGAAAAGCAAATCTTTGCCGAAGGCTCTTCAAAGATCGGATTCAGAGGAAAGCGAAGCTGATAAGGGGGAAGATGACTTTACTGATTGGGGGAGTTCAAGAAAAGACTACTACAACGCTGATGAGATCGAGAATGGGCAGGATGCCTTGGAAGAGGAGGCTGAGGCTAGACGGCTGCAGCAGAAGCAGCTGTCTCGTATGACTGAGGCGGACTTTGGATACGATGAGATTGATTGGCAAGAGTCGAAGGGAGATGAAGATTTGGATAGAACTGCAAAAGGCAGAGTAATTCTAGAAGAACTACCGAAGCTCGAGATTACAGATGACATGGGCGAGGAGCAAAAGATGACAATCCTGAAGACCCGATATCCCGAGTTCGAGCCTCTAGCTCAAGAGTTCGTGAATCTGCAAGGGCCGTACGAAGAGCTTCAAAGACAGGTCACGAAGGACGAGAAGACCAAACGCATGATCAGGGATCCTCCAGGCGACAAGTCTGAGCAACCCATGTCGGCACTCGTCATCAAAGTGCGCGCCCTTGGAGCGTATTTGTCAGCTGTCGCTGTGTACTTTGCTTTGCTCACGTCACAAGCTGAACCTTCGGGCGGTAAAGCTACTGCTATGCCGCCTGACCAGCTCCAGAACCACAGCATTATGGACACTCTTGTCCAATGTAGAGACTTGTGGGAAAGGACAAAGGACCTAGAGGGTCCAGAGCTGCCACAACCCACCAGCGTTTTTGATGGTAGTGATGATCTGGTGTTACATGACAAACATACAATCAGTAATGGGCACCAGGATCCGTCACAGCCGGAAGAGAAGCCAAAGAAGCGTAAGACGCGGAAATCCGTTACTCAGCGTACAGCAGAGAGACAGCAAGCGGAAGCTGAAGCTCGCCGGCAAGCCAGGATCAAGGAGACACAAGAATCACTTGCTGACCTATCCACTCTCACTGCACCTTCCAAGCCTTCATCCGTTCTCAAAGGTTCAAAGCGCGAGTCCAATCGAATTTCCTACGACTCTGATTCCGATATTGGTGATCAAACCTCCCTGACTCCAGCGGAAGCGGCCGAAAAGGCGAAGCGGAAGAAGACGCTTCGTTTCTACACCTCACAAATCGCACAGAAGTCGCAGAAGCGGGATCACGCTTCGCATGACGCAGGTGGCGATGCAGACTTACCATATCGTGAACGTTTCAGAGACCGAAAGGAAAGACTGACAGCTGAAGCCGAGAAGCGTGGGAGAAAAGACAAAGGCAATCCCATCTCAGAGGAGCTTGATGGAGAGGAGAGTGGCGACAACGACGCCGCCACTACGAAGACCGGAGACGCCGACGCTGACGCTGACGAGGACTACTATGATTTCATCGCTGCGAACTCGAAGAAGAAAAAAGCCGAGAAAGCTGCCCGAGCAGAGGCAGCGGCTGCTATAGCTAATGGCGCAGCTGTAGAGCGTGTTCTCGAAGATATGAATCTTGGCCCTGATGGCAAGCGAGCCATCTCATACGCAATCGAGAAGAACAAGGGGCTCACGCCGAAGCGGAAGAAGGAAGTGAGGAACCCAAGAGTCAAGAAGAGGAACAGGTATGAGGACAAGATGAAGAAGCTGTCAAGCACAAGGCCCGTGTATAAGGGCCCTCCGAAGGGTGGATATGGAGGTGAATTGACAGGCATTAAAACGGGGTTGTCTAAGGGCGTGAAGCTGTAGAGGATGAACACTGGCTGTCAATGTAAAGGATATGCAACTCTGATGAGTAGCAATAGGAGGGGTGGACTTTAGCTTGGCGTGACAGTAATGCAGATGCCCATCGTTGTGTCTAGCGGCGCTCCCACCGTGACACGACAAAGTCGACTCGGGCGTTCAGCTCTTGCAGACTCGCCGGTAAGACTGCGTGCTTAATGTCAAGCTCGTTGAGAATCTCACAAAAGGTCTCATGCGTCTGTATCCAAGCTTGGCAATCCTCTGGCATTAGTCTCACTCCGTCATCCACAAGCCATGCACCACCGGCTTCACAGACAATCACCAGACCGGATCTCATACGCTTCTCTAGAGACTGCCATGAAGGCTCCTGCTGGAGTACCTTCGATTCACTCAGTCCAACATACCGCCGTGTATATACCAGTGGATCAATTCCAGAACGATCTGAGATGTACCATGCAAGCCCAGCGGCTTCTTCAGCTGCCGCCTGTGCTTCGATGATGAGCTTTTGTAGCTCAAGCGCCCTGGATTTAGAAGCCACAATATCCTGCGCTGTGAAATTGTGCCGCTGCAAGACCCCACGAGCGACTTCTTTGATGACCTGAGGCTCTGTATCAACCTTCTCTGGATGGACGTGAAAATTATCAGCTAAGGCATCGACGAGTGTGGTCTTTCCTGTACTTTGAGCTCCGACAATGAAGATATTGGAGAGTTTCGTCATAGCTTTGTAAGGCTTCCGTGCCGGAGTAGAGTCGCAGAACAATATTGTGAGGCAGTGATACTCTAGAGTAACGCCTACAAGGCTGCAGAGGAAGTGCGCATATGGTGGCGGCACCCTGCATGCGAGGAAGCAGGCCGATTGGGTCTTATGGACTATTCACGGAGTTCCTCATTGGTCGACGAGGGGCCCCCAAGCAAGTGAATCACGGAGCATAAAGACTCTCAGCATATTCTGTGAGATCAGTTCATCCACCTACTGACCGTTGCATCTCGCAAATATGGCGCCTTCTAACGCCAGCAACTTTAATTGTGTGCTCCAGAGTCAGATCCAACCATCCGATCAAGAATGGACATACAGAGTAGCCAACATACCCAAGGCATCCTTGACTAATCAATTAGGACTCATCAAATCAATCTCAGTAGTATCAGATACTGATTCCTCGAAACAGCGAATATCCTTACAGTTTGCCAAAAACCCGGGCAACAGGGCGATACATTGTAGCTCTCTAGATCGCTACATTGCTATCTCATTCGCGAAGTTTCGTCTACAGTATCCCCCTGTGGAATCAGAGAATAGAGAGACATCCACCCGCTCTCAGCCAGCGTCTCCAAAGGAATCGACAGACTATGTCTTCCGAATGCTCTCCACAGGCATCACTATCAATGAAGTCACGTATCATTTCTTTGGTCACAGCAATAGTCAGCTCAAATCCAAATCATGTTTCCTTGTGGCAGGTAGTAAAGAGCAAATTGCCCGAGAGGTAGATGGTTTGGGAGACTTCTCCAAAATCAAGTCTGTAGCTAAATTAGCTAAACGGATTGGCCTCCTATTCTCTTCGGCAAAGACAGCCACTCAGCTCGATCCAAAGCGTTGCCAAGATATACCTGATGTCAAGAAAGTCGACTACATCTTCACCGATGGTTGTGGGCTCGTCTCAAAGCACTTCGCTCAGGTTCTGGTGCAGAAGCTCGACCTTCGCTTTCGAAACACCCGGTATCATCCTTCCGTCTTTCAAATCAAATATGCAGGCTACAAAGGGGTGCTTACGCTGGAGCCAAAGCTACGTGGTCAAATCCTGGTGCAATTTAGAGAATCTATGAAGAAAGTCAAAGACGTTGGTGATCGTTCCTTCGCCGTTGTTGATTATTCAAGGCCTTATGGCTTCGGTTATCTGAACGATGAGATCGTTCTGTTGTTACATGCGTTGGGCATTACAGAGTCAACACTTCTGCGGAAACAGCAAGATTATCTGCAATTTCTCTCTTCGGCTATGAAAGATCCACAAACGGCCTTTCGCTTCTTATCGTTTGTGAACGAGGTTGGAAAGGCCGAAAAGTTGCTCATGGATGGGCTTGACTCAGTCAAATCGACCATTCAAAGCCAAGTCACGAGTGAGCACAACAGAATGCTGAACAAACGAGACGAACAGCGCTGTAGGATCATGATCCCTCAATCGCGGCTGCTATTCGGCATTTGCGATCCTAGGAATGTATTAAAGCCAGGACAGTGCGCACTTAGAGTTACAATGGATCATGGAGGTGTGCCAAGGACAATCATTGATTGCGAACTCTTAGTAACCCGAAATCCGTGTCTTCACCCTGGAGATTTGCAAAAATTCAAAGCAGTCCAGCACGAAGAGCTGGCCCATCTCACTGACTGCATCATCTTCCCAACACAAGGTCACCGGCCAAGCGCAGACCTTATGTCAGGAGGAGATCTGGACGGCGACAAATGTATATATGTTGACTCCTCTATCATGTCGTCTGATACTGACTGTTTAACATAGTCTTTGTATGCTGGGATCCAAACCTCATTCCGTCAACGATGAGTCAAGCAGCTCATTACAACGGGCCACCTGAGCCTATCACTTTCAGGAACATCACGCATGAAGATCGTCTAGCCTATTTCGCTGGGTACACTAATGCTTCATTGGGACGTGTGAAGAATCTGTACCTCGACTGGGCTCGCTTGAAAGGCCCCATGAGTCCGGAATGTCAAGAGCTGAACCATTTATTTTCAAGATGTGTTGATGGAAATCGTATCAAGGTTCCTTCTCACCTTGAAAATATTCCGAAGCCAGACACCCCGCTTGACGATTTCATTCTGGATGTTCTCCATCATGATGCGGTCACTTTCATTTCCAACAAACAATCTTCGGCTGACTTGCATTGGCTACCTACGGACGGACTGGAACTTATGCTTAACACAGACCGGATTATGTTCACAGAATTCCATCTGTTCAAAATGGCTGCTGCGTGGTGTTCCCGCAATGATTTGCAGATTACCAACTATCTGGACTATTTTGATTTTAGCCAGATGTCTGACGAAGAGAAGGCTTGGGTGTTGGCACAGTTACCTTCGGAGGAACGTACAGCCAAACTTGTTATGAATGCCTTGTTGCAATCTAGTCTCCTTTCAAAAGTAGAGCTTGCATCTTGCAAGCTGGACCTCCCCACAGTGAGATGGAAATGCATCTTTGACTCCAGCATTGACCGCCTAGGTAGATTTATGGAGGCGTCAGGAAGAGCGTTAGAGTTGTTCTGCCGCAAACTCATCGTGATGCGCGTCGACTCAAGGCTTACTGTGGCAATGTACATTCCGAAGCAGGCAACAAAGTACAAAGAAGAAGTTGTCGATGACCATGTCCGCCTTCTTTCGTTTCCACATTCGCAGGAAGCCAAGTCGATCTATCGGCAGATTGTTCCAACAAAGATCGACTACCGACTCTACTTTGACAACACAAGCTTTCAACTATATCACAAGCAGCGTAGAGACACTTGGATCTATCTGACAAGACCGGGGCAAGATGACGCTCCGTATAGAGGCGTAGAGGATGTTGGGGACAGACGACGGATAAGGCAAAACACAGTCGACTGCGAGCACAACCTTGATACGGTAGCCAGCTTCGCACTCAATAAATTCAGTGGTGGCCTGGCAAGACAAGTCGGAAGGGTGAACAGAAACGCAATCAAGGGAGCAGAGATATATGTCATCAGCAACCGAGACACTCGGTCTCTCCAGATCCTAGATCAGTGGCTTCATTTTGTGGATACTCGCGAAGTGCTACCGCTATTCGAAAAGGCAGCGAAAGAGTATGAGGAGCCCAGCATCAGCCGAGTCGATTGGTCTAATAAACCAGATTACATCAGCGCGGTTGCACGAGACAAGCTATTCGATGTATTCGCCTCTCTTAGTACAGAGGATATGTACCATAGTGTCTTTCAATGGCTCATTCAGCATGGTCAGAAACCTACGCTACGACAATCATTCAACTATATTCTAAACTCACCTAACACCGATGATTGGCGGCTCCCGATTGCCTCTGTCGTTGGCACAATGATCGACTTTCTTTCCGCGGCACCATCCCTTGCTGTGACCTTTGCGCAAGTCGATGATTCGTCCGGACTCTCAGGGCCTGCTAAGCAAGTCATGAGCGACCGATCTGATCAGATTCTCAGGGCTCTCGCCACAGCTACAAACGAGATGGGGATCCTAGTTGTCGAACCTTTCAAGCGTGTGCTAAAGCGTATAACTCATATGCGTCTTGAAGGCTTCATCAACTTAGTTGAGCATATTGCACTGGTAGTCAGATCGCCTGAAATCGCACTGGATCTCCTTATGGAGTGCCTGGACAGGGAGAGCCCTCGCATCTTCAGCGCAAGGCTTTCTGTTGGACAGTATCTTGTCAAGAATTGCATCGGCATTGCGATGGAGCACATTGAGGAAGCAGTCGAGTCTCGTTCTACAAGGCAAGATCTATTACGATTGAAAAGATCTGCCGACTCAGAGATTGTCAAAGCCCACGTGCGTATCGACTCACACTCCTCTATCCGCTTTGCAACGGGTGATCATGTTCGACTCACCGCTGCGAGCCTACCTACGAACAGCCTCACAACGGAAGCCTATTCAATGGATGCACTAGTGGAAAGGTCTGAACAAGGTAGTGTCACCTTCAGATGTCTTCATCCGATCCCTGCCTTTGCAGAAGACTGTTCGTGGTCGGTGAAAAGTTGTGGCTCCTTTGTTACAAGCAAGACAAGTCTTGATGCACTGACAGATTTCATTACTGCCCCTTCGCAGAGCTGCCCAATACATGGCATCATTCTTGGCATAGATACCGATGACCAGCGTTGTGGTGCAAATGAGCCTACCTTTGCTCGTCGTTCGGATCTTAATGAGAGCCAAAACGACGCCATCTTCGCTGCGCTTGGAGGCGATCTGACATGCATATGGGGGCCGCCTGGAACAGGCAAGACACACACAATCGCCGTGCTCTTGGAAGTGTTTAGCGAAGATCCTACTCGAAGGATCCTCGTGACAGCGCCAGCTCACAACGCTGTCGACAACGTGATGAGGAAATATCTCTCCTATGCTAAGCAGCACGGTCATTCTAGCCGTCCTGCCCTTCGCGTCTCCACGGATGTAAGTATCTCTTGCCACTTCTTACACCAAAAGAGCGATACCTGACATCTCACAGATTCGAAAAGTCGGAGAAGACCTTCGGCAGCACACCTGCGACGCAATGCTAGGCAAAGACCTGAATGAAAACCCAGCAGGCCGCCGAAAGGCGCAGAAGCAGATCAAGGAATGCCGCCTTATTTTCACTACTTGCATCGGCGCGGGTCTTGGTCTACTTCGCACGGAGCAGTTCGATACCGTAATCATAGACGAAGCCTCCCAACAAGTCGAACCACACTCACTTGTCCCACTAGCCAAAGGCTGTCGCAAAGCCATCTTAGTAGGCGACCACGTGCAGCTGCGTGCTACAGTGCACCCACACAGCCAGGCACTAGGCTTCGATATGTCCCTTTTCGAGCGCCTATACAACTCTCCAAATACTTCTACTCGAGTCCGCAAAGTCATGCTAGACACTCAATACCGCATGCATGCCTCCATCTGCGCCTTTCCTTCATCCGAATTCTACGAAAACCGCTTGAAGACCGCCGTGGAGGACTCTGCTCGTCCACTCTTGCCACAAACCTTTCCATGGCCCTCACTTGCTCCCAATGCAACCAATAAAGAGTCGAGAATGTTCTTCGTCCAGTGCTCGACCCCCGAAGATTTGGGCAACAAATCGAAAAGCAACGCGGGCCAAGCCTCCCTCATCCGCACCCTCTCCAAGAAGTTGCAACATCAGAAAACACCCGATTGTGCACTCCCGTCTATAGCAGTCTTAGTACCATACGCTCGCCAAGCAGAGCTGCTGAAAGACTTGGTAGCAGACGCGGTAGCCGTGAACAGTATCGACGGCTTCCAGGGGCGGGAGGCAGATGTGGTGATTTTTGGTACGACGAGGTGTAATGTACACGCTAATATCGGGTTCTTGAAGGATATGAGGAGGTTGAATGTTGTGCTGACGAGGGCGAGGTGTGCGTGTGTTGTCGTTGGTGATAAGGCGACTTTGACGGGAGGGGATCAGGCTGAGGAGGCGACGAGGGTGTGGAAACGGTTGTTGGGGACGCTGACGCCGCTTGTGGTGGAGGCTTGATAGCAAGTGTGCTCATTTGAATATGTTTTTAGGTCTTGTCCGGGGCTTCGAATGGATCACCAATCATGATCTAGTTACTGAACTTGAAGGATTGGTGTTCAAGTCTTAGTATTTCACAAAGTCTAAGGTCTTCTTTACAGTGCAATACAAATTCAACCTTCAGTGTGTTCCCGAATCCTGTCATCACCCGAAACCCTCGTTTCAACACTCTCCACCACGGCACCGATCTACTCTTTAAACCCCACAATAACAGATTATCACCATCCTCAGCCCTCGCGTCGCTTCCACATACCTCTTCACCCGTGCTCATACCCAGTCCATCTTAATTTCTTCATCTGCATCTAGATCTAGTGTACAGACCATTAGCCGTACCATTCAAAGCCGTAGATTGGAGGTCAAAGACGCTATAAGAGTGCCATACCATGTTTGTATCCGGTTGGACGTCCTTGTCCGTTCAACATAAGAGGTTGATCGGATGAGACACAAGCCTCCGGGCATGTAGGAGGTGGTGGCGCGGTATGTCAAGGCACTTCTGAAGTGGAAGGGATGTGTTGCGGTCCTGTTCCTGTCTCGTTATCCGTGTTGCAGTTTGTGTGCCGGAAGAAGTGGTAGGATTGGAGGTAGTAGTTGGGGTAGAGAACGCTTTCGATCTCTAGGAGAATGTGAAGGGTGATTAAGAGAGGGGTGTTGGCAAGACTATGCTTAGGTTGGTGGCTGAGGACTTGTCGAAGATGGATTCTGGAGCGATAGAAGGGAAGATGATTGACGAGTTGTTGATGTTGTTGCGTACTCGGATCGATAGCTGGAGTAAGTAGGTGTTATTGGTGACAGTTCATGACGTTTGTTTGCTACATACCTTAAGCTTGTTTGACTGAAGCTTGGTTGAAACTTCTGTCTATTTCAAGGTGCTTTATGCTCACAACTCTAGACAACCAATGTTGATCACCCAAACGCCTTCATCATTCTTCTCAGCTTCCATCTGGACGCATAACAGTTCCGATGCTAAGCAGTCACTTTCCATGAACGTACTTCCTGCTTTCAGAGTGGAACATGCCTTAGCGTGCTGTGAATCAGACTTTAGTAGCCCTTCAGTGTGATAAATATTAAGGTGTGGTAGGAGCGGTTGAGATGTAGACTCAATATCCCACGTGACAACCCATGAACGGCCCCACGATAGGGAATTTATCTCAAAAGCTAAGCCGGAAGACAACGCGTTAAAATCCGTGATTAAGGCTGATATGGCCTCTATTTTGCTACTGCTTTTCCATTTGATCTTTTCCGGACATGCTACCACTTGATTCAAAGACGTCATGGACCGAAAGTGCCGGGGCGGAAGTCGGAAATGAAACTTTTGCGAAGGACGGCGATTGGGATGTGAGAGTTGGAACTCTTGAAAAGGCTTCCCAATCGCTAGCAGATTCCATTCATACTTGGATTTTTCGATGATCCTATCACTTACCAGAACCCGTAATCTGACTGCGTCTTTGTCCTGAAATCCTCCAGGAATGGTAGATCCATGTGGATAAGCATCGTAGGTGTCAAGAAGGGTTCGAGTCACAAAGGTGGAACATATTTCATCTTTCCAGAAGGTTGTGCAGCTACTATTGCTAGCCTCTTCCTTTCTGATTAGTAGTCTCAATGCCATCGGACGTAAAAGAGGTCCGGATAATGAGTGGCTGAAATCGTGCTTTCTACATGCAAGTGGTGCGACGAAAAGTTTGCATAAGTTGTTGTTCGATCCGAATACGCCGAACGCGGACTCTGGAGCCCTGAGTATCTTACTATAGCGACCCTCTAATTCAATGTCTAATCCCACGTTTGTCATCGAGTATGGCCGCGGGTTTTGACTCCACATCTGGAAAACATCACCAGAGGACGCAAAATCCTTGGGAGAGTGTGCAAGCATGCCGCTGGTCCAAAGGTTATGATTCGTCCACGCAAAGATACTCTCATCTCTACTCGTCTTGAGAATTTCTAGTTGTAAACGTCGGAAAGCATTTCTCTGGCCCTCCCCGTATAATAAAGGCATGTTGACACCAAAAAGTCCTAACAAGCAGTATGCCATATCCTCTGGTCTTGTCGTCTCTCTTTTTGACGCCCAAGACATCTTTTGAGCAACGCTAGCAATCTGATGAAAGATCAATAATGAATGTATCAAGCGTATGCTAGTATCGAAGTAGACATACCATTGGCATTTTAAAATGAAGGTCTGAAATACCAGCTGTTTCTATCAGCTTTGTATGCTTCTTTGTAATCCCCTTTGCAAACACTTCTTTCCAATCAGAGTTGTAAAAAGTGAGCTCCCGTGGAGCTAACAATTCCTGCAGAGTCCATCCTCGAGTAAACCACCTACTCTTACTGATGTCTTCGCTATCGGCAGGAACATCGACAAGGTAAGCGTAACAAACTTCAGCTCTTTCGTACCACTTAAACATAGAATTAATAGCTTCCGAGAGCTCAGCACTGCTGTCTTTGTTGATACAACAAGTGTCGATCCAAATATATTCGTATTCATCACGCCATGCTATCTTACAAGCATTCTTGATCTTTGAGAGACCCGCAGTCGCCGGAAGATGCTCCGGCCCTTTTACCATATCGTGATATTGTACTTCCTCTTCGCCCCAGGTGTGAGAAAGAATAGCGTACTTCGGGACATTATCGCCAAGGAAGTCCTTCATCTTGAGTGTCGCTGTATGTAGTAGACGCATCTTGGGCAAGTATCTCTGAAGATCTTGACCGATTGAACGCAAACCCGCTGACTTCTTCAACAACACAATGAGCTCAAAGTGAGATCCAGAAATGTGGAAACCTTAAGGTCGTATCCAAGTGTTATCCTAAGAGTTCTGTTCAAAAAAGATTGGGTTCGCACGATTGCTGCCTGCAAAAAAGTCACAGCCCCCGAATATCTTCAGCCTCGTGCTAACAAGCTCCATCCCCTCCCACCCTCTCAATGAGGAAAAGCGTCTACTCATCACGTCAAACATGATTGGCCGTGGAAAAGTTGACCCGCATTCAATGCTCAGCGCTGGAAAAGACGGATGAAGGAAAGCTTTATGCAAGTGTAGGGTATTGCCAGAAGAGGCAGGTGCAACCATTCAATATCAAGATTCGTCAATGATACAACAACAGGCCATCGCTCGATCCTCACGTTCATAGTGCCGCTGAGTCAATACGTTACAAGAAAACTGCAAGTACTCTACATTGCAAGTGCTCTACACTGCAAGTACTCTAGCAAACATCAGACGCGGCCCATTCATTGTTCAGTGTATCAATTCGAAAGTAGCTGCAGAACTCCTTACTACAAGGCTGAGAACATCTACACAGCATGCCTCGCCTCATGCGCTCATTAGCAGTTCGAATCCGCAACAAGACAGGTAATACACCACTTGAGAGAGCTCATGCAACACAACTAAGCCGAGAGACTATGCAAGTGGATGGCACCGCCAGAGTTGATGTCCCTGGCTTCGGAGAGCCTGTTCTGATAACCTAGAGGGCGGCCTAAAGGGCCGGACGACGCTCGAGGAGCAAGACTGCTGAGCTGCAGACACGGTATACGGTAAACTCGTGCATAGTGTTATACTTCACGGGTTAAGCCCGCATCTATAGCGTCGTCGTGGTGCGCGGAGGCCATTCGATTTGTTCAGTACTGTCACATTAGACAAGATCCAGTAGGTGGTGGAGTTTGCGAAAGATGTGACTGGTGACCAAAGCCTTTGAGAATTGTGGGAAGATTCTCATTTACTTGCGATGATCGAAGTAAGCGCTGTAAACGCTACAGAAACCGGATGAGCCGTCCACGAGTCTGTGAGCTTACTCTTCTGTGCTTGTTCAAGGATGCTTGCACCAACAACAGGCTTCATGACAGAAGTAGCGTTTAGAGACATGGTAAGGCTATGCAAACATTTAGTAATATACAGAAACTAACAGACCGTTTTCAATGTTCTCCTCGATGGAGAGAAAACCGTGACACCTTGCTTATTCGTCAATCGTACACTTTTCGTGCTCCCGCTTTTCTCTCAATTTGGCGTCATCAAAAGCTTCAAAGATGTCCCAGCTTCTCTCTTAGCAGATCTGTACTCACCCTCTTCCCCGTCTTGTCGAAGAAGCGGCTAGAGATCTCAATCCATTTCTCGCGTTCCGCGGCGGCGTGCATTTTGTAGAGTTGGGCGAGCTGGGGCATTGTCAATCAGCCATGAGTTCTCAATTCACATAAAACAATTGCATCGACTTACAACCTGAGAAGCCGCGCCCGACGTACCTGTTCAGCATCCAAGTCTCCACCCTCGTCTACCACAATCACAGGCCTATCGCTCACTTTCTTCAAGCCTCCGTGCTCCGCAGAAGTGTCTCTTTCATTGCCAGCTTTCGGTTTGTTTGGGTCTTTCATGCTGCTTTTCTCCGGCTGTTTGCCTTTGCCCTTCCATTTGCTAAAAGTCGGACTGCCGACAACGGCGGCTGTACTGCTTGCAACGCTCCCTGCGTCGCCGTTCCCATCCCCTTTGATGCTTGGAGCTCCTCCTTTATGAGCTAGTAGGTCACGATATCGCTGCCTCAGGACAAGCCGGTCTGTGAATTGCAAGGCATCTTCGATTTCTTTCCATGTCTTCGCCTGAGCTTTCATGCTTAGCAGTAGCTCATCTTTTTCCGCTGTCCAACCTGGAATGCTTGTGAGGGAGGGTAGAGGTGTTGACGGAGGTGCTGATGGAGGTGGTCCGGGGGGTGGGGTAGGCGCGTTATTGGCAGGTGGAGCAGATGGAGCAGGTGGAGGATCTGCGGCAGGAGGAGGAGGGGCTGCTGGAGCAGGAGCAGGAGCTGGAGCCGGCGGTTTGTTCTGGGACGAAGATGCCTAGAAATAATGTGGTGTGAGCAAGCAAGTGTACCATGACAGAGAAGGGAAGAGGGTGGTTTGAAGGGGACAGCGGCGGAGTAAGGAACTCTACCCTCACCCGGACAAATGCCTTCGCGCCACTCTTCGTCTTGCCAATGCGTTCATTTCCCAATCCTAGAAACATTGTCGCGGACTCTGGCATTGAATCTCTGCGGTATCAATTAAAAAAGCAAGAGCAAGGAGCAAGAGCGCAGAAGCAATATCAAGTATGACAGTAACGGTGCGTGCAACGGATTGTATGACCTGATCGAGCAAGGTGAAGCTGTAGGCAGCAGTATGCAAGTGCAGCAAGTCGCGTTGCACAGAGGAGAGATTCATATTGTACAAAGTCTGTGGATTGTCACCAGCCAATGGTGGTGTCAGTACGACACACATCGTCATGTAGCGCAGCATACACCACAGATGTTATGACCCCGTCAGAGTTCTTCCTGAAGCTGTCGACAATCCTAGCAGGAAATAGACAGGCAGATTTGATCACCCAGGCTCCAAACGTAGCTCTGAGAGGTGAATGCGAGGAAGAGTATTGATCGGAAGTGAAATGCACGCTTTGCCATCATGGTGTTCCTTAATGGCAGGACAGAACCGCTCTGTCGCCTCACTAAGCGCCCTCCTGAAATCTATCAACTTTTTGCACGACAAGATTCACATCCACCACACTCATCTAGCAGCCACTGTCCTTCCTTCTCTAGGATGTGGTCCCCATTCCCGGCCTTCGCGCTCCTCACCGCCTTCCTTCTGCCCCTCTCTACCCTCGCTCACAACATCAACCTCGCTGCTCATTCAAGAGAGTGCTTTCACGAGACGCTGCACAAAGATGACAAGATGACGGTGACGTTCCAAGTGGGGGATCGAGAATTTGGAGGATCAGGCAATCTAGAGACCGACTTTTGGGTACGTCCGTCCGGCTCTGTCCTACACGGACTGCTACACATCGCCCTCACTACGCAAAACAAAGCTCCCTTCTCGGGCTCGGAAATCTCTACACACTGCGCCGAGGATGCTGCTATGCCTTGCCGAGCGGGTTGATGCTGACGACAAGTCCTTAAAAGATTCAAGATCCTACCAGCTCCTACCTAGTCCACCAAACCTCCGTCTCCTCCGGTGACCACAGTTTCGACGCCAAACATGACGGCAAGCACGTCTACTGCTTCAGCAATGAAGCGTGGTCCAGTAACACGAAAGAAGTCAGTTTCAATGTACATGGGATTGTCTACGTGCCAGAGAGCGAAGCTCCAAGTGATCCATTGGAGAAGGAGGGTATGTACCCCAGCATTCACATTCATTGTTTCAGACTATGCATTTTTAGAATAGCAAAAGCAAGAAGAAGGAACCTAGCTTGATGGGCAGGACGATCGAAATGACCATTCATCCTACAAGACATCCTACATAAATACATACTAACACCGTTGCTTTATTCAGTGAAAGACCTAAACAACCTCCTCAACCAAGTCAGAGACGAGCAGAGCTACATCGTGGTCAGAGAGCGCACGCACAGGAATACGGCAGAGAGTACGAATGCGAGGGTCAAGTGGTGGAGCGTGTTTCAGCTTGGGGTGCTGATAGGGGAAGGGATCTTCCAAGTCTGGTGGTTGAAGAGGTTCTTTGAGGTGAGTAACACCGCTGATACTTCGCTCTGATGTAAGGGCTTGCAAAACACGAGAAGCAATCGGCGCATCATTTGCCTCAGAAAGCAGATGGAGCGGAAAAAACCTAGGAGCACCAGCTGACATTGAAGCAGGTCAAGCGGGTTGTTTGAGCGTAGGGCGGCCAATGTCTTTACGTGTTGCACTTGGTACTTCAGAAGGCTGCTGTTTGAATTGCATCACGATGCTACAATGTCGATCTTCATTTGGAATGCGACGCCCTGTCTTCAGCCGCCATCAAAGCTCTGATCATCTCCATCATTTCAGCTCTCCGAGCTTATTGGCGAATCACATGCACCCCTTTTTACCAATGATACGATTTCAGTATCATTAAGGTAACGGCTATTTCCTCGCTCACTCCACAAACATGCATGACCATGCAATCATTGTCGCGCTATGCAGGGCCATGTGAGAATCAAATTCATCACAAAGTATTCGCCCGATATCCTAATGAGTCAATGACGTGCCAATAGTCCTTCACACTTCATGCACGCTACAACCAAGCGATTTGAAGAAGCGTTTCCGAGGCGTTCGATCACGAATCAAAACTCGAGCCCCAGGTGGAAGTACGGTTATGCATGTCCCAAAAGACGTTGGACCCCTTCCACGCGGCCCCCTACAGGCTCTTACAGCATTCGACGAAAACGAAAACGAAACAGAAACAGCTGTTCGTCGCGGAGGCTTCGCCTGAAGCAATGGCCGCAGGACCGTCACCGCTTTGACATGTCGATCAAGTTTCTACAACAGCCAATTGATGGGTTCAATGGCGCCAATAACGGTTGCCAAACGAACGGCAAGTTCAACGACGTTGCAGTACGAACTTGCACATCATGGGGAAACGGGCAGTCAGTGCAGGATTACCCGCCATTAACAGGCCAATTGATGGCGTTAACGAGAACGCCTGGTGCTCAGAGCAGTTAGAACAAGCCAACCGCAAGCCTCAGCCGAGCATCCGAGCTAGTCCGGCAGATCATCGTTGAGATTAAACCCAATCGAGAAAATGCTGGACGGAAAGACCCCGAGCTGCTCTCGAACGGATCTGCCATGGAAGTCCGTCTTAACTCCTTTTCCCTCACAGCTATTGCCTTGCGTGCTCTGCTTACCATCCACTTGTTCATATTTAGGCAATGCAATCTTTCTTTTTCTTACTTGCTGTTGATTGCTTTTCCCGCTTGCGAATGACAACACTCTAGATCTTGCCGTGGCTTCCTCAGATCTGGCATTGTGGCTCGCCAGATCTGGGACCTGGAAAATATCTAGATCTGTGGCAGTGACAGGTGAGCTTATCTCAGACCCAGTCTTTTTTCCCATCCGCCACCATCCGCTCATACCATTCCAATAGCACTTCTCAAACAGTCTCAACCTACATAATTGCTTCATTTCGGAGTGTATAATTATCATGGCTACAGCTACAGCTTCCCAGCCTGCGCCCGCTGCTTCGAAGAACTTCGTCTTCATCAACGACACTAGACCTGGAGACTCCAAGTCCACAACCAAGCGGAAGCTGGTCCGAGCTCAAGCTGCTCGTGGGCCACATTCGAATACAGCTAATGGTGCACAAGACGACTCCAAGCCCACTCCGAACAAGCACCAAGCATCGAGGCGCAAAAAGAAAGAGCGAACGGCCGCAACGACCTTTCCATTGAGCCTCGTCGGGCTCGAGGATCTGCAGACACCCGTTGACTCAGCCATTGCTACGGGAAAGGTTGATCGAGTGACAATACAGGTCAAGCAAGTGAGCAGAGTCAGCTCGGAGGAGTCAATCGAGGGCTTGTCAGAGGAACAACGGCAAACCAGTTCTTCAGATGACTTCACAGTCAAGAAGCCTAACTCCACAAACAGCGACGAGTCCCCACCCGGCAATGCTAGTACAGCCCTGGTTCCGAAGATGCCTGGGACTGGCTGGGTTGCGCCATTCATACCCCATCCTGATCCAGAGAAGCCGTACATACCCATGCTTGTCAATCACTGTATGTCGCATCTTCTCACCTCGTAGCTCTCGTCACATGCTGCTCTGCTGACACTCGAACCCAGATCTCTCTAACTTAGCCGTCAACATACCCGAGCTGGACGCTGGAACACCCTTCATCCTTCGCCATAAATGGTTTCCCATGGTCATCACCTCGCCAGCCACTCTCTACATCGTCCTCCTCACCGCGGCCTCCCATTTTGCCGCCTTCAATGACATGCTGCCACGAGAAGAGATCCAAATGATTCTTCTCAACCTCAAACAACGCACCCTCACCAGCATCAACGAGATGATCCGGGATCGTGGTAGCAAGCCCATGTGCGACACCATCATCGGCGCCGTCGCGAAGATGGCCAGCTATGAAGCCATGTTTGGCTCCCCGCAACTCTATCACACTCACATGCGCGGCCTGCAGAACATGATCGAGCACCGCGGCGGCCTTCACATGCTTGGTCTTGACGGCTTGCTCGAGCGCATGGTACTCTGGATTGACATCAACTCCGCATTCCTACTTAACTCACAAGCATACTTTTTACCGACCAAGCCCCTGGCGGGTCAGACCGGGTTTTTGCAACCCAACCCAGGACATTTCTTAGGTGCGTCGTGAAATGCCTAAGTCGCCATAATTTGGCGATGCATTTGCGGCTTTGTTTTTATTCTCGGTTTCGCATTTGTTGACACGGCGTCTTGCGCTTTCAAGGCACCACCGTCATATATCGCAGAATCGGCCTCATGGCTTCGGGGCTTTATCCATGATAACCATTATCAGAATTGGAAACCAGCCAAACAACATAATCACTCGCGTCGAAACATGGCGACAATTAGATACACAGACCAACAGCATCGCTTTTTGGCGATATATCGCGATAGATTTTCTTTTTCAGATACACGGATGCAAATCGCTTGATGGAGTAATTTGACGGAGTAATGTGGTGGTTAGGTGACGATATTTGGAGTAAGGGGTGGATAGGTCAAATCTGGATATCAGATCGGACAAGTGATGAAAGATCAAATGGCATATCAGCACAGGCAAGCGAAGGATCTCATTGTACAATAAGACAAGACCCATGACAACGGCATCATCGGCCGGCGTCTAGGGAGGAGTGTGGTGTTCGCCATCACCTCGTCGTTCTGTTGCGTCTCAGCGCAAATCTTCCGTATTTTCTCTCGGCCGTGATCTCTTCCCTGCACTTATTTCGTCTCCCATCTACTCTCTCTTTTCATAACTATCCTATTCAATTAGAAGATCATGCAGCTGAACCTCGCTGTTGTGGATATTTACCTGGATGGGATGTCTGTCGCCACCGTACATTAATATCTTAAAGCTTGGCAGGTCTCGTGACTAAGCATGCCTGACCAATTGCAACAACCTTCGCGTCTATCAAACTACGAATCTTCTTGTTCCCTACTACGCCGCCTTGGTGTGCTCGGTTGCAATGTACTTCATCTCTAACATGTTGTGGTGGATGGATATTGACCCGATGAACGATTCCAAGTCGCCGGTCGCTACGTAAAGCAGCCTAACTAGCAGTTATTGAAACATCCGACATGATTCCCGTTGTTGAACTGGGATGAACTGGATGCACGTCTTTGCCTAGCGAGCAAGCAAACAAGTAACCTGCCACCAATGACGCCAAGCTGGCAGCTTTCGAACCTACCAGACTCTTCAGTCCGCCTGGACTCGGACTGTCGTCCTCGTTGACGCCGCTGGCCAGGTCCTACCGCAGTCGTACATTTCGTTCCCGAACTCTCGAAGCGAATCTGTCTCCCACCTTGTCCGAATCTGATACACGCACTTGATGCGCGGTATTCCATTGCCACACATTGCCAGTAACGCAGCAGATCCCTTGTCTGGTCGACTCCGCGTGCTAAGCAGGACACATGCATATTACCAGCTATCGAGCAGATTTTCGATGCAAGGTCTCGCCTCATTTACGCGCCTTGTGACTATACCGACTTCAGGATACAGCCTCAGTTGCCAAACAAGTTACCAAACAGCCAAGCTATAGTCAAGCTCTTTAGTCGGGTCACCAATCTACCTTTATTATCAATTTAAGACTCTTTGCTCTTGGTCTTTCGCTAGTCACGAACGCCCATTGGTTAATTGGAGCTCTCCCAACGAATCTACGGCGTGGATTCCACCAATCTCTATGTCACCATGCTGGAGGGTCTCCTAACGCTTGACTAGTCAAGCCATATGAAACGGAAGAACAGCAACTCACAACTCTTTATCATTCTGGGATGTGTCTGGCGTTGTCGCTCTTTCAGACTCTGCCTCCTCCTTTGTCTTGTCTGCCTCCAATCATGAGCACGATGATCTGTCCCAAAACCCTGAATTGCCTGGGACTGGCGGGGAAGGCTTGAGTTGTCACGCTGTTTTGTTCGAAGTAGATGCTGGGCCGCATCGACAACTTCTTGCTAGTAAGCAGTAAAGCCCAAGCGTGTGACAGCATGCTTCGGTCGTGTGATTTCCTCTTGTTTTTACCGTATTGCCTGGAGTTGTCAGAGACACGCGATGCCTCCACACTTCTCCGAGAAGACTGCTACGAGTTTCTATTTTCTACCTCTGCCATAGTTTTCGAGCGAATTAGGTAGCTCTGGAATAAGAGAGCTACCTGCTTGTAATTTGTGAAGCCTCTCTGTTGTGCTCATACCTCAGCGGCCGCTCAGGATAGCCATCTCGCTCCAAGTCGGCGAGAAAGCCACCCAAGTCCAGCAGCTATCACGCCGACACAGAATATCGCTCTACTCTTCTCTGATCCTCACATTCTTCATCATCTCTCTTCTCTCGTTCTCCTACTGGATTCGCCAACCCTATTTTCTCGGCTCCTCCCCCAGCGACCACACTCAAGTCATCAACTCTCCAACACCCTCACCTGGCGCAGAAGTCCCAAATATTGTTCACTTCGTCCATTACTTTCCTGGAGCGGGGGGTAACCCCGGCAAAGACGGTGTGATTGACCCACACGAGATCCCCATCCCTACAGACCTCTCCTTCACGCAATTCCTTGCCATCTACAGCGCTCACCATCACCTCAAACCTACGAAGATCTACCTCTGGACGAACATTGATCCTAATGATGCATCACCTTCCGTCCCCACTTTGACCTCTCGCGGCGAATCAGATTCTTCCACAGAGGGTCCTCATCCCCACAATCCTCTCCGCACCGCTCCGAACACACGATTTCCATATCTCAACGCCCTTGCGACCCACCTTCCCGAGTTCACGATTCAAATCACGAGTTTTCCGACCAGTTCCACAAATGGGCTGCCTATGCCCGCTCTTGCCGCTCGGAGCGATATGGTGCGCCTACAAAAGTTACGCCAATACGGCGGCATCTATCTCGATACCGACGTCTATGTGCTACGTGACATGAAAGCGCAGAGGCAAGCGGGGTTCCAGGCTGTAGTGGGACAACAAATGGAAGGCGGCATTGGCATTGAAACAATCTGTAATGCTGTCATGCTCTTCACCAAAGACAGCCTTCTACTACGCGTGTTCGACGAGCTAGCAGGACGCGTTTTCGATGGCTCATGGGCTGCGCACTCATTCAAGCTCCAGACAAAACTTGTCCACGATTTCGTCGGCCGACCTCACGAAGTTCTTCCACTAAGCAAACGCGCTTTCTTCGAGGGCGGCTGGAGTCACGAACAATTGATTGAGATGTACGGCCCCTCGACTGGGAACATGAGCGATGGGTCGGCAAACTTCTGTGAGAGCACTACGCTTTTACCACCACTCTGACCTGTAACGGGGTGGGGCGACGCCATAGACGCATATATCGAAGCGATCATGGCGTCAAACAAGACTAATACGCTGCCGAGTCCGAGGACGAGCTATTGCGAAGCATATGCATTGCATGGGTTTGATAATGCGGTCAGAGAGAGTAGACCGCAAGGGCAGCTGTGGGAGAGTATGGTTCCCGAAGGCGAGGGGGCATGATGGGGTAAGTCCGGCTTATGTGCTGGAGCGGGGGAGTACGTTTGCGAGAGCGGTGGAGCCCGCGTTGAGGAGTGCGTTTAAGGAGGGCGTGCTTAAGAGGGAGGATCTGACGAAGCTGATGTAGGAGTGGGTGGGGCGGATCAGAGGAGAAGCGAATCGTGACGACGTCTTCATTGAGTTGACTTGCACTGAGGATGACTGTCCGGCTATCATGCATGGGACGAATGCTCAACAAGCTCGGCCTCTGAATCTCTCGCTCCGAGAGCCGAGTTGCCGTCGACTCGAACAATCATGAAATGTATTCTGCTGGACCTAATGGAAACACAAGAAAAATACAATAACATGTCGAGGTGGGATTTCGAGTAGAAACAAGGTCAAAGGACACACAAACGATCGAGCAGATATCGCGACAAAGTCATTACCACACGCACAAGACGTTATCGAGTCAATATCTAGCGCGGTTACCGGCAGAGCGAGGACCTTCAGCTAGTGGTGTGGATGTTTTGAGGTCTCGTCAACACGAGCCTTACTTTACCCCACGATGCTACCACATTTCCTGGAGTATCGGCGCCACTAACAGCAATGACAGAAAGCGTTTGCAAATAGGTCAGTGACAAGAAAAGCACTCATGACAATCGGAGAAAGCTACAGATGCTATTGTGGCTTTGGTACCATATTCCAGAACACAACTAGACGTTGTGTGCAAGCCACAGTAAGATTTCTTGAGCTGAGGAAAAGGATGTCTCGAAACAGATGTTCGCCTTATGATCAAACCGCTTGCCGCGCTGTCTGGCAGAAGAACATTCGAGAATACATACTGAGCTTTTGTGGGCGTCTGTGGCTGCCATCCGCTAAGAAAAGTGTGTGCTTCCACCTCCACAATCGGGAATGGCTTTGCATGTCACTAGCTGGAGTTGCGCACTAACAGCAACGAGGACCAGATTGCTGTAATCTTTTACTCATAGCTTCTTGCTCTTGTATACGGTTGCAGATGCAGCTTCTGCAAGTCTATGTGACTCCGGAACCCGACAAAGTTGGCCGCCGTCCTAGGACACACGACCCTACACCAGAGAGCGGTGAGGGACTGACCTCCCTCTCCAAAAGAATGCACCCTCCGCAGTCTCTTATCTTCCTCAAAGGCTGAAGCAGTCAATTGGATGGGTACCTGGACAAAGTACCTAATACTGGGTGCGGGTGTCAGGATTATGACCATATATCTTCAAGAAAATCCTTATCTTGATATTCTCACATGCTTTCTTGCCAGCTCCGTCTTGGCCGTCTATTTTCAGCAGCTACTGCCAGCTAGGGATGACCTAGGGGGCAGGCTAAGGCAGCTTAGGAAGATCATTTCGGCGGTCAAGGATCCCTAGCCAATCAATCCCCTGCCAAGTATGCAACGCCGTCTTGGCTCCAACTCCGCTCACTATCGCCTTCCGCCTCGGCACGCCCCGGCATACTTTACCCCCCCTTTCTTGCCTTTCCCCCCCATTTTCCCTGCGTATGCAAGCAAGTAAGCCACCAGTACCTTGTCAATGATAAGCATTTCTCGATTGATGTGTTGGATCTATCCGAGCTTCTAAACGCATCAAGCAGGTGGCATAACATCATGCGAACGGTGAACAACAACGGGCATCTTGGCCGTTCCAAAGGAGAAGGCAAGTATGTTAGCCTTAAAGCTATCCGTCTGGACCAACGGTTCTAGAACGGTCAGCCCTGAGAAACAGGCGAGTCGAAACGTCCTGTGCAGAGCTTTCATTGGACGAAGCTAAGCCATACAGCAGACCAATAGTACGGGCAGGCCCTGCATGGAGAAGCTCAGCAGGAGATTTTCTAATCTATCACTCCACGATGGCTTCCAGGGCCGGAGCTGTCACAATGTCTATTGCTACCTCCTGACTGCAATCATCCCACCTCATTGGTGCCTTGATGCTCAAAGGGGCAGTTAGTAGGATGGCCGGGCCAGGAACAACCGGCGAGCACCTCTTCTCAGGAGACCTTGCAATGGATATAAAGCCAGGCTGCATGACCACCTCAAACATCTTCTTCATCCGCTCAACTCAGCATCCAAACCCTCAAGCGCAGAAGTCTACTGTCTCTCAAGCACCAACATCAACATGCGTCTCCTCACAGCAGCTCTCACTGCTCTCCAAGCAGCCTCAATCTTTGCAGGAGTGATCGAGGAACGCGGTCCACCAACACGCATATGTGGTGCCACCGATCCACCGCCAGAGCTCATTGCGCAAGCCGAGACCTTCAAGCAGGAGTTCGCTGCCAACGCTAAGGTCGCTGCTGCACATGCGCCAATCGTGGTCAACACATATTTCCATGTCGTAACCTCAAACGCCAAGAAGGGCCTGTACACCCAGACCCAGCTCAACAATCAGGTACAGTCTCCTACCCACACCGCAGCACATAAAGGGGAGGAAGAACTGAGATGACGAGTACACCTCCCTTCATACTTTCATCGTAACCACAGCATCGCTCTTTCACATTTCCTTAGAGATGTCTGCCATCCCCTGAACCCCAACTGACACCCTCTCGTAGCTCAACTACCTCAATAACGCCTACGGCTCGCATGGCATCACCTACACCCTGGTCTCCACGGACTTCACAGTAAACGACAACTGGGCAACTGGAAACTACGACTCTCAAATGAAGCCCGCCCTACGCAAAGGCAACTACCGCGATCTCAACATCTATTTCCTATCCAACCTCGGCGGTGGTCTCCTCGGCATCTGCAACTTCCCCGCGAACGCGCCAAGGGGCTCTTCGACCTTCAACCAGGACGGCTGCGACGTCCTCGCTGATAGTATCCCCGGCGGGAGCGCGACAAAATTCAATTTGGGTGGCACGGCCGCGCATGAGGTTGGGCATTGGTGGGGATTGTTTCATGTTTTCCAGGGATCGGTTCGTCCTACACCACCTTATACTCTACACTTCTTTGCAGACAAGAAGCTGACACAGTCAATAGGCATGTTCAGGCGCCGGCGACTCTGTAGCCGATACGCCACTCCAGAAGACGCCTACGTCCGGCTGCCCCAGCTCCAAGGACTCTTGCCCTAATTCATCGGGACTGGATGCCATCAATAATTATATGGATTACTCGGATGATATTTGCTATAATAGCTTTACGGCTGGACAGGAGGCCAGGATGTACCAGATGTATGATTTGTATCGTGCTGGTAAATGAGTGCTTGAGTGTGTATTGAGAGTGGGATGAGTACATATGCATATTGTTACATACCGAGAGCCGGGATAGCATTGGCGATTTCGAGGGGTTCTTTTGGTGCATATTTATGATGGGATTGGGAGATCAGATATGAACATATTCCAAATTCAGTAAAAATTCAGATTGTCTTCCATGGCTAGGACGACAGACCAGCAGAATGGTCGCTGACTTAGCAGAAAATTTTATTTCGGTGATACCATTTTCTAATACTTAAGTCGTTGATGTATCTATCATACTTCAATGCGATCATCATAAGCCCCTCGACGAAGCGCAGTGCAGGAGCCCAAGTGATAAGCACCTGTGTTGTTATATATGGCTGCTGTGGACAATGATGAACTTCTTGATGGCGTGATCACAAGTCTTTGCTCTAGTGTGAAATTATCAGCTCTCAACAAATTTCTCTTCAATACCGCTCCTTCATAGAAGTACAAGCAGTCAATTCACAAGATAACAGCCGTTTACAGCTTCCGAGACATGAATCAGGGCAGTCGTGTTCTCACCTTTACCGCCCTGTGAGCCATTTGTCTGACGAGGCTCGATGAGGAAGGCCATGTCAGAGACGACTCACGCACAAAATCACCGCAGCAACGTTCCGATGTCTCTGCAAGTAAAGTCCTTTGAGACCGTGAGATTGTTCGGATGACGCTAATTTTGCGCTCCACTTTCGCGACAATACAGTCTCCAATTGTTCTGAGACACTCCCCCGCGATCTCCAGATCCCAACTTGCCACGATGCACAAGGATGTCGAATGTTTGGAACATGCAGACCTGACACGCGATATCTGGGGTAATGTCGCTTCATATGTAAGCGACTGTGCCTACATGATGCTGCCATATCACATGTCGAAACCCCCCAAACGGTCAAAACTGAAAGGACAGCGAGTGCGAGCAGCTCGACACTGCTTTACGCTACACGAACTGACATATTGGATGTCATACCTCTTCGAAATACGAGATGCATCCAGTCAATACTCACACCTTAGCTGCTTTCCTAGCAATCCTTTCCTTTGCCTCAGCAACTCCCATCGACAGCGGCTCAATCAGCCTTCTCAACAATTCCGATACCCTTGACGTCCCAAACCCCAATATCCACTGCTCCAAGAAACCAACTTGGTATACCCAAAGGTTCAACGCCGCCGACTGCGACCCAGCCATGACGCACTTCTGGGATTCCACCTGGTACCACCTGAACGAGCGGTTCGAGTTCCTCGCCCCAGGCTCTCGCCGAGTGACTTCCCTAGATCCAGTGCAGACGCCTCAGCGATGGACGCATATGAGCTGCACCGTAGCCATCATACAACTGAGCGCGTTCACGCCGGAGGAGTTGCCGGGTATTGGCAATCCTGAGAGCACGGTGTTTAGTAAGAGCGATATCACGACGTATCCGCAGTTGGTGGAGGTCAGTTTGAAGGCTAGTAGGCAGTGTCTGGAGCGACGGCCTATGGATGGCATGGAGAGTGATGAATCGCAGCGGACTGAGGTGGAAAGAAGGGAGGTGGAAGGTGGGCGGGTGGGGAATGCGCAGGGCGAAAGGGAGGAGGATCCCAATTTTGTGATCCCGACTGCATGGGCTGCAGTCGGCGATAGAAGAGCGGTGGGCCTCTTCTTGTGGGATGCTTGGTCGTATATGAATACGGTCAGGTTTCCGGAGATACGTGATGGGAGGAATAATGGGACGGAAGAGGTGGTGAGCCTGAGCACGGCTAGCTAGGAGTGGTTGAGTGAGAAAGTCAAAGATGACCCACCAAAAACCTTCAAATCGTGAGATACATAGCTCTCGGCATCAGGGGGCATCCGACGTTAGTTGTAGGCTTGAACAAGATGTAGAAACAACGCGTTTGAAAGCAGACAGAAGCATAGAGTGAGAGCGATCAGCCAATCAGACCCCTCATACCTTGAAAATGACTAAGCATCGTTCCCTGAACCGTCCCCTTCAATACGGATCTCTTTGTACACACTGCTTCACAGCACATCACGCACGGAAGATGTCGGCTTTCAAGACAGCTTCTTCAGCTCATTGCACGCCAGGATCTCTGTCTGTTTCGAAAGGATTGGATGTCACCCTCGGGGGCAGCTGAGGCTTAGACGCCTGATCCTCCATTCAGCCCCCAAAATATGAATCCTTCGCTCGAGGTCGAAGGGGCTTCTCTCCACCTTCTCTCGAAATAGTTCCCATCTGGTAGCCATGCAAGAATAAGTCAATATATGGCCATGATTTACGTTTGATGACGACGACAGCCTACAAGATAGGAACAGGACACTCTCCGCATAATGACACTAGTTGGACTCCATGTCTTGCTTCTTGCCGTTACGGGTCTGGCAGCGAGCACAACGCAGCAACCACAATCATGCTCACCAAACACGCCCTTCCCGCTTAATGAGACAGACAATGGCTGCATGACATCACCCTATCGAATGCTTCTCAAGCTTGACTGTCCTGGCTGTACTTCGGATGAGAAAGGCAAGCCAGAAGAGTCTACAGCTTTGGTAGGCACTCTCTCCCCTTTCCTCGCTGATCTGTCTGACAATTCATTCCCAGATCTACGACTTCCGCATCAACCCTTCCCCAGACTCTCCGCGCAAAAACATCGCTGTCATTGGACCTCAAATCGAGCTAAATGGCGCCGGTCTTTACCCTCCAAGAAAATCTCTAGGTGGCGAGGAGAAGTTGTGGTACAAAGCACCAACCGTGTCTAGCGATACCACGCTCGATGCCTATCTGTCCGATACAGACCCCCAACGGTACCATCTCCACGGCGACAATTCCATCCTGAAGGCCAGTGCTGTAGCTTACGAGATGCCCAACGCACATGGCTGGGACATCTTCTCCCTAATTATCGAGACTGCTGCGTACAATGTGGATGAAGACACAAGGGGACAGGGTGTCGATATACGGGGAGATGGCATTAACGGGCTTGCGCTCTTTCTGAGAAGGCATAATACAACAAACTCGATACTGCGACAGGCAGAACAGGGGTTCGCGAGGAACGGAAATGCCAGAATGCGCGACAAGTTGATCCGGCACCAGCAGACTTGGACACTGGAGTGGTGGCACGAGTTTCCTTGGCGGTTGGTAAGGGAAAAGGGAGGGGATTTGGGCTCGGAAATGATGGCGGAGATGCCGGCGGGCTTGGAGGGGAAGCTGTTGAGGGAGATGGAGGAGGAGAAGAAGAAGGGTCAGAGGGTGGATAAAGGGAGGAAGAGTAGGATTTGGCCATGGACTTGGTTCAAGATCATCGGGATCGTTCTGGTGATCGTGTCTCTCGTGTACATGTTCGGCTATGCGGTGTTCGTGTCGACAAGGACTATTGCATACGCTGGATATCTACAGGTTTTGACGTGGATGAGACGCAGTAAGGAAGATTCAGAAGAGCATGATGAAAGTAGTGGTGAAGCTAGGGAGGGAGAAGAGGGGAGGATCATGCTGAAGTAGCTAGATGTATGTGATTTCCATACCGTGACCTGCAGCATAGCGGAGGAGACACCATTTTACATGTACCTATGTTCATGGTTTAGTTACAAAGACCGACTATATCCTGTCACGAGTGATACTATGCTATACTATGCGTTGTGAACCAGTGGTCAAGGCTTCTGAACCGCTGGAAATGTTCGGATAACGCACAGTATCCTGCACGTGGGAGCAATAGCGCCTGCGTATTGGCCGACTATGCCTCAAAGGAGTAGCTTGCGCTGGTCAGATGCTGGGAAGGCGTGATCGTGTGCTCTGAGATACCTCCTCTGGTGCTTCTTCACTCTAGCAACAGTCAGATACTTCATCTCGGTCCTCCTTACCACTGTTCTGCGGAGAAGTTTCATTTCCATCGCTCACCCCACTGCCCCCACGAGAGCCCAAGTTTAAGGGTGGGAAGCTCAAAGCTCCGCAAGATCTTAAGGACGCGACGGGATTTCGAAATACCATCAGCTGGGGAAAAAAGAACCAATTAACTCCTTCTCATTCTCCAGGCTGCAGGCCGATGCCGTGATGACTTGAGTTGTTGCGTGCAAAAGCCTGGCCTTCAGTACCTCTTATATAGCGTTCCCACCCTCTCTCATTCGTTCCAGACCCTCCTCGCCAAAATGCTGCCCTCACTCTTGTTCCTGCTCTTGCTGGGGGTCTGCTCAGCCATTCCTTTGGAGCAACAACCTCTGCTGGCGGAGGATGTCAAAAGTGATATTGCAAGCCATCATAAAAGTGGAGAGCGACCTTTGCATGGCCGGTTTCTCCATATTACAGGTTCGACCAACCTCGACGAAACCCTGGGCAAACACTGATCAGGTCCAGACTTTCACCCCGATCCTTTTTACAAGCCCTTCGCCGACTCCGAAGACGAAAACTGTCATCGCGGCAAAGGTACAGCAGGCATATACGGCGCTGAAACTACCGACTGCGACTCTCCCTTCACCTTAGTGAACGCAACCTTCCAGTGGCTCGCAGACCACGTGAAAGACGACATAGACTTCATAATCTGGACCGGTGACTCAGCCAAGCACGATAACGACGAAAAGCTTCCCCGAACAGAAACCCAGGTCATCGATCTCAACAAATACCTCGTTTCCAAATTCACCGAAGTCTTCGGGAAAGATGACAATATCAATGACACCGATCCTACCAACGACTTCATAATCCCTATTGTCCCCAACTTCGGCAACAACGATATCGTGCCCCATAATATCATGACGCCCGGACCTAACCGCTGGACGAAAGACTACGCCAAGGTCTGGCGCTCCTTCATCCCTGAAGTTCAGCGCCATAGCTTTGACCGCGGCGGCTGGTTTTTCGTTGAGGTAATACCCAATAAACTCGCGGTCTTCAGCTTGAACACTCTATACTTCTTTGCCTCCAACACGGCCGTCGATGGCTGTGCAAAAAAGAGCGAGCCAGGATACGAGCAGATGGAATGGCTGAGGATACAGCTGCAGTTCTTGAGGGAGAGAGGCATGAAGGCTATCATGATGGGCCACGTGCCGCCCGCAAGGACCGATAGCAAAGAGAGCTGGGACGAGACGTGTTGGCAGAAGTATACGTTGTGGATGGAGGCCTATCGGGATGTTGTTGTTGGGGGCGTTTACGGGCATATGAACATTGAGCATTTCATGCTGCAGGATTCGAAGCATATCAGTAAGAAGACGAGGGAGGGCCTGTTGAAGAGCCTGGGAAAGAAAAGTGTGGAAGAGGAGGATGAAGAATTTGGGATACAGAGCAAGACGGAGTATCTCACTGATTTGAGGGAAGAGTGGAAGAGGATTCCGAACGAGCCGAAGGCGCTGGACGAATCAGAAGATGGTGACGGATGGCTTGACAGGTGTATGAAGATGCTGAAAAGTAGGAAACATAAATCGAAGAAGGACAAGTATCTCAAGAAGATTGGCGGGGAGTGGGCTGAGAGATACAGCGTGAGCCTGGTGACAGCGAGCGTGGTACCGAACTATTTTCCTACGTTTCGAATCGTCGAGTACAACACTACAGGACTTGAAAGCCTGGGAACGCCATTGCCAATTTCAGCGTTTCTCGACGAGACAGCAGATGCGGAGACTGATGAACACGCGGACAACTCGGGGGAAGAGGGAGGGGACCTTGCTGAATCCTATAGCAAGAGATCGGAGAAGCATCACACCACTAAGAAGCACAAGAAGAAGAAACACCCAAAAAACGGCAAGACCCCTACGTTCACTGTTCCCTCTCCACCACCCTCATCCGCAAAGCCCGGCCCCGCCTACTCTCCTCAACCTCTCACCTGGCTCTCTTACAAACAATACTACGCCAACCTTACACGCATCAACCCACCGAAACCACTCCGTCATGGGGGAGAGGGCAATGGCGGAGAAGAATTCAAGTTCAAGCTCGAATACGACACCGCAACAGATCCCGTATACAACATGCCAGACCTCACAGTACGCAGCTGGGTCAGCCTAGCAAGGAGGATTGGAAAATACAAGCCCACGTCGAGCTGGCCTCTCGCCACCACCAAGAAGGGGCAAGTAGAGGTCGAGGATGTAGATAAGGCGACCAAGAAGAAAAACAAGAAAAAGAGGAGGAAAGAGATCGAAAACCTGTGGTTCACGTTCATCAGTCGTGCGTATGTTGGCACTAAAGAGAGGGAAGAGATTGAAGATGAGTTTGCTTGATATACTTATTGATATTGTTGCTGTGGCGTTGAGGGAGGAGAGAAACTGGATATACCCTTTAGATTACATTGATTTTTCTTGTGTCTTATCCGCGTATGAGGAATAATGGCATCATCCATACCTTGTGGCGTCTTTCTGTCCTTTCTATCTCTTGACTTTTTTACCATCAGGCGCCCGCAATGACATCGTCAACAAGAAGCCTTATCATCAAACACGTACCCATGAACTTGTTCATTACCTCCATGGTAATCCTTTTCCTTCATTTTTTTCGCCCTTTGTTTTCGAAATTCTTCCATCTTTTTCTAAAGCAAGGAACCAACCTCAATTCTTCAAGGAATGTCACTCCTGATCAAAACTCTACCACTTTTCTAATGCAACATGGAGTGACTTACACATCCCCTTTTTCTTCCTTCCTTCCTTCCTTCCTTCCTTCCCCATCATTTTCTCGGGCTACTAGTCTTTCACATCGCATACCTCACACCATTCTCCTCCCTCCCTCCTTCTCCTTTCTATACCATAGGTCTATCAAATCACCCGTACGTTTCTCTTTCGTCTTTTCCTCTTGGGGAAAGGGAGGCGGCGGTGCTGTTCTTATTGGCTCAGAGAGGGTAGAGGGGTGGTTCTGGGTTGAGATGTTTGGCTGGTGTTGTTGCGGGGGGAGAGGAGGGGGGATGGGAGGAAATGGTTATCAGACAAGCGAAGATGGTGTGTGTAGAGGGGAAAGGGGGCGAAGGCGGGGGATTGGATGGGGTTATTGGAGCTCGAGGTTCGGAATGGCATTGGGATTGGGATTGTTGTAGAGTTTGTAAGATAGTGTTGTGGATAGGCTATGCGTTGCTGTCCAAAGCATGCTATTTACGCTCCCATCTGTCCTATGCTATGCCCTACTGTGCTATTTCTCCCTCCCTACCCATGCTTTTTCGTACCCATCGTCCCATCATCGCCCGCCACATCCCCCCCCTTTCTCCCCCCAACAATCACACCACCAACCCTCAACCCTCCACCACCCTATCCTTTTCTCCAGTATTTCTCCTCACACATCACCTTTCCTCCTACGCTTAGGCATCGGGGGCCTACTTTTCTCCCCTGCCTTCTTCTCCTGCCACCAACCTCCCTTCCAACTTCCTGCCGCTCTCACATTCTCACAGAATCGCCGAACATACAACCACAGCGTCCCCAACGCAGTACAGCACACCCCAACCGCGATGAATATGTGCTGCCAGCTCTCAGGCACGAATTTGGTCGCGATGAGGGTTATGATGCCGATGGTGATGAGGCCCCAGGGCACGATCCTGCTTGCGCTAGCGCTCGTGGGCGTGACGTCGAGAATTGTTCCCCCGCCATCATCGCTTTCACTTCCATCAACCCCTGTAGCGGCAGCGGCAGATGTGGTGGTGCCGGTGCTGGTGGGAAAGGGGTTGTACCCGTCTTCTGGCTCGTGATACCCCTCCTTATTAACACCCTGTGCCCTCTTTATTCTTTTCCCTGCATCCTTCACAATTTCTCCTGCACTTTCGCCCTCAATCTCTCCACTACGAGGTTTTGACCCCTGCTTTCCCCTATCTACGTCTTCCCCGACATCCCCCTTTCCGGCATCCTTTCGTATACTAGAGGAGGTGGTGGTGAGGGCTAACACCTCTTCCAGCGTGGGTCGAGTGCCGAAAGAGCCTGCTTTTTTGCATTCGAGTCCGTAGTCTGCTAAGAGACGAGCCAGGCCGAGGTGTGTGCCCCAGCGCGATGTGTCCGTGCTTGTTTGGGTGGTTGTGAGGAGGTCGTCTTCGCGCTCGTCGTTATGATGGCTGGTGCGGTAGAGTGGTGAGAGTGGTGGTGGTGGGGTGCGGCATGCTGTTGCTGCACAATTCACTAGGTGCGAGAGGGAGGGGGATTGGAGGTGGTGGCAGAGACCTAGATGTTGGGAGGAGGGTTAGCTTGAGGGGTTTTGGGTTGGAGGAGAAAAATAGGACGGCGGTGCTGAAGTGGAGGGATGGGAAGGTAAGAGAGATTTGGAAGGGGGTGATGGCTGATGGCTGAAATGGTGTAATAGCGAAGATCATAGTCACAGCTTCTTTCAGAGCTCTCCTCTCTGCCCCTGCTGGAAGGGAGCAAAAGCACAGCAGAAAGTTAAGCTCACAATCCAGCTCCTCCGCCCCACATCTAGGCGCGAAGAGCTCAAGACATCCCCTCAAGCACTCCACCCTTTCTTTCAGCTGCTCGAACGACTGTAACCCCCGCGATGGAGACTTGAGTTCAGGAAATGGTACTGATTCTGGACCGAGAGGTTCGAAGACGATTTGTCGCCCATTCTTCAGCGTCAAAGTCGTAGTCGGCGACGTTGAGATGGGCGGTGAGGGGAGTGGGAATGCTGTAGCTGATAGGACGAGTGTGACGGTAAGGAGAGTCAGGAGGTGGCGAGTGTGGTAGAGGGTGGAGAGACGCATAGTTTGATTCCCGGCTTAGTTGATTATTGATCAGTGTTGATATGTTATGTCAAGAGCGGAAATGGCGATGACGTATTGTGTACTCAATTTACAGATTGTCGATGGAATTTAGATGGTTATCGGGTATGCGCGTTGATTGCAAGAGCTGGAGAGTGGTCATTGAAAGTGGCAGATGGGCCCCAGGAACGTAGATGCTTGTCGTTGTGCTGGAGATTAGCTGAAGCGAAGAAGGCGCCCCCTCTCCTGGGGTACGAGTTGCTGTGTTGTTGTCGAGGTCAGTTGCCGGTGAACCTGCCACTGTGGGAGTGGACAACCAAGTCAGCTGATTGACAGCGCGGAAGCCATTGTGTTCAGACAGTTGTAGTCCGTTGCAGCGCAGTAAGTCGTGAACCACCAGCGACATCGTTTGAAGAGGTAGGATTTCATCCAGGGCGACATAGAGGGGTTGTTTCATCTCGCAAAGGAATCAGGAGTGGGGCAAAATGAGAGTCAGAGTATCAAAACGTTTGGAGGATGGGGTTGACTTTTGATCTGTGTCGATTGAGCTATTAACAAGACAATCTCCATTTGGAGGAAGGGTATCTAGAGTAAGCAAACCATGTACCACGCGATCAACTATCGTACAGACCGTACACTCTCCTTCCATTAACTACTTTTTACCTCCGCGATTATCGTCCTCGCTGTGATCGTTTCTCCTAGGTCAATCAAGTGTGGTTGAGCACAGCAACAGATGGTGTGAATGCTCCCTCGGTATTATAGACTGCCAGATTTGTGCAAACTTTGAGCGATTCCGGCACGATGGTAGACCCTTCTCGAGGAAAAGCAACTTGTATCGACGTTTCGGTATGTGAAAACCTCGACCAAATCCTGTCGCACTGTTTGGGCTTTACAGCACAATGTTGTGTCATGGTCAAGGCCCCAGTTGACAGTGACTCCTCGTCCTGTTATGTGGCCCACAGTGACAGCATGCACCGTACGCATTATGCACGCGCAGTCCTCAAGCACGATATTATCTCGTACTGCCTGTCCGCCTCCGTCGACGTCGTTCGCTGGAAGGCGGGCTGACTGGTGAGTCCCTTACAGTCGGCTCAGGTGTCGGCGGGCTTCTCTTGTTTCCTTCACGCATTCGAGGGCTACTTATGATCTCTTCTCTCTGTGGTGGACTCCTCTTCAACTCTTCCGTCCCCGGGGGACTCCTTCTGCTCCGCTCAGGCTTTGGTGAACTTCTTCGACTGCGCTCAACCGTTCGAGGGCTGCTGCGGATCTCTTCTCTCCTCGGCGGGCTCCTCCTCCGTTCTGGTGTTGGCGGACTTCTCTTCCTCTCGTCCCTCCGTGGTGAACTCCTCCTCATCCGTTCAGTGCGCGGGCTGCCCGTATACTCCTCTATCGTCGGTGAGCTCCTCCTCATCCGCTCTGGCGTTGGCGGGCTACGTCTAGCCTCCTCCCTCTTTGGCGAACTTCGTCTGCTTCGCACGGGTCTAGGCGAACTTCTCCTCCTCTCTACCGGCTTTGGCGGGCTCCTACCATTTTTTGCTGTTGGTCTTGGCGTGCTCTCACTTGGTGGTCTCGACGTACTTGTAGGCCTTGTTGTGCTTTGTGGTCTAGGTGTACTCCCAGGTGTAGTCAACGTACTCTTGCTGCCTGTGCTACCACTGCCAGTCCCTGGGTTGTTCAGACCTCTTTTCATCATCTTGCCCAAGATCACGACCATCTCCGCTGAGTCTTCGAACATCTCATCGTCAATTGTCTCGCTTGCGTTGTACACATCCTTGATTGCTGCTTGCGCCAGCTTCCTGCTCGCTTCACCATCATGGAGGCAGTCATAGAGGTACGCTGAATATTCCGTCTTGACCGAAAGGCGGATAGGATGAGAGCCGAAGAGGTGCGCGTCTGCTATTTCGGAGGCGTAGGAAAAGTATGACGATGCGTCTGGAATGTAGTTGCGAGCTGGAAGAAGAAAAGTGGCTGATGGCTTGGGAACCGAGACCGGCGTGAGGCCTGGCGGCATCGGGCCTGGGTCTCCAATTGGGCGGCCATTCATCATTGGTGGTGATCGTCGGACGGAGGACCGATCAGACTTCTTGCCATTGCTTATCCGGTCTCTTTGAAAAGCTGGGATGGCTGCCACATGGATGGATGGTTGATTGTGGAAGAGGACGAAGATGTGGTAGAAGGAGGCGCGAAGTTTGTTTACTAGAACGCGTATTTCCCATGGGTATCTTGAGCGAGGATCATCCACCTCCGGTAGTATGTACTGTTCAAGGAGGATCAGGCCTTCACGGGCTAGGAAGATAATGTGATGGTAGAGCTGAAGGGATTTGGTATCACGCGTGGTGTCGAGACGGCGGAGTCGACGCGCTCGGATGAGCTTTTTGGAGAGAAGCACCGATAGGCCAAGTACCTGGAAGAGACCTTGAGCAACCTCACGATTGTACCTGTCAATCTGCTTAGCGTAGCGGCCAAGGTATTTCTGATCAACCTCCGAAGAGGCCATCAACGAGCGGAAGGCGAAGCGGTCGAGCTTCTGGAAGGTTGCCATAGTCAGTAAATTGCATTGGACAATCGTAGCGAGAGAATTGGTACGAGCAAGGGATTGTGCGGTATAGGGAGCTCATAATTGGTGGGTTGAATGGTGTTTATGTTTGTGATGTAGAAAGTGGAGCGAAAGCGTTATCGTTATCTGAAACAGGGCCGTACAGATGAAGAAATCACATCTTACCGTTTACCGCGCGCCTTTCCCACCAAAGATATACAGCTATTTCTGGAGGGCGGATAATCTTGATAGGCTCTGCGATGACTCGTCAAAAGTATTGTATGTATGTTGTTTTGTACCGGCTTCGTCATCGTCACTATTTCAGCGAGTCCAGAGGCGGTCGCCTTGAGGGTCTCCCTCTTTTCACCGTCGAGGGTGTTTTTGCAGCAATTGGAAGAAGGTTTGCGGGTGATTCGGTAGGTTCGTTTGTCTGATCGTGGGCATGTGCAGCATTGGTTGCACAAAGGGAGCGGTGAAGCTTTGGTCCTGTTTTCCCAAGCTCCCGATCCACGCTGAAGGTGTAGCTCGATTTAACCCTATCCAATTGGGGCTGGTATTGTGAGGTTTGCGTAGCTTTATTGCGATGTATAGGCTCGCGAGGGAGGGCAAGTATATGTTTCTGGTGTGCGGTCAGCAATTGGCAATTGCTCCAAGCTCGCGGGACTTGCAGCAAGTAACCCAAGCAAGACAAAGACCTCCAATTAATTATTACAGATACCCTTACAATTTCCAATCGTAACAGTACTCCAAACTATGTATGTCGTATGTACAATTGTATTCTTCTCTTGATCACTGAGAGCGCAATGGCTGGATGGCGAGGTGCTGGCCGAGACGAAGAAGTTTTTTGGAGCTCCAAACTTTTTCGAGACCGCCTGAGTCTATGTGCGTCTCGCCTGCTGTCTTTATCGGGAGGCTCTTCCGTCTGCTGGAGCCGCCTTCTAGGCTGTATAGGATTCGTCACCGCCTTTTCGAGAGTTGGCGTAGCTGGTAAGGGAGGAGGCAGGAAAAGGAGGGTTTTATTGCCATTGTGACGAGCAGGACAGCTCAGAGATGGCAAGCATGATGCGACGGGTAACCGTCAGACATCAGTGATGCTGATTGATAGGCCTCTGGCACCCAACTTGCGGGCTTTTGTGAGGTGGTAGGGCGGATAGTGGAGCTGCATGAGCAGAGACGCTTGCCTACGTGTCAAGCGGAGCCCTCATTTCACTCCCCGACTCCCGGCACATCCTGGTTCGTCGATCTGCCAGCCCAGGGCTTGAGTGGCCCAGAGCCAGCCTTGTTTGTCTGCCCAGACCGCCATGCCTAACTGAGGTGGACAACTCAAAAAGCTGCCCGAGATGGTGGGTTTGAGATATCGATGGCTTCATGGGTTGATGGTGACGGGAGCGATGACATGGCGAAAGTCAAGGAGGAAGTCAGGCTTTTGGTGCGCTGATGGGATAGTGGGGGAATGGGCTATCTGAGCCTAAGGAATGGACGAATCACAGGCTGTGAGGGCAAGATGTTGGAGAAGGCGGTACTTGATATACGTATTACTGAGGATTATCCAGCACTACCAACAACCGGCAGGAACCCCAAGCTCGCAGACCTTTGGGCTCCCATCCCACATCATCACCCTGTTCCTGCCTTAGACTCCCATGCTCTGCTTTTTCTTGACAACGCATCACTCAACCTAGCCGGCCTCCTTTCCTCCTTGGGCTGCATGAACGGCTCCTAGCGACGGCACGAACTGTTTGACTTCATGCAGCTAGTCTTGGGTCCCAGCTTTTCATGGCTTGTGCTTGGGAAAGTCGGTGAGCAGTGCGGAATTGGAAGGGAGAAGAAGGACAACAAGCACAACGGGTAACAGCAATAAGTATAGGGGAGTGACGGCTCCATCTTGAATGGCACTATCTATGCATAAGCTATCGTCCACTGCTTGAAGTGGTGCCTTGGCCTCGAAGCCTCCTTCTTCTGGTCATGTTATGTCCTCATTTGAGCTGCCAGTGGGGAGGCGTAAAAATTGCTTGGAAGCTGTCGGTGGACGCCTTTCCCTCCTTGATTCTCAGGACACTGGCGTCTACAGGATTTGTGCTCCGTGGCAGACACATGAAGAATTCGAATGCCGTCAGACAACCTTCGCTCTTATTGTTGATGACCATGGAAAGATGCATTTGCATTGGACAAGGCTCCGTCGTGACTATCAAAAGTGGTCCCGTCATCCATGTTGCAAGCGTAAGATAGCGCAAAGTCCTATTGTGAATCTTGGGGAAAGCCATTTATCCTTATGACCTCTGTTGTGGTGATGATGTCGCGTCTTGAAGGGTCTGCTTTGCTGTCTAGTGCCTCTCAGCAGGAGCCCTGGTGCGTCGCTCCTTGGTAGATGCCTCAGCCCTTGAGAGAACTTCCGCATACTGGTGGGGCGTCCTCGCTTTCTCCGCTTGTATCTCATTGATAGCTCTTCGAAGCCGCTCAATGGTGATGTGGTCTCGGAAGATTGGCGCATGGAGGCCCTTGTTCTCCTTTGTGTACAACTGGAGCTCATGTTGCTCATCCTCTTGCAGCGATGACAGATAATTGCTGACCATAGCAGCTGTTTGCGGAGGCTCAGGTTGCAGCCACGACCCTGGTAAATGTCCGCTGTTGACAAGCTGGTTCACACGAGCTTGACATTCTGCTGCTGTCCACGTTCGGCCGTGGATGCTCTGCAAGTCCTGACTTATCTGGTGGTAGGTCTTACCCTCGAGAGTCCAGTCCACCAGGTGTTGGTCCTCATACGGTACCCACTGCTTGCGCTGCAACCATTGGTATGGTGATGCCGGATCGGGTATCTGCTGTCCGGATTAATCAGCCTCTACTCACAAAGCTGATTCCATTGACGAACCGTCATTTGGTGTGAGGATGACTCTCCCGTAGGTGTTGGCGTTTGGGAAGATGCTTGGCTTCGCAATACTGCTGCAGCCTCTTGAGTGTGGGCCTAAGAGAGGGAAATCAGCATCTTCTCAGGTGTTGGTGAACGACGTGGCGTCTCACGCTCTGTGCTTGCAGGTATTGCTCATCACGCTCCTAACAATAGAGGTCAATGTCCACGATCATTCATCTCTAGATGTCTTTCTTACTTCCAAGGCTCTTGCTTCTTCAGCGCTCATAGTGGTTGTCCCCTGCACTGTACGTTCAAAGTGCTTGTCCATGATCTCTCGCGGATTCTGCGGTCTCATCAGTCTCTTCCCGATACCATAGACTTTGGAGGGAAGTGAAGACATGTTGATTTACAAAGGGTTTGTCGTTAGAACCGTTGGAGTTCGACATGTTAGGTCAGTCTCGACCTGATCTCCTGTGGTGCTGCACTGTTGATCTGAAAAGCTGATCGTTTGGGAGACCTTCCAGTAGGATCCCTTCTTGATATCGAGTGATCTTTCAATGTCGTGCGTTTTCGAACAGACGACTCGCTCGAGCGTTTTACGAGAAGGCTTCTACACAAATCGCGTCGTCAGAATCTCGTGACAAAGTTCTAGCACAGAAGACAGATGTTTGCAATGCCTTGCAATATCTTCGAGAAGCCTGATATTACAGAGAGTACGGGACTTATGAGCATAAGAGGTTGGGTTCACGAGGAATTCAAATGAATGGCAGGAGCGTGCCTTAAGTGTTGAAAGGAAGACATGTTTCTGGGCCCTAGCCGAAAGACTTGCACCCTTTGCGACCTGTCGACACTCGGATAGCAGCATCAGATCGGTGACCATAGGGGCATTCACGTCCCTGTTGCGTATATATTTAACGAATTAGGATCTTGCTCCAGTGGGGGCAAGTGGCGGCCGCAAGCTAACGCTCGTCCAGACATCCCGAACAGGCAGAGCTTATCACAGAACGTAGCCGAGAAGTGGATGTATCCGCTCAATCGATCAGATGAATGACGAACAATCCAAAGCTGCCAGTGAATTTGGGGCGCTCTTGAACAATAATCCAAATATAGGCGAGGAGCAATCACCGTGCCAATAGCCAAAAATTCGTTGAAAATGAGCTGCATCGTTTTCTTGTCCGATGGTCCTGTTGTTTAGGCCGCATCACGATCTCCTTTATCGTCTCTGAGGTCTGGGTGTTAACGTCTCGCAATCACTACATCCTGACATTCGGAATGACCGACGCCCGGCTTCCCTTTAAGTACGGCTTAGCCTGAGCTCGTTTATCGATCGCTCTTTTGCTTATGACCGTCAACGATCGATCTCAGCCACTTGAGTCGCCACCCCACTCCATTCCTATCTATTTATACACATCTTTCCATTCATCCGACCATGTTGATACGGATACGAGCCTTCACTCTTACGTCTGTATCTTTGCGGTGATACAGCCGGAAGGTGGCGAATACTTCACGTCCGAACTGCTCGGCTAGAAGTGGATCAGAGAGGAAACTGTTGTAGTTTGATCCACGCTTTCGTCCAAGCTGTGATGGTGCGATGCTTTGCCGGCCCCGAATGAATGACTGAGAAGGCGAGTGGTGGCAATTTCTCGGTGAATCTCGTCCTATCTACTGAGAACTTCAATACAAGGCGGCCACGACAACATCAACGGTTCCGCCATGGGTTTTAGTCCGAAGCTAAAGTGCTTGAGTACAGATCATTGGAGCGATGTCCATCTTCGCTTGCCGCTTCTCCATTTTGTGAGCACAGCAGTCAAGTGCTCGAAAGATCATCGTTTCAGGAGGAAATTGCATAGGTCTTGGTGACCCATCAAGCAGTGGGTATGTACCTGTATACCGACTCTCGCATATTAATAGAAATGTTTCCATTCTTGAATCATCATGAAGCGCTTATTGGACATCCTCGGGCAGTCTTGGTGAGAATAAACATTCTTTGTCTCCTGGCTCAGAGTTGGCTCTTTTATAGTGTAAGCACTATCACGAAGAGGGTGAAGAAATCGAGACATGATTGACGACTTTATCAAAGGGAGATTGACCAGGTAAAAAAAGTTTGCTGTTTGTGCCTCGCCTTTTAGAAAGGGGTAGCAGGTCCTCGCTTTAAGGCAAACATGTGTCCTGTCCATAACAATCTTCGGCCTCCAAGTATGACATTAGCCTCATTGGGGAACGATGGCTGTGCCAAAGCTCCCCTGGCTAAGTGACAGCAGATCGCTTCCGAGGAGGTCTAGATCTTCTAGCATGCATGACTAGCACGATGGTCCGTGCAACCTCAATTGTTGCGTTGTTGCTTCCTACTCACATTTTATCAACAGCTTGGATTTATCATCGTTGACTGACATATTCTAGCTTGTAGCCGTCCACGGGGAAAACAAACATCCGCGTACGCTCATGCTCCAGCATGGGCCTTACTGATCCTGGCAAACCATGGGACTACTGGAACAACACCGCTGCGACGAAGCCTGAAGCGCGCGCTCTTGCAGAGCGTTTGGGACTGAACTTTCCCACTGACAACGAAGGTCGAGGGACCCATAGTGGTCTTGTGTGGGCCTCCCTCAAATTCATAGGCGGAATCCGCTAAGTGAAGTAGGTATCCCATCCGCCGCCTCATCATCACTGGCGAAGACAGCCCAGACAACTTTGCACTTCTGCTGGGACCGCAATGGGAATCGCTACGAACTTCAGGCTATAGCGACATGATCGAGCAAACCCGCATCGATGTTCTGCTCTGTCCGCCTCCCAATTCGCCAAGCGGTGTCATGGCAGGGTACTATGACAAAGGAGCGCCACGCTGGGCGCCCAGAGGCCCGAACGCCGAGGAAGAGGCTACGATTAATGAGATCAAAAAGATGTCGCGACGTATGTCGGAGATCAATGATGAAGAGGGAACTTCGGCATAGTCGATCAAAATGCAATTTGCAAGGCACAGGATGCTTTTGCTTTCAATTCTGGACTGTATCTTGGATTTCGATATGATAAGGATCACGATATTTACGAAGCGCACATTCATCGTTATGACAACATTTCTTTGGGAACTCTGTGTTATTGCCGTCGCCACTTGAAAAGCTGCTTGATCCCTCCAAAGATTACTGGGCTTGTACAGATCTAAGGAGGACAAGCAATACCTTTATTCGCTTCTTATTTGTCTTTAAATAAGGTACTACGTTTCCTAGTGCTATGGACCGTATGCCGCTCTTCGGTGTTCTCACCCGAGTCTCTGGACGTAATCAGTGCCTTCGAATCTCACCAATGCTAACATCCATGACCCATTGCTAACATCCACCAGTGAATAATGTTTTCATTTAAGTTGGTGAGAGAATTGAGATAATTTCAGTGCCCTTCACTTTCCCGTCTGCGTCTGTGCTTGCTTGCATTTCAGGCCCTCGGTCCTCAGTTAATTCTGCCTTTGAGGCCTTTCAATCACGTGCATAAGCACGGGACATCATATTGTCTTGCGCATAAAGTCATTTGGGCACAGTTAAAATTAAAGAAGTTCAAAGAGACACGATTGCGATCACATCGTAAGTGTCCAATAAACCTATTCTTCAAAAATCACCCTCAACGATGCAGGTATGCACACTTTCCTCCCTTCTGGTGGTTGCTTCCTTGATTTTCTACACCGTCACAGCCAGCCCGCTCAACCAGCATTCAGCAAGCAATGATCTGCAAATCGTTTGCTACCAGTTTCCTGAGCGTGTGCCGCCGATCGACCTCGAACTATGCCAACCTCTTCTCGAAGCCATCTACGCTAAGCCCAACCCATTCGCAGGTCTCCTGGTGGCTGCTAAAGACTTGCGCGCCCCAAATAGTCCTATTGAAGTTGATGTGAAAATTAGGAGCCCATGCGTGGCGAGGCTGGATGTGTTGGATGTGACCGCTGACAGCGAAACTACGAGCTGGAGTTGGAATATGATGGGCGATTATATCACGGAAGTGGTCAAGGCTTGCGAGAGCAAGGGAGGACATGGAATTGTCTTTTGGAGGCAGCCGCGGGTACGTTCCCTTCTCCCGGAAACCTTTTATAGGACAAAATGCGGAAAAGACAGAGATTGGGAAGAACCATTTGCTTAGGAAGGAAATAAGAGCTGATGAGATCAACTTGGCAGGACTTCTACTTCAGCATCTCAGGCGGTGGGATTGCGCAACAAGGGAATTCGAGCGACGATAGGCTGTTCATCAGCTAGAGTAAGCACTCAGTGCTAGACCCTCTCCATGAATGGGGCTCACAGACCCCAGCTTTGAAAACATAACAATTGACCCACCATGGACTCCACTTATTAGTCCACTTATCTGACATTTCCATATTAAAAACAGAATACCGTAGCCAGGACAATGTCTTGCGCATTCCGCTATCCGAACCCCCAAGCTACCCCAATCTGAAACATTTCAAGACAATGAGGATCTGGTCAGCAAAAGTCAGCTTCCAAATTGCACCTTCTCAAACTTGGCCAAGGTTCATTAACCACACCAAAGCCCCGTCCGCTCGACCTCGTTTCCGCCATGCTAAAGTACGCAATACCCATCCTCCTCCTCATCAACCTCTGTCTCCTCGCCACATCCTCCTACAGTCTCCCCAACCCCAACGACCTGGGTCCCGACGTTATAGAATGCAACAATTTCCCCAGCGTCTCAGGCCCATTAGATTCAGATCTCTGTGACGCCGTCATCGAAAACATCAAGCGCTCTCTCAACCCCTCTGAAGCCCGCCTGGTCTCAGCCAAAGACTTGCGAAAGGACCCGATCCGAGTCCTGGGATCGCCTTGTATCGCAGAGCTTAATGTGGATCCCGAAGTCGTTGATTGGGAAACGACTTATTGGAGCCCTATTTTGATGGGAATGAGTGTTACGAAGGTGATGCAGGATTGTTGGCTGGATGGTAGGGGTGGAAAGGCTTATTTCAGGGATCCTAAGGTAGGCAATGGTTAGAAGAGATGAGGCAAGGGAGCATGGATGAGCTGACTCTAGGTATAGGACTTTTTCTTCCGGATTTGGACACCGCCATCTGTTGGGGGTTTGCAGGGTAATGGGAGCGATAGCAGGGTTGAGACGCCTCAGGTGTCGTAGATAGATGTCGTGAGCTAAACAAGATGATAATCTCAGGGGCTTCCGACACATCAAGATTATCTCGGAACATCTTACCGCAGGTCATAGACAGCATATCGAGCTTGTGTGCAGTCGACAAACCGATTTTTCCACCCGAGACCCACACCCGGCTGACTATCTTCACCAGCGCGTCTCCACCAAAAGCGTGTAGCAAGCGCATGTCTTGCGTCTTGACTCCATCACAAGCCTGCCTTTCGACTCATATAAGTATTCATTTATCTACGTCTCGTTCTCTGCCACTGTCGGAAGCGGCTTGCATCTATGTCTTCTGACCTGTATGCTTCAACTCGGACAAGCGCAATGTATCCCAATGATCTGAGCCCTGCGATAAGCTACCCTTCTATCATGCTCAGATGTGTCGTCAGCTGTTCCTTTTTCCCCCATCAATTTTTCGTACTCTTTACACCTTTGTGTACAACTTCCAGCAAGATGTCTGCCAATACACTGTCAACCTCGGGATCAGTTCCCACAGTCTGTGTGGCGAGACCGGATTGGCAAGTACCGATGCTAATGCATATCATGTCCTCAAATTGACTGCAATCTTGCAGTCGAGGTGATGGAGTCCGATCTCAAGGCTATAATTGACGTTGCCTCTTCCTATGTAAAGGTCGCCGACAGTATACGACTAGGGTAATGTACTATTCGTCGCTTGCCGCAAAGTGACTTACTCGAAGACTTCACGGCGACACTCTGTCATCTTCAAGATGCTCCCTACGGTCGTCTGGCAATCAATCCCCGAAAACCCAACCTATGAGTAGTATAGACAGAGGGATTTTGAGACTCAGCGTTATTGCAGGTAGGGCAAGAAGGCTTATTGGTGCTTTTGTATCGATGGGCAGGGACACAGTAAGCCGGCACAGACTGTGGACCGTATCTCTCGGCCTTTACACCGTTCAACTAAGACCACATGGATCAAACGATTTCTTTGTTCGGCCTTCAGGATTCTTCCTTTTGAGATCTCTTCTTCAAGCCCGAGGTGAGGTTGCGAATATGACACAAATCGACACGTCAACCTGAGTTGACGTACCATGATGTCGACATCTTCCATCAGGTGGTCAGTACCTCGATATCTACACTGCTGTACAGAGAAGGCAGAAGTTCCTAGACATCAAAATACAAGTCCCTCCCATCTGGCCAAAATTACGCCCACCACGCCCAACACGAGGCAGCAATCCATTGAAAGCGTACAAGCCTCTTTGTACAGCCTACGTTTTTGCACTGTCAATGTCGTTCGCTTATCAACCATTGCTGCGGAGTGTCTGAGACAGCTGTTGAAGGTTGAGACCGCGCTTCTACCGCATGAAATAAATCCCTGCGTTCTGGATTTCTGCTCTCGTAGCGGCTAGGTTATTCTATTAAATTGCTCGTCTTCATTGTGCACTAATGACCACGCATACACCTCCCCTACTCAACAATGAGGTTCGGACACATAGCAGCAGCTCTGTCCACCCTTCTTCTCCACGCAATTTACGCTGTGCCGTTCGATCCAACTATCAAACCAGATCTCACATCTCCAACAAACAATGTTTCTTCCTCCCTCCTCGACGCTAACGCGCAGCGACAATACAAACTCACCAAGCGCTTCGGTCCCACGCTCCTACCCGAGAAATCCTGCTGGATGGCCACAATATTCGCCCTACACTCCTACGTCGACGAAGATCTCAGCCTCGAAGTCGAAGACAAAGACTTCAACTTCCCCTACTACGAAGACGTCACCATCTACCTCCGAAAAGTCAACCCCTACAGCTACACAATGAAGCGGCGCTACGCGTTCTGGCTGCTTTTGAAGAGCATCCAGATCATGGCCACGGAGAAGAAATTTCAGTATCTTACGACGTATCTTGAGGACCGTAATGGTGCGCTCTTGCAGGTTATGTTCGTGCCGGGACCTGGAGGCTCCTCATCAACTCCTCTCATTGGTGCGGGCAACATGACGTTATCGCCACATTCATTGGCGCGAAGAGACGAAACACTAGCCCAGCCCTCCAACGCATCCGACGCCACAGCACCCCTCACAGACCGCGCCCACGAAGTCCGCTTCATCCCCACCTCCTCCGGCGCACCCCTTCCCCCCTCCGCCTTCTTCTCCAGCATAATGCACGCGCTCTTCCAACTGGCCCTATTCCCCTCCTCTTCCGACGAAATCGACCCCTTCGCCGTCTCCGGCGACCCCTTCACATCCTACGTTTCCATAGCGCACTATGAGAAACCGACGTTTCAGCCGCCGATGTTTCTTGTTTGGCATGCTGCGGACGCGTTGAAGGCGATTGCGTTTAGTGCGGCGGAGTATGAGAGGGGGGAGGGGAAGGGCGGGGAATGGAAGGGAAAGGGGTGTAGGGAGATGGAGACGGTGGTGGAGGTTAGTTGGTTTGGGGGGCCGTTTAGGTTGAGGGGACGGATTGGGATTAGTAAGGCGAAGCCGAAGGAACCGGGGTTGGAGGGGGTGGGGGGTGTTGATATTTCTTGAGGGGATGGGTTGGATTGAAATAAGGTGATGCTTGTGTTCTTTGTGTGGAACCGGATGAGCCAGCCCTGAGAGAATGTGATTGGACTGCTCTGAATCATCGGTTCGATATTCCATGGCTCGCTGATCGTGCTCCTGGCTATTCTATATCTTGATCCACTCTTGATCGGGCTTCAATGGCTGTGAAATCCTGAATGATTGGTCTTGCGAAACACGCCAGTCTTGCGCAGTACCACTTTGTGAGGCAGGAAAGGGTCTGAGGAAGGAAAGAGGAAGATGGGGTCAGAATTATACAGAGGTATGGAGATCTTGATGAGGGGTGCATCATGATTAGGGTAACGTATACTAGGAAAGGCTAAGTAGGCAATATATCACGTAGATTGAAACCCTGATCTTGCTGTGGAATCCGAGACACTGCGATGCTTGTTCGTGTAGCTCATGTAGATTACCTTAACGAGTGGATCCGTTTTCCTGTCGCCAGAATGCTATTTGGTCCTGATTGCCGCGTTGATAATATCACTTTCCGATACTCAGCAAACCAATCAACTGGTAGTGCCAGATGTTTTGCGGCAGTTCGTAGTGTGACCCACTAGTCTGGAAATAGCATCACAAGCAGATGAAGACTGTACTGTGAGATCAGTAACTTGTTGAGATACACCTCCTTGGAAGTCCTGGTGCCATGTTTGGCGTTGATCAAAGTGCATAATGAAATCATGTTCAGGTTCGCCTTGAGACTGCTACGTGATGATATTGTAAATGCTGGTAGTATAAGCTCTTTGCCTGGCGAAGGTCTCACCGCACAGATCTCCTGGAGTGGCTATGTGGGTATAGACGTTGACAAGTAAAGATTGGACTGGAACAAGCCTGTGTAAAGTCTTTGGTAGGCTGGATTAGTTGATATTGACATGCGAGCATCTTGCAGATTCGTCAGCATCGCACAACCCAGAAATTACGACACTGCAGCCCTCAGGAAAAGTTTAGTGAGAAGCGGTCCGTCAAGAGCAAACAGCTCAAGAGGATCTTGAATAGGTAGCAGGGAGCTGTTTGAGGAACAGCATCCTCGATTAAGAATCGCCTCCATGCATCTGGCTCTGGCGTCAATTTGCGCATCAATATTCGCATTCATAACGAACTCACTTGTCATCTACAACGGCACTTCTAATGCAGTCAAAGTCCTGGGTGACATCACTTGTAATCAGTATCCTGCCCGCAAGGCTCCGGCGGTAAATGGATGCGAACGATTGATAAAAGACTTCGAAGAGGAGTATGAGGATTTCGGGGACGTCGAATGGGGCGTGATGGCGCCACCAAGCCGGAGATTTCCTTTCACGATTCACAATTCGAAGTGTCGCATCATGATCAGCTCAGAGGAACCCTTCGCGAGCGATTACTTCGCAGTTGAGGAGTTGGCCGCGCCGCTGTTTGGCATCTTCTGCGATTGCTTATTACAAAGGTTCCCACCGCCTGGTACAGCTCGGTGGAAAGGAGGTCAAGTCCGCTTCTCAGGGCAAGGGGTATATCCATTGGATTTGGAGATGGAGCTCCTGGGTGATCTGCAGGATGAAGAGGTGGGGACAGACAATTCGATGATGTGTTCAGGTGGTCCACAAGGATGATTCAGCCAGGAATGAATGCGGCGTGTGGGCGTAGGCGTTCACGTTGATCAGTAGACATTGTTCATAGAGGAGATTGTCCTTGCACCTATACAAAGACAGCTTTGAGATGGCGATCAATCCAATCATGGCGAATTGAGTGCTGGCCACCAAACACTAGCATAAACAATCTGTCACTCCGATGTTTACGATCATAGAAGTAGATACAGTCATACAGCCACACCCTCCTGAGCCTCTTCTCAGAAGAGGGTCTAGCATCATGCGGAGAGGGTCGAGGGTCCCACAAGCGGCGGAGGCTTTTCAGCCATAGAACTACCAATAGACTCTTAGCATTTGGATTGTCTGTTGTCATGACGAATTCCAAATTCCGTTGTGGTAAGACCCCCGATACAGATTGCATTGCTCGGCCAGATGGCTAAATTTGCAGGGTGTGGCTATGGTGTTCAGACGTTTTAATGTAAGCAGGGAGGCGGCGAGGAGGATTCTGCGCCGTTGTGACTTTTTGGAGGGCTTGGGCTGAAGATCGCGTCACGACTGTACAGTCCTGAACACGCCAGCTCCGGAAAGGGGAAGGCTGCCTTGGCAAGCTTGGCGGTATCTCCTGAAATCCTCGTCTTCTGAGACTTTTCTCCCGGGCGTTCAATCTTCAATTCGTGAATAGTTCTGAACTAAGGTATCTGACGCCTGCAGAGACACCGCAATGACGTTAGAAACAATCTGTTCCTGCTCTCAAATGATGAGACGCCAATCCCACGGAGTGCAGACGCCGAATCGCCACCACAATCAAATATTCTGTTCAGGACTATCTCCGTACCACGAAAGCGCTTAACAGACGTAACAGTCATCATGTAAGGCGCATCAGCTCTCCTGTGAAGATCTAGCTCCCGCTGTCGGAACCTTACGTACGATATACACAAGCGGGCGTGGACCGGCACAGCAATTGCCCATCGCCGTATCGACGAATGGCTCGAGCAACTCTCCTATCTGCGCTTCAGCTCTACATTCCAGCAGGCTCTCTTTCATGATGTTTTTTTGGTGAGCTCGTATTGGTCATGCCTTTTCGTAAACACCGCCTACGAAAACTGCCTGTCTTCTGAATGAGCTGAGCCAATTTCACTGAGGTGCCTTGTGAACTTGCAAATTTTTGTATCTTTGGCTCTTCAAGTTCCTTTAATACTATTGCGATCCTTCTTCAATCTTAGTCTGCTTGTATCACACGAGCTTTCATATCTGTTGGGCCCTTTTCGATGCCCGTGTTCATTCATTCGCTTTTCGCCCACAGCACTCGCTTTCTTTCACGCCATTTGAATGTATCGCTCTCTAGTCTTGTCAATTTTAAGCATTGGAATCCATTACGGCTCTGCGGCCGTTTTACGTAAGACGCACCATCTTGCTTGATTGCAATATTGCGCTAAGTGATCATAGAAATGCCAAATGATGCTACATCAACTACTAAGTTTAGAGATGACTCCATTCCTCTCACAAACGCCACGAACTCTACACACTGCGAAGGTTTTTGTGGGATTGAGGCTCCAGGAGGAGTGCGACTGTTGTACTGGGCGCCGGATGAGGCCACTAACGGCTCCGTTGGGGCGAACCAATCCACTTTAGTCTCGGACGGCTTTACGTTGTATGCTTCTCTCCCTTGGTGGCATCTGACATTTTTTGACGAGCAATTAGCACCTCTCCATCAGTCTACGTCATATACACGTCCTTGAGAGCGACAAGGACTTGTGGTACGGGCACAGCCCTTTCATTGCAGACGATTGGCCCTTCCTTCAGCGAAAAGACGATAGGTTACTCCAATCGCTTTCTTGCTTACGGCACCATGACAGGTCACCAAGAGCATTGCAAGTGGCAAAATGTTCGTATGGGCAATTTCTCTACCATTGACTTTACCTCGCTTTACTATCACCCCATATCTACTTCTACGACGACGATTGCAGGCTGTCCACCTTACATTAACCCCCGGATCTCCCTTCCCGCGGAGCTCACTAACGTCGATCGCTCTTGGAAGACCTGTGAGCCATTGTTCTTTGGTGCGTTCGACCCACCAAGAGTGATGAATAAAGGGTATGGACTTGCGCCTACAAAGCTTGCTCCAGGGAAGCTTCCACCACCAACACCGAAGGCCGGCTCTGTTGCGGATGCAGGACTGCCCAAACCTACTGGAGACCCTTCGAACCCTGACGTAAAGTCTCCTTCTGATGACCCGCCGATGATAGGAGGATGGCCCTTTCACATGGTAGACACAACTCACACGGAGCCTTCTAAGATGGCTCAACCTAAAGAGCACAACGAACCCCCAAAAGGGAATAATGATAATCAAAGCCTGCCTCCAGTGCTGGCTACGAGCAACAACCCTAAGCTCACGACCAATGCCGATGATGAGTTACCCACTAAAGCGCCCACTGAACAATCGCCAGTACCAGTATTTGATCCTCAACTCCAGTCTGAGAAGAAACATCCCGAAAAGATATCCAGTAAAGTGCCCAAGCAGAATGGCAGGATGCCAGCGTCAAACGTTGCCGATGACAATAAAACGCCGCAACAAGCTGGGCCAACCCAATCGAAGCCCGAAGTATTTCCCAAAGACCCGGTCGAAGCCTCTGATGATCAAGTTCAGAATAAGTCCCCTAAGGTGTTGCCAATTGGCAGCAAACATGACGACTCAGAAAATGTCAAAACAGCTGAACCTGGTACCGATGCACACCACAAGCCGTTACGACCGAGCACTAGCCAAGATGAGAAGAACCCTACTGATTACCAATATAATGATGTCAGGGCAAGTTCGCCTCCGGATACCAAAGACTTCAAGGAGCAGCAAGCCAGTAAATCAAAATTAGTAGACGGGCCCAATTTGTCGAATACAGGCGAGCTGCCGAGCGAAAGCGGGCAAGATGGAGACATAATAGAATCAAGTCTAAGTAAGGACATCACAAATGAAGGTGATGAAGTTGTTGCGGGCCCTAATGGCGCGGGTCGTCAATCAGATGCCCAGTCCAGCCATCTCGCTCAGCTTCAAGTCGCAGGTCGATCAGTGGTCAACCTTCCCAATCACATGCTTCGAGTCGGTAGTCAGACGCTCACACCAGGCCAACAAGCTACCATTAGCAGCGTCGTGGTCTCCGCTGGTAGTACAGCAGTAGCTCTAGATGGAAGCACCTACGCTTTCTCATCAAGCCAAACAGTAACACCTACTAAGCCAGAGCCCGATGCTTTTAGCCTGCCGAAAGACGACCAACCCTTCACTATTCCCGTCCCTACGGGCGCGACACCAGATATCGCTGGCTTATCAGCCGCCCTGCCAGGCGCAACAGTCGTTCTTGCACCCGGTGGGAGTGTAGTGGAAGTCCAAGGTTTTCATCGACCTACCAACATGCACGTCGCTACTGCTTCTGGAGCGACAAAGCAATCAGAGCCAGTCTTCGATACAGCAAACGACGCGGAGATTAAGAGCAAGATCTTCGCTGCTCTCTCGACAAGCTCTATCCCACCGTCTTCAGCATCACCGGGCGCCGCAAGCGGGAATGGAGAGGAAGAGTCGCCCGTCATGATCTGGGTTCCTGGACCTGCAGATGCTACGTCAAACTCCATCACACTTGCCAACAATTCAACGCATAGCTCGCTTTCAATGCCACAGGTTACGGCATCTGCCTCCGCTGGATCCAAAAAAATTACCACAACTAAGAGCGGGGGTAATTCGACAGACTCGGCGGATGGGGGCCTGAGGGTAGATGGAGCTGCGCAAAGTCCCGGCATGCCTCCTGTGGATGGAGGTAAAAAGAAGAATGCAGCTCCTCTGCTCGCAGCTCACTTCCCGTCAGGAGGTAGAGTGAGTTGGCTGTGGTCTTGGGGTGTTATATTTGCTATTGGCGAGGCGCTAGACTTGGGAGGATGAAGGTTCTTGAACATATCTTTGCGATACTATCGATGGACTGTGGTTGAGTCTTGTGGGGACATGCGTTTCTTTCTACGTTTCACCCCTATGATAATGTATACATTTAATCACGTTTCCATGACACATGATGCGCTACAAGCAAACACAAGAGAGAGTTGGAAAGCAAAAGCCTGCGTCTCATTGTCGCATCCCATACACTCCAGCGACTAGGATTCTATTTCAAGCTATATAAACAGTATAGTGAACCTTTCGAATACATACGACCACAGGACACGGAAAATACGCGTTCCCGTCAGCTCACGCAAAGTCAAACCGTGTACCGATCGAGTAGTAGTTGGGTCGGTGACGACCAGCGAATGTCGATTGCTGTATGTTTTTACCTTTTTACCATTTCCCAGTCCATCACTCGCTTTTTCCTTCTCAGTCTGTCCTCAAAAAGCGAACCGTAAGGACTCGCGTATTGAGTGTGGGGGCTCTACTTTAATTTGCCGATCGATTGTTCTTCGCTATCATTCGGGACCTTGAAACAACAACGCCGCGTTTGTAAGATGTAGTTTCATGGCACAACTTACGGAGCTGCCTTACGGGAATCCGCGCAAATGACTTCATAGACAGGAGTGCCGCGATACCTCTGTCATCAAGCCACCTGGACGCCGCTCTGTTGTCGCGGTGAAGATCGTGCTTACCAAGCGTACACGACGAGTCGTATGATTATTGCGTGTTATGCACCCTGCTGGCACAAGTTCTCGACAGCTTGCCGCCCATCCTTGACTGATTCTGGAAAGTCCATGCATCTGCTGTTGCTCATACAGCAGATTTCAGGGCAAAGTCCTGATGCTTCTCATTCGAACACCAAGAGCTTTGCACAGCCGCATCTTCTCCATCGTCTCGCAGCACTCACCCTTCCCCACACACCTCTCAAGCTTTCCCCGAACTCCCCAACCAATCCATCAACACCTCAATCTCCTCCTGCATCCCCTTCGTCCCCTCCTCCACCAACCCCGTCAACCCGCCCTTCCCCTCCCTCCACGTCCCAACCAACCGATCATTAACCACCCGATTAATATTACACTTACTAATCCCCCCTTCCACACACTGCCTATAGACCCGCTCATCGAACCCATCAGTCCCATGCAACACCAACGCAACATCCCCAACCACCCGTCTAATCTCTTCCAACCGCCCAAACTCCAGCTGTATCCCTCGAGGCCCGTACTTCCCATGCACGTTCCCGAACGCAGGCGCCAGCCAATCCACACCCGTATCAACGAACTCCTTCGCTTGCTCCGGCGTCGTCATCATCCCCTCTAGATCCGCTGTATCGCTAACGCCGTCCTCTCCGCCCTCGATCCGCCCGCATTCTGCTTCCACAAGGATGCCCCGCGAGTGGCAATACTGTGTCAATTCTTGCGTCAATCGCAGGTTCTCTTCATGTTCATAATGCGACATGTCAACCATGATGCTATCATAGCAGTGCCGCCCCGCTTCATCCACCATATCCGCCGCCTCGCGTACGGCTTCGGGGGTCTGAGCATGGTCCAGGTGCACTGTCACCGGCACGGTTGCGGATTTGGCGGCTTGTGCGGCTGCGCGCGCGAGGAGAGGGCCCGAGTAGGTCTGCGCCCAGGGGAAGAGGAGAAGCATTGCTGGGGAGCGCCGCGCTTCGGCGGCGCGGATTGAGGCGAGAATTCCGGAGAGGGTGTAGATGCATATTGCGGGGATGCCGTACTTTTCTTGGGTGGCGGTCTTGAGCATGCGAGCGGCTGGGGTGGAGGAGAGGGAGGTGGGGTTGGAGGTGGAGGTTGAGCGAGCTTCGGTGTTGGTGAGAGGGAGGGTCGTCATGGTGGGCGGAGGGCCGGGGATTTGCTGTTGCTTGAGCGTAGAGGAAAACTCAATGGGTTTAGAGGCGTCAGTGGAGGATTGTAGAGTCTAGGCAGAAAGCAGAGTCGTAAAGTACTGCTTGCGCGGGATTTGCTGATCGTTTCGCGTGTTGACGTAATGCGGAGCCTTTTGTCCGTCGCGTAGAATGAGTGCTTCTAGGGGGTCTTCCAGGGAAGGCCCCTTAGAGCTCGACTTGAAGCTTGAAAGTCAATGCGACCTCGCCGCCGATTGTAACCCTACCGCGGGGTGTTTGTCCATCACCCATGCTCATGACTGTCAGCCATCATGTTCTGAGACTGCTGGATACAGGTCTGCTGCTCTGCATGGATACGCTAGGCTAGAACACTTTCGATTGGCCGTGATGGCGGTATGGGGGAGCTGAGCAAAAAGGCGGCGCCTTGGTAAGGCTGCAGCTGCCTTGGTAAAAGATGGATCACTGTCCTCTTTTCAACCTTCATCTTCATCAATTTAAGGATGTAACTTCCTGCATACACGAGTCCAAATCATGGCCGAAGTCGTTGGGATCGTTACAGGAGTCATTGGCTTGCTGCCAATTTGCGTCAATGGGTTTCACTTCGTCGAGGGAATAGCCCTTGCTGATCGAGGAGTGGAAGCGCAATTGATACGGATTCGAATGCAAAGATACGTAAGTCACCCGAAGTACTGTTTTCATTGTATTGATCGCTCATGATGCGCGCAGGATCTCCAAGGTATATTCTCATTGAACATTGATGTCGCGGCCCTGATGACACGTCCAGGTTGGGCCAGTGTTTGGGGAATCAAAGACGGGGATCACCAGGAGCACGAAGCCGAACCAAAACTGCAGCGCTGGGTCGAAAGAAACAAGCACATGGGATCAGTAGTGCTGAGCACACTTGTCGCAATATCCGATCTCTTCGCGGACAGCAACACTTTGAAGGATAAGTACGGAATCCGCATAAAGCGCAAAGATCCAGTATGTGTTTGAGCATGGCTCTCTTCAGACTGATGTTGACAATTAAACGGGCATTGCAAGACCTTTCTGCCGAATCCATCTTAGGGGAAACAAACGACGCTGTCAAAATCAAAAGGAGACTGGAGACTCGGCGACAGCACCTGAATATTCTTAAGCGATGTCACTTTGAGTTTAAAGGGAGCAAGCAATTCGATGCGCTTGTCGACAGACTCCGAGAATTCATTGGGACATTACGCAACATTTGTTCTGACACGCAAGCTGATGTGATTACCCATCTGTTCAACAATCAAGATGGTGAGCAAATACTAAGGCCTCGCAGCAAATTGACCGCGTATTTCCCGGACATATCTCCAACAACCAGAAGCCGCACAGCCTTGAAACGATTAGTAAGGTTTATGACGACGAAGCCACCAAACGACGGAACGCAGGCCAAGCAGCCGGTGCGATGGAGCTCTTGAGAGACATTGCCGCTTTCAAAGCACGAGCTTTGTATCTTGCTGAAACAAGGCTGAGCGAATTCAGAAAACGTCAGTCCAATGGAATGTCAGGAGCATTTTTGTTGTCAGCAGGCAAATATTTGAGGCAAGAAGACTACATGATTACTCATAGTATGATCGACTCAGAGAGTACAAGTCTTTCGCTGGCTATGGACAAACGGGTAAAGAAAGCGCGCTATATCGTACGCCCCAGCATCTCACTTTGGCTTACATGAGTCTGACCAAAGCATTTACCAGGAATGGAAACCTTACGCAACGCGTCCTCCAGTCCCCCCTTTGAAACTTAATGAAAGTAGCATGGCTGAGAACGACGTGATGGCTCTCACCGATGTTCTAAGCATACCTGATAGGCCAAAAGCTTTTCGCGTTTTACCTTTGATCGGCATTTTCCGAGACGAAAGTAATCTTCGCTTCGGTTTTGTGTATCAGCCTCCTCGATACATCGAGAATCTGCAGGGCTATACAGCCATCGAAGGGACAATAGCGAGTCAGCGGAAACCACATTCTCTGCTCAATATCCTTCAACAGGACATTAAAATAGAAATAAAGACACCATGGTCGCTGGGTGACCGCTTTCAGCTGACTCGTGATTTGGCGCAATGCCTTTATACATTACACGCAGCTGGTTGGGTACACAAAAAGTAGGTAGTCTGGTCTCTATCCTACCGAAGACTAACATTTGGGCGTATTCTGATGGAGTGACTATAATAGTGTCCGTGCATCCTCGATAGCGTTCCTCCCCCGAATATCCCGCACCGATGAGGTGCCATCAACAAGTGGCTTCAGAAACATACAATGGCCTTACTTGTGCGGATTCATCCATGCCCGACCAGGAGAAGACGAAGAGGATCGAGCAGGGCCGAGGTCTGCACAGATGTGGAATATTACGCTGGACGAACATCATCACCCTGCGAAACGAATTCAACCGGAACGACCGTACAAGCAGGCATTCGATGTTTACTCGTAAGTGTGATTCGTTTCTTTATACAGTCTGCTTGTTTTATCTGCATGTTCTTGAATTGCAGTGATATGAAGACTTCCATGTGCGCATGCAAAATTGACGTATCCCACCGCATTGCACCTCTTCTTAGACACCAATTACACAAGTCCAGCATCTTTCGACTAATCACACTTTGTAGCCTTGGGATTGTCCTGCTTGAGATTGGCCTTTGGCAACCTCTCTCCACCTTTGCTCGAAGAGATCTTTTTTTTGACGCGCTCAAAGAGGACCTTGTCGGCATAGCGAGGGGGGTTCTGTCCTTTCAAATGGGCAAGATCTATTCAAAAGTGGTACAAACATGCCTTAATATCGGCTCGAACGCATCAAATCAGGAAGTTCAGTCGCTGCTTTGCTGGAAGGTAGCTGCTGCTTTGGATGAGTGCAAGGCCTGAGGGGACGGTGGGTGTAAGTATAAATGCGCAGAAAGCACAAGAGAAGAAGCAGGCTGTAGACCAACGCACAGGCGCTGTTAATCTATAGACAAGAAACCTTGTATCTAACCATAATGCCAAGAATCTGATCTCAAAACCCTCCGTCCTAATAAGGGATCGCAATAGGAATTGTTGCAGATAGGCAGGAAAACCGATCCAAGCATCGGAATACTACATCGCACCTGCCTCTCGACCATCGTCATGCAATCCATTTGTCAACAATGTCAGCTCATAGCCAGAACCCCCATCCAAGCTTGCATTTTGAATCTTGTGCAGTACACCAATGAGCTGTATCCTCAACAAAGCATTGTCATGTCCTTGACTCTTGACCCCGAGTCCAGAACAACTTTCATTCGCATCTCAAACTTAGCCCACATCCACCGTCTGCCAGAGCGACGGCTGAGCAACAGCTTCTCACCGAGAAAGCCGCAACCTGTCCGCAATCCTCGAGCTCGATGGTTTCGACATCTTACCCATGCATTTATCGGATCCTTCATCGCTCTGAAAGAACGTCTACTTGAGCGTTATGAATAGCAATAGGCGAATGCTGGAAGAGGACATGGAAATGTATGATGTTGTTCAACTACCAAACCAAGAGTCGATAGTGCGTGACCCACCCAACATCATCGCCGAGTTGGTATTGGTGATGAGTATGCAATTGCTACTCACAAGGCTCCATGGCAATTCTCGTTGAAAAGTCGTCGTTGCTGTACCTTCCCAGCTTCAAAACAATCTCACCTTAGGTTTCCCGAATCTCTCGCACATGGCTTTTTGAGGTTGATTGGTGTGTCGATGACCAAATGGTGCATGTATAGAAACAGAGTACTATCGCTGACGGGACGAAGAGGACGAAAGCCGCTACTATTGCGAGTCTCTCATTCCAATCATATCTACACAAGCTGCGCTAAAAGTCAACTCCAATAAAAAACATAATACTCTCGTACCTAGGTACAATTCGGTTGCGGCATCGCAGTCGTAGATCGCGTTCAATATTACTAGATCTAGTCGTGACGCACACTTAGATGGATAACACAGATCCCGCAATGCCTTGAGAGTGCGGTATTTAGCGTCGAAGTGATTTTGTGGAGGGGAGGTGGCATAAATGTTCGGGTTGCTGGATAGGGGAGATGAACTGTCGTTTACGAGGCTTCGGAAGGGTTTGGATGAAGCTGTTGTACCTAAAGCCAAAAATGTAGGTTTGAGTGCCCACGAGTAGAAGGAGGTGTTTTGTGCAGTGGAGTGTGAGGCTTAGAAAAGAGTGTGTGCTCTTAAGGGTTATATCGTTGTGAGGAGTTGTAAGGATGATAAGAGACGCATGGAATTGAGGTGGGAAATTGAAAGGAACAAGGAGGGGTCGTGAGTGGCACGGAGAACAGCACTGGTGGTGGACTTGCCCTTTCTATGAAGCATAAGCACACTGTAGCATACACAAACATCCAGACTTTACCAAGTCGTATCCTTACGACCTACACGTCCCCTTTAATCCCCCATACTCCTCCCCCAAGGACAAACCCTCTCCCCATCCCTCTCCTCCCCCACCAACCTTGCATACTCCAAAAGCACCCTCCCCCTCTTCTCCCTCCCCCCTTCCCCAGCCTCCCCACCCACCCCACCAGCAAACCACCTCAACAACTCCGGCAACTCCTCCATCCCCAAACTAACAGGCACGTAATGCACCCACGGCACCAACCGATCATCATGCCACTCCCTATGCATCGTCTGCTTGAACACCAAACTCCTCGAGCCCAGCAACCGATAAAACCTCTCCGTCCTTCCCATTCCATCCACATCAAACAGAAACCGGTGTTTATACATCTCCGCCCCATCGTCGCGGGGATGGGATGGTAACGAGGAGGCTTGGGCGACGCAGGCGCTGGGCGTGCACATGGCGAAGGAGGTGAATCCCACGTTTATGTGGGTACTGAGGTTCGAGGCTGAGAGGGTGGTGAGGTAGGGTGTCCAGTTGTGGGGGGAGTGGGGGGAGGGTTTTGTGGAGTGCAATAGGGTTATGGGCTTGCTGATGTTGGTCATCAGGGAGACGAAGCGTTGGCGTTGGAATTTCTGCCAGTCTGTTGGGGTGCTGGAGAAGCCGCCTGTGTCGCTGCCGGCCCAGTAGAGGGTCGGGAGTTTTTCGTCCCATGTCGGGTCGAGGGCTTCGGTGTAGCGTGAGGGGGTGGAGGTGGTGTCGTAGTCGGGGGATGGGTAGAGGATGTCTTGTGCTACGGAGGGTTTGCCGTGAGAGAAAATGGGCACGAGTGTGTTGGTTATTTTTAGGTTGTACGGGGCGACGAACATGGAGTGTGAGTAGGAGGCTTCGGGTTGGGTGCACCAGTCTTTCTCTGCGGTGTGGTTTGTGATGAAGGGGAGGGTGTGGGTGTGGTTGTCTTTGGCGAAGATCATGGAGCGGCTGATGGAGGATTCGGGGCAGGACCGCACGCCCATTTGCCAGTTGCTTTGCCGGCCGAGATCTTGCCATTCGAGGGACAATCGCTCTTGGTTTGTGTGGGTATCCAATTGGAGCTCGGTTTCTGAAGGGCAGGTTTGCACGAGGTGAGACAGGCGGTCATGGGGGACAATCACTCTAGGTTCCGCGAGGCCGTTGATAACGACATCCATGTCCGGCAGAGTGTGCTTGAATCTTTCGATCCAGCGAGTAATTGTGGTATCGAATCCACCGAGGACAAGGGTGTTCTCCGTCATACTAACGTTGTGGTTCTTGACTGAGAACACGCCTAATGGGCTACGTCCTCGCATGTCGTCTAACCTTGCTCTCATCTCTTTTGCCGTAATTCCCCAGAACGGTTCGAGTGATTGCATGATAGTGTCGAAATTGTCAATGATCGGGCTGTTCGACTCGATTGCCATGTTGGCCCACTGCTCAAAGCCTGGAGGAGGAGACATCTGATATCGTCTTTCATATTCCCTAATCGCCTATGATGCGGTCCGAGATTGAGAATTGATCATAGCCGTGAAATTGCGGCTGGCTTCCTCAATTATTAGTTCAAGAGGGTGCACATCGGGCTTGAAGAGTCTCGTTATCCACAATCTGCGCGGGTCATGGTGTCTTAGGTGGATGTGGCGAACGAAGAGGGTGGCACTAAGGCATCCGCCTATTGTGCATGCTACCCTTAATTTGTAAGGCATCTTCGATGTCATACGATAGGTTTGAGTGAGTCCAATTAGAGCAAAACCAACAGCAAACCAGGAAAAGAGAGCAATAGATTCAGATGAGAATGCTCGCTGTGTTCCTAAAACAAGGGTACCAAGCGTAGATATAGCGACGACATTATGTTGACTGATCTGAGTGATTTCAGCTGGACGCTCGTTGCGAAGGCAGGTCAACACGTACCAGTAAACCAATTGAGATCCACTGAAGTACCTCCACGACACCTCGAGTGAGGACTGAGGTCCATACAACTGCGGGACCTGAGATGTTTGGATTGGTCCTAATTAGCAAGACCAGCAGGAGGATCGCTGTTACACGCCATGCTGTTCCTTCAGATGGCAGTGCCCTTAGCAGGCCCGTCTCTTGTTCATCTGTGGAAGTCGACTTTTCGTGAAGAGAGCGATAAATGGTATACGCTGCCACTACATACACAGCTCCGGCCCCAAAGTCTTTTGTGGACGAGAAATTTGGCAGAAACGTGAAAGCAATGACAAGGCTAGTAAACGGCAGAACGAGTACAGATCGGCTGCTTTGAGTCGACGGATCTGGATCCGACTTCTCTGACAAGCTTAAAGGCAATTTCAGTTGCGCTTCCCAGGTGACGAGATAATGCAGCAGCGGCGTTAGTATAGGCTGCAGCTTCCATTAGCATTATGATGCAGCAAGAGCATCAGTATTCCCTCACCACGACCCACCGAACTGATGCTATTGTAGGCAGTAAGCACATAGCCGCAATGGCAACGGCCAAAGCCTCGGCACTATCTTCTCCATCCCTTGTTGTTGATGTCTTGATAGCAATGAAACGTCGATAATTACTCAGGACTACAAAGAAAATGCACCAGCACAGGAAGTTTGCTTGAAGATGAGAGGTTTCTTTCTCAATTTTCACTGGTTCGGTGAAGAAGGAGGTGAAAACAAAGAGGGTGCATGCACCATAGAAGGTAGCGTGGGAAGACAACATGGGGAACTCATCATCGCACAGGTCAGTAAATAAAGACGAAGCGGACAAAAGGCCAGCAATGCATGAATAGTGAGAGACTGCGTGACGCGCCGCATCACCGGGCCCACACTGTTTGTTGGTGATCCTATCGAGCTTGGCAGAGTAGCTACGCCGTACCTATCATTGATGGCTGCCAAGCGATAGTAACGCGCAAACAAATAGCTCTAAGTCACCTGGAATGTTGGGGGAAAGATCGAGGGATGTCGAAAAGCTGTTTTTCTTTCAGCTTCCAGCAACCGAAGCGCAGTCCTTTTTCCCGCATTGGATGCCAAATTGAAGTAGAGACATGTATTGAGAATAGCTGTAAGGAATCTCGTTGCTCGCAAAAGCTTGCCCTACCAAATCTGTAACATTAGTGTAGAGCGTCAAGACCAGGAACCAACATTAACCGCTAAGTGGGGGTAAACTCAAATCAGCCTATATCGCAATACTGAAACCACTGGGGGATGGTCACATCGGAAAGTCTTTGACCTGTATCGATCTGTTTCGTGCAATATTACTTCAAGGACTATGCACATCAATCACATGTTGCTGGCGGCAACGGTCAAAGAGCACAACTGGCGGCTATTCGTCCAATTGGGGATGTTTTAGAATCGAACCATAATTATTTGCCAGATATGAGATCCAAAGCTGTGATATGGTGCGGACCATCTACTTCTGGTTCTCTTGTGGGCTGAGTGCGTCTGCGTGGACTACTTTCTCCATGATTGTGGCGCAATGTGTGGTTCGCGTCTCTCTGGTACGTCGTACCCAGTGGTTCCGCGTTGATGGAACTTCGATCGGATGGCTCAATATATACGGCGATGACTATGGTGATATCGATGGGGACACTGCAGATCTGAGATTGCCGCAGCACTCCGACCTTTGTCGTCATGTTCTTCTGTCGCTTGCTAGCCCGAGTACTATTTCCGTCTGGGCGTCTTTTTCGCTTCTTGGACATCGTATCATAAAGACATGACAGCGTTGCAACCTTGTGATCGAGTGCTCGCCAATGCTCATTTCTGGTCGTAGACAACTTTGGATGAGCTCTCAACTCTAGCTAAAGGTGTGAAGAAGTGGCTCCGCCAACAGATTGAGAGAGCTCAATATTTCCAGAAACAGCTTTCCTGTTAAATCAAAGGAATGGACAGCCTTGAAAGCCGTGAATTGCGGTATGTGGATGTATTGTGACATTCATTGCTCGAGTCGTGGTAGCTTATACATATGTCGGCAGAAGCATAGTCAATTGTTTCCCACGCTACTATATCGACAAGTGCGAGGGTAGTACCTTCCCAAAGGAACACGACATAGTCTGCAAGGAAAATGTTTGTAGTGAGGAGAGGTCATGCTGGACAGATCCGGATCATGGGGGATGCATCATAGTGCCGTCACAATCGCAATCAGCGTGAGCAGGTCGCCGCGTGCATCCATGCCGTGTCGTGCTTTAAAGCTCCAGCTTGAGTATATTGATTAGCAACTTATGCGAAGTGTATCGCCCACCATGCTGAAAGGATATTGATAACGGAAAGTGTACGAGCAAGCAAGCCATGGCTTCATCATGGGACTTTAAGATGCTTGGCATTCGCGGACCGACTTTCTTCCATTAGCGCCTGCTTTCTTCCTCGTGGCTCAAGGATTGGTCAATATCACAGCGCTTTTCCTCTCCCGTTATCACTTCCTTCAGTACCGTTCGCGACCATCTGAACCATGGTCTGCCACTCGCTTTGTCTGTGATACTTCCCACATGCTACCACGATGTCCTGTGAGAGGTCAGCTTACTGTCTGAGCACTTCCTCTTAATCCCTGGGTCTGGTCTTGCTTCGTGCAATTTCGCGTATCGTGTTGAAGTCGCATGTCCAAATGCCCAGCATTCTGGCTCAGAAAGAAGCTTAAATGCTCATGCATATCATCCTTTGTCTGTGGGGCAGCATGTGTCTGCTTGATTGGCTCCTGCACATGTCAGGAACGCCGCCCATTACGAAGGTGTAACCCATGCTGTGGGCTGACCGTTATCGCAGCATATGCTCAACCTCTTGGTAGGGCACAATAATGTGGGGTGCTGCTATTCGCGGCCTCTCATATACTCAAATGCTCCTGCTCGTTGACGCATCTCCCACATGAATTGTAATTTCGCCTATCAGCACTATGCCACCAGCATTTGCGGCATTGGTGACGTACACCATACTTTCGAACTGGAGCATAAGACTGTTTGCAGTTTTGCTAATACTATTCGCTCTAGGAAACATTAAATTTATACCAGTGCAAGTCCCTCGCAAGACACAGACGCTGCGGAAGCAATCACGCACCCTCGGCAAATTCCTCTATGCCACCTTCCTCAAGCCGCATAACAGTGGTGCTGTCATCGGAGGACAGCAGTCTGCACTCGAAAGCTTTTACAAGAGCCAAGCTGACGCCTATGATGCCACTCGACGTATACTCTTGCAAGGACGAGAGGACATGTTGGGCTTAGTAGCCGCTCAGCTAGGCCACAAGAAAAAGCATGGTCAGTTTGCAAAGAGAAAGCCTATATGGGTAGACATAGGAGGGGGCACAGGCTACAATATCGAGGCGATGCAAGAATATCTTGACGTGCCAAATTTCTTCGCCAAAGTATTGTTGGTAGACTTGTCGCCCTCACTACTTGACGTGGCACGAAGGAGATTTGCCCGCCTAGGCTGGGATGTGGAAATCATATGCGAGGACGCACGTTCGTTCAGGTTACTAGATTACTTGCAAGATGCTAAGCTAGAGACCTGTCAGCTGGGCGCTGATCTCATTACGATGTCTTACAGCCTTAGCATGATACCGGACTACTATAATGTATTGGACCTTGTGGTGACGCTCCTCAATCCGGATGGCGTTATTGGGGTCGCCGACTTTTATGTACAAAGTGTTGTGGAAGTAAGAGGCAGAACCTATCTCGGAGGGTCGTTCAACAGGCACGTCACGTGGTTAGGCCGACTCTTCTGGCGTGCCTGGTTCGACCTCGATCGCGTTGGTCTTGAGGGAGCTCGTAGAGACTACCTCGAATACAAATTTGGCACACTCAAGACGGTTGATCAAAGAAACTACCTGCTTGGCGGGATACCATACTACAGTGAGAGTTCTGACATTACAGTCGTTCAGATGTACTGATCTAGCCCAGTATTCATCGGCGTTCAGCGCGACCTTTATTCTCCTACAGAACCATCCTCTAGCTACGCATACCGAGTCATTGAGACCTTGGATGCTTCATGTTCACAGTCTCCTCCACCTTCACCGCAGCTTATAGGACGGCCAATCTCGTCTACTCCCAGAAGATTCTCTGCTGAGGAAGCAAAGAGCAAAGCTGGCAAAGACGCCATCATCAACCTGGGCGCCAATCTCCCACTGCCGTCTTTATTCTATCAAAACAATCACAGAAGGATATGCTATGATGATCATCTCGAAAAGCATGCTCGCTTCAAGAATGAGTATATTTATACATTTACATGGGAAGACCCTCGCGTGGATCATCGGCTACTGAAGATAACCGACAATGACGCCGTCCTATGCATTACTTCGGCTGGAGATAACGTCCTAGACTATATCCTTGAAGCCAACCCAAAGCGCATACACGCTGTAGACATGAATCCAAACCAGAACCACCTACTGGAGTTGAAGATCGCAGCAGTGCAGAATTTACCTTATGCGCAGTACTGGAAGCTGTTTGGAGAGGGCAAATTGCCTGGCTTTCGAGACGTTCTGATCGAAAGGCTGAGCCCACATATGAGCTCCCAAGCTTGTCAGTATTGGCTAAATCACTCCCGTACCTTCAAGCCATCTGGCGGGCTTTATGAGACGGGTGGTTCAAGGTAGACATCATCAAGCCGGATAGAAGCTTCTGCTGACGTTCCTCAGACATGCGATCATACTAGTTCGGTGGCTGTTCAAAGCCCTGGGACTGACAGGTGTTGTTAAGGAACTATGCAATACCAAGACTCTCAATGAGCAGAGAGAGATCTGGCCAAAGATTCGCCGAGTTCTACTTAGCAAGCCTTTACACTGGGCGATCATTGGGACGGAGTGGTTCGCTTGGAAGGCAGCAGGTGTTCCACAAGCACAGCATCGTATGATCCTGCAAGACCATCAAGAATTGGGGGACAAAGCAAATGGTGGTGAAGCTATCTGGGAGTATGTCGTAAATACTTTGGATCCGGTGGTGCGGAACACCTTGATCAGCAGCGACAACTACTTTTACCTACTGTGCTTGCAAGGAAAATACACGCAGCGGTAAGCCTCCTCGCGGACGTTGAAGGCCACATGCTGATTGCAATCACAGTTGCCACCCTAATTATCTTTCCAACAGAGCGCACGCAAAGCTTTCTAAGCCCAACGCATTTGATGGGTTGCGCATCCACACCGACGAGCTTCGAGAAGTGATCACACGTCTTGCGCCTGGGACGCTCAGTCATGCTGTGGTAAGCCGTTCGCTCTCAACGTCAGCTTCTTATCCATAACGATAGCCTAGATCATGGATAGCATGGACTGGTTCGACCCTGCCGACTCGGAAGCCGAAGCCCAGATTCAAGCCCTCCAGCGCGCATTGAGGGTTGGAGGAAGGGTGCTTTTGCGCTCAGCTGGCCTTAAGCCGTGGTATATCTCCAGCTTTGAGAAGTGTGGGTTTTCCGCGAAGAGGGTGGGTGCTAGACTGCCTGGCAGCTGTTTGGATAGGTAAGTGTGACTAGTAAATCGTATGGATGGGTTTGAGAAAATTGACTGATAATCTAGGGTCAATATGTACGCTTCGACTTGGCTTTGTACTAGGTTGGACGAGTCACCCTTGGATCTAAGAGGTCAGTGAGATTGGTCAGCTTCGGATTACTAGGCAAAGCCGCAAGTTTAAAAGAACCCATTCACAAAGTGCTCCCTATTGATATGTACGGAACGTCTTTCCCAGAACTCGATATATACACATACAACGACCGATCCCTTCATACCCATAATACATTACAAACACCCTCTTTCTTACCCACTACCCTGTTCCTGCAGGCCTCACCCCCCAACCCGAGGCGGCATCCATCATCAAGCCCACGCATCCGACCTCGTCCCGAAACCCTCCTTCGGCGGCACCTGCGGCCCCAACTCCAAATCAATGCTCTCCTCAACTCCAATCCCACTGCCCCCAGCATACTTCTCCGGCGCTTGGCCCACGCTCCCCTCACTTCCCTGCAACGTCGTGCTCCCGCCCTCCCTACCACCCTTACTCCCCTTCCCATACCACCTCGCATTCGCCGGCATGACGAATCGGTCCTTACTCGCCCCACCCCCACTCGCACCACTCTTACTCCTACTCGTATCCAACCGTCCCCTCAAAAACAAATACAAAGGTCGCAACACCGGCGCGTTCGCGCACGCAATCCCGATATTGACTTCAGGTAATCGCCACGCCACGTTCGCGCTTATCGCCCAGGTGAGATCGGGATTCGTGAGCGCGCCGGAGAGGGCGCTCCGCACTATGGCGCAGACGGCTGTTATGATGCCCAGGCCCATGAGGACGCAGAGGGCGAGTTTTATGCGGAACGAGACCCGCAGGTGGTACAGGAATGCGAGGGGGAGGAGGGAGAGGATGATGTCGGTGAATGCCGACAATACTAAAAGCATAATGTCAGCACCAACCCATGAATCAAGCTTCCCTCGCGAAGGGGTGGCAAGGGGGCAAGAGCTGGTGGTGGTGGTGGTGATAAACTCACTCCCCTGCGCCAACGTCACATTCTCAACCTGCCACTCATTCAAACACGTCGCCCCCCTGATCTCCGTATCCCAATACGCCTTCAACGGCCGACAAACCCCCAGAAATAAAAACACGGACACTCCCGTGAACACACATAAAAACCCTACCAGTCCCCACAGCGCCCAGCGGAAAGGTTTCGAGTCTACGATTCGCATTAGGAAGAGGCAGATCGAGATCTTCATCAGCGCGAGGGTTATGAATGTTTGGATCCAGTCTGCCCAGCCTATTGCGGCGAAGTTGCGCCGTTGTGAGGGGGTGAGGTAGTAGCTGTGCCGGCCCAGGCCGCCGACGAGGATCTCGGAGGTTATGAGCCCGCCGCCGAGGATGGTTGTGAACTGTGTTGTGGAGCATCAGCTTTGTTTCTGGGGCTAAGGGGAAGGAGGGAGAAGTCAGTCAGTGAGTGAGTGGGTGGAATATACCAACGCGACCATCATGACCCAGTCATCGCTCCCCAAATTGTGGGTCAGTTTTGCGCGCACGAAGACACGGAGGATGGTTGTGAAGGTGGCGAAGGCGACGAAGGCCCAGCAGACGGAGAGGATTGCCCAGCCTTTGGACTCGTCTCCGCCGTCGGGCATGGAGTATATGTACTCCTTCATTGTGGAGCGGCGATATCTTTACGCGGTTGGAAAGGCGAACGAGAGGCGGAGTGGAAGTCAGAGGAGAGGGCGAAACAAAAGTGGGCTGGCTCATGGTGCATATCAGAGCGACCCGGCATTGAACGTATGCCCCAATCTATCAATCCCGTCCTCGCCATCCTGCGAGTAGTGAGTATAGTAGTGTGTGCCTGTGACGTGATGAGCCGCCTTTCGAGCTAAGCATCGGAGAATTAGGAGAACTCGAGGGTGGTATGCATCCCAGCAGCCTCCGCGGGGTCTCATATGATTGGAGGATAGGGAGGTTTGGTAGACGGCCCGGCCAGCCGTGCGTACCTGCGCAGGAATGTTATCTCAGATCCTGATCATCCTGCCCCAAGAAGGTGGAGAGGAGTAGCCGGGGTTGTGGGGATGGTGAAGCAGGCTATTTGCTGACAAGCCTGACAGGGTACCGAGGTGGACAAGGGAGGCCTTGTGAAGGTTGGGTGATTCGGAGAATTAGCCTGAAAGGAGGCACGCCATGTGCGTTTAGCCCTCTGGTAAGCTCGTCGGAGGTATGCTTGGCTGCGTTATCTGCTGGGATGAGGCCTTCTAGCGGCCTTCGGAGGGTGTGAAGAAGGTTCGTATTGGGTAAGAGAGACGGGAAGACGCGGCTTGATGGCTTTTGTGGGGGAGACTAATTATGGCGATTAATATTGTCTCATTGGTGCGCATGTTCGTTGCATGAAACGGCCCGTTTTCATTCATGGTGATTGACAAGGAAGGGAAAATTATGGTCGAGCATCTTCGAGCCAAAAGACGATGTTGAGCATTCTGGCCGATTTGGGGCAATTTTGCCGGTCTTTGGAGCCTGAGCATCCTCGGCTAGAGTACTCCGGTGTGCTTTGACTAGCTAGATCGTCAAGTCTATCAGAGAGCTTAGCCTCTCAATATGTTGACACATGGCTTATACTTGCAGATTCAACCCTTAAGTGATTTCCGTAGTCGAAGCTCTCCATGTCATAAATGACGGGGAGTAATGGAGGAATTCCGATGATATAGTCCTTGTCTCAACGGATGGTGGTCGAGCTTCGGCCAACGGTAGTGCACAACTCCACAGCACAGGCTGCGGACCCTGACCACATCCATTTCGTTGGCATATCCAATGCAGAGTAGTGACTCTTTCTGCCAATGCCGAGCGATCTAAGTTGCTCTATGCGTCTTTCTTGTTCCTTGAGTACCCTGCGAACAATGCGATTGGATGAGTATTCTGTGGTGCAAGGTTGCTTCAGCAGATTATTCTTCTTGCTCGATACAAGAGAGCCGACCCCGAGGTCTAATAGTATTACCATCCCATAAACGCCATCTTAACATGCCAAGCCTCAAAATACTTGTGCGATCCCAACATGTCGGTAATATATCCGCATAATCGACCGTCGCCGTCGAGCCCCATGGGCAAATTCATCAAAATCGCGTCTAATCATTAAACGAGCTACTTTTTCATGCCTGGATCCACCCTCCATGCAGCCCTCCCAGCCTCTATCCAGCACCGTGACAATTCCCCGCTCCACTGCCACCAGCACTCTGCACCGCACGTCCCATACAGCTCTTCGTCCCAATCGGTAGATTCCCCGCCGCATACCACTGATACTTAACATCATCCGGAGTGAACTTGAACTCCCAATCCGTCAAGGCACCGCATCCTTCAATCTCCTTCTTCAAACCCCCTCCATCGGCCCCTAATTTCGCATCCGGGAAGTTCTTGCCCCGCACCTCAAAGCGATCTAGTAACAGCTTGTAGGAGACGTCACAGCTGTTTTCGGTGGGCTTGTGTGCTGTAGGCTCGACTTTGAATTCCCAGCCGTCGGCGGAATAGGAGCCGCCGAATTTGTAGTTGTGTGGGTTGTTGAGCAGGTCGTTGCCGTCGCAGCCGTCGATCACTGCTTTGAATTTCCCAACGCAGTCGGTAATGTCTGAGAGGGGTTTGTTGGCGTCGGTGTTGGAGGCGGAGATTTGGACGCTGTCGGCGCTGCCTTGGAAGTATCTGTCATCAATCGTCAGCAAACAGATTAACTCATACGAAGGTGTTGCAACATACTCTTTCTCCTTATCGCCTTGGCTGCAAAATTGTTCTGCGGCAGAGACGGCCTGGTCTCTGCTCAGCATCCAGATGTCGCCGCCTACACCGTGGCATTTTGGCGCTTCAGGCGCTGTAGGCTGTTCGGCGACGGCTTCTCCTCCACCGGGGATGCCGTGGTCTTTGAGAGCTTGTATGACGACGTCGCGAATCTTCTCGTGGCCACGCGTGCTAGGGTGGAACATGCGGACGGTGTCGGACAGGACGGATTGCGCTTCTGGGTCATCGCCCGCGGCATCAGCTAAGGCGTTGATGAAATCTTCATCCGTCTTGAAGGCGCCGTCTGTGCCCCCTTCTTTGGTCGACTGGTATGTTGGCATCTTCTCGAAGAGTCTTTGTGCTGCCGCTTGTTTCGGGTCTTCCTTGGTGTAGTAGTTGAAGAAGTAGGTCTCTGGATCATCTGGGCTCGGTTCCTCGCGATCGCAGAAGCGGTGGCCATCGAAGTCTCGGTCGTAATCGACCCAGAAGACTCCTTGATTTGGGAAACTATTGACGGCGTCGGATAGGGCTTTGTTGAGTGCAAGTGCGAGTCCGTTCATTTCTGTGCGCCTCTCGATCGTCAGCTTCTGGGCTGGCAAGAGGTTCCAGCCTGGCTCGAAGGAGATATCGTTGCATTGCGTTGTCTCTTGGTTGAAGAATTGTGCATAGCCGATAACGAAAACCTTGAATCGGTCTCCCACTGGAGTACTACGGCCTTTCTTGACGACAGCGTCGATGAGATCGTGCAAATCTTGCTTGAATTTTGGAGTTTTGATGACGTCCTGTCCGGACTGAATGACTTGCTCGCAGTTCTGGCCCCAAAGCTTGAAGGACAAGATGCAAGTGACGATTAGATTAAGGATGCCAATATCATTGCCTCCCATAGTGATGGTAACGAATTCAGGAGCCTCACCCCAGGCCGGTCGTATACCATTGTTGCCGTCGTCTTGAGGCTCATCTAGCAGTTCTTTGTCTTTGATCTGGCTGAAGGTATTACCGCTGCAGGCCACATGATGAAACTTTGGTGGTAAAGGATCAAGTGCTTGCTGGGCGACAACGGGATAGGCGTTCGGAAAGCGGAAGCACCGATTTTTCTGGTCTTCTGGTTGTGGTCCAGCTCCAACGCCGGATGCATAAGAGTCGCCCTGAGATTGGGAAGTCAGTTTCCAGATAGCAGACCAGCATTTCAGGCAGATAATGTGAGATGAGGAGCTTGGGAAGTCAATTCTCAAATTGCAGACCAGAATATTAGGTAGATAATCTGAGACCAGAGGTGTGGAATGGGCAATATGCAGGCGGGACTTTACTTACCATGGCAGTCCATTCGGGTATCGAGCCATCAGCACGCCTCAATAGTTCACTGATTCCATATAAAGATGGCGGGCTAGGGTAAGCGTGACATTGCAAGAGGCAGCCAACCAAGGCAAGTAAGCTTTGGCGGACCATATTAATGTGCAAAGGGGGAAGATGCTGCCGTCTCTGCAAGCAGCGAGATTGAGATGGGACTGTAAGAGGAGGTCTCCGCTGTTTAGGATGCCTGTACTAAGATGTACCTTCCACTGACATACCTCGTGCTTTTCTTATACACATCGCTCAACGTCACAAGATCTGACCGGAGCATGCTTGGGAAGGCACAGATGGACCTGCAATTTGCATCCAACTGCCTAAGATGGACGAAGCAATGAAAACACCCGCCGCATGCATCTCGGCGGGTGTGAAAAATAGTCATTCTTGACTATTCAGCGACTGCTAGCGCGGTCAAGGGTAGCCTCAAACAGAGAAGTCCAGCCATTCGATCCAGGCCTCAAGTTGGGGCAGAGAATCCTGGGTGCAATACTCAATTTACCAACAGCTCCAGACGCTCGCACGAAGGATGATGTTCTCGTTTCAATGTTCGTCGTGTAGCATGTCCAAAAGCTTGATTTAGCAGTAAGATGAAGGCAGAAAGGCTGAGGGGCTGCAAAAAGAGCTTGAAGCCGCAGGGTTTCACTTGACGCCATGAAGAGCAAATCGAGGCATATTTAGATGCTGGAAGATGATTGTGGGGCTAGCTTCTAGCATTGAAACGCAATGTTCGGGAGCTAAGGCTGATGATAGGTGCATGTTCGATATCTCGCCCAGGACCAAGACAGCCGCCGTACCTGGTATGTGCTGACACGAAGTTTTAGCAATGTTCTAGATTGATGTCAGCTCAAGCAGATCTGTTCTAGCTTTCCAAGTGACATGATGTTGGTCTTTACAGCTCAAGATCAAGGTTGAAAATGGTTCCAGCAAACGAAGGAAGACGATACTGCAATGCGGCGTCGTAGGGCAGATTATCAGACGGCAACCAGTGCGCAGCGTGAAACCTCTGCCGGAGCCGTGCAGAAAACGTGCACAAGGCTATGGAGTAATTCATTGCGTAGAGCGCTACGGGGCGTGGATGAGAAACAATGCAGGAGAAAGGAGTGCAGTAGGGCTTATTATGTCTGCAGGCGACCCAATGATGTCCATCTTGGCGTGACGAATGATGACTAATTCAGATCGAAAGCGCTTAGCGTGCAAATTTAGAATTCAGGCGTCTAGAGCTATCAAATTTGATAAAACAAGATGAGATGGTAGCTTGAAACCTACACAATCCAACTAACACATCTGTGAGAACCTTGTCGCTTCGAAGACCGACATCGTGGATCGAAGAGGGTCTGTAAGGCAGGGTCGACGCCATCTGATTAGTTTGTTGTCTAGACAATCTCCTGCGGTCATTAGATTGGGTGCCTGACTTTGCGCAATACTCCTCACATCCCGGATTGCTGCTGTCGATAGTCTGTTCATCAGTCACCATGTTCTCTATTTTGAGCCCTCTTGCCCGTCTGGCATTGACGATACTACTGACAACGCCTTTGACAAACGCCCTACCACCTCTTCAAGCACAGAGCCAGATCGTAACCAAAATCGAGAATACATTCGGCAATGGTAGCTTTGTGCCCGGCGACTCACCTGTCAAATACAACAACGATCCGAACAACGATCTGTTCATCATCGAGAGCCTCGACATGCATCCTAATCCATGCGTCATGTAAGTCTTCTCTTTCCCCATCCTTGTGATTCGAATACCAGCAGTTTCACCTTGTTTCCCTTTCCAAGAAGAACGTACATAGAAATCATTAAAGGAAGGGCAAAAGCCCCTCGGTCTAAGCAGCAAGGAAAATTTAAAGACAATTTCATCTCCCCTTGCACACTCAGACCCCGAATACCACTAACACGTCCACCTCCAATAGAGAATCCTACTGCGGCGTCATAATCAAAGGTCACTTCACCGAATCCCTAGTAGACACAACACCCCACCTTTCCTTCAACGTAACCCCTCACCTACCCGACGGCCGCGAAGGGGAAATGGCAGGCGAAGACGACCTCTGCAACTGGGTCGACATCATCCAGGACTCCTCCTCCTCCTCCTCCTCCTCCACCACCAACACCCAGCATCTCCCTCACGACCCCGCCGCACTTGTTCCCAACCCCAACAACCCCCGACACAAGCGCGCCCTCTCGAAACGCAAAGACATCCGCTCATGCCCGCCCAAGAAAGGCCCCGCAACCATCAGCTCGACGATCATCCTGCTGGGCGGATGGCAGCCCGTCGCTAATTACACGGTCCAGGTTCGGGCGACGGAGAAGGGGTTGAGAGGCGGGGATGGCAATGGTGGAGGACGCGGTGGGGAAGGGAGAACGATTTTTGATTTGAGGACGGATTTTGAGTTGAGATATAAAGATGGGGTTGCGGAGTTGAGGTGAGAGAGGCATGGGAGGGGGGGAGGGGAGGGGAGGGGAAGGGAGGACGTTGGCAAGTGGGTGCGAGTGTGGAACTAGGCTTTTTATGTCGCAGTGTTTGCGGCTCTTGAGCAAAGGGGTTGACTTTTGTCGTTCATTGGACGAGTGGGGTTTCCTATCGCTTGTTACGTGCGTTCTCGCTGCCTTAACTTCCTATTTGATTGTATGCGCTTTTCTCAAATTTGGAAAGATACTCGGATGCGCTTATTCCTGATAAAGGCATCCCTCTCTTCATTTAATGGTGTCAGAAGAGGTGGCTGATTGCCCTTCAGAGTATCCACATATGCGTAGGCGGCCGTGACACCACTCCACCAAGAAAAAAAGAAACCCGGTCCATCCAGATCCGTGGAACGACGCAGCTCTACAGCGATCTTAGTTCTACTTTTCGCAAAGAATTGGCGCATTGGAAGACTCGAAGGCAAATTGAAATTTTTGAGAGTGTGGTATCACCGGGAAAACATTGTTACAGGCAGTTGTAAAAGATTGGGACATGCATATGTTGTATTGAGCTTATGAGAGGAAATGGGCGCCAAATATGTGCATACAAGGTGTGGTCGTGAATAAAGACGAGGTCGTCGTGCTTTGACGCTGTAAATTCACGGGCAGTCACGTGTCGTTGTAAGCTGATCAACAGTTGAATCTGCCATCAGATTGCCCATCAATAATGGCCGTCCCTGGCGAAATGAGTCAGAAAAAGATCAACGGCCGCCAGGTACCTTCTCGCATTCCCATTCTCATCCTCCTCATACATAGAACGTCAGAGACTGACACGAATACCAGTATCCCGACTACTGGGGTCCCACCTCAGGCATCAATGCCGACCGTTGGCGTCCGCTCCCACCACGTGTATCAATCTCAACACGTGTAGCGCTTCCACCTACCCGCCCTCCCCTCCTTCCAGATACACCGTCTGCCTTGCCACCAACCACCCGCAGCAAACACCCACTGACCCCTTCTCCTCCCACACAGCCCAGTGCGCCCCACCGCTGCGAAAATTTCAACTGCCTTGACGACCACCGCACCCGTGACTGTCCACTGCCCAAGATCTGCAAGGGCTGTCACGAGCCCACGCACACATGGTCTGACTGCACCTACACTTGTACGAATTGCTGGGCACGCCGGCATAAGCTTGAGTTCTGCTATGATTTCAAGCCTGGTAGTTGTGGGAAGCCGGAAGGGTTTCCTCAGAAGGCGCCGCCAGGGTGGTGAGGCTTACCTTTCCCTTTCCCCTTCCCTACTAATCGACCTTGCCCTTTGTCTATTTCCGTCTCATAAGGGTTGTTGTTGAGGACTGATCAGACGAGAAACAGGCCACATCCCCGCTCCTTCCTCACGACTGCAGCCCAGACTCGCGCTCAAGTCCGCGATCTGGCGCAGATTGGAAGATTTAGGAGTTTACCCACGCTTGCGGAGTTGGAGGTACTGATGCCCTGTCATGCACAGGGTGTGAGGTTCGAGGCACTTTCAGGGCACGTGAGGACCTTACCGAGGTTCAACGCTGCGAATGTGAACGGGGGCAATGGATGGTCGTCGCCATTGAGGGGCGCAGGGTTTGATCGGGATGGTAGTGTTAGCAAGGGTGATGGGCCTGAGACACTGCTTGGAGGTAGAGCGGGCTCTGGAGTGGGCAATGTGCCCAGAGCAGATAACCCGATCAGGCCTGGGGGTATTCCAGGCCTTCGCTTCCTTAGCAACAATGAAATGGGGCGGGAGACTAGCCAGCCCAGGGTTGGTGACAAGAGGAAGACAGTGTATAGTCTGGCTAGCAATGTACAAGGGAACTCTGATGGAGAGATAAAGGGAGAGGGGCATGCGGAGAAGAAACAGCGCGTCAGTAGCAGTGTGCTGGAAGCGAAGTTGGCGGAGCAGAAGAGGCTTTATAGCCAGCTTTCGGGACATATGAAGAGGTAAGGACGCTTGACGAAAGCGCAAAGGACGGCCAAAGAGGCTTTGGGGAGGTAGATTTGGGGGGATAATACCACTGTTGATGAGGTATGGCTGGGAATGATAGCCTTACGAACCTCGTTTCTTTCTCTTTTCGTCTGCTTCAAGTCGCTTTTGCCACACTCTGTTTGGGTACGCCTCTTACACTTCCTTTGGCCCAATACGTTCCGGTGAATTGAAGGAGTACCCCTTATCGCTTTGCTGTATCTGCTGAGTTCCTCCCCAATCCATTTCCTGTCGCGCCGTGACTGTTTGAACCTTGCCAGTACACCCTAAAAAACCATCAAGATACAGTCCCTTTACCCATCGAAGTGTAGCATCTCTTCATCACTTCCTTCTTCCGACCCAAGAGGAATCAACGTAGTCAACTTTCTAAAGCCTCTGAGGATGGCGCTGGACCGGCCCAAGCGAACCTCCTGTAACGAGAGCAGATAAGATATGGCTGCATTAGTATGGCAGAAAAAGGTTCTTCTATGATATATTGCTACCAAGCAAGACGCACCGTGATCGCGAGAAGGATGGATATGTGTTATAGGCTGTGATGGTAGCACGCAGCACGATGGATACCGGCGAGAAGAGGGAAGGTTTGAACACCAGTGACGATGTACAAGAAGACGCAAGGACCCAGGCGAGGATAAGTCCTCTTTGTTATGACGAACACCGACATCTATCCCAGAATCTCTCACCTCAAAAGCTATATTATCATTCTCAAAGGCTCTGCTCATCGACCAGAATACCATGTCGTTTCATCTCAAACCCCGAGTCCCCTATCGCCGCTCTTACAGGAAACATTGTGTGCAAACCAAGGCGCACAATGAAAGCGATTGAGAACCCAAAGAAGAAGTCAAGTCTACCAAGATTATCCCAGCCCTCATAGCTTGTCGCCCCACGTATGGTATGTACAAAACCCGGCAGCAGAGGCCAAAGCCCCATTGCCCACGCGATGATAGCACGGAAGTTGAAGCCACCTGTATACCAATATGCAGATGTGGAGTTGCCAATGTAGAGATCGGCAAGATGGAGAGTCCGCCGCCGAACGATAAAGTAATCGGCTATGAGTACACCGATCATTGGCGAGAGGAAGATAGACCAGCCTGACAGGACTGTGATGAAGGTCGATGCATTGTTGACGAGATTCCAGGGCACGATCGCTATGCCAATGAGGAGTATGACCCATGTACCGCGCTTGATGTTGATATACTGAGGGGCCAGCGCCGTAAGGTCCATGCCCGCTGAGACGGAGTTGAGTACGATGCATAACGACATCTGACTGGCAAGCAGACCCAGTCCGGCGAAGAACGTACCCGCGCGTGTAGCTGCGTCTATGGGAGCCTGTGTCTGAATATGTAGGAGCAGGAGGAACGGATTCCAGAAGAGTTGTCCGTAGAGGACGTTTGCTGCTGATGTGATGAGGATGCCGAAGAACGCGGTCAGGCAGATCGTCAACGGTGCCGCAAAAGCCTGGCCTAAAAGCGCCCCATTCTCACGCCGTGAGTATCTCGTCCAATCACTCTGCCCTAGTACTCCACCAACCCAGCCGCCGATGAAAGTTTGCAAACCGTAGACCATGTTCCAGTTCAATTTTGTGCCGCTCTGAGTTGTCGATGTCGATAGTAAGCTACCAGCGCCGTGAGCTGCTGCTAACGACCAAATCAGCATACCGATCAACGTGGCCGTGATCATTGCCCAAGCGAGCCGGAAAGGCTGCTGTAGACGCTCTGGTGGAACCATCATCAATGGTAGCAGTACTGCCGTGAAAACGAAAAAGCAGATCAAATTAGGCGTCGTAACGTTGGCTGACTCGGCGAGCGTGTTTGCCATAAAGATCATTTTAGGTCCAATGATGGCATTGAGGACAATCCGCACCGCTAGCCCACCCCAGTACATCTGGACGCCCATCCACACGCAGCCGGTCATGACACGGTTGATCACTGGCCAGAAGGCGCCTCGCATACCCCAGGCGCTTCGCGAAGCGACCGTGAAGCCAATGTGATGGTGCGAGCCGAGCCAGCCGCATAGTACGGCGAGGATGCCGATGATAGCGCAGCCGACGATGACCATGCCCATTGCTTGGGGGACGTTCAGTCCAAGAGCGAGGAGCGTTGAACCCACTGTCCAGGAAGTGGTGTTGATGCCTGCGATAACCCAGTAGCCGACATAACCCTGCCATGTCCATGTTCGTCGCTCTGGAGGGATGGGGATTAAGTCGCGATTGCACCACTAGAGCTCATCAGCTTTTTTCAGCACAGAATGTCGTGAAGGAAGCTGCGCTACGTATGTGTTTCTATAATCCGCGTTTTCGTCCACGGGGCATTGAAGCCTTGATGTCCACGAGCGGGTTGTCTGCTTCGATTTTCGCTTTTCAGACATCGTTTTCGAGGGTCTCCTTCGACGACTTTCGACGGAAAGGCGGTAAGGGGATGGCGTACTCCTATGCTCAATGAGATCGTCCAGGACAGATCCAACCACAGTACGATTCTCAATTATGTTTGTCGATCACAGTTGAGAGCCTTCGCAAAGCTTTTTCAAAGATTTGTTTAAGACAACTCTGGGGAGCTCTTTTGAATCTGTAGAGGCGACATTGTTTTTATTGGACGGTCTGGTGCAGAAGATGACACCACCTTGCATGATGACCCCGCGTTGGTGCAGCTTACTGCTTATATGACATATTGTCATCAGAAACTGCTGACATAGTCGTGCCGCACAGCTGGTGAGAAGAATCGTTGTCTTTTTGACCGCAAATCGTTCCACGAAGCCAGGCTGATCGAAAACACATCTTGTTAAAGCTTGCCGCTCAAGCATAACAGAAAGATCACGCTGGCTTCGGTACACGCCGAACGTTTTCGATGTGGAGAGTCCGCATAAAAGGGAGTTCTCATCTACACAGAAAGCATTGTTAAGGTAGAGCAAAGTAATCTGAGCTCAATGGGAAGCCCCAGATTGCAGCAACTTAGCGCCAAGCTTCGTGGAGGAACCTGAAGTTGTCATCTTCCTAGGAGGCTATCTTAGAGCTCTAAAACCAGATCAGATTGCTAAAAAGCCTTGAAACCGACGTTCTCCGTTTCTGTTCCCTGCGACGTCGAGCTTATGGCGAAGAATGCCTTCGCATTGCTCGGCGATTAGACGTCGACCACACCAAGCTCCCCGACCTGTAGCACCTGCAGATTTCGATAAGGACGCGCATTAGGTCAATAACATCCGCCAGACAGCTTGCAATCCAGGCCAGTCCGAGCTCACAACCTGGAGCTCGTATAGCTTTTACACCAAAGGTGTCCACAGGCGCCCTCACAGTGTTCAGTTAGCTTTCCTAAGACTCTCTGTACGACACTCACCGTCCCTTTATCTTTTTGAACTGTCCAACTCTTGCCTAGCGCAACAAAAAACGTCTAGGCGCTGCTCAAGTCAACTTGTGGTTAAGGCCAACAGACGTTGCAATCTACATCCTCGAACCATTCGTATAAGAGGCAAACTTGCCCAATGACTGCGCTTTGACGCATGAGCTGTGGCGTTAGTCTTTGGACCCATCGTCCAAAAACCCTTCTGGAGACAGACGGTGGCCTCGTCCCTATTGAGGCTAGCTATCAGACAACTTGCAAGCATCGCAAGTATCGCCGCTCTCATTCATCAGCCACAAACATAGCAAACCATTAGTTCGCTATCCCCAAAAACTGCAAAGGACGACACCATCGATGATCCGGCAGTAGATCGATAGCGCGTCGAATGCTATCACTCCAACGCATCCAAGACGAGATCCTATGACCTCATTCCCTCCAAATCACCCAACAGACCCTTCAATGCCTTCTTCAGACGATGACAGACAGTCGAGTCTGTCAAAATCGCTAGTCTCGCGTTATTCTAGTCTTCTAGCTACGTTTCTTCGTTATTTGACAAGACAAAAGACCTGGGGGAATCTTCTGATAAGTTCCGGACACATTTTTTGATACTTGACCCTCTTCGCTCTGACACTTGCCTATTAGCTTTTGTTCGATCCCAAGAATGCCTTTGAACGGCTTCATGGACAAAGGAAGCTTCGGTGTCTACGCTTCCTGCTCACATCGATTGGGATATCTCCCGAGAGAAGACCAGTCTACGCTGAGGGAATTGAGGATTGAGGACGCCTTTGGCAACTGGAGAGCCCGGGGTGAGATCTCACGTGGCTGCGCGATTTGTATGAAGAGCATCATTAGATCTGTAAGGATACCAAACGGATAGGCGTTGAATGAGGCCTTCCATGAATACGGCAAACTGGTTTGTGGACAGAATCCTGCCGCCATGCATCTCTCCGACGTTGCACGCTTGTGCGGTCATTCGTGAAGGGTAATTGGTGGCCCTGCTTAGACACCAATCCTTCGGGCAGACCCTGAGGCTCTTTGGAGGTACGTACCTTTTGCGAGCGCCAAGAATGCGCAAATGTGCGGACGCCCGTGTGTGCGTTTCTGTTGATATAACGTTCGACTGTCTGCGCAACAATAGCATTGTTTTGTTTCCTCTACAGACTCGGCCAGTTCTCTCAAGTGGTCTTACTCTAGGCTTAACGTCTGGCCAGTACGCAAGGCTCTCCGTTCTATAACTCTGCTTGACAACATAGATCACCATGGCAAGTAATTGGAATTTCCAGGGGGACAGGCCGACCTCCGACACTCATCACGCAGACTATCACGATTCCTTAGCCGGACTTGGAACTCAATTCGAGCGGACTCACCTGCCAGATCGAAATGATCAGGCAGGGTCCTCTGGCCTGTGAGCTTCAATCTTTTCATCCTACAATATGCCGCTATACTTATGAAACCTGGCTGAACAAGTATAATTTCGACAGTTCTGGGCTCAATTTCGATGTGGCTGACTTGCATAAAACTCGCATCCCGGATGAAGGCCGCGTATATGTCGACGACATCACTTTCGAGCGAGAACGAGGCGAGCGTCGACTGCTTGATGGCGTGCACCGTGGCCACGGTGGGCTTAAGACTGAAGATAATGAATTCTCGCCTATCAACGATGAGTCTTTTGAGCAGCGTCGCCAGTATCACCAGGATCCGGGAAACAAAATGTGGACGAAAGTTCCGAAAATTCTGGTTAGTAAGGACGCAATTGAGGAAATAAAATATGAATACGAGGAATCGGAAGACTTTTATTATGTTTCGAAATTTCTGGAATATGTGAGTCGAAAGCATTCGGTCTTCTTGTTGCGTAAGAGGTAGACTGACTTACTGATCGTACCTTTAGGAGGAAAAGTCTCGCCTTCTTGAGCTTACAGAAAATATCAAGCACGACCGCCGCCGCCGCATCAGGGAGCTACAAGGAGAGCGCGGATTTCTTCATGACGGAGCCCCGAGACGTGCAATAGGTGCTATTCATCAAGACTGGGATGAAGAAAGAATCGTCGAGAGGGAGATTGTGTACGATAGCGGTGAGAGGAGGAGTCATGGAGTAGAAGGCCCGCGTCAGGATTTCAGGTTGAGCATTCCATCAAAGTCAACAACCAACGTAAATCTCCAAGGTCCTACAGCCACGCCAGTCATACAACAAGGGTATGATCCTGAGATGATGGAGTGGGTACAGGGCGGCTCCGACCCACCAGCACAGCTTGACCTTGGCTCGATACCAGATATTTCAAGCTCTATCTCATACAGAAACAATCCTACGTCATTGATGAGCTTAAGACCACAAGGAGGCGATGTATCAGACACGGATGATATGCGAACTTCACCAAATACACAGTCTTGGCATGCCGACGTCGTGCATAGAAGTCGCAATCCGAGTGCCCAGGATATGAAGCCAACAAATCGTTCTAAAACCGAAAGTTCGAGGAAGTCGGGAAGTGGACGACGTGGACCTCTTAAGCCAGAGATCAGGCAGAGAGCGGGCATGGTACGTAAGGTTGGCGCTTGTTCTTCGTGTAAGCGCTCTAAAGTGAAGGTATGTTGTTTTTGCTATCACAAATTTCCGAAGGAACTGACACCAAAAAGTGTGGCCATGTTGCACCCGACACCTGGATAGAAGTCAATGACAGCGATTCGTCGGAGAAAGATGGCCTGCATATAAACCCTTATCTGGACATCACAAGTTCAATGAATGAGTCTTCAGATCCGGCGGTGAGCTCACCGTCAGTGCAACACATACATGCTGACGGTCCCCCACAATCAATATACCCTAAGAGCACCAACCGGTCTGACCTACGCCAGCCTACGGGCTCGCCAAAGATCGCTGACGGAACACTCGAAGACGAAAATTCAAGCGCTGAGCTGGCTCGTATTTCAAGTGATAGCAGCAGCATGGTTACTTTCGTTGGCGACGACGGCCAATTCTGTGCTACCGCCACGAAGCATCGAATAATGGACAGAGCCATGGCAATTGTGTACGCTACTATACATACTAGGCTAGAATCGCTGTTTAAGGATTGCCCGAGCGGCCAGCTCAAGAACCCAACACCGGGAAGGCGAACGGCCAAGCGTAATTCCCAATACAGGAGAAGTACATCAAAGAGGAGCTCCATTAGGACCTTTTCTCCTTCAGAAGAGGAAGAGAATGGTTTCAAGAGGCGGAGAACACGAGATCAGGCGGCAGCGTCTGAGCAGGAGAATAGGAAATGGTTAGCGTGTCCGTTCAACAAATACAATCGGTTCTTCTACTGCGTGAATGATACCACTGGTCTAAGGTATCGAACTTGTGCAGATCGAGGGTTCGAAACCATACACAGGTTGAAGTAAGTGTGCTAGAAGCACTCCTCGAGAACTCTGGCTAATGGCTTAGGCAACATCTCAGGAAGGGACCACATCGTCCGGCAGACCAGTGTGCAAGATGCGGCCAAATCTTCAGAAGCAGAGACAGCCTGAACGCACACGCTCAGCAGCTTCAACCATGTACCCGCCGAACATTTCCTGCAAACGGTGATGTCAGCCCAGAGAAGACGGAACTTATCATGGGTACCCACGGCATACAATGGGAGAAAATATATGAGATCTTGTTCCCTGGGTCAACACCGATCCCCTCTCCATGTTTGTGTACCTTCCGCAAGCAATATTGTCTCTTTACTAAGCTTATGAATAGATGTTGAGTCAGTGATAGATGTAGCGTGCTCGGGACCCATCCCTCTTGAACAATACATTCGTGTTGGCGTTCCAAGTCTGGTGGAAGCGTCACTGAGACCGATGATTGATCAATTCAGTCAACAGCATTTCCAGGCGGACATCGAGAACAAGGTGGCTGAAGCCATTGAAATGACTCTTCGCGAGTATCACAACAGCTTCGCCCCACTTCCAGCGGCGTCTGCGGTGGGGACGGGCTCATTCGAGCCATCGTTTGACGATTTCGAGCAAGAAATAGCGACAGCTCCCCTGCAGCCGCACGACCTGGTAGAAGAGATCGAGACACCACTCCCTGGTCTCACAGATGATGGCGCTGACGGAGCAGGGTTTCAAAGTGAAGGCACCAGCTTTCCAGAGACAATCGATCCTGCGTTGCTTCAACTACCTGACTGGGAAATGCATCAAGAGGAGAAAGACTGTCGATGCTTTTGCCATTCCACGAGCCACGACTACAGCGAGTTATGCTGGGACTGTTGTAATACAACAGAAGATGCATGACCAAATGTGTGCAGATGTGTTATGCTATAGATTATTGTGACTAGGATGCAATTGTTCACGTCACATGGTAAGGGACTGGAAAGAGAAGAAAAGGAAACAAATGTGAGAGGCCGAGGCCGCAATCTCGGACTCTCATTTCTCCGTGCCGAAACATCAATGACGTCACCCATACACCATACTCTCACACGCCGCCGACAACGACCCGAGGACCAGACTCGATGACGCGATTTAGATGAAATGATGGTGGTATGCATCCGCCGTTCCATAGACCCGACATCGAGTAGCGGCCGCTGATGCGGCTCTGCATTTTCGTGCATGCGGGGAAAATGCAAGAGTTCATGCAGTGTATGCTCGAGCCTCCTGACATGTGATATCTGACTGGATCGGTAAATGGCGGGCGAGGGGCGGACCCAAGCGGCAACCTTCGAACAGACACCCGAGACCACTGTCTGAATCAGCGGTAGAAGGTCATGTTACCCTCCCAGGCTTCATGCCTCCGCGCATGGCCAGTCACAGGAGCAACAGCCGTGGTGCTGGCTGCGGTGGCAACGGCGGTCTTGTGGCAGGGCTTTACTTATAGAAAGACTCTCAGCAACCCTTTGCAATTCATCTTCAGACATCGTACGTCTTTCACCTATGCTCTCAGTCAGCATGATTTTTGCTAGGATGAAGTATATATTCTTATGCTTAGTTGCTCCAGCCATTGCTGCTACTATTGACGACTGTCCTGGCTATTCAGCTTCAAACGTCCAGCAAACAGATACAGGTCTTACGGCAAGCCTTGAGCTAGCTGGTGATGCATGCAATTATTTGGGTTATGATGTCAGCCCAGTGAAGCTGCAGGTAGACTACCAAACAGGTGAATGCTTCCTCATTCGAGACCCTGCCATCTCGCTAATACTGTATCAGACAAGCGACTCCACGTCAAGATCTCGGATGCTGATGCGAAAGGCTACGAGGTCCCGGATTCTGTGCTATCAAGGCCACCCCTTGGCAATGCCAACGCAGACAGCGCAGATCTGGAGTTCACATACACAGAAACTTCATTTTCGTTCGCAGTGTCACGACGAAGCACATCAGAGACGCTCTTCAATACTAGTGGCGCAAATTTAGTATACGAATCCCAGTACATCCGATTGCGGACTTCTCTGCCAAAGGACACAAACCTTTACGGGCTTGGGGAGCACACAGACACGTTTCGCCTAGGCACGGAGAGCTATACTCGCACTCTTTGGAATCGAGATGCATACGAGATTCCGCCTGGAACTAATCTGTACGGTACTCATCCCGTCTACTTTGAAGGTCGCGGTGACAACAAGGCTCATGGCGTCTTCCTCCTCAACTCGAACGGCATGGATATCAAGGTCACTAGTGATCCTGAACAGTCATATCTTGAGTACAACGCCATCGGTGGTGTCCTTGATCTTTATTTCCTTGCCGGGCCTGGTCCGCTGGATGTTGCGCGCCAGTATGCTGAAGTCGTCGGGTTGCCGGCTATGATACCATACTGGGGACTTGGTGGGTTGTCATGATGCACCGGAACGTAGGCTTTGGCTAAGTACTTACAGGTCTTCATCAATGCCGTTATGGGTACCAAGACGTCTACGAAGTGGCAGGTGTGATCTCCAACTACAGCGCTGCCAATATTCCACTCGAAACAATGTGGACTGACATTGACTACATGGATCGTCGCAAGGTCTTTACCCTTGATGGTGAGCGCTTTCCAATCGAGAAAGTCCGGGAAGTTGTTGGCTACCTCCATGACAACGATCAGCACTACATTGTAATGGTCGATCCTGCAGTCGCGTATCAAGACTATCCAGCGTTCAACGACGGCGAATCAGAAGGTATCTTTATGAAGAATGGCGACGGCACTATCTACCAAGGAGTCGTCTGGCCTGGTGTCACAGCGTTTCCAGACTGGTTCGATCCAGGCACTCAAGACTACTGGAACAGTCAATTTGCAGGCTTTTTCAGCGCAGACACTGGTGTGGACATTGACGGACTCTGGATCGATATGAACGAAGCATGCAACTTCTGTCCAGATCCTTGCGATGATGCTCCAGGCTACGCCTCTGCGAATGGGTATCCTCCTGAGCCGCCTGCTGTTCGTGATGGCTCACCAATACCATTACCTGGCTTCCCAGATGACTTCCAGCCACCACAAAAATTCAAGCGACAAACGGCCTCTGATGCTGTTGGACTTCCGAATCGAGACTTTCTCACCCCTCCTTATCAGATCAAGAATGAGGCAGGCTCGCTAAGCAATCATACAATTCCAACGAATCTTATTCACGCTGGCCCCACGGCCTATGCCGAGTATGATACACACAATCTCTATGGCACCATGATGTCAGAGGCTTCTCGCAACGCAATGCTCGCCCGTCGACCGTCGGTACGACCACTGATAATTACTCGAAGCACATTTGCCGGTGCCGGCCGCTATGTAGGTCACTGGCTGGGCGACAATGCGGCTACATGGGCCTTGTACAAGGCCAGCATCGCAGAACAGCTCGCATTCGCAGGCATCTTTCAGATTCCAATGGTCGGATCAGATGTGTGCGGATTTGCACGTAACACTACAGAAAATCTTTGCGCTCGTTGGGCTACGCTTGGCGCTTTCAGCACCTTCTACCGAAACCATGCCGAGATCGGCACGGTATCACAGGAGTTCTATCGTTGGGAGTCAGTGGCTTCGGCAGCTCGCAAAGCCATTGACATTCGCTACCGATTGCTCGACTATCTGTATACTGCAATGGCGCAACAATCTAAAGATGGTACCCCCACGATCAATCCTCTTTGGTATCTCTATCCCGGCGACTCCAATACGTACCCAGTCGATACGCAGTTCTTCTTCGGGTCCTCAGTACTCGTTTCCCCAGTAATCGAGGAAGATTCTACAAGCGTGTCTATCTACTTGCCCGAGGATATCTTTTACGATTGGTACACTTACACGCCGGTGGACGGCGCCGGCGCAAGCGTTACCTTGAACGATATAGACTTTACTACTATACCTCTACATATTCGCGGAGGCAGCATCATTCCGCTCCGTAACGAGGGCGCAATGACGACTACTGCTCTTCGCGAGAAAGATTTCGTCATCCTTATCGCTCCAGACACCGATAGTTTAGCCTCAGGCAGCCTCTACTTAGACGATGGAGAGAGCCTTGTCCAAGCCGCGACAAGCGAGATCACCTTCGACTTCAGTGGTGGAAAGTTTACCATGGCCGGTAGGTTTGGTTATCCGGCTGGTGTAAATGTTGTGGAGGTAAGTGTGTTGGGGCAGAAGACGAAGCCGAAGACTTTGATTTGCGATGGGTTGACTTTGGAGCCTGAAGCGGTAAGCTACAATGAGACTACCCAGGTTGTTAGTGCAACATTGGTGAAGAGCCTCGACAAAGGGTTTGAGTTGAGTGGCTTTGCTTAAGGTACGGGTGGGCTATCTTGGGCCGGTAGCTTTCAGCCATAGTGGCGATTGCTGAGGTGGGACACACAGGACCTCTTATCGCCCATGGAGCTCTGATACAGTCCTTGTGAAGCCAAAAGCTAAATGTTTCCTTTTCGTGCCTTCCTTCCCTCCTGCATCTTCCATCTTCCAGGATCTTGTTCCTTTTTCCGACTCTACCCCTGAGAAACCTCGAAGGCAGCACCGACCCCAAATCATTCCCGCTACTTGTATATGTTTCAATAAATCAAAATGGACATCTTCGAAGACCAGGAAGCTTATGAGTCACCGCCACAAAAGCCAGCACATAAAGAAGGTGGACAGCCCTCAGCTAACGCGGTAGAAGTCTCTTTTCCACCACTCTCTCCGACAAATCAAATCAAAACACTAACAATATTTTACAGCAGACCAAGCCCGGGCTTTGTGAGCTCTCGAGAGCTTCCATCGCACAGCAATATTACGATATGGCTGCACACTCTTACTCACCAGCCCGCTATCTAGAAATACCTCCTCGCAAATCCGACTTCCTAGACGAAGTCAGCTGCACCTCCTCCCCCTCTCGAGCCTACCCTCCTAACAACAACATCTAGTTTTCTCCGCTCCCTCGCCAGCACCTGCCAAGCTCACTGCACACGCCATCCTACCGTCAGCATCCTAGATCTCCTCACATTACTCTGCCACCGCCTCCCTACAGGTCCACAATGGAAGATCTCACCATTGCTTCTCCCTCCCCACGCCCGGTGCGTACAGCTCGCAGCCTGCCCCCATCGCCCCTCTCGCAAGAGTGTGTCGTTCGTGAGAGACATGGTATGCCAGATCTGGGACCTAGGGGTCCGAAAGAGACTGCTGGAAATGCAATCCCAAGTGATGGAGCGCTTGATGAAGAGACAGACAATCGCGATTGCTTATCATGTAAAGCCAGAATGATCGAACCCGGGAATCAGACAGGGTCAACATTCTCGAAGGCCGAAATGGATACAGCTGCCGTTCAAACCCCTTCAGCCGGGGAGCACAACAAAGAAAGTACCTCGGCTGCAAAAAAGGGAAATACCAAAGATGCTGATGCTGAAGCCGCTTACGCCAACTTCCTAGCCAGAAACGTGTACAAATCAGCGCAGAAAGCGGGTCGTTCAGCAGAGGAAACCAGCGCTTTCGCCCAAAGGGCCGAGATGAGGCGACAGAGGGAGAACCCCTGGTTCAATGCAGCTTCTTCACAGAACTCTGCGTCAAGAGAGGCTGTGAAAGATTGCCCGCCGCCGCCGATGGCCACACCACCAGGAAACGCTGAACCCTTGCCTCGAGAAGGTGGCTTTGCGGCTCAGAATGACTCCTTCAGCCCGCCGCCCGAGGTAGTTGAGGCTGATGCGGCTGCAGTATGGCAAGCTTTAGAACAAGAAGACGGGAACGAAGACGGTGAGATGGGTGAGGAGGCTGCAGACCCCGCTTCTCACGAGCAATCTGTCGACGAAGAAGAAGAAGAAGAAGAAGAAGAAGAAGAAGATGCAGATTTTCGGCCATCACCATGGAAGCGAGGTCTTTGGCGTGCCTCTGCACGAGATGACTGGCTTGGGCAGCTTGAAGGCTCGCGAGGACGGTCTATGTTGTGTCAAGCGCCGGATGTGGCTGCTGAGCACGAGCAATCTCCTGAAGCTGAAGCTGAAGAAGAAGAAGAAGAAGAAAAAGAAGAAGAAGAAGAAGAAGCTGACTTCCAGCCATCACCATGGAAGCGTGGGCTCTGGCGTGCCTCTGCCCGCGATGATTGGCTGGGGCAGCTTGAGGGCTCGCGAGGACGGTCTATGTTGCGTCAAGAGCCGGAAGTCGTCGTTGAGCAAAAGAGTCCTGCATCGGAAGAAGGAGGTACATTGGCCGAGAAGGCGGGAGAGAAGGCGGGAGTTGCGTCTCCAGCTAGCTTTTGGGGGAAGAAGGATAGGCCTTCTGAGGAGATTGAGATGGATGTTGATACGGGACCTACGAGACGGGCACTGGAGGCTCTTTTACGGAGCGGTGACGCAGAGAGAGAGGCTGAGAGGCCTGCCCAAACGCCAGCCCAAATGCCTGCTGAGAAGGTGGAAAAGGAGCGTCCTGAGAAATCAGCGGACACAAAGGGCGATCCTGATACACTGGTGGGCGCATTGAATGCTCTTCTTGGATTCAAACAAACCATCAACGCAGCAGACCAAGCTTCTCCCCCATCAACCCCTACCCCAAGCCATCAGCCCCCGAATACGTCGCATCCTCAAGGTCCCAAACTCGGCACCTTCCCCATCAACAAAACCAAAATCCTCGCGTTCACCCTCCCAAAAACTAACAAACTCCACTTCCAGCTGCCAACCCGCCCCAAAAGGCGCAGGAGTTCTGCCCCAGTGATAAGCGCCAATGATGTGATAAAGGCGGAAAATCTGGCTTGGGCTGAGAGTCTCTGGAGGGAGTCGAAATCTTCTCATGATATGAGCGTTGATTTATCTGCTGTGGGGATTGAGATGGTGGGGATGGATCTCGACGCTACGATGGAGATGTTATGTAAAACGGATTCCGAGGATGAGGGATCTAAGGAGAGTGAAAGCAAGGAAGGGGGTGCGGATGGAGGCGGCAAGGAGGTAGAGGAGGTAAAGAACGGCGGCAAAAAGGCAAAGGAGGTAGAGATGGAAGAGAACGGCACTCAGGCTGATTCTCTTCGAGACCTTAAATCGAGATTTGAGGCACTGCAGAGTGAGTTGGCGGCGACGGAGGCTGTGACGACTGGTCTGATGCAGAAACTTAAACGTCATATTAGCGAGGGTGAGCAAGACAATGAGGATGAGGAGGGTTGGGAGCGCGACGAGTGGAGGGTAGTTGATCGGGATGGGGAGTCAGTGGGTTTTGAAAGGGCGGGAGGGCGTGATTCGGAGGAAATTGAACTGGAGGATAGGGTAAGAGAGTGGGGTGGGTTTTACGACGAGTCTTGGGAATGGGTAGACTTATCTTCAGGAAGAAGAGATGCGGTAGAGGCAGGGAGGAAGAGTGATAAAGGGGACTCGCGGTGTAGGAGGGTTTGGAGGCATCTTGAAAAGATTATAGATTAAGAAAGGCATTCAGTCATAGTCGTTAGATGAGTGTCGTTTTATTTGGAGTAAGATGTGACTTTGTTACTAGAAGACCAGAATGGTGTCGCTTGAATCAGTTCGCTATCTTTGAGTCCAAGTGATCTGTCTTGTTCGCGCCATATCTTGGATCTATGGTTTTAGTTTTGTGGCACTTTGGTTTGAAAAAGTAAAGGAACTTTAATAGGTAGGTTCAGCCACTGAGTGAGTCAGTCATACATGAACCTGGCGACCATGAGACCACTTCAGATCTTCAATATTTCCCTTGGAAATTCACCTCCAATACTTTTAGGCAACTAAATCGCTCTTGATAAGCTACCAGGATCAACTTAATCAATCTCGTCAAACATTAGTGTTCGATGCCTTCAACAACAACTCTCCCCTCTAAAGTCATGAATAAACCGATGTATTACACTATGATGGCGTTAGGAGGTCAATGTCACACTCCCGTCGATGTGGAAGGGCAGAAATGCCCAGGACACGCAGCCTGGCATGAACTAGTAAGTCAACCTCTTAAGCAAAACCCTTTGTTAGTTCCCTCACTAACCCTACAAAGATCGCCTCACCAAAACCACCTTTTCTTGGTTATGTCCGCCCCCAAGATCAGCTTCCACACCGACGTCTTGCAGACATTGCAGCAAGGGAACTCCACCAGCCATCACTAAGCTTCACAAAACGCCATACCAAATCTAATTGTATGAGATCATCAAACCCGTTCAGAGAGCACCGAAGTAGTCAGCAAGGCCGGGGCGTCACTAAACCCAGATATACACGCACTCGCCCGACAATCTCAAAGGTCTTGCCATTTCGTCAATGTCCAGTCATCACAAAGAATCCGGAACCCAGAAGGCAAGTATCCGCCGCCTCATCCTCGAGGGAGATTTGGAGGGCAGTTTGGTTTGCACAGAGGGAAAGGGTAAGGATTGATGCTGCTTATGGGAAAAAGAGTGTGGGGTCCAAGTTCCAGTCACTTGATGCTTGTCTTCAAGGGACAGATATGCAAGTTACCCAGGGGAATGAAACAGTTGGGGAAGTGATGCCAATGGCGCTACTTGGCCATAAGGCAGCGCTGGGTGATGGTGAAGAAGGCCAGGCGACTTCCCGGAATGGGATATCTAAGTTATGATATTTCGTGAACGAATGATGACGTGCTTTGAATGTACACTACTAAGCTAGAATGCAAGAAATGGATACCAGATTGAGCTTCTGCGGGCCATCAGCTCTATTCATCAGACACGGCAAGCCTCAGTACATCATACTGTTAACAACTACTTTTTTCATTGCCTACATAACATGGTACTCACCATGAACTCTTCAAGTCCTGCTGAGTCAATACTAAGTGCCACAGTAATTGATCAGGAGAGAACAGCAGCCTCCCGATAGACTTACGACTATCATGCTGAATGAGAGAAAGTGATAAAGATCATGCGATGTTCACACTACGCCGATGTCGTTTCCAGCCTTGCCAGCGCTGATGAGTGGTTAGGAGGGAGTCTCGCTTGGGAAGGACAAAGAGTAGGCCGTGTAAAAACTACCATAAGGCGCATTTGGGTTATGATGTAGTTAAAGACGCGATGTGGGTCCGTTCAAGACCAGCTGTTACCGTACCATACTTCTACATACCAAGTATAGTTTACCGTGGCTTAGTGGTGGCTGTAGCATACTTCAATTACCATCTCGCTGCATTGAGCAGAGTTTTACTCATTACTGGTTGGCTCAACATGAACATATTGTTCTCCAGAAAGCTGGTGGGCAGCTACTGTTGCTAACCAACGTTCCAATAACAGCAATATGTCTCTTTACTGCAGCTCCCCTAACACAGCATCTGGTTACCCCTGCCAGAACAAAGTCAAGGCCGAGGGAGAGAGATGCTGGATCGCTAGACATCAGGATACCCCAGTCAGTCTTCGCCTCAATACTGCAGCTTCTATTGAATTGCCTGAACTAATCTTTTTAACAATCAAAGCCGTCACCTCCTCCCACTCCACCTAGCCAAACACATTCTCCTCCTCCAAAAATCACGCCCAGAGTTCGGCGAAAGATATATTACAGCGAATATGAAGAGGATCTACCACCCACAGCACCAATAACTCCGAAGGAAATAGCATCTATGAAGGACACTGGCACGAAAAGACCTGGTGTGCCTTCAGAGCTCAAACGGTATCCGACGCCTGTTCACTCAAGTATTCACGCGCACCCACAGTACCAAGAGACTGAGTCGGTCAGAGGTTCTAAAGCTCCAAGCAACAACTCGACCCAAAAGAAATATGCCACGCAGCATCCGCATGAGAAGAAGAGAAACACCGAACCTCCAAGACATCAAATGCGAGAGATTCAGGAGCTTGAGAATAGATTGGGTGAAATCAGTGGAGCTTTGGAACGCATCAAGTTGGGGAATCGGAAGATGTGTGCTGCAAGGAATGAAGACAAAGACGCAGGTGACAGTGAGGAGAGCGAGGTCGAGGGTGAGGTCTATGATGAGGATGAAGATAGGACAGAGGGGGAGGAAGAAGAGTATGATGAGTTCGAGGAGTCTGAGCAGATACTGTGGCGGGGCGAATGATTCTGTCCCAGCTGGACAGAAAGTGGATAAACGCCTTGAAATCCATCAAATCGTACATTTCGTACTCCAACCCTGTACTCAGGATTGAGAGTAAAGTGAGAGGAAGCTTTTAAATTTTTAATCAATAGCTATGCATCATATCATTTACCTACAGACAGACAGCTCGATCGGTTTTTAGGCGGAGCAGCTTCGATGGGGTAATTAGATACGCGAGGTGGGGAGGAAGAAGTTTCAGCCATGGAACATCAGTGGCGTCTACAAGCTTCAATTCTGGTGGATCATGCATGCGTGTCTGCCACCGTCAATGTAAATGTCAATTCAGTAGCTTTACGATTGTGGCTTACGGATTGTTGAGACTTGGCGGACTGTCACTGGAGCAATCTGTCTGTTTTGTTCATACTTCGCTAGGGTACCATTGTTTGTATGTATGTGACCTGATTGAGTCGCCTTCGTAACGAGCTATTCTCGGGCCATCGTCCTTGGGAGTTATAGTAAAAATACAACAGGAGAGTTTGTACAAGGCTGCTATTCTTTTGACATCGGAGACTAGGATATCAGATCGCGAACACCGAGTGCTTGCAGTCCAAAACGAAGAGAAAGCACGACGTCTCAGATGGGCGCCTTATCATTAGTTGGTATCGTCAGCATGTCAGCACCCAGGATTGTGCTAGAGAATCCCTCGTCGGCAACAAAATGTGGGAGGTTGAGTAGTCAAATACATAGATGTGTAACGTTCTTGCTCCGCCCGTCCAGCTACCCCAGCATCGTACTGCATTTCACCTCAAACCAAATCTCTAAGCAAGATTTTGGTAGTCCATTACCGTAGCTACACACGTGATCATGGCATCAGCATCAGCAGAGGCCCCTCCTACACTTCTGAAGATTCCCCAAATTCCCATCCACGTTGTCCCCACAACAGCAGGCGAGGTTCTGAGGATTGGCAAGATGACGATATGTATAATAGAAGATGGCTCTCGCACAGGTCATAGCGGGCTCTTTCTCCTCCAGCATTCCTGCCTCCTGCGCCGTCTCCCTGATGCATTACTCCTTTCTTTCACCCATTAGCCAAATCGACGCTGACTGCACCGTCATCTGACAACCGCCTCGACCTAGTAGCCCTCGCCGTCCCACCAAGTGTATCCGACCCGCCACCTCATGGCATGGAATGCACGATGAGACCTTCCTCGTCACACGGGGCACCTTTCGCTTCACAGCGTTTGCTTCAGTGATCACCGAGCCATCAGCTTCATCACCTCCCACCACCACCACCACCACCAATGCCGAGAACCACACCCTGAACGGCGCTCCGAAGCCCGAAAAGCTCGAGTACGTCGACGCCAATACAGGCCACTAGGTGACAGTGCCAATTCGAGCGCCGCATACCTTCCATAATCCTTGATGGCGAGGATGGCGGGGATCGTGGAGAGGAATGAGGGGGTGCTGACCAGGGAGATTAATGAGAAGGCAATGAGTACGTTTGGGACGTTGCCTGTCAGGTAATGAGGTCCAAGAGCGCGAAGCGAAGGAAAGGATATATCTCAACTCTAAGAGTAGTATTCACGATGCCTCCTGTTGTCTGTGTTCTTGCCTGGTGCGTGATAAGTCATCGGACACGGCTCAAGGATTATACCAGATGTCTCTTGTTGCCTTGCGTTTACAGCTGTCTTACGATTGTCATGTCGCCTCGATATCTACGCTCCCCTGACGGTAAAACGTATTGCAATGCCTGCCTGCTGCCTCCTGATGGATATCTCAGGCAATGTCGTATGTTCCCAAGGTGTCGTGATCCAGGGCTAAAGCTATCGTTTGTTTGCCTCTGCGTCCCGCACCCAACTGCGAAGAATCCACCGTAATTCAGTGGTCTCGCCTGATACCGTGGCCTTAGTATAAAGCATTTTCCATCATGGCCCATAATCAAGCACCTCATCACTCTTGACTTCCTAAAATCCCCCGAAGATGGCTCCAAAACAAGCACAAGACAAATCACAAAACCCTCTCCCGCTTCGATTGTCCGTTCCCGTACAAGACTTCTTCACACATAATGTCATTGGCGAGCAAACCATTGAACGGAAAACCACCACCAAAAGTACAAACCAGAAAGCGCAGAAACCCCCAGAAAACGAAGGAGGATCGACCTCAGATCAAAAACCGCAGGCAGAGCCAAAGAATCAGCCAGAAGGAAGTGCTAGAATGATGCCGTGGCCACCATTCTCGCATCAAGCCATTGAAGCAGGGTTGAAACACATCACTCCAGAAGGCAGAGCTGAGATCCTGGCGAAGCAGGCATCTTTGGCAGACGCCAAAGTAGCGCTTCAGGGGGCTGGAGGCAACAAATGCCTGATAGAGGCAGAGTCGAACAAGAATGCAGGCAAAGGAGCGCTAGGGAGTAAGGATGGTCGTATAGTTGTTCTCTCATCTGATTGTGATGCCAATATCGTGATTGGTCAGGATGAGAAAGAGAGGAAAAAGTCGTAAAATTGGTTCATTGAGAGACAGAGTAAAATCGAACGTTGGCTTTATGTTTCTCTTGATGCCGCATCCGCCTTGGCCTTTTCAGCACGTTGTAATCGTTCGCAGTTCTTTTTGTACCAGCATGTCGTGTCGTTACTTCAGGCTGAACAAGAGGCGTTTCTCGGCGTCTCCACATAAGAATGAGGGAATCGATCCCCTCGACGTTGCCTTTGTGCCTTAATGCCTTCAGAAAATACTGAGCATCTCCAGTATATAAGCTCTTCCAAATGCTTGATACCTGCAAGTCCTATCTCATACCACAGAACCTGCACTCCACGCATCAAAAACACAATCCCGCTCTCACCATGGGCGACAAAATCATCTATCAAAAACTCGGCGAGCCAGACGTATGGCTCACTCGCGACGAATTGAGAACCAAAGACCCGAAAGCCTGGATGGCTTTGGCACCAGCAGGAAGGGAGGAACAAGAGGACGCCATGTTTGGAGAAGAGAAGCAGGGCGAGTCTTTCGAGCAAATTTCGAATCGTAAGGATGGCGACGAGAAGAAGAAGAAGGGCAGGGGACGTGGTAATTCAGAGGAGGAGGAGGAGGAGGGCAATGTGAACGAGATCAAGGTCAAAGCGACGAAAGGCGTGGATGGTGGGGAGGTTGGTGATGTTAGTGATTTAGAGTTGGATGAAGGTGATGAGAAGAGGGGAAGGCGTTCTGGATAGTAGACTGAAGAAGAGGAAGCGGATGCGAGAGCTTTGGATAGTGCAATGCTGGTGATGATTAGCCCATGAAATATGGGGCTCAAGATTGGGTCCAATTGCCTGTTGCCTTGAACGCCACTTCTATGTCCATTATTACTGAGTTCAGGCGACTGCGAATGTTGCTACGATACCTGATATGCCTCTTTGCCAAAGTTGCCTTCACGCCAGGTCGGTCTCCGAACACATAACAGCCCCATGGACTATCTTTCCGGTCCGTTCTTAAGTTGAGACTGTCAAGCATTGCACAGTATCGTATTGTCACCTGAGTACCAAAAGCGCAACATCAAATTAACAAAGACCAAAATGGGTGGTAGGAACAACCCGCGGAGCGGCAAAGCCTCGGAAAAGTCAGAGGACAAGGCACAAAAGCAGGAAAATGTGCCGAAATCTCACAAACGCAGGTCCAAGCGAAAGAACACCAAAGCGCAAACGTTGGGGCGAGTTCCAAAGGGAGAAAACAATTCGACAGATAAACTCAACCATTCCCCTGCTATCGATGGAAAAACAGGAGAGGAGAGGGCGCCAGGAGGTGAAGAATCTATAAGTAGGAAGATAGAGGTGGTAAACACTTGGGCTAACGCGCGCACGGGGTCACTTGCGGACGAAGGTAGCACGGCCAATGCGGAGGGTGCTAGTCAAGGAGATGATGAATCGACGAAAAGTAGATCATCTGATGAGTGGGTAGCGGTTGAAGCGAGCGACAGTGGCAAGTACTTACCAAAGGTCACAGAGCATGGTCTGATTTTTGGCAGATTTTGTTGTGATTGAGCGGGGCGGGAACGTCAAGAAGACGAAACGGCGATCTAAATGACGGATTCGTTTGTGGATAGTACATGATCATGAGAGGGTCTGGACTTTGATGACCATGTTCATTAGTGGACTTACTGGTCTAAAATAAGAATACTAGATGCAGTCAATACCTTCTCTTCGTTCATTTTCGTGCTACGAGGCGACTATTAACGAGCTGCTTGTCAGCATATCAAACATCTAAAGTCACTGTCCTTTGTTGCCCCAGAACCTTATTGCTCAGGAAGCTCAAGCGAGGAAATCCCGAGAGGGATCGGAAGCAATATCCATGAAAGTGGAATATTGGGCGTCGTTGCATTCTCTCTACACCTTTTGTCGAAGGCCGATATAGAGACTCGTCAGATCAGGCCACTCGAAACGTATGCTAGCCAGCTCAGCCATGGAGTGCAAACGACGATCTGTACCGTCTTCAGCGAGGTTCCACTTCCGATGGATAGAATTGATCTGGCTGCGAAAATCCCAATTTTCTGCCGTCAGCTGCAGTGAGTTCAGCGAGCCGTCACTAACAGTTACAGCATGGATAACCCTGAGAATGTTCAAATCATCGTAGATGTCCAAGAGACTGACACTGGTCAATCTTGGAGGTGTGTAGATCATTTCCATGAGCGAGTCTTGCCAGCGTGTACCGAATCCAGAGTAGCATTGACTCTTCACCACACTTTGATGCCACTTGGGGTCGAAGCTTCTACCCACATGTCTAGAAGACTGGAGCCATTGCACCTTTGCAAGGTATCGCTGAGACTGAATGTGCTATGCACAAGTGAAGCTACAGAATTGTCGATGATTATCTTGACACTGCAAGTCCCCGGCAAGCCCATCCGCCAAGATCCGCGGTCGATCCACGACACAATTCATGGAAGGCCATGAGCCAATTGAGCAGAGGTGCCTCCGCCAAAGACTGTTGATTTTTGATTACGTCGAATGTTAGCCGACGAGCCCTTCAGTCTCTGGCAGAGTTCTCCCCTCAACTGAACTTTTCCTCCACCTCCATGATTTGTAATTCCAGACCCGCCGAGCTGTATGCGCGATAGCTCTTATGCTTCTCTTCCAGGCATCGACGACTCTGGAAGCCCACACTCTCCATCTTCCACGACTCCATGACCAAGCTCTTCCAGAGGCCCATACAAGCACTATGGCCGCAAATGTCCCAGCGACAGCCACAATGACGCTTAAGACGGTGACAGTAGACACATCGCATCCCAACTCATTGCCTCTAAGCTCCCATCTTTCATCTCTTGTGGGGCAGATGTCGGGCTTGTAGATCGGCGTGAGGAGGGGCCAGGTTGCTGGATTAGGTACGCATGCTGACGTCTACGTGTCAAAATCAGCATGGAAAGCTCATGAACATATAAGACTCTGGTATGGGGACTGAAGGGACAAGAATGTGACTCACTCCGGCACACCAGCTGCAGTGGTACTTGCGGTTGCTCAGACAGGACCGGCAGTCCTGCTGGCGCCAGCAGTGTGGCAGTAGCACGTCAGGGTCGCGGTCAGGATCGTATGGAGATTGAGAGAAGGTCTTGAGCGTAGGCCAAGTAGGTTCCGCGGTCATCACATACTGAATGCTCGGGTGGAGGTAAGAAGAGAAGATTCACGTGGAAGCGGAGCCAGTTGTGAGTTCTCAGTATGTCTGAGTACTTTTGATACCATCTCCCACGCTAGAAAATCTTGTTTATCTAGGTACACCACTAGCAAGGACCATAGAAGTCACAAGGGCATCAATTGACTCATTCGAAATCTTACCCTTCTTGTATTTGAGCGTGTAGTTCCTCCAGCTCACGTTCAAGATGGCACTATGTCGGCGAATGATGAATTTGAGGCGGAAGGAGAAGCGCAATTTCAGTTCAACGTCGACGCATAGCAGGTGACAGACCCGATCGTACCTGACCAAAGACAGCTGGGCAGGGTCAATCATTATCATGAGTCCGACAACCGATTCTGAGGAGCCTACAGCATCCCCAAGGACGCCTTATCGCCAAATCCGCGCCTCCCACGACGAACACACAATCACAATTTACCAAGCATACTCCCCAGACATAGCCGAACCCGCGGTAGCCCAGCAGAACCTCGCCGCATCACCAGCTTTCTCTGGAACGCGAATGACATGGATCAAGCCGTCCTGGTGCTGGATGATGTATAGATCTGGCTATTCTTACAAAGATGAGCGGCAGACACGGATCTTGGCGCTCAAAATTCCCCATGCCAAGTTCAGACAGCTCTTGATGGAGAGCAGTCTTAGCGAGCCGGAGCGCAGACCGGAAAGTGACCTCAAGGTTAGTAGTAAGCAAGCGAAAGTAAGAGGACATGGAAGTGCGGGTGGCGCGAACTCAGTTGCTGTCAGTGGGAGTCGACAGGTGACAGGAGAGGGAAGTGGAGACCAGTGCAAAGCTAAAGGTAAGGTTCGCATTCAATGGGATCCTGAGCGCGGACCAAGACTTGAACTTCTGCCGTATCGTAGCATACAGATCGGTATCGGAAAAGATATAGTGAAGTTTTTTGTCGAAGAATGTGTTGTTGGTATCGAGGATGTAACTGAGAAAGCCAGGGAAATGAAGAAAGTCTTTGACGAAGCATGCGAGACCAATCTGGAAGACTTGATTGAAAGAGGATTGATGCCGTCGGAGAAAGTCTATCAGGTTGACGAAGAGCTGCGCAAGGTTTTGGGTATGAATGAAGAAGGGAAGCAAAGCTAGACGGAAGGATGGCACTGCGCTTCACTGTCCCTAAGTTCACATGTGGAGGTATCACAAAATTCACGTACGCAAGATACAAGACTATGTGTTGTGAAGATCTGCCAAAGTTTTTGTGGTGAAAGCCCCTTTCTTCATGAAGAATTGTTGCAGACAGAGTTTTGCAGCCCTTCATAACGGTCCATGAAGTATATATATATACATATACATACAACTCCCCATCCTGAAAATTTCCCTTTCAAACCCTGCTGATTCTCAGGAATATTGGCCCCCAACTTGTTATCTTCTAATTGGTGCTCCTGCAGCTCGTCCGTCATTTAGCCAGAGCATCCAAACTAATAATATCACTATTGCAAGAAGATCTCTAGAGCCTCGCCCACACATTCATCTTCCAACACTCACAAGATGTGGTTGCGCACAGCTCTGCTACTTTTCTTTGCACAAGCAATCCTAGCAACAATCACACCCAGCCCTGCCTTCGCCACGACAGTCACCGGGAGAGGATCTCCAAGTGCTTCGAGCATCGATGATGAATCCGACTTAGCTAGTGAAGTACAACACATAGATACAGTCTATAGAGCAATGACAATAACCGCACCTCCTACAACTACCGCCACGGTCACGGTCACCCCCCCGTACACCGTCTCCACATCCGTCGTACATACAAGCCAAGGGTTCCGTGCTATCGCTGCAGGCAGAGATGGCAACCCCAAGCGCCGACGAGGAATCGAGGTCACTGTTACGGAGGCAGGCGACTTCCAACGAACACATCCAGCTGCCCGCACTGTAGTCTCCACAGCCACTGGGTCCGATGAGGATATCCCTGTCGAAACCGTAAGGTCGACGGTCCGTATTACGAAGACACGTGCCTTCAAAGATGCACATTCAACTGAGACCTTATTTTCGACTGTCACCATTTCTGCAAGCGAGGGTGGGCCCACGAAAACCATCGAGGCAGAGCCTTCCGTCTCGACCGCCTACACCTACGCCGCCTGCGCAACCAACAACATTCTCGGTCCGAAATACGATCCGAACCAGAAAGACAAGAAACATAAGTCCAAGTTCTTTGGCGCTCACAAACCTTACGATGACACGGAAGCTATCATCCCCGTCGACGACGCTAAATCGCCGTACGACTGCTGCGTGGCTTGTCATGAGAACATTCTGAATCGTTGCCTATACTCGGCGTTCTCGGAGGTTAGAGGAAAATGCGAGGTCGTTGTCAGCACGGACGATACTTGTGACAATATGGATTATGTAGCCGGGGCCTTTGAGATTACGGAGCACGAAAATAATAATATGTCGGTGTACTCGAATGGGCCATGCGGACGTATGGGGGATAGGAAGAAGCAACACCATAAGGGTGGATTCGCGGGCTTTGTGGAAGATGTAGGCAAGTCATTTGCAGAGCTCGTGGGGGACCTAATACCATTCTAAACATCGTTTACCATGCCATTTACCACCAGTCAGATCTACCGCGATGCTAAAGGGAGTCTTCTATGCCGTGCCGGTGTATTTGAGACCCTTGCTGTGCCAATCTCGTTGAAATGGCAACGAATTCTGCCACGATACACCATGGTAACCGTTTACCATTGCCTCCACTGTATTGGGGATTGAACTCTGTGTGTATGCTTAGTAACAGCATTTCGTAAGGTTTTCACATGATATCATTGACTTTGACGCTCGTTGATGTATACTGCCTTCCAGAGCTCGGCTTTGATGCTCTCGTCCTTTGCTGTCTTGTAGCCAATTAGCGAGGACCGGCCAGAGCGACGTCCTCTCTGCAAGAATCGTGCGGCGTATACAGTCCTCTCCATAATATCCAGCACCTCCAGCTCCCATTTACCCGATGGGGGCAAGTATCTGCAACATTCTCTCCTCAATTGCCATTGTGGGCCTAGCTCAAGCTGCATCAAGCAAAGCTTCGAGTTGTCTATATACCTGATAGAGTCTAGGCCTCGCTACCCCTCAGCATGACGTTTACCTCTCCTCCGGCACGGCCACCCCGAGCGTCCAAGGCGTTTGAAAGGGAACGCATATCAATAAGAAGATTTCCGATCTCCAAGGAGCATCCTAGGAGTGAAGACCTTCACAATGGTGGAGGACCTATCTCAGAGGCAATATGTTCGTTTCGATGAGGGTGTGGAGGAAGTACCACCAGGGGAAGAGGACGACATAAATGGTATAGCAGAGCAGATCAATTGCATGCAGAAGGCACAGTTCAACAGCCATCGACATTGCTATACTGGTACTCATGCCCGCACACACGGCATCGTGAAGGGTAGGATGACCGTGAAGGATGACCTACCGGCCCATCTCAAGCAGAGCATGTTTGAACATGCCGGTTCATACCCTGCGGTGTGCAGATACAGCAGTGAGCCTGGAGACCCAGGCTTAGACGTTAGTTTCCACAAGCCATACCCCTGGTCTAGACTAATCATCTCAGGATCGTATCCCTCAACCTCGCGGCTTCGCTATAAAGATCTTCCACACCCCCGGCGAAATGTTCGACTCAACGAAGACAGCGCAAGATATCGAGTTCAACTCCACGCCTGCCATCGATCTTGCAGACGCAAAGACTACAAGGGAAATATTAGACCTTCGCATCAAGTACGGTCATGACAAAGCCGAGCTCTACAAGCACCTTGAAGCGCGCAAAGACACGGACCTACAAAAAGCGCGGGATCAAGTGCGCAACACACATCTTGAGTCTACACGGCAATACTCTCAGACTGCATACCGCTTCGGCGACTACGTAGCAAAGTACTGCCTCGTCCCATCAAGCGAGACGCAACAGAAGCTCTACGAAGAGACGGTCAAACCAGCCAAACACGATTCGGACATCCTCTCTGAGTGGCTGCAGAACTTCCACACCCAGCACGACGCGGAATACCTATGGCAATTCCAGCTCCTCGAGAACCTCGAGGAACAACCCGTCGAATATGCAGGCAAGGTCTGGGACTCGGAGAAGTACCCATGGCAGACCGTTGCGACGCTCTTCGTACCGAAGCAAGACCCGTTCAACTACGAGCTTAAGAGTTTCTGGGAAGATCACATGCGCATTGATCCTTGGATGGGGTTGAAGACGTTGCAGCCGTTGGGCAGCTCGAATCGATTGAGGAAGAAGGTGTATTATGCTAGTAGTAAGTTGAGGAGGGAGATGAACGGGAGGAAAGAGATTGCTGTGCATTCGATCGATCAGATTCCGTGAGTCTTCTTTCCTTGCTACGCAGGCCGAGCGTACGTACTGATGTGTTGTGTAGGGGCCCGCCAATGCCACCGAGTTCTGTGACGAACGGAATCGAGCCATTACAAGTCAATTAGCATTACTACAGTGTGGTTTCATAATTCAGCCCATCCACATGACGGAGTCCGGTGCGTCTACCAGCTGAGTGCTTTCAAAGAGGGCTGAAACAAATGATCTTTATGGCGATGTATATGTGCTTGTAACCTGTATTTGGTACAATACGTTTGGTCTCCCTGCCATCCTCGTATGATCTGTCGTCATATCAACATCGTTTCCCAGCTCAGCTTCTATGGCAAATGCACGCTTTTCTCACTTACCTTTCTTTCCTCCTTCCTAGTGAGCTCGTCGTTCCTTGTGCATAGAAAGCCGCTGCTACTTTCTACATCCCCCCTATCCAATCCCACACAACAGTCAAAAGACAAGCTTTCCCCAATGCTAAGAGCCCACCTAGAGCCGTTGATCTTAGCTCGCATCCTACGGACTTTGGCTCTCCACCCGCCTCGAGATCTTCTCTTTTCTCCGACGCTAAATTCTGACATGTCTCTCAGCCACAATGAGCACGTTGAACTTGATTCATTGGTATTCATACGCTCTTCCCTGCATATTTTCAAGTCATCAGTTGTCAGAATTTGACGTCCCTCGATACACACCTAATCATGGGCGACCTAGAAGCGAAGCTGCGATTCAAGAAATCTGACCTCGAGGACTGGACCAAAGTCGAGGATAAAGTACTCAGAAAGAAGATCCAAGACAGGCTAGCGAAGAGAAAATCGCGTAGGCATTGTATACACCATAATTTCCCAACGAACTGCCGTTAATTCAATCTCGGTCAGGGTCCAGCAATCCCAAACGCAAACACCGGAACCAACAAGACGTCCCCGCCCAACAACCCTCAGGCCATTCCCAAACGCTCCTCGCCACACCACCAACAACCACCTCATCCACCTCGTCCACCACCAGCTCCACCTCTCTAACCCCCAGCACCCTCACTCCCTCCCCCATCCCGCAAAAACGCAACACATCCGCCCCCTTCAACGCCTCAATCCTCTCCTTCCTCCTCTCCCCCGCCCTGCACAACCCCTCCACCCTCTCCACTAGCCCCCTAACAGAACACCACCACATCCACCTCCCGCACCTCTCCCTCTACCGCGCTTTCGTCGCCAACATAAACCTCCTGGGCCTAAACCTCACCGACTTCGAAGACGACGACTGTCTCTCCCCCTGGACGGTCGAGCATCCGTATCCGCTTCTCTCGGGTGGGAGGGAGGGTGGGGGGAGCACCGCCACCAACACAGGGGCGGGTGGGAAGGTGGGATTCGACCTCGCGCCCACGCCAACCCAGTTGAGCGTACGACATCATCCGTACGTGGATTTGATCAGCCCGCCGGGTGTGAGGGATAGGATTCTGAAGGCGGGGTTGAGCGATGAGGAGGATGAGGGCGTTTGTAAGGCGTTGCATTGGGGGAGCGATGGGATGGGGGGGTTTTTTGTTAGAGGGGAGTGGGGGTGGGATGCTAGTGGTACGTACTCCCTCCCTTCTTTAGCTGTCAAATGGCTTGATGGTCAGAGGAAGTGAGGTAGGATGGGACTGAGGGAGTGGGAGGAGCGCGGGAAATTGGGGGTTGGAGGGATTGCTAATGCTGGTGCGATAGGCTGGGAAGTCACGCAGAGTTTTGTGGATCAGTGGGGTTGGCTTGTTGACCAGGAGACATTGAGGGTTTCGAATTGCTGGAGGGCGAGGAGGGGGGAGGAGCCCTTGAGGGTTCCGGATGTGTGGCCGGAGAGGAGGGTTGAGGAGGTGGAGTGAGGGCGTTGTGGGCGGGTGGGAGATGCGGGTGGGAGAGTAGTTCGAGGCGAGCCTGGAGATTGTGGAGTTGAGATTCGTGATGGACGTACAAGACCAAGACGATGAGCTTAGCTCGCAATGTCGGGTTTCATGACCTTGCGCGGAGATATTTGGGGCTAGAGCCCACTCGTGGATGTAAGAGTATCTCATAGAAAGTGGGCTCTTGCGGCCTGGAAGAGGTTCTTACTGATATCAGCTCTTCAAAAACAGTATGTCGCTTCACACTAATTGTGCACGCTAAGTACTCGCTGACATAAATATCTCACTCCCAAATTGCTTCCACCGATTTACCTCCATCGAATTTCGTCTTGCAATGCATCTGGACTTATCTGTGCAGCAATCGGCGGATACCACAAAGTATTCGCTAACAGGCCGTTGACACTGTGACATTCAAATCTCGTATGCGCAGGCGCCAATGTCCTTGAGTTCCCCCGTCCTGAGCGATGGCGGGAGGTTGGATTGAAAAGTTGGCTTGAGAGGCGTCGTGAGATTTAGGAGGCATGAAGCGGCTGTCCGTCGTCGTTTGAAAGACAGGTTATGTATTTGATTGAAGAGGGGCGAGACTTTGACTGTGAACGGACATCCTCATTAATACTTGGCCTTGTCGGAGGGTTTCGGCTGCATGTTGTTTACAACGAAGAGCTGTTTGCGGACTTATCAACAGCCATCACAGATTTATCATTCCTCCGACCACTTGGAACGTTGCATATGCTTGAACAGCACTTCCCACCATGTTGAGGAAAGCGCTCCATTCCGTTGGAGCGTGTACATACAAGATAGGCCCGAGTATTGTGGAGCCTACTCCGATGACCATGAAAATCCAAGTGAGTAGCTTTGCTGTGATTGGGCGGCCTCTAATCCTCCACATCGGTAAAGCTAGCGTCACTAAGCTGAGCAGCGTCATGCTGCAGTTTTGAATCAAGAACCAGAAGTCTGCGTCGGTCGCTGTGCCTTGACGGTGAGGTGAGTCTGTCCATCCGATGGCGATCGTGGGTATCGCTAACAAGACTGTGATGGAGAAGGTCGCCCACATTAGGATGGATAGTCGCGTGACGAGTGCTTTGCTGATAGGTGGCTCTGACTTCGCCTTGCCGTCAATATCAGGTCTTGTGTGAAGTACTGGCTTCTCAGACTGGTTCACTGGTTTACTTCTCGAGTTTGAATTTCTGCATTCAACACTCATGTAAATTGTTGTGGTGGCTGATTCTAGATCATAGTTGCAAGACAGCCGACTCCTCTGACTCAACAAGGCGCGAATCGTTTTCTGAACAGCTGTCGGGAGGGCTTTTATCTGTCCTCTTGGCGGCTTCATTGCATTTGTAGTGAGAGTAACGCTCTTTGTTCAAGTTATCAGCCGGTAGGTGGAAGTCAGTCCTGCAGAGATGATAGGTGAGGCTAAGCCGGTATCTCTCTAAAAGCCTAGCAAATCGAACAAGGCAATGGTCGGCTCTTTGGTACAATGGTAAGATTCAAAGGTCTCAGATAGCGGAGGAGGAAAGATTGACAATGGGTATCCATGATTGATATTAGAAATTCGTCTTCAGCCTTGTGTATTGTCGGAGTATCGCGAAACCAGACAGTGGGATATTGCTTGGCCGAAACATGCATCATGGGCGTCGGATGTTCGGTTGATTCATTATCTTTGCAGGTCTACTGCTTCTCAAGCATTATTATTGGCCGGAAGTGCATCTTTCGCCACCTCAAAGGTCGTAGAAGGAAAGAAAACCAAGGCCTTGGCCGCTGACTGCCAAGCTTCAGCAGACGGCGAAGATAGCCCGCCGAGCTCAATGCCAAGGTCCCAAGCCGTTAGATGCAGATGGTGTCAGTGTGAGGACGGGCGTGAGTTGAATTGAGGTGTTTGTGAAGAGGATCTCGAAACGCTGACAGCTTGTTTGCATATGTTTCGCGGCCTTTCGTAACACATAGCGGCCTTGGCAAGGCTTGGGCAAGGCGCAAGGCTGGAAGACCCTGGGAATCCCAAAGACGCCGGATTCCAACGGTATCAAGCATTTCTCATATTCAAATATGAGGATGAATCTAACCACGCCCTTTACCTGGCCTTTGAGAAGACCATAAAATTCCTATGGGAGGTTGAGAGGCGTGAGCCGCGTCTCAGTCCAAGAGGCACCTTGCACACAGTACGTCATATTGCTGAAGATGGCTATTCCCCTGGGGCGAACAAGATGCAATCTCTGCACTAGTATCAGGATTTGGGTAGAAGTTGCCGTTATTTAATCGCGAGACGCTGATGACGTCTTTGTCCACTTCCACAGGCTTGCGATAGTTCTTCCCAAAGAGTGGGGTTCGTGCTGAGTGATCCCAGGGTCATGAAACTTAGGCTTTCGAAGCAGCCGCACCAGTTTCTCTGCTTCGCTCTTTCTAAATACGCGCTTAAAGATCACGGCTGCCAGGATGGGCTCTGTGACTCCTCGAATCCATACCTTTGGATTTGCGCCGTGTTTGACAAGGAGAGCGATAAGTGTAATGTAACCTTCTTCGGTGGCAGCTAAGAGTGGCAGTGGTATCGTACTCAGTACAGTCAAGAAGTGGCCCCATACTGTGAGACTCCCATAGTACTCGTTAGGGCTGGCACCCTGTATCAATATGTGGTTGACACACTCCTCGTCAGCAGGCTCAAATTGTACTCGTTTGCTTCTACGTGGTGGGCGCAACACAAGATCCAACAGTGGACGTCCACCGACGCAGCGTATGTCTTGGGGTCGGTTGAGTATCTTCTCCTTCACATAGAAATCCAGTCGCCACCAGTAGGCTAGGCCGATGAAAGTATTGTGCTGTGGCGAACGTTGATGGGCCCATAGTTGGCCGTTGTTCTTGACTAACCTGACATGGTTGGCCCAGTGCTCATCCGGTCCGAGACTCATGTATGCCTCGTACAACTTCTGGACCGCCTGATCCAACTCATCTAGCAATGGTATAAGAGCCGCCTCATTGCCATTCTTGCTGTGCTGAGCGAGAGTGAAAAGTTCCTGAAGGAGGTACGTGAACGCCTTCCTGTCTTGCTCCTCCAGTGAAAGACCTTTGATCTGCGCCATTCGAGCTTGACAAAGCACTACATTGATATCGACATGACTTCGTATCGTTTCAGGCTGTATGCGCTTCAATACGTCTGTTTGCAGATAGTCCTTCACTGTCCTGTGGAGAAAGTCGACGCGACGACTAAAGAGCACATGCCTTTCGGGACAAATTTGAACCTCTAACAAACCTTTGCAACGGCTGTTCAGTCTGCGTTCCATAGAGTCCAATCCATCAACAATGGTTTGACGTGACATGACCTCCACTTTTCGCTTCCACCCAAGGTCGACCGATTCCTCTCGGGCATATGAGTACGTCATGAGCGTCTGTGTGGAGTGGCCGTTGAGTGCGATTGAGAACAGGAAGCAGGCTTCTTGCATGTACATCGGATCCAGCGTACCCATCATACGTCCGAAATACTCTTCAAGATCAGAAGGGATGCCTAGTAATCTTTGCTGCAAGTCATATATGTCGTCCTCGTTCCTTAGACCTTGGAGCAGATCTCGAACCACTAGAAAGACCCAAAGAAAGACGCCATTCGCTTTCGATACGATCGTTGCCTGGAGAAGTTTACATGGCCCATGATTTGCTTGTTGAAGCACACGGAACCGCTCGTTGTTGCACAATTCAGTCGCAACGTATTTGCAGATATCGTTGTAGGTCAGTTGCTCCAAATGTAGGGACGGTTGTGCACATAAAGCATCTTTGAAGACCAGCCATGGACGACTCGAGACACAGACTTTTAGGTGAGTAAGCTGCGAAGCCTTCAATAAAAGTTCGATTAGGGTCGAGCGTGTCGTCTCGTCTCCTTCTATTTCGTCTAAGCCGTCAACGAACAGGCAGATCCTAAACGTACCTTCAGCTTTAGCTAGAAGATCCTGGAAAGTCTGCACTAGCTCAGTCGTTGTCCAATTTGGTAGTTGGGTACTGCTCAGCTCATGAGCCTGCCAGCGCCAAGGAGCAATGATTTCTATCAAGTCTGTCATCTGTGGTAGGAGCTGGTGAAGGAGGGAGTGCATTAGACCAAGGAAAGACCTTTGCATCAGACTACCCGGGTTCCATATGAAGGCAGTGGCAGTAACAAGCCTTTGCGAACCCGCCCAATCGCTTAGACGGTCCGTAGTCCGACGATCATTTACCAGATATTTCATAAGGGTCGATTTCCCGGACCCTGCCTTCCCCGCAATCCAATACATTTTTCCGAGACGGGTAGTGGTGCTCAGCCATTCACTGAAGCTAAAGCACGAGGTATTAGAAAGTCCCCCCTCGCAGAAGAGCCATTCGAAAGTTGAGTGGCGCGCGCTGTCTATCTGTACTTGGCGGTCTTTCATCCCAGGATATTCCAAGCTGTGAAGCAACAGGATTTCAATGCGTCGCCTTTCGTTAGCTTGAATCATGGTTGACAGTGTCTCGGTTAGTCCGACAGATCTTCTTTGTAAGTCCAGCCTCGGACTTAGCTCCTTGTTTTGGAGTTGGAACGGTGACTGCTGCTTTCTGATCTGGTGCGAGAGACCAGCAATCTGTCTATTGATTTCACGCGCTGATGTTGATGTTGCCTCTTGGACTGCTGACTCGAGCCGACTTTGGCATTTGGATGTCCATAGCTGGTTGGTTAGTTGTTTCTCGCTATCTCTACGTCAGTGTTGCATCCAGGGAAGGTTCAGTAGGCAAATCACCTAATTACGACGAGAAGGTGCACGACAAGATTCTCACGTGCTATACGGAGCTGTTCAAGCTTTTTTGAGATACCCTCTTTGCTCCAAACCATTCTGAGCGCTTGACGAATACGTTGCCATTTCTGTGCAGGGCATTGAGCTTTGAGACTAGCCAAGGCTTCTTTGAATTGTTGACCGATCGATTCGCACTCTTGCGCGACTGCAATCAAGGCTTTTTCGGACCCGGAGAGCTTTCTTGATGTACGTGTCTCGCATTGTGCCACACTCAGCCGATTACCCAGGCACTCAAATCTTTCAGCAGTGCATGAAAGTTGGTTGTTTTCTTCTAGGACTCGGTTAGGGTGGCGGGCGTACTCGCTAGATTTTGAGATGACTTTTACGGCAAACTCGATGAAGGTCAACACCGAACAAGCCAGATTGACTGCTGCGAACGCCTCTAAGACCATGGCTTACAAGATGATGGGACTCTCGAGCTTTGTTCTGTATATGAAGAAGTGTAGAGGAGCGGACCGATCAAATCGACACACATGGGTGCAAAGCCTCGAGACAATATCCGACCGAGTCAGCCTGGAACGATGCCTCAGCGCATGTGTCTAGCGCGTATCAACCGCGAACACCGGTTGCGAGATCATAGCGGAGATTCTGGCGAGCCACACAGAAGTGAGCATCGAAAATTCATACAACCTGCTTGTGCTTGTATAACCTGATGCGGTCTAATACCCCTGACGCTCTCTAAAACAAGCATGGCACTGTAGTTTAACCTTTGGGGCCTCCACTCAATGCTCGCATATCGTGCTTGTCATGACCATCAGTGCGGCAAGACTACCGGGAACGATACCTTGGAGAGTCTAAGTTAACGTGAAAGGGTTTTCAATAGGTTTGCGAGTTCATAATCCTACAACTCAAGGATTAGAAGGCGCTTTATGGATTTCACAATACTTGCAAGCGTGCACATCGTTGACAGCCGAAATTGCTCAACCACCGCTATATTTACGCAGCGTTGGAAAGAAAGCGCTCATGGCCGTGCATTCTTTAATAAGTGGATCGTGAACATTAGTTTACCTTTGGGAGGTTCGGCAGCAGAAAAACCAACCCGGCCTCGAGGTGCGACCCATGCAGAACTCGCCGCCTTTCTGGATACCGAGCATGCAATACTCATAGTTTAGCAGACCCCGAGTTTCTCTGTGGCAAGTTCGGAATTATCGTGACAATAAGTGTGTGATTACAAGAGGAACAGAAGCGTAAATGGCAAAACTGGACTGAAAGAACGGAGGTCTTGGCAGACGTCATCGAGGATAAGATTAATGTCGCCGCTGTAAACAACGCGTCACGCCAGTGATCATGATCTCTCAACTCTCTGATTAATTGAGTGAATGAGGATGACTGCAACTGCTTCCATGTTGATGCGAATTCTAATGATAAGTCGACGCGATGGACAATGACAGGCTTGTACACTCCTTTCACGAAGGAGCTGCTTTTAATATCAGAGAAAGCTTGTGCACGAGCCTCAAGTCATTTGGCAACGGAACGTTTGCAAGCGCTGGCCTGTACTTCTCAAGTGGTGAAGCGGGGCTACCTATCTCTCAGTCTCGCCCATTAAATATGGAACTCGGCATGTGGCAAAGTCATGAAAGAGCTGCAACGACGACTTGTCCTGCAAAGTGGTGGAAACCGAGGTAGCCCTCCTACCAATAGATACCATACATATCGTTCGACTGTGGGGGAGGGTACCCAAAACAAAGACAACAGCCTAGACGTTGACTTGCTAGCAAGCATTGTGCTGAGACTAGATTATGTGGAGCTTCATAGACATCTGGAACGCCTTCTGATGATGTTAGCCGAGCTTAGCCGGACCACCGTCAAAGTAAAGTCATTCAACGGCTTTCTAATGCCAATGTTGGAGCAGATTCCATCCTCTCGTCTGGAGAATGATAAGGTCCGACCACTGTAGCACCAGTTCTACGTCGCGGTACTCGAATCCTACCCCAATAAATATGTCCAGAACTGTCCGCAGAAACCTCCAGACTCGCGCGACGTCCAACGACCCCCTTGCAGCTGCCACCTCTGCCAGTCGCTGAACCGGTTTCTGGAATCTCCAAACGAGGAAACCAAAAGATTCACCTTGAAGACCACCGATCGAAACCACCTGGAAAAGCGATTAAGGACCTATGCGGACTGCAGAACAGAGGTTGAGAGGCTTGCCAGACCTACCTACACGCTTATAGTGACGAGGCTGCATCCGCAATGGCTTCGTGAGGTTGAAGATTGGAAAAGGAGGTGCCGCGAAGCTGCGCGGATGTTCAAGACACTGCAACAGCAGGGGCTACTTCTGACGGTGGAGGCTGAGTACAACGATATCATTATGCTACTGATGGCTAAGATCTCGGGATCAGATGTTGCGCTTGACCACTCTCTACTAGCAGGCCAACCTCTGCTCTCGGAAATCGAGCAAGGTCGCAAGCGAGCACATAGTGGTGCTCATAACGATCGCACACCGAAACGCTTGAAGGATACGGAAGTCATTGATCTGTGCGAGGACTGAAAAAAAGGTTGATCTCTGGTCCCTACATCTTCTTGCAAGGTGGTGTTTTCTCCAGTTCGCCCGTGAACAGATCGGGTTTTTCTACCTATGCTGTGAACGCCTCCAGGCGGACGTGGTCAACGTAATTTGTCGTGGAAACTACTGACCTATCTCAAAATCATTTCGCTCTGTCGGCTGATGCATTCAATCAGACGTCAGTACAGTAGTGACATCAATATCGACAAGCCAATCATCTCGTTCCTCGAGGTTTTCTCCTCTCTCAGCAGAGATCCATATGAATTGCCCCGGCCCGAAGAAGGCTGAGAAGGTATTGCCGCAGACAAGCGGAAAGAGACTAAAGCGATTGGATTCTCTGTTGTCCACCAGACGCAACCCTATCATCAGCCTTTGTGTTGCACCACGAGCAAAGTCTGCTTTGGCGAAGTCTAAGAACTCAGGGACTTCTTTCGCTCTAGCGTAGCGAATGGCTAAGCCACCCATCTCGGGTTGCCAGCTGAAGACGATCAGGGACTCATTTCCCCGGCCGCGCAAGCAAAGCGCTGATATTTCGGTGCCTGCGGATTTTGGAGCAATGCTATTATTTGATTTGGCCTCAAATCTCGGGCTCGGCTTTTGTTGCAAAAGATCCTCCAGCAGTTTCATTGCTGGGGGTACACCTGGCTGCAGTCTGAACGAAATCGAAAGTGCCCGTTGTTCCCTTGAAGGCCTCCAACTAAAGTGTGTTTGCATTTTTCTGGGCTGAGCCGATTTAGCATGTCGAATGTCTTGGAAGTAAAACGATTCCCTTGTACGCCAATGGTTAACGAACTCTGGCGGCCGTGACATGAATTCAGCCACCTGTGTCCTCATCGCCACCTTCACCGATCCTGGGCCTTTGAAATCGACATTCCCCTGCAGAACTTTGAAAGCTAACCAGAGTGGGCCCCGGCCACTTGCCTTCCTACAAGCAAGCTGGGCAAAGAAATCTTGGGTCTCGACTGGTGGACGGCATTTCACTGGGCGACTGTCAAAAGATGCCTCAAATACCCTATTCTTACTGCTTTCATACATGACTTCGAGCTCGATCTGCAGCCCTAGATTCGTTGACAGGTAAGGCGGGCGCAGGCTAGGCTCGCCGTCTTCATCCATCATGAGATCCTCAACGACATCTCCTGAGTGTAGAAAATTTGCAGGCGAGTGTGCGAGTAAACCGCTACTCCAGAGGCTGCTATCAGTCCAGGCGAAGATCGACTCGTCGTGTGAATTTTTGACGATCTCGTTTTGCAGTCTAAGAAATGCTTTCGTCTTGCCCTCGCCATAGAGCAAAGGCATGTTAACATCAAAAAAGCCAAGCAGACAATACGCAATGTCTTCCTGCCTTGTGGTCTGCCTATTCGTCATCCAAGACATTCTTTGAGCGACACTTGCAACTTGCCACGTATCCAGATGTGTCAGCCTGATAGCTGTGGCTGCGGATATTTCGCCGCGGAGGTCTTTTCTCTCGCCGATGAAGCACCAATCCTGATCATAAAACATCAACGACCGCGGCGCTAGAAGCTCTTGCAACGTCCATCCCCTTGTTAACGCCTCTAGTTAGCAAGACATAGACTTTGCAAATGTCTGGTCGAGTGGAGCCTAAAACAAAAGGTGCTCAAATAATTACCTTTTGAACCATCTGCTCCGGCTGAACGAAACCCCAGCGCCTAACACATCCGTTAGAATAGCATAGCACACTTTCGCAGCCCTATACCACTTGAACATCGAATTGATTGCTTCAGACAGCTCGCTACTGCTGTCGCGATTAATACAGCAAGTATCAATCCTTATGTAATGGCATTCATCAAGCTTAGCTTGGGCGCATGCATTACGGATTTTGTCGAATCTGCTGCTGGACAATACTTCACGCGACTTTGTTATGTCTTCGAACAAGACCTCGTCGGCACCCCAAGTGTGTGATAGTATTGCATACTCGGGCGTGTTGTCGTCGATGAACTCTTGAAGCTTGAAGTCTGACGTATGGAGAAGTCGCATTGTCTCGATATCACGATAGAATCACCGGGCGCAGAACTTGTATCACGGAATGCTGTCAGATGACATATGAGCACCGAAGGCAGGCTAATAACATATTTATCATTGATATCGCCAAATCCCGATCACTTCACTTGGCTGTAGTCATAGCGTGGTTTCTATTCTCTACTGAGAGCGACAGAGTGCGTCTGCGTTAATGTGGCGTCGTCATAGCATACAGCTGACTAACACAACTTTTCAGCGATGATAGGCCAAGAAGATGCCGCGAAGACGTGCAGATATGCAGCAAAGTGGGGCAAAACGCCCAAGCAATTTGACAGGATCACAGTCCGTCTATCAGGCCTTGGAAAATGTTGTGGATTTTAGGTCCATGCAGAAAAGGTGAATGGTAGATTACGTCTGCTATGCAAGGTCATATCATTGAGTACTGTAGATCTGCTTGCTGTATGGAGAAATGAATACAAATCACCCGGCAGGTCCCGCAGCAACACGGTCACCATAGCTTAAGGACCAATCACCGCATCCAGACACATCAGAAGATTCTAAAGATTTCGAGCTAAGAACACATCGGAATGAAAGCTGTAATGAACAACATGATTTCTCAGCATCCGAAATCTCCATGCTCGGGTCTTATAAATCCTTCCAAATAGACATTTCAGTACACCATTAGTCTCTTTCGAGAGAGATCCTCGCATTGCCGAGAACTGGGATATCGGGTTCCTACCCACGATATCATAGTCATAAAAGTAATCTCTCAGCCACAATCCGCTGACAAGATTCAAGAGCCACTAGGTTAATGTTAAGATTGGTCGGCGAACATTATCAGATTTGGTTGAGCAGCTCCCTTGCTCATCTGTAGCGATTGAGCAAGATGCACGCTCTGTTTCGAGCACTCAATTGACCTTGGAATTATACATCTCGCAGGAAAGTTATCCCTCCGTGGGCATCCTTCAAATTGACTGCCCAAGCCTATGGAAGAAATAGTTCAGCCGCTTTTGTTGGAGCCACGTCATGCGCCAAGCAGGCATTAGGCTTCAGCTGCTGCAGGCTAAGAAGAAGTGGCTGCCTCAAGCTAACGTAGCGACCCTAGATTGTGTGTCAAGCGCAATGTTGGATGATGCTGCCAAGTTGCACTTGATAGGCTCGCAGACCGTGACCTGACACCAGTGGATCGACCCGTGTGGGATGATACCCAGTGACCTAAAGCAGGGGTAAGCAGGCTTATGATAGTCGACACGATCAGTTCAGTGCCTTTCTAATTCTACAGAAATGTGCTTGAGTGTTCAGCTGAAGCTCACATTAGAATTATTCGCTAAATTATAGCAAAGTTTGTACATGAATTGGTAGGCGTACATCCCACGTTGACGAAAGATTAGGTATTGTTTCGACCAGGCTTCAGAATTGTATGAAGCAGCCCCTTCAGAGTGGTTTAGAGTGGTTTAAACGCCTGTGAACAACAGTCGAAGAACTTTGTGTTTTGTCGGATCTTGGGGCTCTGTAGTCTGATTCATAAGATATTGAATCTCCTGGACGTGGTATAAGGATGCCAAAGAGTGGTCAATGACGTTTCCCGGGTTCAAAACAAGTCTGCGGATCGAGAAGTGTCTCCAGAAAGCTCGAAAACTGATTCTCTTGATATGAAATTCCGAACAATACTTGCCTTCACTCATCCCCCAAAGAGGTGACACACGTGCCACCAACCTGGGCGATGCATGTTGGTCTGTCTTCTCCCTCTTTCTCATCCTTGAATGGACAAGTTTCTTTCGTGTAACCCTCAACAGGACAAGGAAAACCAGCTTTTCTCTTAACGGCTAGTCGAGAGATGCATGATTGATCGAGCGTCCCTGAAGCCTCGTCGATCGTGACGACCCCTCTTTTGTCGAAGTTCCCCTTCAGAACGCAATCATAAGCGTTGTCGAAAAGTACATCCAAGTAAGTCCAATTCTTCGTCTGAATATCACTTAGAACTTGATTAGGGTCCGCATAGTCCAGCCCTTCCTGGTGCTTGTATCGCAGATAATACGAGCGGTTGGAGTGTTTAGAGTTGTATACCGCACCTCCAAACCCCAGATTTCCCTGCGCCTGTGACAACATGCAGATATTTCCAGGAGCCGCAGGCATGCTACATGGGATCCTCTTTGCATTGTCTAAATTCTGAGCTGATAGTTGTTGATTGACCACAATGTACCAGCCGTTTCTGCTTAGTGACTCCGACACGATGAAAGTGTTCAACGCTATTTCCAAAGATTGGGAGTTCTGGGCGAGATCCGGTGCATCCTCTGACGCATAGACTCCGTGGTTGGCGAACGCAGCAAAAGCATAAATATCTTCCATTACAAGCTTGAGTCCGCGATCCAAAATGGCTTGTAAGTCTGTGGATGCACCTCTCAGCTTTTCGTTGAGCTCTGATATCTGCCACTGGACCGACTCGTCACTCCCTTGCGGCTACATCGCTTTTGAAACGCCTGGTGCTTGGGAAAGGCTTGTTGCCCACGTTCCAGCTGCTCCGCGTATAATGGCGTTTTCGACACTGCCGATAACACTGGCTCCAAGAGCAGGCGCCTGATTTGCGTTAGCATCGATTGCGCCCATCGCCGTAGAGCAAGATGTCTGTCTCACCGTCAGAAAGGACAATGCCGCGCTGAGAGCTATCAATATGTCGGTTTTGAAGGTGCTGGCGGCCTTCTTGGGATCTATGAGGACGGTCACGCCATCAATAATGAGACTGGATCTGAGAATTGCATCCAGAGCTATGCAAACGTCAGCAGATGCTATATATGTAAGTAGGCTTACAGGGCAGTGTTCTCTGTACCTTCCCAGTATTTTCCGAAGAATTCTGGCACCCTGTAGATGCTCGCTGCAACATATCTCACTTTGGCATATATGCTTTCATGGAGAGTCGGACTCAGAAGCTTGGCACTCTTTGGCTTGCAATCGCCGGCGTTGATGCCCGTACACTTCTGCCCACCATCATCATACGCTATGCGAAGGAAGCATGTCGTCCAAGCCTCGTCTACGCGGCAGGCCGCTGAGGTGTCACATTCGTATAAGGATTTGGTGCTATCGCATTTCGGTACGTGCTCCCACCATCCCGTACTCGGCGAGGTCAGATATTCAGTCAAGTTGAGCTTGTCCCAGCATGCCGGATCTAGGATTTGGCCTCCATCACGACAATTGTCAGCGTTTTCGTCTCGACTTTGGACCTTGGAGGATGATTACCCGCATCAGCACAGTTCTCTGGTGTTTGTCGTGTTGCTACGCTTACCAATGGAACAGCGTTAACGACTGCGCAAGCAATAGTCAATATGTGAATGAAGATCATCGTGAGGGAGGAGGTTCCATGTGGCAAGGTGTCTCACTTGTCTCTCTCTTTGCAGCCGAAACAGGACAAAGGCAGCCACGAGTTATCAGGACTACAACATCGTAATGACGTAGCATGAGATTACCTGGGGCAGTCCTCGTCCAGCCTCAGGAACGAAATACCAACAAGTCCTCCCTCGTATCCAAGCAAATCTTTACATAAAAGCCACGCTTGAAGCACCGATTTCAGGGCCTTTCTTGGTGGATCATCATGATCGTGGGATATGCCACGTCCGCAGCAAGTTTCAACCAAGCCAAGCTGGTACTAAAGGTCATATAAGGTTGCCTGTGGGGTGCTGAAATAACAGCCGAATAGCGCGCTTATACGGTGTCGCTTAGATACTTGTAATTTGCTGCAATAAGCCGCAAAGGACCAAGTAGCGGTACGCGTATTAGTCACGAGATGTCGGGGAATAGCGGTCGATCTGGTGGAGTGTGACGTGCTTGCCACGTGCGATCCAATAGTTATATCACTACCAATAGAATACCTTGTATTTGGACCCTGAGGAGAGCGAATCGTGGTACATACGTCAGTAAGCTTCGAAGAAAAGATTTTTGTCTACGAACCTTACCATCTGCATTTGATCCATTCGGTTCGTCGAAAATTTTGAACGTGGAGATGAAAGGATGGGAAGTGGAGGAATTTGTGCGGAATATGCTCAGGCTCCAAAAGCCTGGAGGCGCCATTTGAGCTTAGTGTGATCTAGGGACCCTGTTATCTCATCGGCCAAGAAGAAAGGTGTCTATTATGCTCGTAGGCGCTTATAGGCATCAGGCATTTGATCTCGGGCCCGAGACGTCACCCAAACAATGTACTTTCTGGGCAGTGAAAGTAGAGGCTTCATAAGCTCCTAAGTCGCCGCTTCGGGGACGAGCCTCTGGACGCAAAAAGAAATATAATTTAGACATCGGGGCGGACGTCAGTATTTTGGCGCCTTCACAAAACATTGCTCCTCTTTCAGGGTCTGCTGGATTGCGTTCGACTATAGTAGTGCCTTCAAGCTACTTTTCCCTACTAACGGAGTCCCGAGCTTCCTGTTACTGTGCACCGGAGGGACCATCTCACTCGGCGACCTGCATGTTGGAGTACCGAGCATATTTGATATGCGAGTCAGTGATTTTTTAATCAAACAAGTGTTCTTCTGTCAGACTGGTGCTGACTCTCTCAATGCGGCCTCTTTTTTCGAGTGTTTAAGTTTCCCTCAGAACTTCCTCCCTTCCAACTCATGGCCTCGTGCCTGAACTTTGCGTTCTTTTATCGCTCTGTAGACAGTGGTAGCTGCTGCTGTGAGGTAAAGGAAATAGCTAAACAGGTCAGATTGTGAACGGTTCTCCTCCATGAAGCAGTATATCGCCCTACGAGATCAGCACCATTATTCCAAACGCTTGTTAATTACTACAACTGCGTGCATGACTCAGATCAAGCTGCTTGTCCAGCTTGAGTGTGAATTGGAGACAATATAGGCTTGATGACACATGTCGTAGCCTGGTACGGTCTCGCCTTCGAACCGGATCCACATCAGCCGAGAATACAACGGATGGCCCGGAAAAGGGCATAGATAAGGTTCAATTGCTGCTGCATGAATAGCTAGCTTCAAGGCTTCAGTGGAAAACGGACAGAAAGGAGAGGAAAAGTGCGTAGAACACGAACCAGCTACCATTCCAGGAATTATTCGGACTCCAGTCCATCGGCAGGACTATGTGATAGCTCATGCTTTTGACCAGCGGTGGCCGACATGATCAGTATTTGCAGATGAGGCGTCAGGGGGAGCGCCATATAGTTGCTGTACATACAAGATAGCTAGACCATAGGCGACGATGGAGAAATATGGGCACGAAGAAGCCAGAATGTGGATCGGAGAAAACCAGTCCAGGCGCCGCTTGTTGCAGTGGAAAGCATGTCGCTGTTGATGCAGAAGGCCTTTGAATTAAATGCTGGTTAAAATCGTGTGGTTGAATGCAAGGAAGTTCAAGAGAGTCACTGGTATATAAAATCGGGTGAATGGAATTTATGGTTGACCTGCGGCTCACGGATGGATTCTTGACTGAGCCATCTGTTCCCAGCAATGCCACATTTTTGTTGGCTGGATTGGGGTTGCTGCCTCACTATGCCAGCGCTTGGCCTGCATTGCCCTTGAACCCCATGCCTCCAAAACCTACCGCAGTCGGCGTCATGGGATTTGCATAGGCTCCAAAATTGTGGCGTTTGCGATTTCGTCATATTGTACTACATTCGTATGAGTCTTCATCATCATGAAGGCTTTTCTTGAGTGGAGACATTCGGATGGAAGGCAATTAGGGCTAGATAAATCTCCAAAAATAGCTAAGAAATTTTTTATGCGGTCCGTCGACAGCGATGAGAACCATGGAATGAAAATGACGCCCCACTTTTACGAAATGCGCCAGGGTGCGCACGTTCAAGGTTTGAATCACCAACGATGTCCAGACGCAGTATTAAATCAGGTTCCCTTAGGTAGAGGTAATTTCCTGTCTTTGGACCGTCTCTGCAACAATTAACAAAACATTCTTGACTTTTCCGAGCAAATCCAGTGAAGTTGAAGACCGTAGCAAGCAAAGACGATCGAACTTATGAGACTCCAAATGTGTGAGATACAATTTTCCCTACGAGACTGGTCTATTTTAGGCTTTCACAACCCCACGCTCGCTCTCGCCGGCTTCACAAAGTCCATTCTTGCCATACTTTTCCGGCACACTCATTTCCGTTACGTGCACCTGCGCCCCTTTGTGTTCATCCTGTAGAATACGTTCATCATCCTGACGTGACCGGTCAGGCTTCGGCTCGTCTTGGTATATTGAGTCATCAGTCGGAAGTTGGAGGTCTGGCGAGCCTGTGATGAGGCACGGAAACCATGTCGCCATCGTGCGCAGTATGAAGGCTTTCATGTTGATAGCTTGACTGGTTTGACTGGCCTTAGTCTTTTCAAAGTGAATTGGGTGGCGAGCTGTGGGATATGAGTGGAATGTTTGTCTTTTCTTTGATATACGTAGTATGTGTATGAGATGAAAGTGTTGTCCGTTGGACAGAATGCGGAGTGCATACTTAGCATTCGGACATACTCGGCCCCATCACGACATAGAAGCGCTAACTCATATGTGCATATTCGGTCCATGTCGGGCCCCGCATGCGCGATGAGCGCATGTGGGGCTTCTAGTACCCGAATGACAGCTGGTGATATTACGTAGAAGACTATAGAAGACTATTTCTCGTCAGACATCGGACCTTTTGATCTCTTAATCTTGCCTGGAACATCTAGCTTAGCAGCAATCTCAGCAGCTTTGAACAAAATACTCGTCTGCTTGAAACAATTCTCAGGCCCGACAAAACAGTACGTCAAACATAACACAATCTCCGTAGTAGCTCGTCGGGGCTGTAAAAGCCTGAGCATCAAGCTTGAGCGAAGCTCTCAGAGTCAACAGATTCAGCGATTGGGACCTCGAAGCTTGAATGACGAACTCAATTGGCCTGTTGCACCAAAAATATAAAGAGAGCCTGTAGATTGCTGTTTCTAAGCCACTGGACAGCCAAGCACATCAATAAGGGAGCGCTTCACCCTACGTCTTCAATTCGTGACTTATCCCTCAATGCTCCTCGCTCCAGGTTCTACGTAGGCATCACTATATGTGATTTCCGTTGTATTATTGTAGAAGTGGGTTCGACTTCACAGCTCTAGAGACTCAGAACTCCCTAGCAAAAGACGCCACACAAAAAAGTTCATGGAGGAGCAGTATTCAAGACGTGATTCTAAGATTGGGATGCAGTCATGGGGCAGGTTCCAAGCATGTTTACACAATTAGAGACCTCCATGATGTACTTGTATTTGGTAGTACATGTCCATGTTGAATCTTGATAGTAGCTTAATTCATTCCTAATACCCAGGTCATTGACTTTAAGAATGACGCAACGAGTTACAGAAGCGTCAGAGAAAAAAGCATTTCAAGGCAGAATAACGCTGTGGCGAGTATCAAGGTAGACAAGTCTTTAGGGCACTAGATAATAGCTATTACAGCTGCCTTGGCAATGGCAGTAAGTCGGTCCTCAATGGCAGCGCGAAGCGAGATGAGCCTGAAAGATGCTATTGCGTTCCGTGTCTGTCGCACGTAGCATGGAGAGCCCGCTCAAAGTGTATAATCCATTTAGATGGGACATCTGAGACCTCCTTGCTGTATTCTATACATATCGGCTTGAAAATAAGTCTCGTTGCTTTCACTGATTAGCTCGCATGACGATTCATATTACCGTGTCATCCTCTGCCTTGAGACCGGTGATATCTTGTACTCTCACAGCTCGAACAGGAGGGTCTCTGATAGCGGGGCTAAGACACCTATCTCCACTCGACTCCTCGCCAGCTCCAAATGCGGTAGTATTCATTGGTGGCACAAGGGCAGGAAAATAAGAAGTGTTCCATTCTAGTGAATCTGGCCCATTGGAGGGAGGGCATGGCAGGTCGTTGAAATCGAAACTTCTTGTCGCTACAGGCGCATTCGGCACGTCTTGCAGCGTAGAAAGACGGGCTGACGCTGACTGCCAAGAAAGAGTCAAACGCTTATCAGCACCCCCTTTCCAATTTCTGCAGTTGTCAAAGATCTGTTGGGATCCCAAGATTACGTATACGCTAGCTGGATCCCTAAAACATTAAGTTAGCCTCGTTATCATTTCCGACTGGAAGTTTGTTCCATATGTTCATACATGTCTATGTTCGGTGGCTCAGGTGCTAGTAAAGAGCTTGTGATAGTAGCAAGACAAGCCGTGTTGGTTGGAGGTGGACCAAAATAGTAGACCTCTGCTGACTGTCGTTGCTTTAGTAGGCTCTACCGAAGTAATGCGCTGATTGGCACTCACTGGAAAGATTGCTATGCATCCTGTGGGTGTACATACACCAGTGGATGACGGTATAATAGAGAGGGGATCGACTCTCTCACGAAGGCCGCTTGGGATGCCCAGCAGTAAAGGTTCTTGCGCTAGAGACTGGAAGCGAATATTGGGATCTGGAACTGGTGTGCCAACGACCAGCCTGCCAATGAAACGTCCTGTAATGTCGACAACATGTTTGACGTACACTTTAATTTTCTTTCCCGCTTCATTCTGCTTTGTCATGACACTGACTCCGTCCTTCACTTCACCTTCGAGAACCTTTTGGGCATCCTCATCGCTCTTCACGACTATATCCCCAACTCCGTATGTGACAAGACTATCAGACTTCACTACTATGTTGGGAGTAGTGCTTAGGACTTCCGTAATAGGTGTTCGAAGCGGACTTATGATCATCCCTATGGTTTCCGTCATCCCTATGGTTTCCGTCACCGTCACGGCTTTTACTCTGGGACGGAAAGACAAAACAGAAAGTAACGTGGAGTGAAAGATGAAGATGGTGTAATATAATCGCGGAGATAAAGCGTTATTCATGGCAGAGGAATTACTGGCCCGGTCCAGGTCTAAGGGGAGGAAAGGTCACGTAGGATACTCATCAGTGACTGATGCAATGATGTTATTATTTGAAAAAGCGCCATATGTCGAGGCAGTGCCAGCAGCTACAGATGGATCGCGCCCTGCTCGTGCATGGGCCTCAGCCAATGACTAAATTCGCTGCAGGCCTCATAACCCTGAATCAATTTCACTGAAAAAAGGAATCAATTGTCAAGAATGACAGGATGTCCCGCTTAGTATGCTTGGAAGTGCAGTGCCGCCTTCAATCGTAACGATCATCGATGTTGCCCTTGTTCGACACTTATCATAAAAAACGAAATTGTCCAGTGTACCTAGAATGATGACCGCATTCGCATCAAGTGTGTCTGAGTCACATGGAGATGAGCTCTTGACCAGCTCTTACGTTTTGTGAGAGGCAGTGTGCACAAAGGTTTCATCATTCTTAGTGCGGACTTCAGGCATTCGCACAAATCTGCTCACTAAAGTTGTGCTTCTAATGGCTTGGCAGAGTTTGAGTAAAGAGTTTAGATGATGTTTCAGCGTATGTAGCAGATGTTAGAGGTGCTGATAAGCCCTCATTTGAGAGAGCGCTAGGAATTGGGATGTGAAGTGATGCATGAGGCACAGCTTCAGAGTTCAGGCATGGAGATGGCCGAGTAATGAGCCGGAGACATTTGTGTGGACCGGCACACGTTGCAAATTTCGAATCTGCAGGGACTGGAGAAGACAAAGTTTGCGGCCTGCAGCAAGGAACAATAAGTCTCAGGTTTGCAGTCATATGCATAATAAAAGGTATGGATCACGAGAAAGCAAGTGGCATTGTTTATCGTGCCGCCGGCCAGCGCAGACACGCATTGTCAGTGGTCGTCGGTATATCCAGGACGGATGTTGGGCTCGCCTTCCATGAAGATTAGCAACTTTCATCCATGGCAAACCTTCACAAAGGACAACCTATCTCATGGGCGCCATCACAACATTGGTAAGTTTGGCATAACGAAGTATATTCATCACTTCCGCATTATGATATAACTAAAGACGCTGAAAGTCAGAGCAAGATGTATGGCCAGAGATGCGTTTTCAGAATGTGACGTTCGAGAACAACGTCGGTTGTTGTGTTTTTGGAAATGCGGTGTCTCCTTTTCTTCTACCCTATTTGAATGGTTTACGGTAATCTAAGAAGATTGCTGAGCGTTATCACAGGGACGGCAACGATGGCCAGTGGTCTTCGTTCGACTTACGTGTTGGGACGCCAGAGCAGACTGTACGTGTTTTGCCTTCAACCGCAGGATCAGCCACTTGGGTCATATTGCCTGAAGGCTGTGAGCCTATTACACCATTATGTAATGAGGCTCGTGGCAGTATTTTCAACCAGAGCCATTCTAGCACTTGGAGTGATCTTGGTCCGTTTACTCTGGCATTGGAACAGAACCTTGGCCACGATGAGAGCGGAGCTTTCGGTCTTGACACGCTGTCATTGGGATTGGCCAACGCGACGGGGGGCCCTACCTTAGACTCTCAAATCATAGCTGGAATAGCTTCAGAACGCTGGTATACTGGTACCTTTGGTCTACAGCAACAACCCATGAATTTAACAGATTTCTCACAGCCTCAAGCAAGTTTTCTATCAACATTGAGGGCTCGTAACATAATCCCTAGTCTGAGTTGGTCATACACAGCTGGAGCAGTCTACCGTACGAGATTCCCAACGTTGAGAAATCTTGCTGATCGCATGTAGAGTCCAAAGGCAGCTTCGGGAGTCTAACTTTTGGAGGCTTTGATGCCACAAGATACGTCCCTAACAACATATCATTTAGTCTCGCTCCAGACGTTGCGCGAGATCTGGTTGTAGGGATTCAGTCCATTACGACAACGTTCAACAACGGCTCTGTAAGCAGCTTACTACCCACGCCCACATTGGCGTTTATTGACTCAACGGTGCCATACATCTACCTGCCTGAAGATGCTTGCAAAACGTTTGAGACAGAGCTTGGGCTTATCTGGAACCAGAAGAATAACCTGTATTTCCTTGACGACAGACTCCATCGAGAATTGTCAAATCTACAGCCACAATTCACATTTCGTCTTGGTAATGACAAGACTCTGGGAGCAACAGTCAATATAAGTCTGCCGTATTCGAGCTTTGACCTCGTGGCAAAGCCTCCACTGCGGCCCAACACAACCTCATATTTTCCTCTTAGGCGAGGAAATTCTAGTCAGATAACCCTAGGCAGAGCGTTTCTGCAGGAAGCGTAAGTACGCCAATAGTCGTAGCGCTTCGAGTTCTGATATGAGAGTTGAAGGTACATCATCGCTGATTACGACCAAGGGAATTTCACCGTAGCTCAGGCAGTGCATAACGATACAGCTAAGCCACGACTCGTCCCAATCCCGTGGAACGCCACTACAAGCCTTTCAGCCGACCACCACCCAGATCGAGAGGCCACTATTGGTGTTAGCGTAGGTTTGACTATTTTTCTATTGCTCACAGCCTCATTGCTTGTGTACCTCTTTGTACGGCGCCGGAAACGCCGAATTCTGAACGAAAATGCGGAACCGGCAGCTACACCAGTTGAAGCGAGCGAGGCTAGAGCATTCTCGTTTCTCCACACGCAGGAGATGGGTCACCAGAGCGTTCAGGAACTTCACAACAATCCGCATCATATAGAACTCCTAGACCGTCAGGTCCCATCTGGATCCGGGAACGATATAAATGAGCTACCGGGCCTCGAAAACTCATCGCGGCATGAGCTGTACGTACCGTCGACGCGAGACAGCTATACCTCGACTTCGCATGGGGAAAGAAAACCTCTGTCTTACAACATATCAAATCTCGCGCAGATGGCATTGTTGAGGCGCGACATGTCCACGAACCCGTCGGCTGGTGGTGGAAGCTTGTCATTTCCTGTGAGGAAGAGCTCTCTCCACCCTGTCGTCATTTCGGGAATCAGCTCCAATACAAAGTCGAATCTGTCAAGCTACACAAGGACAGAGCTAGCATCAGCAACCCCACAAAGCTCGTTGACAGCATCGCGGTCCGATAACAAGTCAGCTACGAATATCATCAAAGCACTACCAAATGTGCCCCTTTCAAAGTACAACCCTGGCAATCGACGTTTACCGTCTCGTACACTTGAAACAGCTCATACACTTGCGAACTTGCGAAGTCCGCCTGTTCCAATGTCCATGTTGACACACCAATCAGCTACCAGTGACATCGGAGCTATGCAAAGTCCAGCAATGTCACAAGTGTCTACGTATGCTGCCATATTTGACATCGACGAGTACATAAGCAGCCCTGTTCTCAGTCCAAAGGATTCCCGTGGCATCTGAGTGGTCTATCGGCGACATTCTTTTGATGATACAACATGTTTGTAGTCGAAGAAAGAAAAAGAAAAACTTGGATACAGACTTAGCAATACTTGGATCCGCTGGAGGAAGTCGATTTAGCTAAGTTGATGTGACAAATTGGCCACCCTAGAAGGCTAAGACGTTCTTGCCATCCAGATGAACCATCTTCCGGGATAGGACTCATCCTATGCAGTGATGCTAACTCAACGAGCTGCTGCCAATCGCGATAAGATGTAGAAGATAATTGCTATGGCAATGTCCTCGCAATCAATGATTACATTGGGAAAGATTGTCAGGGGCACACGTCGGTTTCACGCAACAGAAATGAATGATATAAAAACAAGTGAAATAGATGATCGCAAGGACTGCTGAATGTGATGTAGCCTCCTGCAGTATGCGGAAAATATGCTGTGACACCTGCATGCACTAGGAGAGAGGAGTAATTAACCGCGCCAGTGGATTCTTGAGGCCACATTAATGCATGTATAACAATCAGGTCGGCATACGCCCAGGCTGAGAGCCTTGGTGGAAAATTTGTTTACAGCCCGACGCAAGGCCTGCCAACATGAAAGTCCACAGGCGCTTTTCCTTCTACCATCCCTCATTGTGAGACTTGGTAATCACCGACCGCATCATGCAGGTATACCGAACCACTTCTGCACATCATCGACGTGTTTGTGCACAGCAGTATGAGACGATCGTGGCTGAGACTGCGGTTTAGTGTGCATAGCGGCGTTGCACGAAAAAATCAAGTCGCTGCATATGCCGGCCAAATAGACTTGAAACACGGCACAATCCAAACTCTCATGTTGCTGGACAATGCTTAGAACGAACCAAATCTCATCGTTCCGAGAGCATGCGAGCGACATGAGACAATACTCAGGCACAGCATATCGTATCATTAGCTCGACTCTGCACGACATACAGCTCTACGCTTCAGGTTATGCAAAAACAGACCTTCCTGGCTGCGTCATCTACAAGGACCTACTAGAACGCATCAATGATTGTTCAATACCCGCCGGATGCAGTGGCATCACTGCCTAGCTGTTTCGTTGCTCCGATAGCAGGGCCGCGATCCTCTCGGGCGTCAGGATCAGCGAATGAATCACACTTGGCTATGTTTGAAGTACCTGGTGGGCACAACACTTACATAGGCTATGTATGTCTTCACAGTCAATCAGGGATTGTCCCCGTATGATTTGCGGTACTAATATTCTTCAATTGGGGCTGGTTTCAGCGATTCGTGTGACGCAAGAGCAGTCTTACGCTTCGAGGGATGCTTCTTCTCCTATATATATCTGTGTGAATATACTTAAGAATCTTATACTTATTGCTCACAAATGCAGCAGGGTCAACGACAAGGGCATATTCATACACGCGGACAGTATGCGCGTTCAGTAAGATTGGCTGATTTGAAGGATTAATAATCGATCCGTGTCCGCTGTGACCTTCACAGAATCTGGATGGCTCTTGATGCCTGGAGATTGCGTGGCACAGCCATAGCCGCAGTCCTTATGTGCATACCAAGATGCACCTCTTGCTTGCTACTATTGGAGGGGGGCGCTTCATGCATTGTTTCGAGTAAAGTAGACTAAAAGTTACGAGCTTAGATCTCGTGCCGCAAGTCGTGTATTGTGCCTCAGCGCCCGGTAATCAAGTCCAAGGATTCATGATAGGTTTATATTTATGTTAGACTCATCTTCGACTGCTATCCAGCCGTGGTAAACAGCAATTCAATCATCATCGAGAGTGTAAATGGCTCACCTGCTGTCTTTGCCACTTGTTATTTCGACGATTCTTTGTTGTGCCTACATTGCTTTAGCGACACCCACTACGGTACATGAAGCTGATTCGCCATTCACCACTCCACTAAGAGATGTTGTGCCTAAAAACGGAAGAATAGAAGTTTCTAAAGACCTACAGACGAGGAAAGGACAAGTTGGAAATGTTGTGTTGGAGAGTCGAGAGGATATTCCAAAGCTCGCCGATGCCACAATCTCATCCGACACACACTCGGGTTGGCAACAAGAAACTGAACAATCTCTATATTACCTCAGATGGATTCTTGATTCGGAAGAGATCGTAATTGGCTTCCTGATAGTCGACAAACCAGTTCCTGATCCTGCGTTACGTTTTGAATCACTAGCGCGTGAATTATTGTACGGGGTACCAAGTGGCCTACGCTCAGTAATCAATCCCAAATCTGTGATTCCTTCATCTACAGGATCCTGCACGAGTAAAGGGTGCGTAGTAATCTATCCAGTATGACTTAGAAACAATACGTTGCGCTGAAATGCTGATTAATTTCTAGTCGGCAGAAATCTACTATGTTGGCCCAGAGCCAACTAATACGGCCTGCCTTGCCGGAGTTACTCTCAGCAACCCACCAGCTGCTACCTTGACGGATATCGACCTGTACGTCATCGCCTTGAGCGTTTATAGTGGTTCATGAACTAAGTCTAGTAGGCATCCATCATACGTTTTGGTTGTTTACCAACCTGCGCAGGTTTTCGATATGTGCAGAAATTGGGTATATGGCAGCGATGGGCCCCCATTAACCACGTCTTTGCCATCAGACAGCCTATATACACTGCAGTATGTGCCAGATTCACCTCCAGTAACTAAAGTCTTCGACCTCAACGATTTGCCATGTCCTCCATCTGACTCTCTCGATTACTTCGAAGCCGGAGAGCTCTACGCTCCCATCCTGAGGTCGCCGTTCGGTTATGAAGCCAATACCAAGACGAGCAACCCCAGGCTCAGGAAGCTCTGGGCAGACCACAAGGATTGCGAGGTTGCTGCAATTCGCGATCCACCCGTTCATGCTATACGAGTGCAAAATGTTACAGGACCCAAAGACGATAGTGATGAGATTGTATAGGCCACGGGGCCTGCATAACTATCTAGCTTCTGTACAGATAAGAGCGGAACCGTTGGAAGATAAAGTTGGCTTAAGAGGGGTTTAAACTCAAGTGGCGAGCGTGAGGGCAAGTCGCTGTGCAGTCTATCATAGGATAATGTAGATCACAGTAACCAACATTGGATGTAACAACACCCCTTGTCTATTGACTTACGTCTGACGATGTCGTGATGGAGTATCATTGTCCTTGCTATCCACGTTTGTGGCGTAGCTGATCACGGTTCTTATGCGCATCCCCTTGATTTCCTCAGAAATGGCTCATCATCAAGAACGTAGCAGCGATTTGCGAAAGCCACGGCATTGACATCAACACCCGTTTGCGACAACAGACGCGGGAACAGCCAGAACCTTGATATACTTTCTGATTGATTTCTCACCAATACACCATAAAATTCTTAAACCGCATGGCATGAAGCATTTCGTGGACTCCGAAACTAAAACTATAGACTTGGAAATGATGAGTGCAAGGACACAAGAATGGAACGACTGATCATCACAGAGCAAGCCGCTAAGAAGCTCTGCATCTAAGAAGAGCAACGCTCTCTTCCCGTGAGCGCAAGATTTCCTAGTCATGTTGTAGGTGATATTGCGTTACTAGATCTCACATCTTTCTCTTAGTCCGATATCACCGTCCGTTCCTCGATATAGACTTGGATATTGCTCTGCTTATTGAACCAGAAATTACGTGTTGTCCACGATTTCTTTGGGTCCACAAGGCGAATATGAAACATTCGAACGAGTTGCGGGATAAGCTTATAGATTTCGCTCAAAGATATCTGCACACCATATCAACTATGCACCTAAGCTTTGAGTCTTACACCAGCTACTTACGTTTTTGCCAATGCAAGTACGCGAACCCGCACCAAAATGAATCATAGTCTTCTCCATCCTTGTAGTATCGCCTTGCAGCCAGCGATCTGGGTTGAATACATCGGCGTCCAGTCCAAAGACTTCCTTGTCATACTGTACTACTGCGGCGTTCATACCGACGCGGTAGCCTTTTGGAATGTATGAACCAGATATTACTGCACCGCCGGCTGGAACCATTCGCGGCATGGTGAGACCTACACTTGGGTGTAATCGCATACCTTCGTTGATGCATGCTTTGAGATAAGGGAGTTTGATGGCTTGCGTATATTGAACAGGCATCGACAGCGCACCTTTATCTACGGCTGCGTCGACTTCGGCTGTCATCTTTTCATAAGCTTCAACGTTGCGCATCAAGTGGTATAGCACACTATTGATAGCTATTGCAGTTGTGTCGGCGCCCGCAAAGCTAGATAGGAGATGTCAATAAACTACGCAAATCGAGTGAAGATCAAGCAGGAGATGAACTAACAGAGAACTATGAGATTCGACACAGATGTGCTCGTACGTGAAATTGATTGCTTCGCCTCGATCTTCATTGATCTCGAGCATCTTGCGAAGCATGTCTCGCTTTTCGTCACCCCCTGCTCTGATCTCCTCTTGGCGTTTGCTCACGGCCGCTCTGGAGGCATGTTCAATCTTCTTGACAGCTCCCAAGGCTCCACGGATCGACGGCGATATCAAGACAGTCGCCAAGAGATAGGTCTTAGTAAGGTACGAGGGCAGTGTACCGCCAATGGTAAAAGCAGGTAGCAGGGAGCTTATTGCTTGCATGTAACTGCCGATGTCTTTTCGTTGCTGCATGAAGCCAAACATCCTACCATAGAAGAGCTCTCCAATTACGTCAAACGTGTACCTGCCAGAGCTTCAGTACATCTGCAGAGGGAGAATTTACCCTTAGAATAGGTGTGTGTTGGGGCAGCTCCAAGGGCGAGGTCGCTCACATGTTGACCCATAGACTCAAATCAATTGCTGACTTCTGAGACGCAAGATCGCGCATGGTCTCGCAAAACAGCTGCGTGCAGCCATCGATGGCTGCTTCGGACTCCAGAACGCTCGACATAGAATACACATTGTTGACGATGCGTCGGCGCTCAGCGTGCTTCTTCTCATCACGGGCAGGGAAGTGACCAACGTATCCGTTGTTTGGTGGCGCCCATGCGTCATAGTAATCTGTCTAGACAAGGATGAGCCTTTCCAAACACGACAGCTTCTGGATTCATACCTTGGTAAAACCTGTCTTGGCGCTGTAGATAATCTAGGACGGATGGTAGGTAACATGAAATCTAAATCCATGTGATATTCACAATACCTTGATAGCATCGGGATCAGCGCAGGCAGTCTCATTGGGCGCTATGCGAACAAGATAGCCTGGAGACCGAGTAAGGTACAGCTTTGTTGCAGCAAGACAAGACATACCATATTTCTTGTGCAGTTTTCGTTGCGTGTGCTCCATATCGCCCAGCATGGTATGGTAGATCACCCATGACCGGCTCAGAGAAGCAAAGAACGGTCCTGGAATCTTGTGAAGAGGGTGAAAGAGGCGACTATAGATGATCCATCCAGCCAAGTATACGGCCAGTGTTGTGGCGAGAACTTGAAGCATATTGCCGTCACTGGCAAGCATTGTAGATGGCTAGCGGTTTACAATGTCGGCTCCCTCGGCTCAAGCAAGCGTATACTTCAAATAGAGAGGAGCATCAATGGCTTAGAATGGATAGATGCGAAATTGTACGAGGGTCCAAGCAGATGTCGACGAAACGCGCAGCCATTCTGACATATGCGCACTGGAAGCTGATGACCTTCCCAAGGGTTTCTAGCTCAGGAAGGGAAAGGAGGCCTTCGAACCCCGATTCAGCTCGTCTGGACGACCGGCTCGTGACTCATGACTCATGATTCATGTCAAGTTTGCCTTCGTCCTGCGTGCAATCAACTTGTAAACCTGTCGTTTGCACACGCTGCGCCTGGCTTGATTAATTACATTGGCTTAAGACTGAACATCAGCCTTCACTTCGGCTTTCACTGTGAAGTCCTGCGGGCAGGGGACGTCCGTGCATTTCCGCATGGGCATACAAGCGCCGGGGATCGTGTCGTATCTATACGTCAGCTACCGAAGGACCCCTCGGAGTCATACCTTACAATGGTCTTTGGGTGATTGCTGCACCCTTCTAGGCTCCACTTGAAGACTGCGATAGGCTAACGGGTTAATGGGTTTGGGCTCTCAGCTAGGCTGCAGTCTCAGTACATCAGATCATGTATCACGCCACCCACCATCCGACCAAGGCGCAAGCCACCTTCATGCACCGGAGCTTTTCCAAACGGCCTCTATAATTGCCAAACATGACTTTTGGGGTCTATACACCCTGTCGATTTCGAGACTCGGATGCGCCTCGGTCAGCAAGGTCGCCCAGTCGTCGGCAGTACGCTCTTTGGCATTTTGAAACGCAAGCATGTACATGTCATAGTCGCTGCAAGTCCAAAACAATCATTAGCCACGTATGGACCCGGTGGGTACGGGTCTACTCACCGTGCTTCGCGCTCTGCCAAATAAGATACTTCTCCGTGTTCTGGAATGACACGATCGTTGATCAATATCTTTGCACCAGGTTTAAGCGCCGGGATCAATAGCCTCAAGATCATGCTTGCATACTTGTCGGACCAATCGTGAAGCACGAGTCGTAAGAGGTATACGTCGGCCCCTTTGATGGGCTGTTCCTGGAAGAAGTCGTGAGGCTGAAACATGATGCGTTCTTTGAGGTGGGGAGGCAGGCTCCCTTGCCCCTGCGCAACCACATCAGGCGCGTCTTGAACGATGCATGTTGCGCCAGGGACTTGCTCAACCAAGGCACATGAGATATGACCCAGCCCACCTCCAATGTCTACCACACAGAACTCGCTGCCAGCTGGCCATGGATAAGTGCCGATAAGGTGCTGAGCCGAAAATCCTGGAAGCATAGCATGCCACGTCATTGCCTCGGCAAACTGTCTGGCCCTTCCAGGCTGTCTTGCCAATTCCTTGAAGATGGGCAACTCTGTGCCATTGCTGATGCTCCAACCCTTCCATGCGTTAGCTAAAGGTTTTTACCAACGGCGTCATCCTATTTTTACACTGTGCTCTGGCTCTTCGGATTCCGGGAACTTAATCAGAGCCTCAGCCGTCTTTTCAACGTTGCGTCAACACGTCGCTATTCTCATGCAGCTGGTTCACATACCTCTAGCGTGGCGGGAATGAGCTCCTCAGCGCCAATAAGGATCCACTTACGCATACCATCGCTCTCCGCCAACACTCTGGATGCTGCTGTATGCACGAAGAATCCGGGCGAGCTCTGATAAAAGATGTGATGAGTCGCGCAATGAGCAAGTAGGCGATTAATTATGCTTTCACGAAGGCCGAGATTGCTCGCAAGACTCTCCACCGAGCTACCTTCGGGGGGGAAATTTTCGGCAATGCCAAGACGAACAACAGAGTGGACGCTGATCATTGGGTTGCGCTAAGTCACCATGATTAGTTATAGCGTCTGCATCGTGGTCTTGAAATGACTTGCTAATTCGGGCGTTAAGAGAAGAGTAGGCTCTGTAAGCAAAGCCCGAAACTGGTCAAGCATTCCTATCAACTTCTGCGCAGTAGTACCTGCAACCGAGACCGGAGCGTCACCACGTAGGGGCAAGGGAATGCCATACTCGAACGATGGCTCTGGAACATTAAGTTCCGCTATGTAATCAGAAAGGTGGATGGTCGTTTGGAGAATGTCCACGGCACGGTCTTTTAGGCTCAAAGTATCCATATTGGGCCTACTTTGACGAAGTCTGATGAGCATCTGTGAAATTGGATCCTGTTTCCTACGTGGAATGAGAGGAGCGTAGGCGACTAAGTAGTAAGACTGAGAATGCCAAGCCCATCAGCAGGAGCAGAAATCAAACGACCTTTGCTGGAGTCAATTAAGCATAAACTATATTTCTCCGGCGAAGCTTCGAGCGCTCTATCTGAAGCTCCTTATTATTTCAGTGGAGCCTGAAGCTGGACCTTTATCGGCTCTTAAATTACGAAGGATCATGTGATCCTCATCGTGCCCTTGAGAATAATTCAAGATACGACGAGCCTCTTTCGCAGCATGTCTATCTAATTTGAGACCTGCAGGATCTTTCACCTACTATCAAATGTGAATGAGCATAACATGACAAATCAACGCTAGCCCCCTTTTTCCCTCCCGCCACCACTAAGTGATAACGACAGGCTGCAGGGAAGAGAAAGCGCTCTTGGTGGGAACCCGCATTCAACGTGGCTTCTGCCTCGGGTTTTTAGGGAGATGCAACTGCGCCCACTCTATTGCTCATTTCTTGCCGACTGGAAGGATCCGGCATTTCGACTCGTCTACACTTGACGCAAGCTAACTTGACTAAACATTGGTTGCCGCCCTCTGGCCTTTCTATGAAATTTCGGAAAAGTTACAAAGTAGGAATCCTGCAAACCCTCCTAATCATGACGTTGAACGCAAATATTTGTTCTCAAATTTCATGCGTGAAGTTCCTGGCGCCTCCCCATTGTTTGCCAATTCTAGCATCAAATTATCGTCTATTTGGTGAGACGGACAAGATGATTCTGTGGACTTGAAAGAATTGGTTTGTATGCGCCAACTGACTGAGGAGACTCGAGTTCTCAGGTAAAGCTTGCATACTCGGAAGCACGGAGGTACAGAAGGAAGGCAGGCAGCACTTAACACAAAGTCGTTCTCGATACTATTCCAAATACCAATGTATATTCCCGCATCTGCTACACATCAGCAATTCTCAGCGTTCTATCAGCCGGGTATTGAAGTATTACCGAGTAGTTTGTTGACGTCTGGACTACCGAGTAGTGTTGTGTTGGATGTCAATTTGACCACGGCGAACGCAAATGAACTAACAACCAATTATTCAGGAGACTCGCATTTGAGTCTGGTAGTAATTACCCAAAGCCAAGGCCCATGAGGGCTATGGTACTGAACTTTTTCCATTTTGGCATTTGCAGGTCCCAGAGAATGAAAGCAGGGTATACCGAAAAGGCAATATCCAGGAAGGCGGACATACCTGAACGTCATTGCTTGAGCATGCGAACTCTGTATGCAACTGTAGTCTGGGACTCTGTATACATACCACTGACGGTGCAAGCATATATGATCTGTACATTTCTATCCCAACATCTTGCGTTTGGATATTTGAAAGGATTCCACTGGCTAGCAGGGGGGTCGCACTGTAAGAAGGTGATGATGAAGCCAGCAATGGCCAATGCATTCAGGAGAAGGCAGACACTTAAGATAGAGAGCCTGATCCAGCGTCTCGGGCGGAAGACACGAATGATAAGTAATCCGATACTGAGCTTAGGCAATGCAATGCTTAGAAAAGCCCAGGCGTCCGTAAAGATGACCCAGAACGCCGCCGTCGGAATCGTATTCTGGGAATTGGTTGGTGTCATCCGCCTGGTCGAGTCGAGCGCTTTCTGGAAAACGGCTCCTCGGACGATGTTTAGCACCTGGATTATGAAATCTCAGCATTTACTCTCCAGTGCTGATCAAGTGCAATTTTGGTAACGACCACTTACCCAAGAAATCGAAAGCACAACGTCATCCCATCCAACGGCATCCTTTAGTAGGAAAAGGCGTGAATAGACTCTCATGCCAAACAATGTTGTGGAAATTGCCGTGAATGGCCAGGTAGCAGCAGACGCCTGATAGGCACTGTACGCAAGGTCTTCCATTTCGGTGATCTATTTGATCAGAAGGAGATTGAGGAGAGCCGTGTCAAACGCCAATACTCAATTATGTTCGCCATGGAGGGCTAGGAGAGCAAGACGAAGCAAGCAATGTCCTCCATATTATTTCCCCGACGGGAAAGACGTTGTTTCCGATGCATTTCATAGTTCCCTCCCCGTTCCGCGGCAAGTTCGTTGTAGACAAGGCTCGGCACTGCAGGCAGGCAGTAAAGAAACCCCTGAGATCGACAGAGATGTCGGCACGCTCGGCGCTACTTCCGTTATCAGCTGATTCCCAGCCGAGTGGTGGAATTCCTGCTAAGGATGCGTGAACCCTTCTGGCGATCACCCCACGCGCGCAGTGTGCTGCGGGAGAACCGTTCCTAGCGCACCAATCTTGGTCTCCGTTGCTTTTACCTTCAAGGCTGCGTATCATCAGTATTGTGAGCACAGGACGGAGACTAGGTCTGTGGTGCATGAAGACATCCTCCTTACGGACGCTGATAGGCGCCAAAGCTACAATCAGGGGCGTAAGACAGAATTTCCTTATTGTTTCGACCACAAGAACAATTTCCCGCTCACTTAAATGATTGCTGCCTTGAAGTACCAGCCCAATTTTCCGAGCTCACTGCCACACCACTGTGCATGACAAGCAGCGTCTGGTAATGGGATGACAACTGATTCAATGCTCTAGTCCCTGTCCACAGGGATCCAGGGATCCTGTGGCAATTACCCGTGTCTTCTACGTTTTGTTCAGCGATCGGTGATGGTGACTTTCCTACACCGAGTCTGCATGGACAGAAAACTTTAACTCAGGACCAGAGCGGAGGCGACACCGCCACAGCCATGCCTATAGTCTCTGAATAGTGTATCCGGTTTGTATGCGACAGGATCCTGTCCTGACCTAGGAAGCGCCTTGACTCGTCTCTGCCCACGCTATGTGATGCCTGGGACAGCGGTCGAAATGATGCCTAGGCTCTACCTAAGCACAGCACCACCATGTCTTATGTTCTCCGCCCTCTGAACATTCGCATAGTGCGTTATGATCAGGCTACGCAATACTCCTAACCCCCTCTTGACGGCCTTTTCAACTACATCCGTCTTCACTTGGTCCAAGAATGTTTACAGGCCACGATATGGCCTCTTTTGGGAAAGAGCCACAACTATCCTCACTGCTGCGGTGTTGCGCAGCCAGAAAGGCCGGAATGATTGTGTATGAAACGGAGAAAGAAGAGAACCCAGCGTGTCTCAGCTATGGCGAGCTTTACGACTCAGCAACCCAACAAGCCAGCTTCCTTCGTCAGCGGCTTAATTGCGGTCCAGAAAAGATCATTCTCATCCATATGAAAAGCCACTTGGACAATATCGTCTGGTTTTGGACTGTAGTCCTTGCCGGCTGCGTACCAGTTCTATCGACACCACTAGTGAACAATAGCAATGGGCGCAAATCGCATTTTCAACACTTGTACCAGCTACTTCTCGATCCCCTTGTTCTTACGAAGCAGGAACTCATCAGTACTGACTTTGCTGAGAATAACATCCTCAGAGTCCTTCCCGTTGAAATTGTTGTTGGGCCAAGGAATATAGAAAAGGAGCAGATTCTACCTGGCGACAGGAAAGAGGCAGACCTTACCACTGGCTATCACGATGGCTTGACCAATGGCCGCAAGAAACGGCGGATATCAAGCTCTTCGAACGAAGCAACATCAGTCAAGAAGAGAAGACTTTGGAAGGCTGAACATGGCAAGGAAAATGACAATGGCATGACACCTGAAGCTCGCTCTCTCAAAGATGTTGCCGTGTTGATGCTCACTTCTGGAAGCACTGGAAACGCTAAGGCGGTCTGCCTCTCCCCAAAACAGATATTTTCAGCTATCGAAGGGAAGCTGTTTGCAATGCCGCTGCCAGCAAAATCCTCCCTCCTCAACTGGATTGGCTTGGACCATGTTGCCAGCTTGATCGAGATTCATCTATCCGCATTGGCTGCAGGACTTGATCAGATCCATGTACCAGCGGCAAATGTAATCGCCAATCCCTTACAACTTTTGCGTCTTTCATCTAAGCATTCAGTCTCGAGAACGTTTGCGCCCAACTTTTTCTTGCAAAGACTTCTACATGCGCTAAGAGCTGCATCCGATCATGACCTTGAAGATATCAATCTTGAACGGCTGCTCTACGTCGCCTCGGGTGGCGAGCCAAATAATACTGAGCTCTGCGCTCAAGTAGCTGAACATCTTGTAAAGCTTGGCGGCACCAACATGAACATCATCAAGCCTGGTTTTGGCATGACAGAAACATGTGCGGGAGCTATCTTCAATCGAAGCTGTCCTGAGACTGACCTAAGAGCTGGTCGCGAATTTGCAAGTGTTGGGAGGTGCGTAAGGGGCATTGAAATGCGCATTCAGCCCATCGACCACCTAGATTCAAGGAACGATGAGACAAGCTCTGCGTATCTGGAAGGTGCGCTCGAACTCAAGGGGCCTATTGTCTCCGAGAGATACTTCAATGACGATGAAGCAACACGGGAATCTTTCACAGCTGATGGGTGGTTCAAAACAGGCGACTTGGCAACCATAGATGCGGACAATAACTTGAGTCTCGTTGGTAGATCCAAAGAACTCATCAATATCAATGGGGTGAAACACTTGCCACATGAGCTAGAAGGTGCCATTGAGGATGCACAAATACCAGGCATATCTCGGTCGTTCGTGGTGTGTTTTTCCCACTATCCACCTTCAAATCCCAGTAACGAAGAGATTCATGTCATCTATCAGCATGAGTACGATCCTGTTAACATTAAGGCTCGCACGGAGACTCTAAAATCAATTAGTCGTACAGTGTCGTTGTTCGCGGGGACCAAGCCACATGTGCTGCCATTGCCCCCGGGGTGGTTGCAGAAAACTACTCTAGGCAAGCTTTCAAGGTCCAAGGTTCGTCAATCTCTCGTACAAGGTGTATACCGGACTCAAGAGGAAATTAATACCACAATACTTCAGTCGTATATGAAAGAACGTGTCGTGAAGCCTCAGGGGAGAACGGAAGGACAACTATTGGACATCTTTAAAGACACCCTGCGCCTTGATAATTTTGATATAAGCGTTGAAACGCCCATGCTGGACGTCGGTGTTAGTTCTGTCGATGTAATACAGCTCAAAAGCAGGTCTGAAAAGGCGCTCAACGTGTCTGACATTCCCCTCATCATATTCTTTGAGAACACAACCATTCGCTCCCTCGCCTTGGCAATTGATCGGATGCAAATCCAGGAACACAAGAGGCACTACAACCCCATCGTGACACTGCAGCGGAATGGATCCAAGACGCCATTATGGCTCATACACCCTGGTATCGGAGAAGTGTTAGTCTTTCTAGGTCTAGTCAAATATTTCCAAGATCGCCCAGTTTACGCCCTCCGTAGCCGTGGCTTCAATCCCGGGGAGGCTCCCTTCAAAAGCCTTACCGAGGTCGTGGCAACATATTACCATGCAATCAGGGAACAGCAACCACATGGGCCGTATGCAATCGCTGGATACTCGTATGGCAGCATGCTTGCCTTCGAAATAGCGAAGATCCTTGAAGCAAACAATCATCAAGTCCAATTTCTGGCTTCCTTCAACTTGCCACCACACATAAAGGACAGAATGCGCACCTTAGACTGGACGGCCGGTCTGCTTCACATTTCCCATTTCTGCGCCATCATCACCGAGCAACGTTCGCAAGAGCTGGTCAACGTGCTAAAAGATCTCTCAAAAGCAGATCAAGTATCAACCCTCTTGCGTGAGGGTGATCGAAAGCGCTGCGCGGAGCTGGCGCTCACCCACGAGTCACTGCTTAACTGGGTCAATGTGGCGTTTGCCCTGCAAAAGATTGGCTGGAACTATGAACCTACAGGGTTTGTGTCGTGCTTGGATGTCTTCTATTGCCAGCCGCTCAAGGCCGTTGCGAGTACTCGACAAGAGTACCGGGAAACTAAGCTCGATAAGTGGGCTGATTTCGTGCGCAGTGATGTTAGGTTTCATGAGGTAGATGGCGAGCATTATACTATGATTGGGCCGAGTCATGTTTATAGATTTCAACAGGTCCTGAAGAGGGCATTAGTTGATAGGGGCTTATAGAATGATTTCTGGTAGGATCAGGCGTGGCATGATGGTTGCAGACTTGATCATTGTAGGCTTGAAGACGTATGGAAGTCTCATGCCCAATGTGCCATGTTCGATGCCCACATGTAGCAGGCAATCTTTCTTACCACAATCTCACCTCGGAAATGAGTAGCTCACGGATCCTGGCTGTTGGAACGGCAAGGAAGGCTCCATGGTAAATGACGAGTACAAGACGGCATTGACTTCTTCCCGTCACAAAAATGCAGTGTAATTTTGCGATCATGTCACTGAATATACTCTCCGGCATATTAGCATTCACCTTCAGCATTGCAGGAATGGTCGAGGAGTCCTAGAGGTATTACTTGCATATATATCCCCCTGGTCGCCACAACAGCACCATTTGCCGCGCTAAACCCTTCTGGGAATTCTTATAGGGAGATTCCAGGCAGGCTTCCATCTAGATCTCCCCGGAGCCTTAGGGGGCTCCGGGGGTGCCTGTTCCCTAACTTTCCCAGAGGCTTCCCGGGGGGCTTCTACGGGGGACCTCCAGGAGGATAGCTATCTAATCTCGGACATAAGCTTTCGATCTCCGGAGACTAAGATTAGCTTCCCAGGCCCCTGAGCCCCTGAATTGATACCTTCCTCACCACTCAGCGGTACGGGCATCTTGCGTGACGTGCCTTACTTGTTTCTCAATCAGAAAGCGCAGATTCAAGTAAAATTCTTCTTTTGTAAAACATGTTTTCAAACCTTTTGGTTCTCTTGTTGGTGTTGTCTGATTATGGTGGGGTACGAGAGGCATTGCAAGAATGAACTGCTTCGTATTGTCACACCACAGGCTGCATGAGAAGGAACGCTTTCCTCCAGAAAGATGTTGACTAGCAAGTCTATGAGTATAGTAAAGTGATCAACGCTATCTAGTCTTTGACTGAAGCAGAAAGCACGCCTCTAGAAAACAGAACCTTCACAAACTCGCAAGCTACCCAACCCCACCAGAGACATCCCCGCCCCAAAGCCGTGCCCCCGTTGCTAGAATTCACATACTAGCGCAACGATAACTGCTATACTTATCATTTGCACTCTCCTCATACGATATTCTATCTCTAGTGTTGTCACTAAGAACTGGAACCTCGCCATTGAGGTCCGAATGCCCCAATTCATCACTGCAATCTCTTGCCCTTTAGGACAATCAGCCTGAAACCCAAAATTGCATTAGAATTAGGCTTGACTTACACAAAAAATCTGCACTTCCATCCAGGGTCGATCTTCAATGAAGATATGGTTTCGTCGAACCCGAGATTTTCAAGCTTCACTGTAAGTATTGTTAGTAAAGGCGTAGCAGGCATCAATGTTAGATGTAGGGTGGGAGGGTGATTGAAGACGTACCACAGGCCATAGGGTTGATCTGCTCGGTATCGCTGATCCCAGTGAATAGGCTATCCTGGAAGAATTGCACATTCTGTGGGAGAGCGGTGACGGAGCCGATGAGAGCAGCGACTGTCATGGTGGTCATAGAGGGGAATTTCATGTTGATGTGGGTGAACGCTCGAGCGAGGTAGAGAATGCTTTGGTCGGAGAAGTATTTGGAATACTATCGCTAAATTGGGAAGGTTTAAAGCACCGGGCTTCTGAATAGAATCTGCTGGATAGAAGTTGGAAAAAGAAGGAATGAGAATTGAACAAAGGTTGGTGTGATCATAAACGTCGGAGTCTGAAGAATGAGGAGAGGATGTCACAGGACTTTATAGACACTGTTTCGTGCAGTCGACGAGGCTGGTCCGTACTCAGAATTGCGTTCAGGAGTTGTTCTTTACCAAAGATACACGACACCAGAGCAAAGTCAGCCGCGCGTTGACACGCCTGGTATAGCAGCGACTATATTTGAAATACCGTCCAAGCCAATGGAGCGTATTTGCTAGTGACAATAATATTAGTCCATCTGCTTCACGTACATAGTTGGCACTTTTTCGGGGCCTAATTTCACTGCAACAAGCCAGTAATTAATCGGCAGCAGTCGCGACATCAAAAGGCTCAAACCCCCAACACAGGTCTGGACTCCGACAGGGAGTCCATGTCACGATAGCGGGACCAGCATTATCCCTAGCCGATGCTATACCTGGCCGACTCATGAGGGAAATTGCAGCCCCCAGACGACGAGAACGCTCCCACAAGAGTAAAGTATTTCACATCTTCACCCTTGTCAGTATGACCGCTAGCAAGCCGATTTGAAGGTTAGGCAAGCGCCAACCTAAATAGAGCTCGCATGAAACGTGCAGTCAGCCATGTGTTGTCCTCAGGCTAAGGTATGAAACTGGCCTGTAAACACACTTCAACCTCATCATCTATTGACCAAAGCTCTGGATCGCGTCCTCGCACTGGAACTAATTTTAGCCATCTAGCCGCCGAAGCAACGTGATAATGCAAGCATGCATGAGGAGGCGTTGAATGATTCGACAGCGTGACGCAAGGCTGACCATGCCAAGAGGCCTCCAAATAATCTTTTCCACATCACCAATATTCTAAGGGACGTGTCAATTGCTTGAGCCCCCTCGTCGAAACACAGATGAAGCTCTTCGATAGTACCGTGTCGTAATGAGCTGTCTTTGGACCCACAACTCACACCAAAGTCTCTGCACGAAGTTGTCCAAGCTCGACCCGGGGTACCATAGTGCTAACATATAGGGTTTGGAGCGCGACGCTACATATGCCCACTACAGCCAAGCAGAGTCATAAAGTGTGATAACATCCCAAGAAGCTAGCATGAGTCGCCCAAGCTGTTGACTTTGCCAAGTATTATCCACTCTCCTCGATGCATCGTTTGGGCTTCTTCCAAGTGCACTTCCGGCTCCAGAGGCACTAGATAGGCGATGCAAGGTCTGCACTTCGTTTCAGCAGGCCGTGAGCGCGGCTTCAGCCATTCCAAGCATTTTTCATCGACACTGTCTTGTTGCGATAGTCGTCACTCATCATGTAAGCGGACATTCGACGACCAGATCATCCTGCACGTGACTCTTCGCCTCAGCTTTGCTCGATACCAGCGCACCCTCCGAGAATATTGCGATCGCCACTATCGATGAACTGCGACCTGCCCAGACCAAGCCTTACTCAGAGAACGCGATGTCTACTGATTCCTAAGAGCTCACAGTATTTCTGTGAGACGGAATTCTCCTGATTGGCAAGTTAGCGGTCGTCACAGGCCTCTGGAAATATAGAAGTCTTCACGGGACTCTGTCATATATAGCTCCAGGCCAAGAGACCGATATATTCCGAAATACCAGGAACTTTGGCCCAAGAAACTGTCATATCTCCGAGTCATCAGTCTAAGGAGACGAAATCCATGGGAATGCTTTACTAATAGACGGCCATGTGAGGATGTTCGACATGCACGAGACTGCGCTACCACAGCTGATCTCTGACATGACTAGCGAGGTGTGATCACGAAACGACTGCAGCCACTCGCTCAAGTCTAGCCGCCTATCAGCGTCAGCTGAACCCATGCCCAGATCTCACTCCTCAACTTTCATTCAAACAAAGCCCGGCGTGAGGCACATCTCACCCATTGAAAGGTCATGCGCGCCATGCACCCTTTATGCGTCCGAAGCCCATATCTTACATCTGTCAGTTCACGACTGATAAGCGAAAACTTAGTGAGATGCCAAACCTTGGCTCGCCCCATCAATAATCATCAATGTCTTGGTAGCTTGGTGTCTCTGTGGGTATATTAACATGCCTACTCTCCTCTCGGAATACTTTTCTAAACATTCAATCACAGAGCATTGTACCTCGAAGCCCACTTCGTTGTAACACAGCCTTCCAAAAGAGAACCTCACCAACCTCAACCATGTCATCCAACCCCACCAAGAACGCCGAAGCCGCCAACGAAGCCGTTGGTGCCGCCGCAAAACTCGCAGGCGTTGCAACACCCGCCCCCAACCCTGGGGCTGGAATAGACCAAGCCGCCGCGACGGTCGCAGAGGGACATTACAGCAGAAAAGTAAGTGACCCAGACTCAATTCTTGCGCTTTTTTCAAGCTTCGAGCTTGCTGACCTTATGCCCCCCATGTAGCGACACGAAGGTAATATGGAGGCGGTTGTGAAGGCAGATGAGGCGGCCGCGGAGCAGAGAGATAAGGACAAGCCACAGACAAAGGCTACGGAGCTCACGGAAGAGCAGGGGTTTAAGAAGGATAAGGAGGGTGATATTAAGGTTGATTGGGAGAAGGCGCCTGTTAGTCCGCCGAAGAAGAAGTAGAGGGATGTTGTTGGCTGCGAGTTTTGGTTGGTATAGCACTTCAACATGTTCGGCTAGCATTTAATTTGTGGTTTCAATCTTTGAAGAGCGCACGTCGTCTTGCGTTTGTAGTTCTTGTTTAGTGTGTAATGGAGTAACAGTTGCAACTTACTGGGGAAAGAATGTCGCATACCTGCGATTGCGTCCCCTTTCACAGACACCCTTGATTGGAGCTATCTCATCACACGATCTGACAAAGAGTACTGTGAAGTACAGGCTCTTTACCGCGAGATAGCCCTTGTAGATGCATACCCTAGCTATCACGTTACGCAGGCTAGCAGATGACACTTCCAGCGCAGTCTTATGATGTAGTGAAGTCAAAGAGAACCCAGGTTCAGAAGGCCTTGAAGAGTCTTTCATAGCCACTAATCGTCCTTTCAGGTACTTCATATAAGCGAAAAGCACCTCATCACCGACATCCAAAGCAATGCAACGGTGGTTCCCTAAATCCACTCACTCAAGGCCCCGAACCACCAACCCTAGATACATCATGAACGCGTCATACTCCCCTACCCCACAACCCCAACCTTACAACCATTCCTACTATCCGCCGTAATCCGATACCGCTCAACAAACTCCCAAACCTCATCCCTACACTCCAACCTCTCAAACTCCCTCACCAAACTGGCAACCACAAACTTCACCTGCAACACCGCCATCTCCCTTGCAGGACAGACTCTCGGGCCCCCAATAAACGGCAAGAAATCCCATGCACCCACCTTCTCCTTCACACTCTCCCACTCCCATCGCTCAGGTATCCATTCCTCTGCTCTAGGCCCATAGACCTCAGACCGTCGATGCAGCGCGAAGAAATTAAATTGCACGCTCGTGCCCCGACGGACAAAGGTGGGGGATCCTCCAGTGGGCCCGCCGCCTTTTGGGAGGACTGTGTCGGCGAGGGCGATTCGTGCGGATTGCCCGACTACGGGTGTGAGACGGGAGGTCTCATTTACGCAATCATGCAGGTAGGGAAGGGATTTCAGGACGGCGGCGTCTTTGATGTTGGGTGCTGGACGGTCAGAGGTGGATGCGAGGAGTTCGGAGCGCAGTTTAGAGTACGCGGCGGGGTGGCGGCTGAGGTGGAAGAACACGTTTGTGATTAACACGGCGGTGGTGTCGTGGGCGGCGAGGAATGTGTTGAGCAGCTGGTTGCGGATGTCGGTGCGATCGGTGTGGGTGGCGATTAGTTGGTCAGCGAGGATGTATCTATGCTTCTTCTTGGTGTGGTTGTTGGTGTATGTTGCGGAGTTTGCCGAGTTGGCGGAGCATCGAGATGCAGCGCGGTTTATGTACTCGTCAACATAATCGCGCACAGTCTTAGCGGCTTGCCAGAATTTTCGGTCTGTGGTAAAGACAGAAAGGTAGGGTAGTTGGGTGCGCTTCCCAATGCCAGCTTGTCCATAGTGAAATGCTTCGAGAAAACTTATTGAGGCTTCATTAGGCGCCGGCGCTAGGCTATCACAACAGTCCCCAAACAAGAATTCGGTAGTGAAGTCAAATATGAGACGTGCAAAAAGCGGTTGCAAATCGACCGTTGAGCCATCTTTGGGAATCAGCTGCAACAGCTGAGAGACATGTTTATTAAATGAACGGAGGTCTGCTACCTGCTCGTGGTGAAAGAGAGGCTGCACCACATTTCGAGAATGTCTCCAGAAAGGCCCGTCTGTGTCCATCACTCCTGCGCCTAGTAAGGGGCCCCAAGGTCTGAGTCGCAGTGGCTGCACACCCCAGTCTTTGAAGTTTCTGGAGAGGATGGCCCGCAGATTCTCTGGCTCGATGGTGAAAATGCGAGTCTTGCCAAGCGCTCTTGACTGAAAGGTCGGCCCGTACTTTTCGTGTTGAGCCTTGAAGTCTGCGCTACGCTTGCCTGCATAGTAAGAACTGAACAAATTAAGTGCTACATCAAGGCCAAAGACTGGGTCCCTCTGGGGCAAAGATAGCGGTGGTTCGCACCCATGCTCCCTGATAGTCCTGAGACGGCTCTTATATTTCCTTGTCCATCCCGTGGCCAAACTTAGGCAAAGGCACAAGACTAGACTGAATAGCCAGAGAGAAATGCCAGAGGAGACTCCTGCTTTTTTCAGGTTCTGCGCCCAGTAAGATGTGAAGGTCATCGTAGGTCCTGTATCAACACTGAACCTAGACGTTAGCGCTCGCATGATCGACAACGGTGCAGAGCTAGCTTCTGCAGTGACATGAGATATAGTGTGAAGAACATGTCGGTAAAACTTGCACGAAACTCTAAGCGACGACGACAGGTCAAAAATACAAGACTATGACATGGGACCGAACTAGCTCGTGAGCAAGGCTCCTATGACGTGCCTATGCAGGTGGCGACCCCGTCCCTAATGTCGCGGCCCGAAAAGGCCGAATCTCGGGGATTCATTTGACGGAGGATACTAGTTCCGAGCGAGCGTCGCTCGCTGATCGAAAAGATTCACACTCGGCAATAGTTCGCAAGGTTATGACAGCCGTGGCCCTTGTCGCGTTTTCCTAGAGTATGGCAGTTGTACAGCGCCTAGCTCTTCCGAGTCTCTATGTGTTATCGCCTATCCAATGAGTAGGGCCATGTCGCGGTCTCGTGTCATGACGCATTCCACCCTCAACCCGAGGCGGAGGATTTGATGGACTCCTGTGGCCATATATCAGGGTCTTACAATGTGGAGATCCACACCTCCAATACATTCTAAATCATGGCAAGAACACAGCGTCCTCCCGATACTGGCAGGCGGCTCGTGGCCAATGTGATCGACTCAAAAGCTAGAAACCAGCCATCACAAGCTTGGGCATCGTTACCAGCAGATGATAAAGATCTCACCAGGGGTTTCAAGGATATCAGCTATCGAGAGTTCGCAGATGCCATTGATCGAGCAGCGTGGTGGCTTTCGACCAACGTCCCCTTTGATGGAAGTGCATTTCAATGTCTGGCATACTCAGGACCCAAGGATCTAAGGTACCCGATACTGGCAGTAGCGGCTTTGAAGTGTAGTAAAAAGGTATGCATATTTGGCGGGCTCTTCTCAGTAGACTTGTCTAATCACGAGAAAGCTTTTCGTTCCTTCGCCAACTGCCACTCCGGAGGCTTTGAAGCACTTATTGAATGCTACGCGCTGCAATGTATACTTGCATGATGCTGGTCTGAGAGGGACAATCCAGTCGTCGGTAGGCCAAGATTCAGATATTCAGTTGAAAGCCATACCAGAGCTAGAAGCATGGCTATTTAGCGGAGAGGCTCCGCCGTTTCCGTACACGAAGTCATGGGAAGAAGGCTGGGCAGATCCATGGCTTGTCTTTCATACTTCCGGAACTACTGGTGGGTGGAGGTCCATACTCCTTCAAGATGATCGCATCTGACTCTGTGGTCAAGGTCTGCCAAAGCCAGTGACATATACGAATTGGATGATGACATCGTTCGATGCGGCAGAGTTAATGCCAGACTCTGATCAAGAGACGATGAATGATCTGTTCAGGGACTCACGATGCTATACGATATTGCCTCTCTTGACCGTAAGCTACTATGATCGGCGTCACGCTCCCACTGCTGAAAGGGTTCACAGTTTGTAGGGATGACGGCAGCCCTCCAATGGACGACATTTCTCGACATGGTTCTTGTTATGGGTCCGCGGATTGATGGAAGTCTCTCTGAAATCCTTCAGATACTAGATTATGGTCGTGTCTCCGGAGCAGTAATTCCACCATCATTGATTGATGGCCTCTGTCATCAACCGAAAGGGGTTGCAAGTTTACGAAAGCTCGACTATCTCTATTTCGTAGGCGCACCACTTTCGGAGAACACAGCGAAGCAGCTCGTAGGGCACACAAAAGTGATCCCGGCAATGGGCTCTACCGAAGCTGGCGGATATTTCCTCTCTGTTCGCAACGACGACGATTGGCAGTATTATCATTTCCGGCCATCCATGGGTGTTCACTTTGAGCAGAGAACGCCAGAGCTCTACGAACTTGTGTTTCGTAAGCAACCAGAGCTCGCTAGGTGGCAGCAACTGTTCCACATCTATCCTGACCTCGACGAGTACCAAACAAAGGATCTGTGGACAAGACACCCCTCTAAGCCCAACTTGTGGCGCTACGCTGCAAGGACAGACGACCTCATCAAGTTGTCTCGGGGAGACGGTCTATGGACCTCAGGGATGGAAGCAGACATTCAAGATGATCCAAATATAAGGTCTGCTCTTGTTGGAGGACATGGAAAGCCAAATCCATTTGCGATACTGGAGTTGGCTGATTCAAAATCTGTAGCCTCATTAGGAGATCGAGAATCGTGGATGGAAACTATCTGGCCGTCCATCGCGAAGGCTAATCAGCGATGCGACGAATACGTGAGACTGGCCCAAGACTATGTCATCTTTGCCGAGCCTGAGAAATCACTGCCGAGAACAGCCAAGGATACTGTGGCTAGGCAGGCAAGTCTTGCGCTTTACACGCCAGAGATTGAGAGACTTTACCAGCACTAAGAGTGTCTTCCTGGGCCATTTCGGAGCTTGTAGTGTCCTGTCAGTAGTAATACCGATATTTTGTGAGATTGGTGTTGCCTGTACTCGGTCAAGGTGTATTACTGCTATAGGGAGAAAACTCGAAGTAAGATAGCTCTTAGTCACGAATCGTCACACGGGGCGAGCCCTGGCTATTCCTACTTATTATAGTAAGGTGTGATTTTTAAGTTGTTAGCTTTGCCGGATGCAGCCGAGGGATATATATGATTTGTCGAGCTGGTAGTGACGTAATATGTGTAGAGACTTGCACTTGGAGATCATCTGCAAAAAAATGACGTGGAGGGCTGACTCCTAGTCTTGCGATTTGTTGCCGCCAATATGCTGTTTTTTCTTGTGTGGCCATCACGCCTTGGACAGATAATAATGGTTCGTCCCGAGCACGTGGGCAGCGTCCTATCGGTCGATGAATCTGAACTTCAGCTAAAGCTGCCCTTTTGGGGTCCAACATCCTAGATGTATGGGACTAGGCGTACATAGATCATGCTTGGGAGATGGCATGAAGCTGGTGTCGATCTTATATCCGGGTGCTATTACCGGACGAAAGACCAACCTCACATTCCTGTGCCGCCCTTTCTCGGGGAGCCGATGGCCACCACCAGCTCGGTCAGCATGATTCATGCAAGGTTCTCCAAGTCAGCAGAATCTGTAAGGTACATCTTTCTCTTCAGTTTTTTGAAGAAGTTTCCAATCGCGAAGAAATGCTGAGCTCACGACAAAAACGCTCAGATAGGCAATGAGACATATCAAACAACTCTCTCTTAAATACCGTGATTGGATCTTGAATTCTCATTATCGAGGTCTTGCTCTCGGGGAGTCAACTCTTGGGTAGGCATTGAATCCTTGGATAAAAGTCCTGTCTGAAGCGGTAGAGCTCACCTTGGTTTACAAAGGTAGCTCGTGGTTAGCGCTTCGACAGGGTGATCTGACTTGTGTGCACATGGTGTTCAATTCATACAGAAATGGCCTTAACGAGAGAGATCGCACCACCAGATGACCCAGGTCTGACTGATTACCAAGGACAGATATTGGTGGCAATCTGCACGCTCTTCATTACACTCGAGACCATATCTGTCCTGCTGCGATATTATGCACGACATCTGACCGTCGCAGGCCTCGGTTGGGATGATGCCATCATACCTGCAGCATGGCTTGTCAATATTGGACTGTGTATTCTTTGTTTAGGTGAGTTGATTGGCGCTTGTCGGACGAGAAGCAAATGCTTAATTTACAGTAGTCGCCGTACATCACGGTGGAGTGGGCCACCATCTGTCGTTTGTAATGAAGTATCATCCGCAGCAATTCGTGACCTGGGGGAAATGTCTCTATGCATTGGAATGGTTGTATCTCACTTCCGCGGCGCTACCGAAATTGTCGATCCTGACTTTTTACCTTCGGGTATTCACAAGACGTGATACGCGTTTGGCGTGTTACTTCCTCATCGTCTTCGTCATCGCAACTTGGATTTCTTTTGTCGTTGCTACCAACACGAAATGTATACCGCTGGCGTACCAGTGGGACAAGAGCATCCCTGGTGGCCACTGCTTCAACATCGAATTTTATTACAAGTCCACATCGGTGCCGAACATCATCACGGATCTAGCAATCATTGTTCTTCCGATGCCGACAGTCTTTGCGCTTCAGGCTTCGCGTAGGGTCAAAGCGGGGTTGCTTTTTGTTTTCTTCGTTGGGAGCGTGTATGTCACCTCTCAAGTAATAACTTTGTAATGATGACGCTAACATTATGTAGAGGGCTGGTTGGCTCTGTCATTCGAATGTCTACTTTCTTCTACCATGATGCATTCACAGACAACACCTGTAAGTAATATCTCACAGGCGACTGACAAGGAATGAAGCTGAGAGCTGTACACAGGGGAGTCTGTACCTCTGATGGGCTGGACATGCATTGAGCCAGGAATGTACCTCATTGCTGCTTGTCTCTTGACCCTTCGGCCAGTTGTTCATAAGTGGTCACCAAAGCATCTAAAGCATCGTGTTTATCATAGCTTCCGCTCCTCACAAAAGAATTCAAGCGACGCCAGTCGGAGCACTCGCAACGAAGGAGTTCACCAACCTCGTGAAGGTTCGTTCATGGAACTGAATCGCGCAAGGAACGAGCCAACGTGGAGTGACGAGATCACGCTTCCTACCTGCACGGCATCGAGAGACTTATCGCTGAACCCGTTCGAAAACGATGAAGGCGTATGATACCACGCTGAAGCCGGAGCGTTTGATCCGCGGGCGCCGTGCCGCAAACGTTTTTCGCGATTGGAGAATTAAGTAGTAATAAGACTTCTCAGAGCCGCAGAGCCGGATATTATACGACTTCTTGCCGATGATTGACCTAAAGTCGAGGCTTCGCGGTCTTTTTCTGCCAAGGGCTTTGACGCATGTTCTCCAGCCATTCTTTCGAGGTGGACATCTGGCGGTTCTCTGAGCGTTTGCTGTCCCATTCTTGCCAGAATGTCTCCGACTCCTCAAAGTCTTGGATCTGTTCCTCCAACCACACAGCAAGAAGAGAGGCGCACTCCTCTACCTTCTCAAATGGCAGCATATGAGTTGCATTCACAACGTGCTTCTGTATCCTGCCGACAGCAGGTCCACCGCTGCCACCAACCGCAGTACCTGTTCGTGCAAGCTTTTCATCCTGTGATGCTGAGTCTTTATTGATATGACTTTTCGATCCAAACATCCACAAGACGCCTGGTCGCACGTGTGGTAGGTTGTTGAATGTTGTCACCATATCTGGACAATGTATCAAGTATTCTCTATTCTCGACGCTCAAATTTGGATTGACAGCACGCTCCACCCTCTCATCTGAAATAGGCACATAGTTGGAACGACCGTACGACCAGGCTTCTTGATGCTTACTCGTAGTCAATGTTAGGGAGCCAGGCTCGGGATATAGCGCTGTGGGCGTCTCTCGTATGCCAAAGCGCAGAAGGTTGTCAAGAACGCGTGAGTCGAAGGTTCGGAAGAACCGGCTCTTGCGAAATGAAGCCTCAGCCTCGCGACGTGACGACCACAAATCCTTTCGAAGGCTGCTCGGCAGACCTGCCTGGGGCCCAGGTGGAGGGTCGAGTTGGATGATGGGTTCCAACAAGGCAAGGCTATGTAAGAGACTTGGATGCAATATAGAGAGCTGGACCCTGTAGATCTTGTTCGTAAAGGTAAGCTTCGCAGTTGATTGGATATTGTACGTACAACTGTGCAGATCCCATGCTGTGTCCAATGCCGATAATTGGCCGTGGCATTCTCCCTTGGAAGTGATTGACCATACACAAGAGGTCGCGCGAATGATCGAGCCAGCTTGCTGCATTGGGGTCCCCGCATTAGCAGCTTTGGATAAATATAAAGCTTAGCCCTCGAACACTCACGATCATCACCCTGAACATGTTCATTCAATACACCACTAGCCCCTTGGTGAGACGAGTCAGCGATCCATATAGACCTGATCTTGACTCTGCAAGCTTTTTGTAACTCCTCAAATAGAGGCTCATAGGTTTCTTTGGGAAAGCCATTCGCGTGCGCCCCAATGATGGTCGGCGAAGTTGCTGTGAGACTAGAGGTATCGAGAGGTCGATATTCTTTGATGGCTAGTTGAAGCTGACCACCTTTGTCTTTGATAGCATGAGGGTATTCTCGAATGTACTGGCAAGGGATGACGTGCTCGGTGATCGAGAAAAGAGGGGACGACATTTTTGCCTGTAGGTTGTGTTCGCAACAGCACTGTCGCAGTCTCGAAGACTGAATACTATGAAGAGCAATCACATCTGGCTGACTGACTAATTGAGTAGCTGACTCAAGCTACGCTGAGGATGCTACTTCATGGTTGGGCAAAGTGGTCCGAGATGCAATGAGGAAAAGCGTCGGGGAATCAAAATTTATCTGGGGTCTTAAGAAGCGGCAAGTGCGCTAATCTCTTTAGGTATAGTCCCCACTAGCGTCGGAGAGCACAGATCGCCAAGATTTCTATCTCCTAAGGTATCTCCATACAAAACTTTCGCCTCGAGCCTCTCCCTTCTACAGACTTGACAATCACATAGCGCAGCTTTGTCATGGACTTGCGGGATCTCTGCACAGTCAGTGTTGAGCCAGTCCTCAGGCTGGCTCGACTGGCACCAATTCTCATCTGTCTGTATCTTTTGGTCGCCGCATTCTACCGACTGACCCTGCACCCCCTGAAGAGATATCCGGGCCCACTAGTCGCCAAGGTTACAGACTTGTATGCAGTATACCATGCATATATTGGCGACCTTCATTTGGACATGTGGAGATGTCATGAGATACACGGTGACTTTGTGAGATACGGCCCCAATAAACTCATCATAAACACAAACACAGCAATCCCGGAAATCTACTCCCGAAATGCCAATGTTCAAAAGGCTAGAGCATATCGTGCCTTTGAGACCTCCCCTACGGCACACGATCTCCAAAGCACAGTCAACAAAGTAGCACACGCCCGAAAACGGCGTGTTATAAGCCAAGCTTTCTCTGAGACCGCGTTGAAATCGCTTGAGGGCCATATCATTCCGCATGTCAATACATTCATACAGCAACTGGTCCCTTCCAAAGCCGACGATGATGTCAAATCTGAGTCCCGCACAAAGTCGTCCCCGAGGGACATGGCTAAGCTTTGTGAGTGTCTCATCTTGAAAGATGCAACCCTCTGACTTTCGACTACAGGCAGTTGGGTATCTTTCGATCTTATGGCGGAGCTAGTCTTCGGCAAAGCTTTTCACATGCTTGAGCTCGTTGATAATCGATTCATTATCAATTTGATCCAGACTGCAGCTTTTCGTGTGGGTGTATGCCTGCAAATGCCTGAGCTCATAATGTTCAAATTTGACAAGATACTTGCTCCACGAGTGAGGCGACTACGTGACGGCTACGTTGAAGTAAGTAGGAACATGGCCCTCGAGCGAATGAATATGGATAGTAAACGGCAAGATCTGTTCTCGCACATTCTTGCAGCCAAGGACCCGGAGACTGGCAAAGGTTTCTCTATGGATGAGATATGGGGTGAATCTACACTTCTTATTATTGCAGGTACTTATAGCTAAGTTGATGACCAAAAGTGACCCAGATCAATCTGACGTCATCCAGGTTCTGATGCTCTCTCGATCGGCATGACGAGTTGCTTCTACTACTTGGGCCATCACCCCAAAGCCTATGCCAAAGTTGCGGACGAGGTCCGACAGATGTTTTGCTCTGTTGATGACATACTTACTGGGCCTAAGTTGAGCTCATGTTCTTATTTGAGAGCTTGCATTGACGAGTCTTTGCGAATGTCTCCTCCAGTTGGAGGGGCGCTGTGGCGTGAAGTATGCGAGGGAGGTGTATCCATAGATGGACAACTGATCCTTCAAGGCTGTGATGTGGGTGTGGGCATCTATGCAGTCCAACACAATCCCTCCTACTATCCAGACCCATTCACTTTCAAACCTGAGCGCTGGATTGCGGGGAGCGAAACCACCAAAGAATCTGTCGACAGAGCTCGCAGCGCTTTCTCAGCCTTCTCTATTGGACCAGTTGGCTGCGTGGGCAAGAATCTCGCATACATGGAATTGATGGTGACGATTGCAAGAGTCGCTTGGAAACTAGACATCAAGTCTGTCTCCGAACTCTCTTCTCCCTTTCAACAAGCAAATTACATTTCCAAGTACCCAGAGCATGCAAAAAGCGAGTATCGACTGAGGGATAGGTTTACGAGTTGGAAAGATGACTTGACAATGTCTTTTAGTTCCTGTCAGACGCAAATTGAAGCAAGTTGAATTGCAACAAGCACTCTTGGGGCAATATGCGACAGTTCGCAGCGCCGTCGAAAGCTGAATCCTGGCATCTTCTGTCAACATCTATGAGTTTCAAAGGTCAGCTCGTCCATCGGAAATGTATACGACGCATTTTCGCATAGGATCAAGGTGCTTTGCGAAGGTAGCATCTGCAAAGATGTCATGAAATTCCGGCATAGGAATACTGGTTGCAGCTTGAGCTGCCGGGACTACTTCTCTACATATCCAATTTTGCCTGTCAACGAAGGCCACAAACACGGGAAATTGGATTTTTATATTGAATGTATAAAGCTATCCTGATTCGTCTACCTCGGGAAAGACTAGGGCTGTAGACAAGAGGCCTCAGTTATTGCAGGTCTGACATGAGTACACATTTGGAGCAAGGTACGATGTCAATTTGAGAGCGCCATCGGTGACTGAGCAGCCAAGGTACGTCTGCAAGCCTCGTGCGTTGGCTATCGAAGAGGGGTCCGAAATCGCTTTCAGTGCATCGCTGTACTTGCCAGCACGGCCCTTGCGACCTTGCCGCTTCCAATAGGTCTCAAGAGCTTCAGCTACTGACAAATCACTGTCTGCGTAATGTCGTACGGGGAAATATACTTTCACCCCGGGCAAGTCCCTGCCCGGTCGCAGATCGAAATAATACAGGATTCCTGCTGTTCTGTGCTTCAAGTCACGAAGACTTTGATCGGTAGAGGCAGACGGGCCTTGGGTAAAGAGGAGCTTCCAAAGCTCATGGACCTCTCCTAGTTGTGCCGAATCAAGCAAACCGTTCAGGCTCAAGATCGTTCTTACCGACTCAAATGTTGTGTGCGGGCTTCTCATGTATATCTTGAATCTCGACGCAGCTGGAGGCTCACAGTCAACAGCGAATATTTCTGCTGTGAGATTAGAACCTTCAGAGCAAGTGCTGAGGAAACTGTCCAATGCGAGGAGACTCCTGGACACTGAATGTGAGAATTTAGAAGCGTTCTGAATAGCGTCGGAAATGAGGCTCCACGTTGATACGCCTTGCTCTGCAGCCTTGAAAGCGGGGAAAAAGTAGGCTTTGATCATTACTTCATCTCTGTCAAGCTCAACAGCCAGAAAGCTTCTTGACCTATGACCGTGACGTTCGTCGCTGTCTTTTATAGCAAGGGGTGTCTTGTCATAGCTGAGAAGCTCCTTGGAGAAGTGATCGAATAACTCTGTCTCGCACCCTTGGATAAGGTTATGACATCGATGAAATACGCGCTTTGTCGCAAATTGATTCAAGGGATCTGCCTCTGTGCCAGCATTCTGTCCAATAGGCTCAAAGGAGTATCTAATCTTGAGGTCTTCGGCTGAGGTCGCCCACTCCCAGCTCATCTCAACGGGCGCAAAATGATCGGTCATAAAGCTTCTCCAGTTCCATGGTTTTCCTTCATCGTCGCTGCGAGGACCTAGCTCAGGTACTACATATCGGTAGTAGAAGAGGAGTTGCTGGCACTGATCTGGTATTGAATAATCTGCGCTCTCAAGAAGTATTGCTAACGGGAGTCCTGTCGTCCTCCACCAGAATTCAACGTCGTGGTCAACAGGAGGACTTCGTTCTGTGATCAGCGTCCAGAGGACGGGATCTTGCCGACGAACAATGGGCTTTGCGGACTTGTACTTCTCTACAAGACGGTCACGGGTGGCATGAAGAGACTCCTTTGTTGCATTGTGAGCTCGTCCGCCATGCCCACTTGGGGCTTTTCCAGTGAGTAGTCTAGATGGTGCAAAAATTGGGGAGTACAGCCCAGAGGTCTCGGCGGAGAAGTGACTGCGGACGATTGATATCATGCTTGCATGAACTTGGTGCAAATTTTCGCAAGACGTGGCTTGTTTGAGATTATTGACATGATTCAAGGGCTTTCCATTATCAAGTCAAAGATCATCTCACAAAGCATGATGACTCAAGCTAGTGGACCCCCAATGTCGACGTTCCTGGCTTTCAGTCAGCATCTCAATGACGCAGCCTTTCACCGAAATTGTATTGGATGGACTCCCTTTGACAGGCTGTGCCACTCCCACTCTCACGGCACCTCAACTTCATCGTCCGATCGAAGATTCTGCCCGGGTTTCGAACATACGCTGCCATGTGCCCTAGGCCCTTAATCAGTAGTCATTGGACATGGGTGGTAAGCAGACATTCAGGGGCGCTTCGCACAACGCTAGTCCCAGCTCCTGGCTTCCCGAGATTCGCTCAACGACTAGGCAGTCCCTGGTGAACGACCAATCAAATACCTGCTTTCTGCAAGGGATTAGAAAGAACGAATATGCTCAAGCCTCATGTACGTCATCGGAAGCAAAGCACGCTCGATCTACTATCGATGAGACCATCTCCGGGTAGATGATGACCTGCAAACCGTACAGACGAGCTTATGCAACCATCACGGAAAGTTTATTACCCTGCTTCTCGGCAGCTTACCGAACAGCCCACCAATGCGGACTAGTCGAGATTGCTTTCTTGAGGCGAAGCACGGTCTTGGCTTCATCGAGCACCAACTTTATCGAGGCTGGCATCTCACAGCAACTAAAGCTCTGCTTTCTATCAACCATCTTCACAAAGCCTTTATTGAAGCATTCGTACTGCATCCCTCTCGACTAGCGATCGGAAGATACTTATGCATGCGAGTCTTTGTACTTAAACTGCAAACATCTCGGGCAGAGCGTCATGGTCCCGAAGAAATCAGAAAAGTCGAGGAGAGAGATCGTCCTGGACAGTCATAGCCTTGACTTTAAAACAGTGAGCGCGTTTGCACGGCAGCAGTCTACACTGGCTCAAGACTCCTTCGACGATCCTCATTCGGAAAGTGCGTTTCTCGTACGCCTCAGTCCGGAAAGATGTCAAAATATTATGAGCAGTGCACAGATCTTCCAACAGAGTCTTGATCAAGGAAACGTCATTTATGGTAAGATTCTGAACTTTATCTTTTTCTCGCTGTTCGCGAAGGACTAAGCAGTTTCCAGGCGTCAACACCGGCTACGGAGGTAGTGCGGATACCCGAACGACAAAGGTCGTAGACCTACAGGCCACATTGATTCGAGAACTTCATAGTGGTATACTTTCCACGCCAAGTTCTAGAGCCAATATATCAGAAGAAACTTGTATGCCGGAGACATGGGTACGAGCAGCGATGCTCATTCGGCTCAACTCGCTAGCCAGCGGTCACTCCGGGGTTCGACTAGTCCTGGTCGATAAGATGTTAGAGCTGCTGAACTATGACATAGTACCAAGAATACCCCTCAGAGGAAGCATATCTGCATCCGGCGATTTGATGCCGCTATCCTATGTTGGTGGTGCTCTCGAAGGTAAGCACGCAATCTCGGTATGGCATGGCCCTCCGTCAGATCGCCGTATATCCACTGCTGCCCAGGCCCTTGCGGAAGCGAATATTTTGCCCCTGAAGCTGGGTCCAAAAGAAGGTCTTGCCATCATCAACGGTACCGCTGTGACAACTGGCGTAGCGGCTCTAGCGATTCAAGATTGCCAAGGCCTTGCTACATTGTCGCAGATCCTCACTGCGATGAGTGTAGAGACGCTCAGAGGTGCAACAGAGAGCTTCGATCCGTTTTTTGACGCTGTGCGACCACACCCTGGCCAGGGCAAGGCCAGTAGCAACATAAAACTGCTGCTCGCAGAGTCGAAGCTGGTACAAAAGAGCGACGACTCAGTCGCTGGTGAGCTACGTCAAGATAGATATTCCATTCGGACTGCTCCACAGTGGCTTGGTCCTGTACTTGAAGATCTCGAGCTGGCTTGCCAACAGGTTACCACAGAGTGCAACTCTGTGACAGACAACCCACTAATAGGAATGCAAAGCTTCGATGAGGCGCGAATACTCCATGGCGGCAATTTTCAAGCCAAGGCAATAACTTCAGCCATGGAGAAGGCGCGGCAAGGGCTACAAACTATCGGCCAAATGCTATTTGCACAGTGTACCGAAATCTTAAATCCCAAGATGAACAATGGGCTACCTCCGAGTCTTGCAATAGACGAGCCAAGCGAGTCCTTTCTTCTGAAGCCGCTTGACATCATGATCGCCGCCTTGCAATCGGAATTGGGGTTTCTTTCAAATCCTGTCGGAAGCCATGTCCAGTCGGCGGAAATGGGCAACCAATCTCTCAACTCACTAGCACTAATCTCATCGCGTTATTGTCATACAGCAATTGAAGTACTATCGCAGCTTGCAGCCGCACATACCTTCGCACTTTGTCAAGCTCTTGATCTGCGGGCCATGAAATATAGGTTCCTCCAGAACTTCAAGGCAAGCTTCGACAAGATCACGGCCAACGCTTTCAAAGGCATGCTCGGAAGCAATGCAACGGCCCCTGTCGAACATAGGCCGTTCACGAGTGGCAAAAAAAGGACATTCTCCGAAATTGAATTAAGTGATTCCAGTAGCACTCTATTGCCTCCCTCAGGCTTAACCACATCATCAATTCATGAGGAGTCGAATGACACGGATTTGAAATTACACAGCTCAAGAAGTTCGAGCATCCGTCAATCTCAACGTACACGGAGAAAGCGCCGGAGCTTCTCTTCCAAATCCAAGCATGCTACGAGGTTCTCTAGAACACAGCAGCCTTCACGAGTCTGTGAGCAGATCGAGTCTTTACAAGATATCCTGTGGATCGCTCTCACCAAGAAACTCGATCAGACGACAACGATGGACTCACAGGACCGCTTCCCATCAATCTTCGACTCCCTGCAACCTCTGATCGTCGAGTTTTTCTCCCATACTGATCCACCAAACCTTCTGTCAGCAATTAGAGAATGGTCGGCTACTGCATCAAAAGCTGCTCTTACAGCCTTCTGTGACAATCGAACTGCCTATCACGCCTCTCCTGATGCTACTCCCCTGCTTGGCAAAGGATCTCGACACATGTACAATTTTGTCCGAACAACACTTGGCGTACCTTTTCTGAGCACTAAGATGCTGGGGCGTGGGGGTGGAGGTTTTCCTCAAGGCACTAGAAATGATGATGCGAAGGCCGAAGAAGCGGGGGAAGAGGAGGGAAAGGATGATCTTACGACCGGTACGCTGATTACCAAGCTCTATACTGCCATTCGCGATCAGAGAATACAGAAGGAGGTTGTGGAGACCTTGGATCTAGAGGTGATGGAGTGAGCCTTCTTGACGATATATTGTCACATCATTATTATATTTCTTGATTTTCTGTATCAAGATAGAAAATGAGAATTTCTAAAGTCTGTACACACGGAAACCTGGATGCCATTGTGTGGTAGAGTCCTTCTTACAGTCTCGTACATCAGAGACACAATGACTCCAGTACCGTAGTAGTTGTAAATACAAGACATACACAACATCTCCAGATACATGCTAGAGATGGAGCTTCGACTGCGTCACACGCACACAGAATCTCGATCTCCATCCGATCCCTATTGTGAAGCTTGCTATGCAATCTTACAAGATCATCAGACCTGATGAAAAATCTATTATGAACAGGGTCCATAAATCCCATCTATAACGCCTCATGCTTCTGCCTAGAGAATAGCGGGATACTGCTGCAAGAAATAGCTGAAGGAAAATGAAGCTCATTTTCCAAATTTGACTTACCAGTTCCGCAGGATGAATCGATGCATGGTGAAGACCCATATAATTCGTTGCAATTTCTCACTCCGAGCAGTACGAAGTATACCTGCGTTGGTCGCTGCCAGTACGCCGTACCAACGGTTGTCGCGGCTAATGAGACTAAATATACCCCACACTCAACACTGTAGAGGAAAGAGGTCGAGAAACCTATTTGGAGCTCCACATCAAGCAAAACTCGGGCATGGTGAACTTCTGCCATCGTGTTGGTGTACCACCAAAGGTTGTGGAGAAGGTTTCAAACTATGCATATGCGTTTGACAGTAGGGAGGAAAAGCAACAGCACATCAGCTCGTAATTAAATAGTAAGGTGGAGGAAGAATGATATAGTTTTATGGGTTAGTCAAGCCATGCTTTTATTCTCCAGAATACTTATCCGCTTCCTCCTCAAGGCTCGCACTCTGTTTCAAAAAGCAGCACCCGCATCAACCAAGATCTCCTACTCTCACAGCAAAGTTGAAATCAAGCGCAGCTTTTCGTCAAAGTGCGACCTAGTTGAACTTCGGAGGTTCACAGCCGGTCAAGGTGGTTCCTACAGCGGGCAAGACAGGCAAATCACCGTTGGTAGCCTATACCGAATCAGCCAAAGATCTCTCATACATAAAACGTATGCTTGTTTATTTCTTTGTGCAGGATTGAAATAAAGACTTCACTCACCGCAACAAGGCAGCAAAGTCCGACCTTTCGAGTCGCATCACACTGGAAGCGACCAGCCTCGCCTATAGAGCACGTTAATCGACCGTCTCTCGTTTTGCATAAAAAAGTCAAGGGCTATGCGTACAGTCTGTACCAGTGGCGGTTGCCAGGCCGGCCACTCCACCTGCTGTTGTCTTGCAGCACGCGGGTACGGTTTGAATTTGTTGTCCCAAGACGTCTCGTTTGGGACAGGTGAATGAAGGGAACTGGCGAGCTTCGAGTGTGCCTTCGAATGGAACGGCGATGGCGACGGGGCAGAGAAATGGGAGGAGAGCAAGGAAGTAAGATTGGTATTGCATTTTGAAACGTCTAGTGATCCTTGACTGTGAGGTGGTAATTGTAGTCTGATGCAGGTTTTGGGATGTAGGGTGACCTTGGTAAAATCTGTTGCTTCAGAGCTGTGGAGTTGAAGTGCTTGAATGGCGTTTGCGACTGTTCTTATATATTCACTTCCTGAAGGTAAGGCAGACATCTTCCAGTGAACATTCGCCGTGTCCATACCATGGTTGGCCGCGGATGTTGCACTTCGCCAAGCGTGTTGATGGTGTGAGGGGCCTGTTTCGCTTGCTTTGAGAGGTATGGAGTTGGTCGGACTCCCCATAGCCGAGGCATCATTCTAAGATACTAGATCTTACCAAACCCTCCGAGATGCTAACTCATCGATATGACTCACTTCATGGCTTCAGCAAACACCGGCAAGGCGATCCTGGCCACTCAAAGTGCAGCTTCATACACCCTCGATTGTCATCTATGATGTGTTCCTACTATTATCCTTTGTCGGGTTATGCAGAGAAGCCGTGCAGTAGCGTCGGCTATGGCACCGTGGTCCCGTAACCTTTATCTTGCTGGTGGTCGGTGTAATACCTCATTGGATCTTCTGCGAACCGAAATACTAGTGTGGGGCTTACAGAATCGGCCTTGATCTACGTCACCTTCTTCTTTGAAGCCCGAATGCTTGAGCTCACAACATGAGGTAAAAGTTTGAAGTAACAAACTGTTTGCGATTGAGCTCGGTTATCTATCCCCTCTTCTGACCCAAATTTCGCGCCCGAAATTGTCGGCGACGGTGTCTATAGTGTTCGTTAGGTCCAAACCTACAGGTGTTAGTAAACTTTGTCTTGTGAAGCCTCTAAAACTCGAGCATTTACCTCAATAGGCTTGGCTCTGGTCGTGGAAGTCGGTCTTGAAAACGGAGGATGAGATCAGTCGTGAGAGTACGAACCCCAGCCTCAAGGAACGAGAGTCGAAAGACGTTGGTCGTGGTTGATTTAAGGATAGTAAGGAACGTTGTACATTAGCAACGATCATTATAGCATTATTAAGACCCTACTGCTACAGGTAGCGGAACTTAACATGTTCTCGGGTGATCTTTCCATCCCCAAGTTCGAAGCCTTCCGGTTTTTCTCGAGGAAGAGGCTACGTGATGACGTTAGCCAAATATTTTGTTGAACTTCATACCTAATGGCTTCCGCTCTCTATATCAAATGATTTCAGCCACGGAACGCCTGAGAATGCTAGATTACAAGGATCAGGCCGTGTGTGGAGTAAAACAAAGCACGAGATTCATAATTGGTTAATACGAGGTGGAGATTTATAGTTGATTCATACTAGGATGTAAGACTAAAGTTGCATATCAACGCCATGTCTCAGGTCTCTGAAGACATAGCATAAGGTTCAGGGAACCACCGACCTTTTTCAAGACGGAGCTTTCATCACCCACGTGAAAGAAGGAGCCCTCTTCTTGTTCCCTGTCACTGACGTATCCGCTGACAAACAGAAGCACACTATCGTCGACAGATGTCTCTTGAGATTCTTCTCTGGTGCGGCAACCATCGTCAATTCCACACTGAGTGAAAGCGTTGCTATACACAACGAAGGCGTTATTTGTAAGAAATCTCAGCCAGGAAGAGTAGACTTGCTGACAACAAACGATATAAGCCATAGAGCATCTCTCACGAAGTAGTATCCTAAGTAGATGTCCGAGCCCAAGAATTAGACGAGAGTCGTAAATTGCCGACACTCACACTTTATTCATCAATCGGCAGCATGAGATAAAGTTTGAGTACTTGAAGCTGTCTAAAATGAAGTCGTGGCCCAAGCTGCGAAGTCTACCGCCCGGGTGAGAGCTTGCAGTGAAGGCCCAACGTAGTCCACTTCTTGTTATCTCCAATCGCGAAATAGCTCCTTTCTCCTCTGCAGAGGTAGGCCTGTTCAAGATGCCTCGAGTCTGAAGTTACCTGAAGCACCGTGACAACAGGAATCTGCAATGGAAGATAAGCTATCTTCGACCACCTATAACCAGCGTTCACACAGAGAAACCAGCTAAAGGCTGCTAATTAAATAATTTCTAAATCTTCGCGCAATGTATGACGTTAATTTGTCTTTGAGTTCCGCTAATCTCATTTAGGATAGCTGAATTAAGGCATTATGCTATGCTATGCTCTCCACGAGCATGTGTTGTGTAGTGATCTGCTGCGATGGAGCAGCAAAAGGTTTGCAAGCTCATGCTGAAGTCGAGTCCTCAACCTGCACGGACGTGACTAAAGCAATGTCATCGGTTCAGCCGACAGGCCTGCGAGTATTTCAGGGATTTAGAACACTTCATTCGCACAATATCTAAATCCACTGCATGCATTGTGGCCAAGTAGTGCAGAATATCAAGAAACAAAGCAGCCACAACGCTGCAGTATTTGTGATGGAAGCAGAGGGCCAGGATTGGGTCAAAGATCGAATTGCGCATTCAATCGATACGTCTCACCCGCAACCTGGCAGCAGGCAACTTGTATGGCGGAAGGCATTTACGAGGCTCACTTAAGATATGCAAATTTGCCTCGTCTGCTGGCCTGGAAAGCGACTATTTCAATGCTCATACGCTCTTCATTTTTATTAGACGCCATACCAATTGGACCAGGGAACTCTGCAAAACGGACTAGTGTCAAAGAACTTGTCACGTCACTAGAAACAGCAAAGGGTAAACATTCAAAATGTGTGCTATGTCCTCTTGCCCCCTGATTGTTCGACGCTAATGTGGTGTGTTCAGGTGTAGCTACCGGTGGGATTACAAGTATTGCGCGAATCACCCAATGCGGATCGCGGATAGGTACCAAGTGAGGACGTCAGAGTGCCACAAAGCTAGCATGGGCCTACCTTGTCAAATATCTTACTCGCCAGGCTATCCAGGTGCATCGTCAGGCCTCTGTGCTGATTGCCGAACCGGACGCGGACATGGTGGTGGTGGTGGTGGTGGTAGAGTTCGCAGACGTGGCACAAGGGGAGGGGGGGCCAGCAGTTGTACAATCTTGTAGTGTATGATAACAAAATCCTGCATCATCCCGGGTCATAGGACTTTCTTTGTGATTCCAATCCTTCTCGTCACTTATGTTGTGGTTGACTATGCATAGCCTTAGATACCAGCCATGGAAAAATCCAGCGTCCATAGAGTCTTCGATTTCTGGATGGCACGCTCTTCCAGTGAAATAAATATCGCTGTCCTTAACTCAAAGCCTCATATATCAGCAGACCAGACTAAGGTCATGTTGTTGGATTTCCGGCGCAGGAAACCCTCTCGTTCCAATTGATGGAGGCATTCATGATCATGCCGTCAAAGTAATAGTCTAATAATATTGGCAAGCTTCCACGGAGGCTTGGATATGAACCTGGGACAAGACTGCAAGCTTCTCGCGTCAAAAAAGGTGGATGAGCCCGAAATCGTGGTTGTAGGCGTGCCCTTTGAAGGATTGGATGAGTGTGGGCGACCAATGGCGGAGGAGAAATATTCGGCATGCATTTAGGAATCAAGCGAACCGAGCTCACTACTGCATCGTGGCGATTATTTTCTTGCGATAGTGGTGAGTGGCAGGACAGCTATTGGATAGACGATGCTGGTGCCCTTGATAAAGAAGAATCGATCAATTGGCAGGATGGTCCTGAATTGTTGTAACCGTGACAAGGCAAATGACTTCTCTTATTCTAATTCGACGTTTTGAGTGCCGTGGATATCTTAGTGAACACACTCTATCGGAAGGGTGAGAGTCAATTATGCGTATGAATGTGGAAAGAGCGGGTAACAATCGTCTTTCCTCGCACTTGTGTTGGTATGATGCCAGAGAAACAGATTTGTCTAATACAATGCCGTAAACTGATCATTCCATGAGATCTGGTGGTAATAAATTTATCGACTAAGTTGTTGTGACTGACGACATCTTCGTGGGCTTTATAGCACTAGAGCAGATTAAGCCCGAGTCAGAGGCTCGCTTCGCTGTATTCTTCTCGCTAGAGTCTCGAGGTCCTCGTAATTTCCGTCCATTTTCAAAGTATTCCCCACTATCTCACTTGGAAGCAAATTTGAATGTAAAGTATGATCGCCGAAAGATGACATTCTGAAACGGCACTTCGCGCCCAACCTATCTGCAAGCTGTTTGACAGCATTAAGGATACCTGATAGCAGTCTAGATGACTGTGTCTGACACAGGTTGCTAAACGCAAAGTATTGGCCTCTACTCTGTGCGAGCCAACCTGCATGACACGTGCCGAAATCGAAGGTCACGTCACTGAGCATTGGGTATGTATCGAAAGAGTATAAGCACCGTTTGGCTGACATCAATGTCTCCGGACTGAGAGATTCGAGATTGTGGACCAGACGCGTTCCATAAGGCATCATATCAAAGCGGGGCGCCTGCCAGGTGTTTATTTGAAAGCTTCCGGCCAGTATGGTGTCCAACCTAACATTGCTGGGTACTATGGTGACTGATACGCCACGGAAGAAGACGGCTCATATCTCGCGTACAAGGACCGAGTTGGCAGCAGCCAGGTTCAGAAGACCGCCTCTAAGGCGTCGAGGTCGTACTTTCAAGTGGGTATGATCGTATATGGTAGGCTTGCGAGGATTCCTTGACTTTTCTTGAACCGCCTGAAAATAGTATCTATAGATCAGGATGCGTAATTCTGGCGGAATGGCAAGTAGAGAGATGGCTGCCATGATGAAGGTAGCTAGCAAGTATTGGTTGTACTAAGGCTCCCCACGGAGTGAGCTGTAGTATTGAGAATGGTAAGGGCTAGTGCAGAGGTACCGATCTTATGTGGAGGTGAGTAAGGATTGCGTCTAAGCAGGGGATCAGCCTAGAGTGATTGAAGATTGTGTTCACTGAAGCAGTTTCAGGAGAGTCAAGACGACGACGTTATTCGTCACGTACAGCTGAAGTGTTTGGCAGGGAGTATAGGTCGGAGTGTCTTCGGTCAATTGCCCCTCAGTCTGACACATGCTACTAAGGTACTTGTAACAGTCTTTGTGATGTCCACTTCACTATGCAAATCTGCCGGGCAGGTAGGCAGCCGAGTGCTGCTCAAAAACGTTGTAAGCTGTTTCCTATGAATGCGTCACAAGATTCAATCGCCATGGGTGAAGAATGGCAGAGGTTAAGGCAATGAAAGAGATGATGAATCTTCGCCAAGCTTTTACAATGGCAGACTCATGAAACGGCTACACTTGTTTGATATTCGTACTGCAACAGCACGGGATACATCTCTTAGTACGAGTGCTTGACACTCATGGCCAATGTGTTATGGGACCTTAGCTCACTGTATAATAAATGCGTTCGCGAGCTTAATGGCTTTGAGCGCCAGTAAACACTGGATTTGTTGCCTCAGCACACCTTCGGCAATACAAGTGTTTCCAGTCTACCAAGACCTTGAACATACTGGACCGTGCGGATTCCGCGGCATTTGGGGTGCTCTCGTAATCTTATGCACAGCTCTTGAGAATCCGTGCGATATGATGTGTCGGGACTTGGATTGCTGAAGACAACACTTCCAAGAACGAGTCGTAACCAGCGGAAGGGTGGTATCTCAGGGCCACACTGACTTTTCTCAATATCAAAGGACGCCATCCAAACATATGATTATTCGTCGACAGTTATGATTGTTTACTACACCATTGACAAATGAGTCGGTGGATATTGTTCCTGGAGGCTCTCTCTCTCTCTGTATTTCGGGACCTCTATAGCGCCATGTAGGCTCCTGTAAGCCTTGAGGTGGTAGCTGAGCTTCAAGTTTACGATTTGGTCTACAGTCACTCTGCGAGTGATTAGGGTGTTGAAGTGGTTAGGTGGGAGGGGCAGTGAGCAGCTATCTTGGATGTATGCCGGTACAAGAACTTTCAATAAAGCTCTAGTGTTTGCTTTCAATTAGTGATATCCTTTTACGGTCTGTTGCCCCAACTGCTCTCACCTTGCTTACCTCATTTACCACTCTTCTTTGACTCTCTTTTACTCGGTAATTCGCTAGCCCACCCATATCCCTGCCCCACTCCCTGAACACTCGCCAGCTCACTTCTCGGGGCTCTCTTCTCCTCCCCTCCCATCTCAACGGGTGGTAACGTACCGCTAGGCTCACGCTGATTTGGCATTTCCTGCCGCGGCAAATTCTCAATTCCACCATTTAGTTCGGATTTGGGATACACATCTGTTGACGGATAATGATTAGTGGTGGGTTCAGACATTAGCTTCGTCGCCTTCTTGCGTCTCCAAAAGAACCATGCAAGAAGGAGTAAGAGGGCGAAACCTGCAATGACGCCAATGACGATGCCGGCAATTGCACCTCTGGGTATTCCACTACTGTTTGCTGCAGGATCATCGTCTGGTGAGACAAGACTACCCTCTGGGAGGTTGGTGCTAGGCTTGCATGTACCGTTAGTGCCTGGTATAGGAACCAATTTCTTCTGATCCGAGTCCCGTGTGTTGGCTAAAGTAAAGCGATTGCGATCATAGTCCGTTATCATCATCGCAGCACTAAAAAAGCTTGTACCAAAACGCATAGCGCGCTGACCAGGCTGGTATTGTCCTTTGTCAGTCGCATTTAAGACAGTAAGGCGCGCCAGCACAGTGGAAAGGTTTTGGTAAATCACGTTGTCCTGGATATCGAATTGCGGCGTGATGAATTGGTCGTGAGGGATGGTAGTAGAAAAATCGCCATTGTTGAGGTTAAACGTGATGTTCCCATCAAATGCTGAGATGGGGTCAAGTTGCATGAAGTTCCAGCTTAATGGACTTGTAGAGTTGCCGGTTTGTGTGGAGCCGGATTTGCTGAGGAAAACATTTACAATGCTCGGAGGCAACTCGGCGACGTAATCATAAGTTGGGAGAAAACAGCCGTATCTGGTCGACGAGTCATCAAAGATACTAACACGTGTGCCGTTCTTGAAGGTTATCGTAATGTCGGATACGGTTACTAGGTGTTGAGTTACACAATCTGCGGACGCGCCCGACTGAGGTCCGGAGAACGGGGTAGTGAAGTTGGAACCAGCGTCTATGGCTGCTTCATCATAGCCACCAAGGACAAAGCTACCATCAGATGGATTGTTGCCAAATTCGCGACCCGCGTAGTATGACCATGAATGGGAGGGAACGGTGCCGCTGGCATACAAATCGTTCAGGAAGGTTGAGTTCAAACCAAGGCCGAAGGTCGAGTGGGGAACATTCGAATAATCTTTTCCATTCGATCCTACCAGTACCCGTGTTGTGACACTATCACCCAGGTGCATCTCATCAATCCCTGTCCTACCGTTACGCAGAGTGTCCATTTGTGGATAAAAATCCAATACCGTTTCATTCGCCTTATCCCAAGTACTGGATGCTGCTGAGTTGAAGAATCCTCCCTTTGCCGCGCTGCATGACTCAACGTATTCGTCCTTGCAGATGATGTTTGAGTCCATATATTTGATCCAGGTACCGTCCCTACAAGCACTTAGTTCATGCGCTGATACATCTGCAGCTTCTACTTACATATCAAGACCAAAGGAGAGATTCTGCGGCGGCGTTCCGAGGGAGACGGCAATACCTCTGCGCACGACGCCATTGTTCAAAGAGATATTTCGAACTGGGACTAGAATGGGGTCACCGCAAGACTTTGGTGCTGAAGGATTTGACTGAGTAGAAGCACATATTGCGCTTGCAACCACCAAGCATGCAGCCTTCCTCCACAGTGTAGGATACATAGATATTAGTCCTCTAGTTAGCAGTGCCTTACAATGAGTAATACAGAGTCCGCATCGCAGAGGAAGACACGACGTAACTGCAACAAATTTTGATGGGGAAACTGGGTGTATCCTGCAGATAAGGTAGGTAACACCGCATTCGCCAGGGCTGAGGTCCTGCCGCCTTAGCGTTGATCGAATCCTCCAGGATTGCCATGGGCGCTTAGCAAAACACGCTTGAATGACGCTTATGCAGGCTAGAGCAAATGCCACAGAGCCTCAGCGAATGACAAAACAGAAGATTTGATAGGATTTTCGTGGCGTATTCCAGCCCCATAATGGATTGTGGAGCTCGATGTTGTTCTGGACGCTAAAACACTAGTGAAGTGGAGCCAATCTCGGTAAAGGAAAAGTGTACATGAAGGGATTGAGTTGCAGAAAACAATATGGCTATCGACATGCGCGGAGACACATACCAGGTTATAAACAATGGACGGATCATGAGCCTTTCGTAGATGATAGAATATGCTCGAAATGAAGCAATGACAATGATGTAGAATCCAGATTTTGAACAGGGAGGATTCCACGTCTTGCCTATATTGTGGGGCACGGTGTGTCAGCCTTAGCCGCAATGACACGATGGAGGCCCGAACGTAGCCTTACCATAGCCTCGAGCACCCGTGTCTTGGGACATTGTGCACGCAATGGTGGAGAATACAGAACATTTCTCTGATGGTAGTACATTTGCTGCTTCTTTGCTGTTGGCGTATTCGAGGCATGACCACGAATTTGAAAGATTGCCAGAGGTGTAGCGAAAATTGTGTGTTGGGGATCAGCTTGGCGAATAGACTCGGCAACCGCCATGCATATGCAAGCCCAGCTGCTCCTGCTGTGATCTGAAAAGAGCGCGAGTTTATCTCCGGAAGTATCTATAGCGCTTAAGGCTGCACCGAAGCTTTCTGCACTTCAATGCCAATTGCAAGTTGCTCCTTTGGAGTCCTGGTTAGGCCCGACGGATGTAGGTACCTCGTCTCAAACTTCGCCACTAGGATCTCAATCGAGGCTACAACCTCACGATGGCGTTGAAGGTGGTGCCAAACATTTGCCAGAACGCCTCCGTGGCAGTGCAGCAGCGCGGCGCATTGGTGTCCGCTGCTGGCGTAAAGTAGCATCATCAGTCACTTACTCGTGATCTATGATGTATCTGTACTGTACTGATGCTAGTAGAGGTTGCGCGACATAACCCTAATGGATGGGATTCGTTGTCGACGACGATGTGGCTGTCAAGGAAGCAGGAAGGCGCGTCATCATGATCAAGGAATGCTGACTCATCGTTCATTTAGGGCTCAGGTTGCCCCTGAGCCCCTTTTCCAGCTTGGCATGACGTTACAACACCGCAGCTTCTAAGGGAGCGTCAACCACTATCTCCATCAGTCGATCACATAGACGAAAAGCCACGAATTGAGGAGCTGAGAAATCGAAACCATCATACTTCACCCGCCGACTGTCGTGTTCACATTAACACATTACTTCATAAGCGTCCAGCGCGCTTCTACAACATCTTTTTGTCTTTTTGCTACGTAAGTGCGAATAAACACTGTTCATCCGACGGGATTTGAAAATAGACCTTGGCCAACGTTTCTTCCATACAGCTGTTTCCAGATTCTCCATCCTGTCAACGTGCTCTCTATCTCAGCTAATGAATTCATCGAATAGCCCCGATATCGATCGCATTCTAGATCCCTAGTTTGATGTCCGCTACTTCGTAGCGCGATAATTCTTCAAGACGGCAAGTCGGACAACACAACATGCATCTAATTCAACGATCTCGTAATGGAACCTCAAACAAAAGAGCTTGGTGATATTTAGGAAGCACTCTGCTCCACTTTAGCAATACTGCTGCTCCTAGATCAGTCTTCTGGCGTTTTATTCTGGGGCATCTTACTGCTTCTGCAGCCATCAATAGCCTTTGAGAATTGCCACTAAGACATTGGCTGAGGGCTACAATACCGAGCTACTCTTAATACAGTCAAGATTTTCTATCTCTCATTTATATATAGAGAGAAATTGCTGGCGCAGGTAGGGGTGAAGCGTCATTGTCGGGATCCCTTGGTGAGAAAGTGCTAGAGGAAAAGTGGACATGACGGGAAACATTTGAGAGTCATGCTGGGGTTTGGAAGGATTCAATAAGCCAAAAGGTATTGGAAAAGAAGGCGGCGGTCATGGAAAGGGACTTCTTCAAGGAGAATCCGAAAGAGCTTGAAGCGTGGAGACCAAGCGAGAAGACATGAGCTTGGCAATTGGGGTATGTGGGGACGCCATGCAGGAGTCGCTAATGCTCAAATTACCGAGCAAGATACGCTTTACTCTTTCAGAAACCTTCGACGCCCTAATCATGTTGTGTCTTGTTAAGATATATTCCTATACGAGCCGAGGCCTAGCCCTTGATTGTCAAAAGCCTATATTATGGAACGGCACTTGAACTGAGGCCAGACATGGGTGTCTTAGGCTGAAGTAGTGGTTTTTGCTAATAGTCTAGCACTAGCTCCTTGAAACGGGATGGAAACAGCCTGCAAGGGATCATGTGCCGTACCTCTTGGAGTGCGGCCCGCTATCTCGCTTCTGCCGACGAAGATTCCACGATCGTATGCGAAAGCCAAAATTTGACAGAGGCTTTTGCTCATAATGAGCAGATGGCCACGCGGAAGATGTTTGTGTTCAGCAGACAACTTCTGTCATACAACAAGTTCTTTTACGCAGGCCTTGCTTGGTTAAAGTTTTGCGCCGAGAAGGGTCGTGAAAAACTGGGGAGGGAAGATTACAGGATCTAAACTTGTGAGCTATGCACTTCATTACATCATCAGGCGTGACAGGATTACAACCATGAGCATGAGCTTTACAGTTCTCATTCGGTAATGGTCTGCATTACTTACGATGTACAACGGACTGTCTGAAGTCGGCTTATCTGATGATCAGTTTGCGCGTCACAGTTTCCAAAGTCCACTGCAAAGGCTAACCTTGAGAGATTTCACGCCAACGACGAGGACGCCTCTCATTTCTCTGCGCTATACAAGCTGAAGTTGATCTTTCATCGGGTGTAAATATACTTGTCAAAGTCTGGAACTACCCTCGTTTCATCTTAGGTTCAGCCCGTGTCTGACAAACGGGCTAATTATGCGCGTTTCTTGCTTATAAGACGATCCAAATATAAATTATGGGGTACTAATACCGCCCAAAGTCAAGATCAGCACCTTGTCAAGTAAATCATTTGAGCATTTTGTGGTTCTCGAAAATGATACCCTTTCGTCCTATTCGAGACCACAAAGTAAATCGGCGCCGGTTTACGACAGCATATACCATGCCTTTATCGTGAAGTCGACGACACTCCTTCATCATGCGCTTTTCTGTCATCATTCTAGCTCTCTACTTATTGGCTGCCCGTGCTGAAGTCGATCTTCATTGTTTGCAATGGAATTCTCTCAGCCCAGTCGTCAGCGGATATTGCTCCATCCAGCCAAAACAGTTCACTGAAGTTGAGCAAGCAACCCTTCACGCTGCGAAAAGAACAATTCAGTACGTGGCTCCAAGATTAGAGGCAGGAGCAAGGGCAGGAGCAAATACCCTTGAAAACAAACAGAAACTCGGTTTGACACACAATTTTGCAGCTATGGGCATCAAGTGGGTCGTTAACAGGGTTAGAGAAGGACCAGAAGCGGCCAACGCGGGCGCTAGCCAGGACTTTCAGGATATCAAATCTGTTGTCATTGGCTTCGGTAAGGGAGCTGTAAATGGTGCCATGTATATATACCATCTCAATCCTTGGAACGACGTAACAAATTGCGTGATACGTGAGTCGGGTCGTTCGGTTCTTGGAAAGGAAGGAAAGCCACAGTATGGGGGTGCAGAGCAACTGGGTGGTGGAGGATCTTTTAAAAGGGCCAATGTACCTCCGGCCTTGACTGATCTCGCTCTGGCCACTGCTAAGCAGGTAGACAAGAGTTCAGGCGACCTCCAGAATCCGCTTACTCGGCCCATGGTGTTTAATATTACAGGTGAAACTGACCTATATACATTTTGGAGAACGTACTAATGAAGTTTACAGATCCGAACGAGGAGACATGCGCTTTCCTGTTCGACATTGCATCGCTCTTGATTCCCGTAGTTCCAGAAGGCAAGCTTGTTGAAGGGTTTCCAGACACTTCAAAAGCTGCCGACTTAGCGATCCCCGGCAATGAGGAGACAACTCGCATCTTCAAGAAGGTAGGAGACGAAGATGTTGGGTATTCCTTCAGTAACGAAGAGAAAGCCATTTCTGTCAGAGATGCTTTGAGAAAAGACAAAACTTATCCGGACAAGAACTACAAGGGTACCCATGGGCCTGGTCTTGCATCAAAACGTCGTCGGAAGAAGTCATTGCAGCGACGTGATATCTTTTGGGGTATCTGCTGCGGCCTGCCCGCAATAAAGGAGCCCCTTCTGCCATCAGAGGACGAACCAAATCCAGGCTTTGATGAAAGCTTCCCAACAGACAACTCTCTAGTACCGGAAGATGACCCTTTAGGTGGAGAGCCGGTCAAAGAGCCAGATATCACATACGATCCTAAGGGGGGCCCAGTAGAAGAGTCTGCATTGATACAACTATCAGACTACCCCCTTTGGGACATGGCAGACAAGGCCAACGTGCAAAACCTTCAACTAGACTTGAACCAGTACAGCATAGGCGTGATAACGTGGTCAGAAAAGCTTACCTAGACAATGTCCTCGAATAAAGTCTTCTTCCTCCTCCGAGAAGTTTTTATAGGCCCAGAAACTGACCCATTATACTAAGCCCTCAAAGTCTATGAGCGAGACAAAGGCGGCCTGCGCTGGCAAACACATACTCGCGATTAGCTCGATAATGATAACCCGATCTTAAAACCTCTCCAAGAGTTCTCGCAGGCAGCCCTCGACCACTGCATCGACGTGACCAAACGACTTAGAGCCGCAGCCGGCAGAACTAGACTCAACCTCAGAGGCAGCATCGAATACTTCTACACCCCCCCTTCCGAAGCCGCACGCGCTGGCACTGGTACAGACACCCGAGGCCTGCACATCGACTATCCAGCAATTCAATTCGGTGCTGCTGATGAGGAGGGACTGATTATCAAGGATAGTGCACAGAAAACTTTGAGTCGTGTGAAGATTGCACCGAATGTTTTCCAGGTTATGAAGGGGAAGAGGTGGGATCTTGACGCTTGGGCTTTTGGAGGAGAAAATGGACCTACATATCATGATGTTTTCGGGCCGCAAATGGCGGAGAAAGGGCGCGTTAGTATGGTCATGAGCATCTTTGATGATATATGGGGCGAGAGCAGGGATATCGCGCAAGATCAGCTATATTAAATCGGTTGAAGGTGGAGATCTAGTATTCAATATTGCGCGACGGATGCCTCTCGGTGGCTGTCTTGAATCAGGCTATGCTGTACAGGACAAGCACAGAACCTGGACTGCATATTAAACTTCCAGCCACAGCAGCAATGGCTGACAGTACGAGAGCTGCGCGGTTCAAGAGGGTTGTCAGACTCAGCGCAGCAGTAGTTGATCCGAGAAGCGCTAGAAGCGTGAAGACGAAAGATGCGATTTTAATGCTTTGCCATACTCGTTCATTCCAGATCATGATTGCGAAGTCCAATATGAATCAATAGATGTCGAACATCCAACAATAAAGGTTTGCTGCAGACCTAACGGTAGATGCGAAGTTTGATTATCCAGCCAAAGTCAGAATCCATGATTTGCCCAGTTTAAAACGCTGCCTCCATCAGCGCTGTGCCATAAACATAGCATTTCAGCTGACAGCGCCTCGCAGTATGTGGTAGAAAAGTCTCTCTCTCAGTTGTATAAATTGGCTGTCAATCCCTGTGACGGGTCATACGCATCCTCGTATCCAGCAATGGGCTCTCAAATCCGGCATCATAGTTTCTGAGGAGTTAGGGTGAAAGTCGGGTTGGAGCAGTTCCCATGATAACATACAGTCTTAGGACGGCTTGACTACTACGTCCGTAGTGAGAGAGACGCCTTCACAGCGTATTCAAGTCGTTCATTATACCCTTTTTAGTACCGCCTTAGCCTGAATCGTATCGAAAGCTGTGATCCGGGGCTACGTGCCCCAACGTCACATTTTGGCCCTTAGATCTGGGCGCATGCGGGCGATCAGCATGGCCGACTAAAAGTACCGTCTCCACACGGCCCCCTGTGACACTGTATACGTCTCGTTCTTTCCAGATGCTCATACCCTGGGACAGCTACCAGGCGCCTGCAAGATCGACACAGCCCGACCATCCTGGGTATACCTGGCCACTTCAGTGGCATACTGGTTTCAGCGGGGGTAGCTTGATATCGTGTCTCCACAGGGGCCTAAGTTGTACCGTGTGTGCCTTTACCTCTATTAAAGGAACCACAGTCTGCAAATCTGTCTCAAAGTTGGGATTACGTTGAAACCCTTCCAGTGGGTCTGCCAGGCCTCTGTGATAGTCTTAGCGTGGGTAACGCAGAAGCTTGCCTCCATAAAAGCCTTTGAGGTATCATGTGTGTCTACATGATGTCTATGTATGAGAATCGTCGCAGCGTCTAAGATTACTATTGGAAGAAAGCTGCCTGAAATGCAAATATGCAATGAAAAAATGTGGATGGCCAGACACGGTGCTTGGAAAGCTACAGCAATATTATTCTCTCGCGCTGTTGTGTATGTCTGTGTCTTGTGAGAATAGTCCCTATCAGACCGTGCTGGTCTAAGTAAGGTCTCGCTTGAGAGACCCAAACATTTGAAAACTCTTGAGCACGAGGGTCCAAGGCTGCATTCGTGACACGTGGACGCCACCAGGGAGACTGTGTAAGTGGGATCAATCATGCACAATAATGAGGAGCTTTAGTTCAGGAGTCCTTGCTATCATGGCTTGTGGTTGATTTCAATGATTCTAAAGACGTAACTCCGGACTCTACACTTAGAGAACGCTTCAAAGACTGCATTTTGAAATGTTAAGACGCTGCTCGCTGATCACTGCAATGAAGACTGCGCAAAGGTTTATATTGTTGCTGAGCAGCTGGATAAGGCATTCCTGTGAGTCGGCGGCGTCTTCAAAAACTGTTTCCCTCCTAATCCTTTCATCCAGCTCCACGGTCATCCCTTTTAACCAATCTGCTATGACCAGCAAAAAACTTGTTCGGGACCTATTGACCCTACATTTGTGACTACACTTGCTAAAAGAACGGGGGGCAACATTCTGCAAATGAAATGTGCTGATTGGAGTTGGATCAAAAGACACAACCCTCGGAGTAAACATGACCGTCGGCCGCACAGTCTCTCGCACACTGACAGTTTGAAAGGCCAATAATTGGAAAGCAGTTGCTGAAGGAAATCCCGGAGTCCAAATGAGTCAAGTGTTGGGAGTCCGATGCAAGCTACGCACCTACGTCCTACCAACCTCTTCTGGTCTTCTAGTTGCCTTCGTGTTTCCATGTTCACATTGCGTGTTGAGGCTTGAGATCCTCATACATTCTTTAAGTGTTCATGCACAAGAGCCTCGCTCTGTGCGACTGAGGTAGGGGAAAGGTTTCAAAGATGCAGAGCCGCAAATCAAGAAACCCGTGCGGCTCTATGCGCACTCACCATGGTTTATCCGTGCGTTGCTTAAGGAGCTGAGTGTCGTCGAATGCCATCTACTTTGTTGTGCCTCACCCCCATGGAGATATCGGTCGCTGGGCCTCAAAGTTCTGTTCTGGCGTCTAAGCTCGTGCGGATCACAAGCAAAGTGTAGAATGCGATCGGGAGGGTTTGGTCTGGCTTGATCTGCATGCGGGGTTGTGCAAAAAGCATGTATGAGCTGCACGAAGTGCATGTAGCGCATAGTGATCCACTCGCTGGCTCACACGTCTATCTGAGTCTGCCAAAGATATCCGATGACCAGCAATGACACTTCTACAGTAGGTCTTCAGGACTCTTCGCTTGACATCACGACACCAGCGCTTGATCAGTGGCAGCTGCTTACAACTCAATGAGCTTAATCACTTGTGCTTGCAACTGGTGGGCTCTCATTATCTCCTCGCTCATGTTCAGCCCTCTCATTTTCAGTTGCAGAACGATACCATGAGATAGTATCTGCCACACAGCATCGCATCGTACTTCCCATGCCTCATCACGGGCTTACCTGATTACCAATTCCAGCCCATTGAATCAGAGTATCAAGACGAGCTTGCACCGCACGAACGTGACCACGAAAAGTCTCCTCAATTCTAAGAGATGCCGATGGCGCAGGCAGAAAATGCCTTAGGGGATGTTATGGTTATGAGAGGTCTCTATCTGTAGATCGATAGGAGTAAGAAATCAAGATCAAGCCGACCACATTACTCCTTTTGGTTTACTGGCTACGGACCAAAAGAGGAGAAGTAATGTAGCGCCGGCCAGTCGAAGCATTGACATAACTGGATCTTCCGTTGTGGGCTCGTGATGAACGCATTAAAAAGCAACGACTAGGATCCCAAAGATACACCCTGTGAAAGAATTTTGGAACTTTGGAACCTTGGAAACAGGCTATATATCCATGTTTTTATGGTGATCTTCTAGTCTGATACATCGCCAAGTCTAGACTTGGATGTGTCTTGCGTATACTTAGTAACCATACCGCTTGAAGTGCGCACACAGTGTGCACACACTCAGTCTCAGCATGGAACGCTGCTTATTAGGCGCCGTTCCGCTAAAACATATGATTAAAGACGTTTTCCATCAAATCAGCCGCCCACTGAAGCACCCAATCGCATTGTCTCAGATTTAGCTGCACTTGGTACTCTCTAGCGATCAATGTCATCTACAAAATGCTATTTGAAAATGCAAATTAGCCCTTTACGATATATATCCGGGTGGCTGATTTGATGCTTATTAAGGCCTAGAAGTGGCGAAACCAAACCCTTAGGCACCAAAGATAGGCGCCACACCTTGGGGGTGCCCTAGGCAGAAGGCCCCTATAACAGCCTCCGGAGGAATAGACATCGATTTCATCGGCCGATGGATTAGATCATATAACATAGGAGCTGCGACGAAATCACTTCGATCCAAGAAAAGCCTGTGTAGATGGACGGAATGGGAAGGTTCAAAGAGGACTTTACTGGTAAGCGAGTATACGAGAGTGTATAGAAATCCAGACAAACTACGGAGACGCGTCGAATCAGCTCTGTCAAATGCAGCTCGCGGTCTCAGCCAGGCATGCCATTTACACCATCTTCATTCCTTTATTGGTCGTAGTTCGAGAAACGTAGACAACCAGCTAGCAAAGCGATTCTTCCCACACGCAATGTAGGCAATCCACAGAGCTGTCATCACTAAGATTCATACTCAATTCTGTAGACCAAATCCTGCGCGCGACTGATTCACAAGCAGACGTATTGGCCGCTAGAGCAATGGGTAACATACCCCTTCTTATCCCCCTTCTTATTAGGGCAAAGCAAGGCTCCAAACGCTGCTTTGTCAAGCTTACTTCAGCCGTTGGGGACCTGGCAAAAAAGTTGGACACTGTCAACTGTCATGGCTGCCCTGCTGACAGCAGCTATGCTTGTTACTGGATGCTGCATTGCTGCTTCGGGACGGTGTGCACGAATCGAGGATGCAAGCGACCCGTTTGAAGCTAAGACAATCATGAATTAACGTTTGCGTTAGACTTCGCTACCAAAGCAGTAGTGAGCCGGACCATTACTAGCGCTGCATGCGGCTCTTATCAGTATATGCGCGCCAATGATGTGACTGGCCAAGCCGCTTTGTAGATATTGATCGCCAGCCACGTGAAGGAGACTCCAACGCATCCTTGCCCGAATCGGCTAGAAACGACCGTACAGCCCTCCCTGAAATGCTGAACCTCCTGATCGGCATCCTCTAGTGAATAGCCTGTTCCACTGGGTCGGTAACCCCGCATGCTGATCAAGACCAGTCCATATTATGCTGTTTTCGATATGTACGATATTGCTCCTTTGACCGAGCTGAGACCGATGTTGACAGGACAAGTGGGCGCGGGCGCAGGCGTAGATGAGCCATCAGTGTGGACCAACCTCATGAGCCCGATGATCAGAGGTATGAAAACGACGGCACCGGTTGTAGGGTCTCTATTGGTCGATGAAATCGAACCAGTAAGACTAGCGTGGGATCTATCACAGCCAAGGCGTTACATTAGTGGATCGTGCTCATAAGCTCGAAATAAGATATGACCCTGATTCCCCACTTTGAGATTTCTACTGCACACCTTCCTCGAGGATGTGACCACTATGGACGCCACCACCCTCCTTGACCTCGTCCGTAGACAACAGGACAGTGATACACATGTAGGCGCAGCACCACCTCCTCCAGGGGTGGTGCCCAATTTTGACAACCCGGAGCATGCGGTCAGCCTGACATCTGCTTATGCGGCTGGATATGTTGGGATCGCGTTCGCTACTTTGTTTCTGATAATGCGAGTTTATACGAAGTCAGTCTTAAAACACACCTTTGGGTGGGACGATGGTGAGTCCAATGCGTCTTTTATCGGGTTTGGTCGTGCGCTGACGCGCAACAGTCACTATAATTTTGGCTTGGGTACTCAATATGTTCATATCGCAGTCGTTGAAGGAGCTGACATGGCATAAGATCTTCGCTGTTGGAGCTGCTGTTTGCGCTCTCAGTTTGTCTCCCTTCACAAGGTGAGAGGCCACAGCATTGACGTTTGAGTAGGCACTGGCAGATATGGCATGGGACGACATATCTGGAACATTCCAATCGACATGATGATCCCACACCTGGGGCAGTATTTTTTTGCATGCTCGGTCCTATATCCGCCGGCAGTGATGTTTGCGAAACTATCGATTCTTATATTCTATCTTCGGATATCGCCCGTCACAAGTTTTCGAATTGCTGTCTATGCTACCATGGGTCTTGTTATATCTTATGCTATAGCAACAACACTTCCTCTGCTATTTGCATGCAAGCCCATTAAAGCCTCCTGGGATCTCACGGTCGTCGAAAAGAAATGCATCGACACAACATCCGTGTACATGGCCACTGTCATTTGCAACATGGTGTCAGACTTCATCATTCTACTTCTACCACTACCAATGATTAAAGGGCTCCAGAAGCCCCTTCGACAGAAGGTATTCATAGGGGCACTATTCAGTGTGGGATCCTTGTATGAGACATCCTCCCAGAATGACTTCAACATATCACTGACCCATTTGCAGAGCGTGCATAGTAAGCATTGTGCGCGTGAAACTGTGGGTCGAGACTCCAAAGAACAGTCTCGACTTCACCTGGATTGCGCAGAAGCCTGGTCTCTGGGGGTAAGTCCAACCTCCCCAATCTTGGGGAGCGTTGATATCTAATACGCTGCAATGAACAGATTCGTTGAGACCAATCTAGCCGTCTGCTGCGGCTGCCTCATGGCCTTTCGGCCCTTCGTCACCCACTTCTGGCCCTCCCTTATTGGCGCATCACGCAACTCCGACCGCAACAAGCAGCAGAAGAAGAAACAGAGGACAACCAATCGAATTCCTACAAGTTGGCGAGCTACGTTTACCAACAAGACGCGTCTCGATTCTCAAGATCATGCGCTCGACGAATGGGACAAGACTGCGCGATTGTATGATGATGAACATGGGAGAGTGCCTACATATCGGGAAAAGCTTGCGACTGCGACCGTCACGGGGAATGATGAGGAGATCGCGAGACCGGAGATTTGTCGGTGAAAGAGAAGGGACACAAAGCCCAGGATGATAACAGGAGGAGCAAAAAGGATTGGTATACGCAGGACTGGTTTTGGCAGTCGCCTGCCGCTGGACTACAGGGCGCTCACGGCTCGAAGCCTTGACGGCGCGCCATTGGCTGCCCGACGATCGAGACGATGACATGACAGCTCATCGTCCGTGTAAAAGGCTCTGCTATGTACATGGCCAAAACCCTTGTATATATATCAGATCTTCTCCGCCGGCTTGATCTACACCAAGCCCCCTCTACATCCCCAGCCCAAGGTTCACTCCCCACTACGACACGCTTACCTCCTTCCCAGACCCGCTCAAACCCTTGACCTCTCCCCCAGACCCGCCAGGACCCTCCACTTCCCCCTCCACGCCCCCACCATACAACCGCGCCTCAAACAACATGATAACCCTCCCCTGATGATCCCTCAATTGCCCTTCACACTCCGCCCACCTCCCCTGCTCCCTCAAAAAATCCCTCATCTCATACAGCGCCGTAGCCAGCTCCGTCCACGTCACCGTTTGAGTGACATACTGGTGTCGGAATGCAATCGTCAGAGTGGTTCGGCTAGGGTCCTGTGAAGGAATTTGGACCGTGAACGCGCGGTTTTGCTGCACAGGGCCCACGGCGTTGGAGACGGCGACGCGTTTAAAGATTTTGAGGGCGCAGAGGAAGAAGGCTTTGAGGTCGATGGGGCGGGACTTGGTGGGGTAGCTGAGGGTGTATTTGTATTGGTTGGGTTGCTGGCTGTGGGAGACGGTGGTGTTGGGTGGTGTTTCGCTTGCATGGGATGGGAAGCGGTTGTTGTTGTTGTTTTGAGCGAAGTCGTTGTATGCGATGGTGCCCGTCAAGAGGGGCTGTTGTGGGGACGAGCCTAGCCACCAGGATGTCGATAGGATTGTGCTCTCTTCAGGTTGTGATGGTAGGTTGTTGATGATGTTCCCGTATGCCCAGATGCTGGCGTCGACTCGCCTCTGTGGACTGGGGGAGATCAATTCGATGACTGTGCTGCGATTGAGGTTGTCTCGCGCATGGCCGTATTTTGGGAGCTGGAAGTGGATGTCTTGAAGGGAGATGGTGTAGAGGCCATTGAACGCTGCCATGTAGACGCTTTCAACGCTCAAGGGCTCTTGGGCGCCTGTAGATGGGATGAACGCGAATTGAACTGATGCAGGCTGGGGAAGTGGATCGTGCAGGTTGGTTTTGAAGTTTGGCAAGGCATTTTGAGGTGCAGGGTTTGCAAAAGTGGTTTGGGGCAATGAATTGGAAAGCCATAGCAGAGGTGTGAGCAGCGTGCTTGCTGCGTTTGTTACTGGAATGGCACGCATGTTTGACTGCCAAAATACGCAGCCAGGTGACTGACGCACTCATCTTTGAGAGATAACAATGCCAAATTGCTGCCATTAGAGCGCTTGCTTGCACAAAGCTAGAGCTGCAAGCGCGGAACATCTCGAAGTCGAAACGGGTCATACTAAAGTCGTCCGCTTGAGAATAGGATGTCTCAAATCTTGATTGCTTCTGGTAAATGCCGTAATAATTAGGGAAGCGCATTCCCAAGTGACTTGATAAGGACAGACGTAGCTCCGTATGCGTTCGTCGGGATCGCTTATTGATGTGTTGATAAGAAGCCAGATAGAGCGATTCACAGCTTTTTTTACCATATTGCAGTTCGGCTAGTCCTGCATAGACAGTACCATCGTCTCTCTTGAGAAAAAACGCGAAGCAATCGTGTTCCATGGTAATCTGCAGGCAACAATGATACAGTCTGTTCATCCCGAGTACAAATGGCCACTTCAGCGGGATTATTCGTATCAGCTCGGGCTGCTTTCAGTCCTGTCTCCATGTGAGCCTATGTAGTACTATGCGTTTTGGTACCTTTGCTAAAGGGATCAAAGTCTCTACGTTGATATTGCTTTGGAGCTTGTTCGGGCGGTCTGCTAGGTGTGTCCTCCCTTGCAATAGTATTTACGTAGGTAACTCACAAACCTATCTCCATACGAGCCTTTATGATATCTTGTATGTCTGTATGATATCTGTGGGCGAGAACTATCGCAGCATCCGCTGCGAGACGCCTGCAAAATTGACACGATCCGACCAACCCGAGTATAACTAGAAATCTTGAATGCAAGCTCCTCGGGATTATTGAGATTATGGTATGGTACCGCCATCATCCCTTGATGGCAGCGACGTCGACACTTCTCCGCACGCTAGTCAGTGGCATATTTGTAATTTCCCCCGCCCCAGAATTTTTTCCCCCAAGCATCTCACAGAAGAAGCATTAGAATCAAAGAAAGATACAAAAGATATCAAATACAAGCTTATTTTTCACCAAGTAAGCTATATAATCAATGTAAGTTTCTCGTCCATTCCAAGCATCGAGCTGTCGCGTTTGACGCGTGTTGTTTGTGTTTGTCACGTACCTGAAAAAAGCTGATCCTAATAGCAGAAGAAATGGCTCCCAACACGCAATGCTGGTCTTGTGGCGGATGGCACAAGGAGGGAAAGGCCTGCTGGGTTCCCTGCCAGCGTTGTCGCACGGTCCATCATCGTAATGGAGCCTGCCCTGCTCTCCGCTGGGAAGCCTGGGATCAACCATCCCGGCAGCAAAGGCGTCAGCCTATGATCCCTGGGATGGGTGCGCCCACCACTTATCCTTCCGGCTCCTCCAGCCCAGCCGCCAGCGCAGGGGCTGGCCCAACGACGTCAAATATGGCGTCGGGCCAGCCAGCTGGTGGCTCGCGGGCTGGAAAAGCTCCGAAGAAGGAGAAGAAGGATGAGGAGAAAGAGCTCGCGGCGCCATACCCCAAGAGCAAAAATCAGAGGGAGAAGCAGAGGAAGGCGAGGAACCTGGCGGACGCTGTGAAGAAAGAGCTCCTTCCACAATTAAGGAAGGAGATTGCCCAGGAGATGACTGGTGGTACACCTCCTGCATCTGGCCGAGAGAACGTTGTCGGAAACGACAACGACACAACGATGCAGGAAGCGCCGCCAGTCCATGGTGCAAACCCCGCCGCGTCTCAAGAGGACGCCGCCCTCTACCGCGGGCCGCTCAGCCCCGAAGAGTGGGAACTGATAGCCGAGCACAGGCGCCAGCAACGAGCAGCTGCACAGGCGCAGCTTGAAGAAGAAGAGTCGCTCCGTCGGCAACAGTCGGAGCAGCGGATCCAGGAGCTTGAGAATTCGGTCCGCGATAAGCAGCAGCTGATCGACCAGCTTCGCTCTTCGGATGCCCATTCTTTGGGTCATCTGCAAAACCTGGCCCGTCACACTCAGCAGCCGGGAGATGTCAATGCAGCCAGCTCTTTTGAGCAGGCTGTCAACACTGCCATTCCAGGCTCGATTGAGATCGATTGCGATCTCGACAACGAGATTGTGGACGAGTTGGGTGAGGCTCAAGAGGCACTGCGAAAGGAGCGGGAGGATCAGGGAAGACTATAGTGTTTGTGTGGCTATGACCACTGATAGATTGATTAAGCGCCTGCGAGAAGGCATGAAAGCCTTGCGATGCGTGCTTTAATATCTAGACCAAATGCAAAAGTCTTTATTCCTTCCAGATTGTAGATCACGCGCTGCTGTACGTTGAGATCGTAGTTCGACATAGCCAACTCGTAGATATAAAACGCTGCTTCCGCCCCCTTGCTTGAGTCTTACATATGCGACCTCTACGGTGAAGATAGAAGTAGCGACTTCCACACTCTGTACAGTATGTGCCCCCGCCTAAGCCACATTTCGAAGATAGTACGCTTCGGAGCTTCTTGGAAGCCATTAAGATGACGTAGCGACAACCAAACTCTTGCGAATAATAATGAGAAGACTATCGAAGGCCTTTCAAACCAGTTGAATATCTTGCATGTCCCCTGCTTTCACCCAGAATTCCGGAGAATCTTTTTAGATTCCTTACAAAATACCACCTCAAGGTAATGTCCTTACCTCTCCTCATACTCGAGTCATCACAATGCAACGGATGGGCCTGTTCAGGGAAAGAGTTCTGGTGTCGAAGCGCGGGCAGATGCCAAAGCTGCCTCAGATGGGTGGGAGCCGTACAGAAGAGGCTGAAGAAGGCTTTAGTAGATTACTGAGCGTGATGTGGTGTAGATGCTCCCCCAATCAAAGGGTAGTCTGTAATTCGTGCTGACGTCCGTCGAAAGCTCCCCGCATTGTGGGATAAAGATACTTCGCGCACTGGCTTTGCGAAGGATGTTTATAATAATAGATAGAAATTTTGCCCCGCGTTCAAACAGGGTGCCTAGCCTAATGGTAAGGTCAACAGGCTTCGGCCAACGTTGTGGCGGATCGAAACCGCCGGTGCCCGGTTCAAATCTACTTCCTTTTTTTTTTTTTTCCTTTTCTTTATTTTTGAATGCGACAGGGCCCATGGACAAAAAGCCACGCCTGACTGCAGGTCTGTTGGATCTGCCGAACTTCATCCTTTAAAGTGTTCATTCGCAGTCTACATGTTCAGTACCAAGTCCGTGTTAGCGTTCATGGAGTTAAGCAAGCATCACTAGGCAATGAGACGGTCTACGCGAGGGATGTATAACAGACGAGGAGGTGAAGTATGCTTTACTCTAATTCACACTGCTTTAAAGACTTCTCGAGGCAACTGTGATCTTTTGAAATCCTACTTATCTATCTGCGAAAGGACTCTTATTCCACTTGCGATGCTTGGCATCAGCTTGCCTTGCGAAATCACTTTTTGAGTGAAGTTCTTGAAGAGCAGCTTTCATGCCAGCAATTGTGAGTGGTGCTGGCTGCAGACGATCTGCCACAGCGTCATAGCTCGTTCTTTTTGCGCCCTGCTGGCCCGGTCTACAGGCGCACATAAACTTGTGGCCATCGACGGTGACTTCTCTGAAGTATTCAGCTTTGATGGCTTTGCGCAAGTCTGTTCGCACGAGCTTCGTCACTGCTTGATCAATTGCGTCGCCCGTCAATCCGTCATAAGCTTTCGCTAGCTGAAGGATGTCAGAATCATTGAGCTCGTTCGGAATGTCCTTCAATTTGAGCTTGAGGATCCCTTCGCGATCAATAGCGTTAGGTAGACCCATGTGAATCGTTTCTTGAAAGCGCCGCCAGAAAGCAGAGTCTAGGACCCATGGCAGGTTCGTAATGCCTACGACAATGACCTGCTTATACATACTCATCATCGAGAGAAATACCGTCTTAACGGATTGTCTGGCCTCGTCGCCCTGGGCGCCTTCACTCCTGGTTCTGAACAAACCATCGGCCTCGTCAACAATGATTGCCGACGGACTATTCTCATGAGCGACGGCGAACAAGGCCTTGACGTTTCTTTCGCTTGCTCCTTGCCACTTCTCAATGATATCATCTGATGAAGCGCGGTAGACTTTACAGCCTTCTACCATTGAAGCAACGGACAAGGCCAAATGCGTCTTACCAGTGCCTGGAGGACCGTGCAACAGGATGCCTCTGCCAGCGAATTTTGCGAGATGTGGAGACTTGATGGGTAACTTGATGCTGGCAGCGAGGATCTCTTTCGCGTCTTCGCATCCGAACAGCTGATCAGCATGCTCTACAGAGTCCCGCTCGACCACGAGATTCTCCATCTTCAAATGCCTCTCAGGCGAGACATTTCTGTCACTGCCAACCTCCTTGCCAATGATTGCTCTAGGCTGGTAAGCGATGCGCGCATTTGTATGGAGTCTACTTACTTCTCTTGAAATGCTTCCTTCAAATCATCTGCAATTGACTCGAATTGCTGTTCGTGGTCAGCAAAATACCCAAAGACTTCATCTCGGTACTTCTTGCGTTCTGCGTCAAGACGCAAGAACATGATATAGTCTAGAAGCATTTGAGACACATAGTTATGCAATTTGAGCTTCTCAGAGCGAGGGATCTTCACGAGCAATTCTCGCAACGTGAAGACGGCCTTGAGGACCTTGCCCTTTTGCATGCCCCATTTGGCGGCACGGCCGTCCCACAATTCTTGCAAGGAAGGTCTTCGAGCCTACTATTTTCTCAGTGTTTCGCTTTCTTTCGCAGTAATATAGAGATCTCGTACCTCAAACCACTGCTTGTGCATCGTAGCTAGTTGAGGATCCTCTGGCTGCTCTGTGAACAAAGCCATGATCAACTTGCAATGTCTATCTTTTGACAGTCCATCGATGTGCTTATGCACATCTTGAGGCTCCAGGATGGAGATATCCGCAGGCAATTGGTGTGCTGACAATGGCTTGCTGGAGGAGCTTGATTAATGGGAGATTTCACAGTCTTGAACTATACTTACAGAGCGGTCGTTTTCTGGTGCTTTCGCGCCGACTCATTGCTGCCATCGTCTTGATCACCCGCATTGCGCTTGTCGCCTGCTTTGGACATCTCGCGTATGGAGTCAGGACTGTTCTTTTATGATGATTTTGTGTGAGTTGGGAGAAGCTGGGAGCAGATTGAAAAATTTTCTGACCTAAGTACGGAGTGTCATCGCGCCACGACGATGGCACAAGTACAGGCTAAATAGCTACACCAGGCAGGGAAAGATCCCTTGACTATCTCTATATCATATGTCTACGTTTCTAATGCAGAGGTTCATGCAGTGCCAATGTGTTCGTTCCGAGTTTGGGTCCTGTGTTGTCAACAACGAATAATCATCATTCACTTTCTCATCAATGGTACTGCGACCGTGTACCCAGCCTGAGCGTGCTTCTGCAGCGTGCCTGTAGACCTCGCCATTGTCCACTACTTGTTCCCTCAGTTTCCTAAAACTGCCGAACAAAGAAGAGCATGGCGGTCAACCGTCATTTCTAAAGGCGTCCTCGCGTGAAAGTACTTTAAGGGCGTTTCAGGCAGTCCATGGTCCATTATGTCTCCACGAGCTTAAGTCAAATCGTACCAGAAGAATCAGGCCATCTAACAAGTAAGGAGAGACTGACCACGATCTTACATAGCCGGACGTCCCCAACGAAATGGGAGAACAACGGACCCACGCAGCAAAAAAACCGGGAAAAGAAGGAACAGCTCGAAAAATCTAGAGAGTATCAGCCCAGAGACGCTGGCACCAGGACAAGGGGAAAGCCAAAAGATAGACGCCCTCCCATGAGTAGTAAACATCAGCTACCATCCTCACATAGTAGACCGGATGACGGCACACCATGCGTAACATCTTTATCGAAACGTGCTATGCAGGAACTTTTCACTGACAATATTACTATACCTAACGAAATGGCATTGATAAAGCCCACATTGACTGCGTATACACCAACCTTATCCAAAGGACCCGATAGTCAGATTGTGTCTTCTGTTCATTTGAATACCAAACTTTTCGAACACAAGCATATTCTCGGGCACGATGAACATGGATATAAGATACATTCATGGGAGACTAATGAGGCTGGACAGACTGCGTTTAGAAAAAGAAGATTTGGAAAGCAATACGAAAGGGCTAAACTTAAGATTCGCAAAGACTGCACTAGCAAAGCTCAACCTAGACTTCTTGCGTCTAAAGACGCAGAAGAAAACCCCACGTCAAAGCTCTGACGCTGACAATATTTGATCCATCAAGGCTTTACAAGAGAGATGTTTCAGGCTGCCCTTTTGCGCGTGAGTTGGTATCTAGTCTCTACCAATCGTCTTACGAAGAGGTTCACTTTTTCCAAGGGGAACAACCATGACCGGATTCTACCCATCTTTTTCACTAAGAGCTTCAACATAAATCGAGCATCGTGGGAGATTTACTACTAGTGATGGTAGCAGACTTTCCCACCCATTTCAAGTCAATCCGTCTTTAAGTGAATGTCTGACAGAGAGAGATGTCGGAGCCCTAAGCCGAAATATGCGCAAAAGGTACGAAGGTACGGAGACATCACCAATGGCATCGCCGGCCTCAGAACCCAAAATGTTGGAGAGATTCGCTCTCTCAAGGATCTGATCAATCTCAATACGTGAAGTGCAACCTATAGCAGGTGGGAACTCCACATGCAAAGCATGCAGGGAGTGTGCATTCTCAAGCATTATATTGACAGCCTCCACAATGACCGCTCGGCAATCCTCCGCGGAGGAGAGGGTGAGCTGGAGGCGGCAACTTTTCAGACTGGATACAAAGGGCAGCAGGATGGATGGCATCACAGGCATGGGAAATTGATTTGCTTGTAGATATCGTATGCGACAGTCATTTACATTGATCATTGACAGAATACTCCGGAGAATAGAATAATCATCTCGATCGCAAATGCTATAGAGGCTCGTAGGCTCATTATGGCCCGTAATCTCTCCACCAAGATGTTCCCAAAATCTTTGATTACTCGTGGAATATATTGTTCAAAATGCCACAGCTTTCAAGCACGTAAATCAAGAGAGAATGAGCATGAAAAAATCCGTCATATGGCTCTGCGCTTGTTGGTATCCACAGTAATGACGATGGCATCTACGATTTCACAGTCCCTGAATTGTCACCGAGCGTGTCTCTTCCCGCTTGACCCTGTGCTCGGTCTGCCGGCGTGCATATTGACGTTCAAATCCAAAAGATATCACTGGATTGAAATGACGTCTGAAGGATTCGAAGTCGAGCGCATGCAGCACGTTCTCGGATATCTGAAGCAAATGTACGGAATTGGCGAGAAGAGGCCTTTGCGCCAGAAGAAACAACATCGCACACGTTGCGAAAGCATATCCAAAGACGCAGCTCGATACAATTCGTGGGTTGCAAATATGAAAACATGATAGGAGACCAGCCTTATGCATTTCAGGCATTCAATAAAACATGATTCGCAGACGAGCCCAAGTATTTCAGGCGGGAGGGTTTCTATGCTATATACTCAGGATGTCTATTGATCTAACATACCCGTCATTCCCCGTAGCAATTGCGATCCAGAGTTTTATATATGTATCTCGAAATGGCTGACATCTTGACTGTCCCCAGAGTCGCCTATCATTCATTGGACTGAAGTAAGGGATAATCCTGGGGTAGTACAACGAAACTGGGTCATTCAACAATGGTTCTTCACCCCGCTGGAGTCGTTCCATTTCCAATTCGATCTTCTTGTGCTTTATTTTGTAGTCATCCTTGGACTGTTCTACCTCAAGCAGCGCTCGCTGCTTGTGGATTTCGTGGCGTTTAGCATCAGACACGCTCTTGCCCCACCGTTGCAGTAACTCAAACTCCTCAATGCAAACATAAGGTTGAGCGGGACCGAACTGTTCACTGGAATTCGAACTCAATGCAACACAAGTCATATCAGCCGTCCCATTGTCTGACGGCCAGATGTCCATCAACTTGTCGTCAAGCTGAGGTTCAGCGGGTATCTACTGCTGTGGACAGTCAACGCCCGCTGACATTGAGACAGTGAAAGGGAAAAGGCAAATAGACGCCGCTATGGGTCACGATACGGAGTAGAATTCGGACGATTCGGAAGGTCTTGATCAGGACGCGGTAAATATTAGCGGAGGTGGTGCTAAGTAAAAGGACGAATGCTCGGTTCAGGAGCAGTCTGCGTTTGTTCACCTCTTCCAACGATGATCGCAGTAGCTAACTTTGCGATCCTAGCCATAAAGCCAGAATTTCGGCCCTGGAGTGCGGACACATGCATAAGGCTATAAAGCAGAGAGCGTACGTTTCCTACAAGTACAATGGCGAAGATCACAGCAAACCGTATATTGGAACCTCTGGCTTGAAACCTTTGCCCTGACATCAACAAGCTTATAGTTCAATTTTGTGGCTACGCTAGGTTAGACATAGCATGATCGTCGGCTATCTCATAGGACGGAGAGAATGAGCTTTACACCCAACCTGTCTGCCATACTTATCATCCAAGTGGAGAACATGAGCCTAGCGATTGTATGCCTACGCTGAGTCTTCCTGGCGATGCTAAAGGAATGCAACAACGGATAGGATTCGCTAAAGCAGTATTATCATTTGGATTACGCGGCAGCTGGGCGAAGGCGTATGAGCTCAGCTTCTTTGTCGAGTCTGTCGACACAACAACTTTATTCTCCGACTTTGAAGCGACATTCGGTGTAGAGATGAGCTGGCAGTCCAAGCTTGTCGAAAGAATCGGCTGTAGCGTTGCGCTCCTTCAGTCGATCTTCTTGTTCTGCTACTTTTGAGCTATGGTAACGCTTCAGGTGCTTCAGAACCGCTGCAGTAAGTGCAGCGATAGAGGGACGGGCACCTACAGTGCTAAGTGTAATATCAACAGCGTGAGGGCTTTCTCTCAGACTGTGTGGTAAGGCTAAACTTTGTGCCACGTATAATATATTCTTATTTACTTGGGAAAGATTGGCCGGTTTGTCAACAGTGCCAAATCGAATTTCACTGAGTACCGCTATATAAACGCCTCTCGATACCACTTTCTGGTTCGAAAAATGGGTAGGTACAACGACTCAGTCATCGAATTCATGCTTTAGGGCTTTCAAGTCCTGATAAAGGGCATCGATTTCGTCGGCATATACTTTCCGCGTGCCCGTTCAATCTCACCTTTGGGGTAAACTCACGTGGGTCACCAAGATGCAAGACTTCTTGAGCCGGGCATAGGATAGCATATCCTCGTTTGCTTCTTTCAAAAGTCAGCCACACGCGTTCAATGAAGGCAGCTAAAAGCTTTGCTATCAGCGATCGGCTCGACAAGTAGAGCTGTCTGAAACCGGTTAGCGTCGATGACCAAAGCGGCTACTATGTCTCTGTCATCGGCTGCACCACGTATTGCTCCATTGGAATTAGGTTGTTCTGATCGCCATCTTTCAGGAGGAGGTTAACATCAGCTCTGGCCTTCCAACTCTACGAACCTGGCTCTTGCTCCGACAGGTGGCGACCGAGTAAGCTACGAGCAGCGCGATCAAGCACATTTGGGAAACTGGGGAATGTCGAAGGCCATATTTGTTCGATGGATCCCTGATAAGACAAAGCTCGCGTAGACCATTTATATTCTTGCATTTCGAGGCCCACGTTCGGATGGAGAGGTAAATACTTCTGAACTCCGCGGCCTCCCTTGGTCAGTGATAAGATGCTTGGGACGAGTCGTGATTCAGACGCTTGGTGTTGGTCAACGAGCCTAGTCTTACGTGCTACCGCGTCCGTTCTCTTGTGAAAGATCGCCTCCGCAGCAAAAGATGCAGTCAAGGTGCTGGGAGCAGTAATCCAGAAGCTTCAGAACTTGAGCAACATCTTGCACAATCGAGAGGTCGAGAAACGCAACATCTATAAGGTGTTCTTCCTTGCCAATTTAATTATCATGTGAAGCAACCTCTATACTGCGATTACGTCCATCAATGCTTTAGCCATTGAAGCTGGGATCCTTTACTAGATGGAGGTGTATTTAAACTTTCTCACAATTGAGGGGATGGCGGACGATGAGATACGTCGAGAAACCTGGATTGTGCTTTAAGAAGTCTTACTTTCGACCAACCGTGGTAGTCGTCCAAGCGTCCACTGACGCTCTTAGTCGCGATGACGCGTTGGGCACGTCAATGCCAAGCCGATGTCGGTCACTTCACGCGTCTGTATCTGGTCGGCTTTACACAAGATTGCCCATATTTCGGTTATTCATGCTTCGCAACGACTTTGGTTTCAATGGATAGAAGGCAGCTTCGAGGGTGTGTCGGTTTTTGCCAGATATCAGAAAGCCATCTCCACGTTCCTATGTTACTTGCATCGGTCCTTTGAGCCCACCGAGTAACTACTTCTACGAGTTCTTGTGCAAGGTATGTTGTGCTAGGGTGCAGCTAGTCAACAATTATCCGCATACACAAGCCTCCAGCCCATATAATACATTGTAAGTCTCGATGAGCGTTGCCTATGCATAACACTTCGGAATATATATTGGGGCACCTCAAGGCAGGAATGCGAGGAAGCCTTGTTCTTCGATTCAGACTCTGTTAGCCATTCTTGAGATGACTGATGCTTCTCAAGGGCGCGGTACAATGACTCACCGTAGCTTTCAGACATGCTTGTCAGCTCATGGCACTGAGTGTAATCGCGGCCTAATGTTAGCCCACATCTCTCAGAGCATTTGCTATCCTTTGTGCTTTCGTCGCATCAAGATGATCAGCTGAGGCAATGACCGCGCAAATTTCGGCAGCCAATGCTCTTCCTGCCAGCACTTCTCTTTGATTCCACTTCCCCTTCAATCAGTCTGGTCATTGTTGCACTGCTTTTTCTTCGACGGTGAAATGTCCAAAATTTACCGATAGTAGCAGTTGATGCGTATTCTCGCTAGTAAGATGGCGAGAATCACACTCCTATCTACCTCATCAGCAGCTGGAGTGGTGGTGCTGGGGAGATATTCAAGTCAGATAGACAGACAGCATGTTACGAAGCCGGGGAGAGGTACAGAAACACCACGTGAGATCATCACCAATATCGTCACAAATATCCAGGCACTGCCTAAATCCTTTCAGCTCAGTGTGTTGGACTCAGATACGCTCTCAGCAGAGTACAACAGGATCAAGCTCCTCGCGTTCGCAGCAGTCTTCTTTCGAATGCAAATCGGTGGTATAGCCTTAAGGTATCTGGCGTGCTATCTGCTCTACACGCTCTTGGTGCTGTATTGTGTTATTGTCCTGATTCTTCTCGCCTGCAAATGGGATAGCAAGGTTAAGTATTAGTGGATTACCCGCAGTTTCATCGAGTGCAGGCATCAACTGACATCACAAAGGCTCTATATTATGCCAAAGTCGGCTACTATATACCTTACCAGAGGCGACAAACCCATCAATAGTATTCTGCTAAAGCAATGATCCGGTTACTATGTCCATACTACATTTTAAAAGCCAATGAACGTGTCAGAGATTGCTATCCTTGCTTTGCACCAATACCTATTCCCCAATCAGAAACATCCTTGTAGTCGTCCGATCAAACCTTAGTGCTTTCTTCGCTTTGACAATCCCCACATCAATGCTGAAAACCATGGCAACGAGTCCGAGAACGAAACATCCCTCGCCAGCTACGAGGACGGACCCTTCTCCTCTGATAGTCGACAAGCGAGCTCACCGAACACTATGCCGGCCACGCTTGCCAGCCCTCATACCAGCGTCACTATGGCTGGTGACGGATTAACTAAGCATGTTTACATGGTTCGTCGTGCTCTAACTTCTTTGCGACTAACGAAAGGCTCGTCTCTCCCCCTTTTGCTGAATCGTCAAAAGCATTGTTGTCTAATGATGTTCCCAACTTTCCGTCTTTGAGGAAGCTGTGTTATTACAGCGATGCCTTCACCAGTGTTTTTGGCAGCTGCGATAAGTGTAGAGAGTGATATGGTGCGGGGTGGGGCGGGAAAGGGCGGGGAAGGGGCAGGTCTTTGTCTCGTGGCAATGATGAGGACGATGATGTGGATGATGGATGATTGGCGACTGTTCTGACCGCTCGTCGGTGAAGAAAAATTAATGTAGTAGAACTGCGTTGGTACTGTCTCCCTCCCTCTGACGCAGACTGTATTCCATCTGAATGCAAATTCCTAAATCAAGTAGACGTGTCTGCTGTGAGCGAAATCGACGGCTCTATATATAATAATTGGAATACTACTTGTTGATTGGAATACCATTTGATGATAGTAATCCTCCTTGCTGCTCTCAAGAAGCACCGACTGAAGGATGCTGTGCGGGCTGACTACTCTCCGCTAAGTACGATAAAGTGTCGACGGATTGAGGTGAGGGACAGCATAGACTAAAGCGTTTACCCATTAAAAAACAGAGAAGCTGGGAATAGCAGTGTATTATAGTGATATTAAATGAGAGGAGGAAGTGGCTAGTTGATTGCAATGCGTTGAAGCGTTAATTAATCATAATAGGAAAGCTGTTCAGGAACGGATTACGTTAGGGATAAGCTATCGAAGAAGGAGAAGCGGTGATCCTGTTAAAGGAGTAGAGGCTTTGGGAAAGGCTACCTGTTGGAGTCTGAGTCCATCAAAGGAGGAGAGCAAATAGAGTAGGATTATAGGGGAATTGACGTTGCGTTGATTGGACAAGTTAATGAAACTTCAGTGGATAATGTTGGTATTAGTGATGAACATCTAATTCGTGTGAGGGTTGGATTTTATGGTTATCTAGCATAGCAACTATGTGCAACTGTGGCGGCGAAATGTGCTAGTGACATAACAAAGGGGAGAAGAAGTTCGATCTCAAGGCAATGGTAGGGTTCGTAACAAAGAATTAAGCGATTTGAAGATCCCGGCAAGAGTGAAACATCCACTTGTACTTACCTCGTGTGGAGGTTCATACCACCATTCCAAGAGATTGTGGAGGTGACTTTGGGGGAAGGCAACAAGCTATCAAGAATGGTATGGCCATCCAACTAGAAAAGAGCTGGTGTTCGAGAGGCTAGAGTTTACGACGGGATAGAAACGCGCGAGCTAGCGGAAGTGTCAAGTCTTATTCATGCATTCCTGGAGGTGATTGCGATGGTTCGTGCGACTAAACCCGTAGTAAAATCGTGCATGAGCTCAGAACTAGCCAGAAGTTGTCATATGACCCGTGCATGCGCTGAAACCCCGGGTATGGGCTAATTTTGGAAGCAGCAGGACAATTGAAAAGCAGTATGACGAGTACGAGGTCGTGTAGAGCATGCAAGCAAAGGTTTGAGGGAAGTTTCAGCACATAAGGGTGTTCTTTGAGGTCGAGACACGAACTGGTTCGTGAATAGCGAGGGTGCAGCGTTAGGGTCAAGATCCAGAGCAGCTCGAGCAAGTAGTCCGTCGTCGTCAGTGCAGAAGTTTTCGCCCACATAGCACGTGGTTGGAGGCTGTAGGGGGCCAAAGAAAGCGGGACAAGAGGAGGTGTCTCGAAGGTAAAAAGGTTCCTGGTGCTTTGGAAGGGTGATTGCACCGACAACTCTGTATGCTAAAGGAAGTCAGCCCCATCAAAGGCCAGGTTTACTCACCGATTCATGTGTAGTCCTGGTCCTATTCTGCATTCCAGGCACAATGGGGCTCGATTTGAACACTCATCCTAAGCAATACGCCTCTGAAAGAAGCAGGGAGAGGGAGTCTTCTAATCCTATGTGGGTTGTAGGGACCGAAGAAACCTCAGTATGGATCGTCTCGGCATCGATGATCGGTGAGCCATCAGCCGTGACTCACTTGACAAGACTCAGACACACCCAGAGCCACGAGGACCCGAGTGGTAGCAAGGTTTTATGCCTGCAAACGCTGGATCTGCCAAGCGAGGCCGGACTGGGACAAGCAGGGTACGACGGAGATGCTCCTAAAGGACAAAGACTCATACGGAAGCGCAAGGGGTTATGTTGCGGCAGGATTCTATGCCTACCGAAGCTGTACTCGCTAGAAGGAATCTTGGTCTAGGTGTGGCCAGGCATGTCCTTTCGGTGAACGTTTGCGTTTCGAACGTCGGTCTTCCAGTGGTGAGGCAGGATGCTGCAACGGTTTCCACCCACGGACATCATACAGACACATACGATACCACAAGGGCTCGTATGGAGACAGTGTTCTAAGCTTCCCACGCTGACAAGTCGCAGAGCAGTATCCGTCCAGCAGACCAATCGGAAGAGTTTCAAGGTGATCGCAAATTCCAGAAAGGGCAGACTAGGATCCCTGAAACATAGCTACAGACACACACAGTACCACAGGGGCCCGTGTGGAGACAGGGTTTTAAGCTGCCTACGCTGACGATGTTAAAGAGCAGTCCACTGGATGTTGTCGAGCCCGAGAATGGTGTTGGAGGTGCCGGTGTCCAGAAAGGGTTGTAGACTGTGATCCCTTCAACGTAGGTACAGACACACACAGTACCACAAGGGCCCGTGTGGAGACAGGTTTTTAAGCTGCCTACGCTGAAATTGTTGAAAGAGCAGTCCGCCCCTAGGTGTACCGGCTGCGCTGAAAGCTGTCGAGCCCAAGGGTGTTGTTGGAGGTGCCAGTGTCCAGGCAGGGAGTTTCTTTAACAAAGCGACAGACACACACAGTACTACAAGAGCCCGTGTGGAGACAGGGTTTCAAGCTGCCCACGCTGACATTGCTGCAGAGTAATCCCGCTGGAGTGGCCAGGTGTGCTCAGGTTGGTCGGACACATTGCTGCAAAGTAGGCCAGGTGTGCTTCTGGTTGGTCGGACTGCGTCAAATTCGCAGGCGTCTCGCAGCGGTCACAGGCTATCACCATCCAAACGAGAAGCAGACGCATACAGTGTCACGAAGGACCCGTATGGGGACAGTGTTTTAAGCTGACCACGCTGATCTGTCAAACGGCAGCCCGCTCCAGGTGCAAACGTGACGATGGACCACAGAGCCACAGATCAAAGCTATCGGCATCTTGCAGAAAGAACAAAGAAAGAAGCGCAATATGCAGTGGATGGATGGTAGATGGAATATGCATTGAGAGGTGTAAGAGTGATGGAAGAAAGCAGAATTTTGCCGCTGTCTCAAAGTAGACGCCAAGGAATCCCAATTTGGCAGCGATGACGAAGTGACTTAAGAATGCATTCAGCTACTCTATCGCGGTGACTAATCAATTGAAGTTTGCGAGAGCTATCTGCAACCTGGTAAGTGACTCTTCAGCTGGCTCCTCGGCAATCGCTGGCATGTCTGGCGGCGCTGCGCCAGCTACTTGACTGGCCATCTGCTTCCACCTCTCAGCTGTTGGCGAGCCTCTTGCGACAGGAGGCATGCTAGTCACTTGCTCTCTGCTGAGTCTTGCATTGACCTTGGCAGCAACAAACATGCTTATATAGCTATTGTTTACCTGCACAAGGTCTGACAGGCGGAACTTGGCTTTTTGGCTCAGCATGTCCAGGAGCTCTTGTTTGAGTATGGATTCATGCGTGAGCCAGCCAAGTCTTGTGAAGCCATGCATCATCTGCCTGTCTTTGTTCGAGCAGCTAGCAAGCTTGCTGTGGAGCACTAAATTCTTCTCATCTGCCCACTTCTTGAAGGCTGTTTCTTCCTCTGAGGCAGACGCATGAGGGTGGTCGCTCTCGTATTGTTGCTTCCACGCTTGCTCATACCCATCAACGGAGGCGAGTAAGTCGGCCTTTGAAGGCCCTGTCCACTTCAATTGGGGACAGATCATGGACTCGCTCGACTCCGCGGATCGCGCCGCCCCGTATTTCAGGCATTGGAAGATCTCCGCGCCTTGAAAATCGTGGTCGGAGAAGTACAAAAAAGGCGCCTCTTGAAGAACTGGACTGCAAGAGAGCAGATGTAGGAACTCCCTGGTCGCAAAGCCAGGGTAGCCGGCGGTCTAAAGAAGGGTCAGCAGGGTACTGGGGAAAGGTCCGGAATAGCTACCATCACAATGATGAGGTTCACACCATCCGCATCTGCAGTGACGACCTGCTTCAAGTTTCGGTGTTCTACTACCACGACAGCCACAGGTTTATTGACCTTCTTGCTCTTCTTTCCTCGTGTGGGCAGCTTGACCTCGATGCTCTCGATCAGCGCTGGAATCGGGGAGCTGACCCCATCATTGAATCGTTTGTTCTCCAATACCGAGTCTTGGGTAAACCCCTTCTGCCAGAGCATGATATTGTTGACTAACTTGTAGTGTATGGTCAACGATTTTGGCAGTGTGACTTGCCCTCTGGCTTCAGGAAGTACACCGAGTGCCCATGGATGAACGCCAATACTGAGCGCAAGATCATGATAGGCGTTCCGAATTTGACGTGCAGTCAACTTGGAACCAGCTCCGATCTAAGAGCGCGTCAGACATGGGGTATTCAACGCAGTGGGGTCTTAGACGTACCTGCTTATACTCAAAAAAGCGTGCCATCACCTGTTGATCTTGGTCCAGAAGGTCGGTCACAGCGCGAGCCACAGAGTACATTCGCGCCCAGTAGGCTGCTGATGAACGCCAGCTGCGCTCTCGCTGCTCATCCTTCTTGAGGATCATTGGCGGCCGACCTTCTTCGGACACCAGAGAAGCCAACTTTTGTCCAACAGTAGAGGACCTGACTTTGGCAGTCCGGTTTACGTCCAGTGCCGTCAACAGCTTGTAGATCAGCTGCCTTCTCTCAGACTTGGAGGGTGTTGCCCTCCAGTCTATGTGGAGATAGGCTGTTTCTGACATATTTATTTATAATGATTCTGATGCGACAGCCTTCGATTGATTCGAATATAGTGAGCGAGGTCACAGTCGGGTCAATCAAAGTCTTGTCAATGTTGTGGAAGCCAGAGAGAGGGCATACTCTACATGTCGCAATTTTCCACGCTAATGATAGTCACCAAGCTACGATGGATTTCTGCTAGCGCGACAACGTGATCCGGCCTCTTCCTTCCATCCGCATACTTACTACTATCATCAAATATGAGCCATCAAAGATCAGCAAAAATGCCAGCCAAAAAGCCAGCCAAACTGCCTTTTGAGGAGTCAGAACATCTGCTGCTGCCAGCGCCTGAAGTCGTCTCCACCGACCCCGAGATGCTGGCAGCCTGGAACTCTGTCATCCATTGGTTTGAGCACGTGAAGAAGCGCGACGAGCAGCACAAGGGACGCGAGGCATTGCATGATCTTGGATGCCACATGCAGCTGGCTTGCAAGAGCCTCGGTCACCTTTTACTCCAAGCAGCGAAAGAGCAAGAAGATGAGGCCTCTAAGATCCCATATTTACGAGCAGTGCAACATGTCGTAGACGCGCTTGCCAAGGTTCATCTCTCTACCTTACGCACGCACCTCTGTTGAGACGCTCACTGACCACAACCGCTTGCAGATCACCTTCGAGCCCGTGGTGCAAGCCATGTTTAGTCGTGGCGATAGCTCCTTTAAGGTAGCGTCGGGCCGGGCGCAGTCGCTTGTGAAGAGATTTGAGGGTTCCAAACATCCCTCCAAGCCGCAAGACAAGTTGTACATCGATGCAGAGCTGCTGGAAGAGTCCTTGCGCGTGTGGCAGAACCTCGCCCTCGCCATCAAGATAGACTCGAAGCAGGAGGGTGTAAAGACAAAGGAGGTGGACAATACAGTGAAGTGGCTGTTAGAACATCGTACCGCCCAAACAGAGGAGCCTTCAAGGGTACATCCTCTCGATGACCCTTTGCTGCCTGCAAGCAAGCGTCCACGGCAGCGCTCTCCACCGCTGCAAGAGGACCCTATCTCTTTGAGAGAGGCCCTGCAGTTTGACGAGAAGAGAAGCATATGCTTGAAGATGATAGACAGCTTGGCCCCACGAATTAAAGACGACCATAAGATGGCATGTCTCGTGAGAATGGCCATCCCTGGAGGCCCTGTCGATGCTCAGATCGTCGATGGCTATTTCGAGCTGCTCTGTAGCCATAGAAATGCCATCGCAGCGACCGAGCAGACGATGAGCAGCCCAAGATGGCATGCATGGCCGACATCGTTGATGACCGAGATGGTGACTAGGCAACTAGAACACCCAAGCTTGCCTGATGAGACTACATGGGAGGTCATGCACCATATTTTCCCGCTACACCTCAAGCAAACCTGGGGCATGGCTGTACTGTCCAGACATGGAGAGACGTGGCTGCTACAGTGTTTTTCTAGCATGCCTGACTTCCGGCCATACATCCAAAAGGCATGGCCAAAGCTTGCGCAGTGGCTCGAAGGTCGTTATGGTAAGCTTGAGGTTGCTAATGCAGAAGTCTCGGTGCCTCCTCAACCAGAGTCAGGTGAAGGACCTGACAGTGGCATCTATTTGCTTTGCGAAGCACGACTTCTGAGCGCGGACTTCCCACTCGATATGATAGATCAAGGCGACATGTCCTTCCTGCGACGTCGTTTGGTGTTTGAGATCGAGAACAAAGTGATAGATAGCACTGAATGAGTATAATGACACCATGAATGCTCAATTCCGATTCAATTCCTATGCAGCACCTATGCAAGTGGTTTCGCAATAGCAATGCATCAATAACTCTTGAGAACAACCACGTCCCATGCCAACTCTGCCCAGCTTCTCCTCAACCTTCTCCTAATCCTGCTTATAGTGCCGCTCAAGATCTTGCAGCTCTGGTTCTAGTACACGTCCACGCCATCAAGCACACTCGCTTCTTCTGTGCCTAGCAGGCGTTAGGTTCCTTGCATAATCCCACAACACTGTGTTTTGTACCTAAGTGACACCATTTGTGTTCTTATGCTCATCAGCGTCCACATGGCGGTATGTTATTACTCTAGATGTCCGCGCTCTTCTCATCATATCCGCCATGCAAAGGATGTGGTCTCCCCGCCTGGTGACGACCTGAGATAAAGCCTGGAAATATTCACTCCTTCCCCAGCTTCAATGCCTTCGGCTTAGGCAACTGCAACTGCATTGTACTCTTCTATGCTTGTGACCTGACCTGCCCATCCTGTAGGCTGTGCTTGGTGTGGAAACGGAGCATTTCCACCAAGAAGTTCAAAAGTGGGGTCGCGTAGAGTGGCGAAGCGCGAAGCCGCACACAGGTTGACGAGTAGGATAGGGTAGGTTGTGTTCAATTTGCGTAGCGAGTAGGGGAGCCGCTTTGCTCAAGGATTGCGTGTGTCTTCTCGTGGGTGCTGGCTAACGGACGTATGCCAGGAGGAGGTCTGAGGTGCTGCTGAGCGGAGGAGCGTGAAGGAGGGGCTAGTCGATGGATGGAAGACTATTGATCTGGTCAATTAGAAACGGAAGAAGGCGCACATGTCCCACTCACGCACCTTGTCGTGCTGATCGCCACTGCTTCGATTGTGGCCAGCTTGCAAAGCCCAGCACTGCCGACGGTCATAGCCTTGATGCTTGCCAGCTACTCACTATCTCTATGTGTAGTGGTTCGCAGTCGGAGACGTATCTGCTCTATTCACCACATCGACGAGTCGCCTGGGATTAGTGCTTAAGAGAGAGATATCTACGTCTTTTGACAGAAAGTTGGGCTGGAGCCAAGCGTGGCGCCAAGCCTTGGCGGATATTTCCTCCCAGGCCACGCCCTTTACCGCTCAGCAAAGGCAACTGACTCCACATCATAGCATACTGCGATGTTTGTCTTCTATTCAGACCCGCTTGCGATGTCTCACCCTCCATCATCGCCAGGCAAAACATTCAGAAGTTGAGATTTCGCCCGACCAGCCAGAATCTTGACGGCAAGCAACGGATCGTCTCAGAGAGGATGCAGTAATCAATGCCTAATCCTAGCTACGACTGTGGTCCTGCCCTTCGCGTGTCTTCAATGATCCTTGGCCTTTTCAGAAGTGGGGCTCGCCATACAACGCTATCTCACTTCGTGTTGCGATCAAAATTCACAGTCTTGCGTTTGTAGGGGGCCCAACGGCCTTTCAATTCGGAATATCATGCGTCTGATCATAGAGTTGGCCGATCTTATCGACTCCTATGAGCTGTCTACTCTGCTAATCGACCTGCATACTAACGCATCCGACTCGCTGTCATCTTGAAGCACAAATGCACACATGTATGCGCCTTGTCCGGCGCAATGGTCATGGAGAAGGCGTCTCATCGCCATCGATATCTGGATCTTGAGTGCAAGCGAGATTTGGTAACAGTCCAGAGAGGTCATCATTCAAGGCTCCGTATTCAATGAAGTTGTGGACGTTGCTCACCATTCTCGTACCATTGCATGACGCATTGGTTCGAAGGTACCGTTGGTCATACTCTTCGACTTTCAGATGAAGGACATGTCTTACATGTCACCGCCCAGCGGGTTGAGGTGGTTGTTGATACGTACGTGTGGCTGGCAGGGCATCCATCTTCACTCGCGGTATTTCTGGAGGATCTTATCTTAATAAAGCTCTTTTATGACGCGCTTTCGCACGTAGAATGACTTTCTCTCAAGCGGTCTAAACCCATTTATTTTCCTCGATCAGCTTCTCATCCGCCATAACTCTCACAGGTTTCTCCTTATGACCTTCGCCAGTCTTCCTCAGGATACCATCCCGACATGCAACTAGGAGAATCGTGCTGTGTTCCTCGCAAATATTCCCACTAATGTCTACGCCCCTTTGGCCCTGAGATACGACTAAGTTGAGCTTCGCCTGTCTTCTAATGACCGCACTAGCTTTTGCGACACCAGCCGTACCCGTTTACTCTACCAAAATACCATTGGTATGGAGAAATTCTTGCTAAGCAGGCTCTGGGATGGCGTGACAGCTGACGAATCTTTATAGAAAATCGCATTGTCCATCTTCCTCCAGTACCATATCTACCTCTTCTGCTGGACAGGGATCTGGTCCATCATCTTATTTGCCTCTGATCCTACAGGCGGATCTCCCTTCAGTATAGTGTCGTTGCTCGAGGTTCGGTCCCGAGTTGAGGTGTAACAAGCTCTATGCCGCCAGAAAAGCGGAAAAAGGAGCACATGGGAGACAGGGCGGCTCAGTATGGCCAACGGAAGGAAGAAAACAGGCTGTAGGATGGGTCACGGCTTGAGGCTATCAATCAAAGTGAGGGATCAGAATATGTCTTTTGCTTGAACTAAACGGGACAATAGTCGCTCCCCCACTCAGGAGTCTCCTCTCCATGCTCAATATTTGCTGAAGACGTAGACTGGAGAAACAGGAATAAAGGCACATTGAGACCAAAGTCACAATAGGTCCTGTGGCGTAGGTAGCAATGATTTCGTTGCCTCCGAGGTTCAAAGTGCTTTCAGGCAGGCGGAAAGTCAGCGGACCGTATGTCAAACCGCGCTCGCCGTCTTACCCACTGGGCGGGGATCCTTACGCTTTAAACCATCAAGCACAACGAGAGGAGTGCGCCGATGAAAGTGTTAAAGGTATGGAGGCAGATGGGTATGGAAGTGTGTTTTGCTCAACGACCATTATCAGCGCCCTAAATTGAAGTGCATAGCGCATTCTATCAATGACCAAACCATGGCGATGATACAATGAATTTTAAGCATGTGCATACGTGGATGTTCGTTAGCACCAGCGTCATGATATAATGGTCATTGGCTGACATTAAGGCTAGATCTTCGCTCAATTTTGTGATGACGAGCGCGCTCCAGGAAGCCATATACATCTTTTGCCAGATATCGGATACGAGCGCTCTTGAGACCGTTGTTTCGTAAGCAATTGTCACTGACCTTGGAGTTCAAAGGGTACATACATAGCTGATAGCCTTTCTAAAAGACTTTGCATGGCGGTAAAGATGTTCCGCACTCTATCAACAACTCAAAGAAGATCTCTTTGAGCCGCAGCGCTGAATCTCGCACTCTACGGGCTATTGTTTCTCCAGGTTAGCGTCGTTAACAGTTGACACTGCTCCGACGATCGCCAACACCATAAGATTGTCAACGTGCTCTTCGGCGATTCTAAAATTGCTCGACTCCCGCGGGTCGTAGAAGCCAGATTACTGTCTTCATTCATCCGGCTTCAAACCATGAGCGCCTATTATACTACTCATCTACAAGGGCAGAAGAGGTCAAAAGAAGGTGAAGCCTATACATTCAACAAGGCTCTTCTGTCTGACATGCAAAGCCTTTGCTGATAGTGTTACTTCTGCAAATGGCAACTAATCTTTGGATTAATCTGGCGAGCAATACGATGTGTCTGTGCTTGTGTCGATAGAGGTTACGTATGGAGACTCTTGCAATAAGTCTATGGAAAGAGTCAACTGAATTGCTCGAGGTTGGCTCACCGGACTTGCATTCATTGGTCTGCCTTGAGCAGTACTTGTTGGCTTTGAGGTCTTGTGTAAGTACACGCTACTTAGCAAAATTGTCATAGCGATCCAATTACATTCGCTTACGACATCTTGAATGCGAGGCGGATTGGTAAGCAATAGGAATTTATTCGGTTTCCTGAGTCTCTTCTCCCCCCTCTCCACCCCTTCCCACATCATATATGAATGGGATTACTTTCGTGATGATGCTAATTATAGTTAGTAAGACCGATAGAATTTGGAGCGCTAGATGCAGCGCGAGTCCTCGATCCAAAGGCGAGTGATCTCCGAAGAAGTGAGCAATTGGCAATATAGGATTAGTGCGATAGTAGCGTCAGGTCGTTAAGGTAATCCAGTCGAGAGATCGCAAGTGCTTGGTTTTAGCACCTATCACACTGTTGAATTTGCCTTGCAGCTCGCTAGGAGCAGACTGTGTGGAGCCATAGTGTGGCGAATCACACAGCGCCTCCAAACGGAGCAATGATGATTAATATTCGTTAACCCGTAAGGTAATCGCCTCATTTGGTAGATTGGGATTACTAAACACCAGTACGACTAAATCTCATCTTCAACCCAAGCCTACCTCAAATCCTAAACAAGACCTATGATAATGGGCCAATACGCTCTGAATTGGAAACGAAGTTTGATAGTCAGATACAACCAATGCCTGAGTTGCAATTGAGCCCTTGGGACTCTAATTGTCAACTCAACGTGAGGAAATTGCAAGGAAGCTAGATTTAATCACATGATGGCTTTAGGGTTCTCCGACTTCCCACTAGAACTCTGGTGCATCGTCTACGACTTCGCTCTCACTGACATTACCAGGAAAGTCAAAGCCAACCCATCGATCGCCGTACTCGCGAGCTAGTCAGTGTCTCGTCCCGTTATTGCCTTGCTACTTGAGGCAGAGCGTTTTGTTTTCTACAGACCTAGCTACTTCTGTAACGAGCTAACCGTATTCAAGATATGGACGAATCCTACCTCTGTAACGAGACTAGCGCCTTTGATAAGGCTCGTCCTCAACTATGACCTGCTGAGTCACTCAAGTAACGAGTTTGACGTCCTCTCCAAGATATGAGATGTAAGGACCTGGGCTATGTCCATGATTGGATGATGCCGAGGGTCACAAGCCTCGAGCCGCTTAGTATCGAGCTGTTGTTAGACAGTCTTTAGCTCTATGAACTTCACTTGATGTTAGACCCGCTGAGTTAGACTATGTTGTTGATTAACATAGTGCACCGCTACTAGGCTATCGATTTCTATGCAGACACGACTAGCGATTCAGCATTCGTGGACCCTACTCCAACTACAGAGAGACAGTCGCCTAACCGTGCCCGAAACCCTGATTCTTTGTATTCACGCTTCAATGACAACTCTTGCCAAGATTGATGTAAAGTGAGATACCTGTTGCTGGTAGGAAGTGGCGATGGTTCGACGAGGGATGTGACGGGAAAAGGTTTGAGCAGAGATGAGGAATGAGGATACCCTTATCTGTGATGCCTGTGCAGACTGATACATGTCTTGAGGTGCCTGTTATCGCCAGCGTGGGTTTCAATGATATTGTTGAAGGTGCCTCTCACGAACAGCGACGCATTTCGACTTATAGCAGCCACAAGATTTGCGATGTTCTATCTGTAAGCTTGGTAACACAATTTGATCCCCTTTGCCAGTTTCGGCCTTTTTACGCTTAAACATATGTGTCACATGAGTATTCAACAAGCATTGCCTTTAGAAGAGACCCTACCGCCAGAAGCTCGAGAATGCATCACCATCTCGGGGCGTCGACTGCGAAACCCAAGATCGCGCCAGGGCTATTCTTCATTGGGCAAATTATTGATCTCATAATGGGCATAGGAAAGTCTCATGTGAAACCTTGATGGTTGCCAGCTCACGAAAGCGCACCTGAGAACGAACGGATGGACGAAGCGGCGAAGGGGTAGAAAGAGACGGGCTCGGACTAATAAGGAGCAATTTTCGAGCTCCCTTCGCTGCTGATAGCTGGCAAAAGTGCGATCAACAAATAATGCCACGGGGAGTGGAACGAACGATGGTAAACACACAACCGCGGAAGGGGATTTGTCGAGATTTACGAGAACATAAACAAGTCAGTCGTCAAGTACCAGAGAACTTCCCACGTTTTGACTCAGGAATTTGTATGTCAGAACAGGCTGGTTTTTTTCGAACAGCTTCGTTCACAGCGTCCAAAGGTCAAATGCCCCATTTTGCATGTTTGGGCGATCGTCGAGTCCGTTAGAACGTCCAGCGCGTCCACTTTCAGATGCAATGGGGTTCGGCCTTCGAATCTCTCAATTTGAACATGATCATCTCTTGAATGACCCGACATCGGACCAGAGCCACTTATCCAATTGCTCTCGACCACGCCTTTTCCAATGCACAGCACCTGTTAAATCAGGTGGCGGAAGTTTGCAGCGTCTATCCAGATGGCCAATATTCGACTTTTCTCGATCAAGAGAGAAGCGGTCGAAATTCAGTAACGAGCGCAATAGTAGAAATTCGCATATTGTCTTCGAACGCTAGCAAGCTTTCATGGGGTTGGAAGTTGCGACCGCGAGACCGATGTCCTAGCTGGCTGGGAAGACTTCCTCCTCCACCCGCTCAGATTAGGCAGCTTTCGCCTCCACTATCAACGCCATCACGACCATAGCTAACGCTAGTAGCGAATGCAAAAAGCAACCAGAAGACTAAGTCATGTCGCGTCTAAATTTGCAAGAGGGGACGTCGCTATTCGAATCGACTGCTAGCCTGAAAGCTGTTGTTGTGTTTACCCCGTTTGGGCTGATGCTCCTTCAACCGGACCTAGAAAGTGCATCTCGATGTGAGTAATGCTACAATTGATGAGATGATCTTCGCGATGCATCCACGCATGATGAGTCAACAGTCCCGAATTGCCTACTAGAGATATTCTCACTGACAGCACACTGATCAAGCTTGCAGCAAATTTACAATCACATCCGTCCTTCTATCATCTTCATCACCTCGACCATTACAACTCCCACCGGTCTTTTCTCCACAACCTCAACTCTCACTCCTGAAGCCACCCCCATCTCAACTCTCACTTTGAGTCTTTCTAAGGTCGTCTTCAGCATAGTAAAGTCCGATATCCCGAATTCTTCACGTTTAGCTTGGGCGCCTAGGGCAGTACCACAGACCTCTTGATTGAGTATGTGCGTAGCATACCACCATGCCCCAATTTATCGTCGTTATAAGACCCCTTACTTGTTGGGTACTCTTAATGAAAATGAAAGACAGTTCGAAACAGTGGATCTTGTGGTATTGTATTGTTGTTGTTGAAACTAACTAACTATTGGAACTTAATATACAGAACGAACGAGTGGAACCTTCCGTACTGCAAGAACCGCGTCATTACTCCTGTAAACAGAACTCGGCTGCGCGAAGTATCCAATATGCATCAACCCATATGCCGCAATGCAGCTTCTTGTTTCACATGCGAACACGATGACACTAAATGCCGGAACACTACCACCGGAAATGGTTGTAGGGAAGTCAAATTGGTGAGCCTAGCACAGGAGGGCGAGGGTGAAGAGGGAAAAGAAAACCAAGAGGCCTCTAATCTGCAGTAGCTACATTGGGTATATCTGTCGCGGCGCCTATCTTCTGCTTGACTGGGAGACTTTTTAAGCTGTCTAACTTTTCGATGATAACGTGGTGCTTACGTCGTTACTACGCTGCAATATATGAACGCGGGATAGCGATTATATCGAACGCAAACAGATACAGATATCCCATGTTCTCTCACGTCTCGTTTGCTTGTATAAAAACATCTCTTGAAGGCCAGAGCGTGCATCCTGCCACGCTGAAGTCTTCCCGTCTTCCCTGAATTGGTTCCTCCGCAACGTACCAGATCGACCTTGCTACAGATTATTTAACTTCGTACGTATCATTCAGGAGGTTAAGGTAAGCAACTGGTCTTGTGCTGCATAACCCTGTTGATGGACGATGGGCATACAGCGTTTGAGATAAGTGAGAAGGTCCTGGGTTGGACTGGCCAAGTACGAAAGTGATCTGGCGGCTGTGTCATCGCTATCTCTGATTGGGGCGGCCTGATCTGCTACTCTACTATTGGAAACATGTTAGTGTAGGGTAGAAAAGTGGATTGGCTCGAGATTGACCACGCATGCTTTGCGTTGTAGCTTTAGCTTAATGTAGTAGATCTTCTTCTGATAATCAAGATTTATTGAAGGCGCGTGATGCGAAGCGACCTTGAGAAGATATCATGTCAAAAACGTGAAAACCAGTCCTGCAAAAAACAAGCATGCACCGGCATGAGTCACTGTTCGGTGAGGTAGGTAATTATTAAGGAGATTGTATTTTGCGAGCATGTTGTTGAGTACAGTGAGGTCATTGGCACCAGCCATGATGTTGCCAGACTCAACTGGTTGCAGTATTATCTCAAATTCTTGAGAGAAGGAGGCCGCGAAGCTATCCATGCTACCTCCTTCGAGCTTGAGATTTGGTTGAGCCGAGACTATCCATTGCAATCGTTGTGGAACGCTTGATGGGTTGTGATTGGACAATGAATCACCGCTTATACTAGGCGTTGTAGTATCTCTCTTTAGAGTACTCTCTTCCCCGGGTACTTTCGAAAGTCAAAGCTGGTAAGTTTTTAGCTGAATCGGAATTGCTCTGCAGACACTTTGCGCCCTATCTTCTCGCAAATGGCACTGAAAAGCAGTTTCAGCCCTCCAAGCCCTGACTGCATAGACGCCTCAGCAGGCCGTTCATTTTCTTTATTATAGATTTCAGATTGCGTTGGAATTGATCTAATATTGTCGGTCCTCGGTTCTCGACTGGGTATGTGTCCTTATTCGAAAGTAGTACGATTACTATGCCAGATCCTATCTTTCTCAGCTCTGCGTTGCGTTCTTCCACATCTTCTTGGAAGACCTCTGCTTCATCTCGGTGCTGCTCTCACCATCTCATGATCACTTAACATTTTGACGCAGCTATGAAGTGTTTTCCAAGACCAAATTGTTTTGGAACGTACAGATCTCTGCTACTGCCGCATATCAACAGGGCGAGTCCACAGGCCAAAATTAGGCGTGAGTTTTGGGAGCTTTGAGCACCTATATACGTAAATGATATAGTATCTGAAATGATAAGGGGGAGCTTTGGAGCAAGTCTTTCCGACCATACAATACCAAAGCATTTCATTTTGCTGCTGACTTTGGGGGACGCAATCAGCGTTCTAAAGTGAGCAGAAACATTGTAGAGACAGACAAGGAACGAGGTCATGACCTTGTTCTAAATAGGAACAATCAATGGCCGTAGATATCAATTCGTTCGAACCGTCTAAACCAAGGCTTTGCTGACCGTTCCCTCTCAGCTTATCATCAACCCTGTTTCATCTGCCCTCCTTGCTTTAACTCAAGGATCGCTGTCGGCATCTGCTAAGCCGTACTTCGCTAATGATTTCGTGTTGGACAACATTGTCTGCTGTACGTCTCTGATATCATCCTTCAATGGCAATCATTGTGGATCCTGCGGTGCCCACGATGGGGGCGGTTGCAGCCCTGAATAGAAGTAAAAAACACGTTACAGGCACCGAATGGTAGATTCTTTTGCAAAGCATGGGGAAGCCATGTCTTGCGTGCCTTCACATTTGCGGCTCTGATAATTCTCCAACATCAGATGCCAACCGCATCTTGAAACGCCGTTGGTACCAACACTGCAGTATTACAAGCCCAGCTGTACAAACGTGGCCATCTGACTTTGGTTTCTCACTTCGGGTTCACGTCCGGTGCTGTGGAACTCCTTTTCCGCACATCACAAGCACAGGAGCAGCACGCCAGCGACGTTACACGTAGCATCAAGAGTAATTCTACATCCTACTCATACCTACTCATTAAAAAGCTCTGGCGTAGATACTGAAAGCTACGGGATCTCTCGCAGCTGCGGTAACAATCGAGGCCCTTCGAGGAGAATGAACCTGCCACTACATTCTAAGGAATTCCTTTGGGGGGAAAGTGAATCCCCCGAGTGGTTGACTCCTGGCCTCTAGTTTTCTCTTTACATTTTGCAAGGCTAGTGAACTAAAGAAGAACTCGCGAGGTCCAAAGATAAATACTGAGCTTACACGGATAAGGTCGTCCCACGCCTACCTCTTAGGACCTTTGAGCGTACTAAGTCGTTGTTAGCCTCTTCGATAGCTTATCAGGCACTTCTCAATGTCGTTTCGCAGATCTTGTTCTTTCAACGATACTGCTCCCCGGATCTTTTCCTGGTACTACACTGCTCTATCAAATTGCCATTAGCATGTGAAGTCCTAGCGATTGTAGGGGCATAGACCTTTAGTAAACCAAATGTCATTTCTTGAGCGGATATCAACGCCGCTCTATCAGGAAATAAGTGTCATTACTTGAAGGGGATGCTGCCTTTCAGCCACGAGGAGAGAGCTTCTATTGGTTGTAAGAAAATAAAAGGCTGTTTACTATAGTAGCCGCGACTACAAATGCAACCGGGCTCTTTCATTACATTCATCCCAGCCTCCATAGTGGCCCCACCGTTGCTTCTCAGGGTTATCATGATTCGATGCAGAGCTATAGTAGAGCAATTATATCTCGCATGGTCTGAAACCTCATACGTTCTCTTTGCCCCAGGCCTGTTGAAGAAGCTAGGCGTGGCTCCCATCGACGTTTGGTGAATTCTGCCCAGACATTGAAGAAGGGCAATGAAGAGACATCTTTGTAGGTGGCATCAAGTCATTTCCTGCTACGATTGAAAGGTGATTTGCCAATGGGTAGTCCGGAATTTTCACTCGTTGACTGGCAGCTTCCCGGCGGTGTGGCACTGGGTGAGAGGTGGAGCTATGACGAAAGGTGCGACGCAATGTGCATAGTTGCTAGTCGGAGAGGTCTACTAGTATTGAGTTCCTTCGCTTCTGGCATGACCAAATCACGGTTGAAATGTAAGTCGATAGTAGTGCATAGCAATAGTCGGATAAATGGCACAGCATGCGCTTCATTATGGCGCAGCCTGGTCAAGAATATTGCATCAAACAAACTTGACTTGTAGAGGAATCGATGATATATGACCCTTTCGTTGATAGCTCCTAATAGCTTGTGAGAGAGGAAAGGAGAAACCGTAACGCGTATTAGAATATACGGCGTTCGTGGAGGTATCGGATGTAGAAGTCTGCTGACAATGATTCGGCTAGTTAAAACATTCACTGATCACGGGTCGCAATACTATGAAGATTCGAAGTTTACAGGGACAGTAGACTCCGGGTCTGGGGGTTAGTTGAGGGATGTGTATAAACTTTGAGATAGATCCCCTGAATGGCATAATCGATAGCATTGCGGTCCCAGCTTCTCCTTAGTCTTGCCGTGTACGAAAGCCCCTGCACTGACGTCAGGTATATCACTGCCACTTTTACGTGCTGCAATCTGTAGGGGGATCGGCTCCGCCTTTTTCAGTCGATATCTTGCGACTTCTTGGAACCAGAGCGGGGAGTCTTTTCGTGTAGCAAAGCAGATGGAGCGTCCGATTGAAGATAGCTGTCCCAGCGGATCCTTAGACCCTTGTACTCTTGAAATGTGCATTGGCGGTGTCATAGATCCATCCGATTGGACATTATCTATGCATCGAAGCAGCGTTCTACACGAGATTCCAGGACTTGCCTTCATTAAGGCGCCGCACTTCTTAGCAGCACTGACTCTTGTGATGTATTGATGCAGTATCATTCGACTCGGCCTTTGGGCTGACTTGTCAAGCTAGCGGGGTAAGCAGCGAAGGTCTACAGTTGGGGCTGTTGTAGGCAAGGCTAAGACAAGCTCATGGTTCTTTTTTGTAATGAATAAGTCAGTTCCAGCAGGTTTCATGACATTATCTGATGATTGTATGATATCACGGATGTTTCACTATATCTCCATCTAGACCTCCACCAATTGACTTCGAAGGGAGATCAAGACCTTTCTATGGTCAATTTGTTAGGAGATCGCCCTACGTTTTGACTAGAGTTACAGAGTGTCATATCCGGTAGATATCAGCTCGTGCCAAATGTGTCATAGCGACCTCCCGGCAGACCAGCCCTGGCACTTTAAACGTTTATAGAACAGGCCGTGGGTCAGAGACACTGAATGATCTTTCGGCACATTGATAGCTGCAACATACTGGGAGTCACTTAAGTGCAAAACCGGATATTTTAGGCTGCCCACAGCAGGATACGAGAGGGAGTTTCTTCTAGATACCAATAGCTTTGATATGTAATATCGTTTAAATTGAAGCCGGAGAGCTTGTTACAACTGTCATTACCGCTCAACAGATGTAAAACACGCTATGGATTGTATAATAGATCTCGACCTTCTGCACTGCCACTTTTTCATCGCTTACGTCTCTGCTTCAAGAGGATCCATTGTAACTTACCGCGGACTCATGAGTACCTGCGCCAAGTTCATACCTTATCTCCTTATCTTTGGTGAAGTGTTTAAAATCTGAAACCCCAACGACACGCGGATTCTTCAACGTGCTGAAACCTCGGGAGCAATGCTTCATCCAAAAATGCACAAGTCTAGACCACTACATTGCCCAGAAATGACAGGGTCACTGTTAAGTCATCTGTCTGCTTATATCTCAGGCTTGTGCTGATATCTCGAGCGTCGCAGTTACTCCATGTCTGCACCGACTCGGAGGGTGAGATTCGCAAAAACACTCACCGTTTCTCGTCCTCCCTCCAACGAGGAAGACTCAGCTATGCATATTTCATTATGAATAAGAAGCAGTGCTCTACGTCTTGAGCTATGGGCGAATGCTTCTCTGCTTGTCAACAAGGTCAGCATCTTATTTGCGAGATGTCCAAGTTGCTTTTCACCCGAAGCGGTCAGGTGATGGCAATGGACAGCCTTAAAGGGAATGTATCAACATGAGTGAAAAATCCAGCTAGATGCACGCACATCCGCGACTTCCTACCCATCCCGAAGTCGACCGATTCACGGGCACCCTACGAGTACAAAGCAGCGAAAGATACCTTTCGTTCCGATTGTTTGGTTAACGGCCGTATTCAAGCGTCCAAACGCATTCCTCACCCACTAAAGTCATCACTCCTGTTTGCAACGAGCTTCGCGAGCACGTCGTCCGCATCTCACATCGTTAACATGAAGTGTGTCATCTAGAGAAGAAAAAGGGGTCAGACTAACAGGGTGCTCTCCCATCACCTCCAACAAAGCCTAGTGTCACATTAGGGAGTGAACAGGATACAGCGCCAGGCCCCGATGTGAAGTGTCCCATTCAATCAAAATGTAGAAATTCGGTTTCCCATCGAATTTGTTGGAGCCGCTTTTCATTTCCTCATCGGAAGCGCAAATCGGATATGACGAGGCTGTACCTGCAGACTTAAGTAGACTTGTGTAAATGCCTGCCGTTCATCACAGACAATCTCCGTCAATGTGGCGGGCCGCTTCACGCGTTTATATCCACTCACAGTCTAAATGTAAATTTGGAGGGAGATCTGGTTCAATGGCAACGCCGCTATCTGTGTGAAGTGAAACTGGTGGAAACCCTACTTGAGAATCAGGGGCAAGAATCTTCAGAAGAGTTGAGGGGTCAGTAATGATCACAATATCCATATATAGCACAATCTATTGGTGACTGGGTACCCACCAACTGACGGCAACATCTACAAATGAAACACACAATATCCGAATGACCGCGCTCCAGGAGAGGGGCTATGGGGCACGTGACAGGCAACTAAGCGCTTTGTACTTGACTTTCACGGTTGTCAGGTCCGCATACATTGATATGAGGTTTCACCAGGAGCGAAGTCAAGTTGTCTAACGATCCACACGCGTATTTATGATGTTCAAGATGTGTCTCGCTTTTTGACAATGAACGAAAGTTTTCCTTGTAGAGAATGGTTGGAGATTCATCCCACGCAAAGACGCAAGCGTTACAAGTACATTCCTCTTGGTGCTTTCAAAAGCATAAAGCGGCTCCTAGCACGCCATGAAGACCTTGAGCTGCTTACGCTGCTGGAGCAATCGCGAGTGCAATGGAGGTATTGTATGTGGCATAGACTTTTCGACTGGAGTGAGTTTCAGCAGAAGTTCTCCGAAATGTTTCATGAGGCTCTAGAGCATGTTGGCGACTTCTGGACTGTGTTGGCGCAGCCATAGCAGAGGTACCCGCCAATATCCAGCAATACCATCTTACTCTGCAACGCCTGATTCCGGGTGTACATCACTTAGATGCAATTGAACGTGGTATCTCTGCTCAAGAAGACGGACTCTGTTCTTTGGTCTCAGAGATCAATGCCGAAGAGAGATATGCAACCAACTTATGTCAACGAAAGAACGAATCCCTTCAGTCGCAGAGATCTGCTTCCTATTTGACATGCTTAAAGCTTAGACATCCTTAAGACGATCTGACCTGATCAGAAGCTTCTATTTGGAACTTACACGCGAGGAAAATCCAGAGACATCTGCTGGAGGAAGGGAGGAAGCGAGGAAAGGTGAAGTTTGCTCAAGAAAGAAGGATTCAATTTGCCCACGAGCAAAATGTACAGCCTGCAGAAGAGGATAATTTGGATTGCATGAAAAGAACTGGTCCGGACTCAGGGGAGGGGGGAAAGGGGTCCGTCCCCTCTCAAGATACCTCCTTTGTCTCCTAGTGTCCTCATCAAATCGTGTATACCAGGCGCTCACCCTCTATTTGAGGAAGGGCCCTCATCTTTTCACACATTAAATGGGAGGAAGCCATCGGTTCACCCTCCAATCTACAAAGCATCCTCATCTATTTACTCATCCGACGCTGACACCTTGGCAAATAAAGATGACCCAGTGGAAGATTATGAAGGACCCGCACCCGTTATCGATGACATGCGTGACTGCAAGGTATACACACTTCCATGGGTTATCGAAAAGTTAAGTCCAGCGGAGAAATGAAGATACCTAGACCTCTCTCAAACCTAATCTTCAAGAACTCATATTCGAAGTACAACCGAGTTGATTTGACATCAGCCAGAAAAACGCAAGAAGGTTTCTTGCCTTATGTATGAACCGCGTGGCAAGCGTCTGTTCTTGGCACTGGTCTTTTGAACGAGCCATGTTTCAACTCAAACGGAGAGTCTTGTTTAATTAGCGGCTCCATTCGAATTAGACCTCAGCGATTAGACTGAGTACCGTTGAAGCCGTCAACACCGGACCAAAGACGTCATGAACACGGTGTGACATGTTTTATATACTAGCACGAATGGACGGAACGGGAGGATGATTAGGGTTCCCCATATCTCATGTTACAGATTTAAGAACAAGCCTAGAGCTTTCTGTGCGTCAGCTGAAGCATCTCTTACCACAATGAATTGGGCAGTCAAGCCACAAAGCCAATTCAAGCTGAAGATCTGTCAAGATATGCAAAGGGGAAGGATGGCTCTCAACGATCTCAATCGGAAGCTACAACATCTGGACCGGAATGTGAGGATTTTAAGCGAGTGGAATCGCAAATTGCGACTTGAAATGCAGGAGATAAAGGAGCAGTCTCGACTGGCTTTTTCAAAAATGCAGACGGAGATTGAAAGGCACTACCCATGTCGTGTCTCACAACATCAACAAGAAAGTTTCAAAAGCAAAGTGGGTTCTAGATGCTCCTCAAACCTCGATGAGTAGGCACGTATCTTACACGCTTTGTAAGGTCAAGCAGAGTTCCCCTCTGTTCTTCTTGGTTTGGTGAAATCATGCAATATCAAATGAACCTACTATAACTTATTCTATTGGCAGCTTCCCCTGCACACGGAGAATGATTGAAAGCAGACCCAGACGTTACGGAATATATCAAAGGAGTTAGTATCCGTGTACGTAATGGCAATGTCAGCTCAAGGACGGCGAATCTAGAAGGCGGGAGTCGAAGAGTGAGCGTAGACGGCGAACAGGTCGCATCCTTTGGTACCAACAGGCGCGACAAGACAAACTACATCTCGCGCTTTCGATATGTACCTCTCATGAGGTCACCAGAGATTTCAGCAAGTGGTATGCCTGATCATTGTGCTGACAAACTTGAATATTACGCAAGCTGTTTTGGTCATATTCATGATATTTTATCGCAGTATTCCTTCGCTCAAGATGACGATAACCTCACACATTCTCAACGCAAAGCTGAAAGCAAGTGTATGGTAGAGCGTCAGAAATCGACTATTTGATCATGCCGCATTTGGTTTCCTATGACCCTACTGTCGTAACTATAGTGACACGTAAAGTGGAAGAGAGGATTGTGGTCAAGTTTGGCTTCAATTGCTTGAACTTGATGCCGAAAGAGTGGGAATGGCCGTTCACGGTTCTTATTTAAGACTGATTGTTTATTGATAGAGAGAAGATCGAGTCACAGGGTCCTGTATCCTCAGCATTTGCCAAGCTTACATTGCGGGACTTTGCGCTTCTGACCAATCGTATGCGTAGCGATAGAGGAAGTAAAGTAATTAAAGACATCGACGTCAGTATTCTCTAGTGCAGAGCGAGCTCCATATACGCAACCATGGTACATGTACTGCAAGTTCTCTTAGACCACCGGATATGGACAATGGGAGCACCAGGGCCTGAGTCCGATAAAGAGGGGTCTCCGACGCGAGAAAGATGTAAAGTAACTGAGAAATGTCGCTGCCAGTGGACATTTTGTCTGTCAGTGGCTGCTTAATATGGCTTTGTCCGGAAAAGAACAAACCGCGCCATCAAGTGACTTGGTCCCCAACAGACATTGGCGTCCCTAGGGCTTTTGTGACACTCTTGATCGCATATGCTGGTAAGCTGGACTCCACCGCAGACTGCTGAATATTTCGTCAGGTAGAAAGAGAATCCAGGGAAAGGAATCAATTGAACTGTCCGATCTGCTACCAGATCCAGCAGATCAATTCTGGAAACATCCGAGCTTTTATAGCAAGGACATACGCCGGACCTTGTTCATGGCTTTCGATTCCGATTTCACACGTGCGATACTCTTAGTGAGAAGATGTTCCGACACCATAAACCGTTGCCATTCATTGCGACTTTGCGGTAAGGTTATCTCAATCAATCGAAGCTACTGAAATTGACACACTCATGCTCCCTATGTATGCGGTAATCGAAGCAGGAGGAGGCATAGACTAAGACCTAATGAAACTCAGGAAATCATTACTTAATTCCCTGTTATTCCAAAAATACTACCGAAACACAACGAATTTCCTGCAGTGAACGAGTCGCAAAGCTCGAATCCATGTTAGGGTTATCCCTAATGAAGAGCTCATGTGCTCGATGGTTTGGAAGTGAAGTCAACTGCGCGACTATCCTCGGGGCAAAGCGGAATGAACAAGCTAGGCTTTTTATGCTGTTAGGGGAGCAAAAGACAGCATAGTCTGTGTTTGCTGACGTGTATGACTCAGACAGACATATGCAATGTCTTATTGCCGACAGTGACATGATAAATAGCTACCAGTAGCACATTGCTCTTATATCTTACCTACAAGTGGCACTCAGGATTGACAAAGAGAATGCAGGTAATCCTGTGACGACCAACGACTGATTAGCTATTGCCGCATGGGCTGCGTCAGGTACCAACGGTGGAGGACAATAAGCGAGAGAGTTGCAGCTCTGTTCATGCTACAACCATGACCTTGGAACTATCTCGGATATCTGTGAGCACGACTTCGCAATCTAAATGGGCCTTAAGCTCTTAGTTACAAACCCTTCGATTCTATTCCAAGGTCGGATTCACTCGCAATGTAAGCGGGTAGTTATCATAAAATTTCGGCGTAGCCATATAAAAAGAGCTAGCTCGAGCCTTCAGGGCTAGAAAAGGTTTCGGTGCTGACGTGAAGTCAAATGAAGCGGGCGGGTATAGATGGACAAGTCGAAAGATATCATTGTGGACCACGAGAGGGTATGGAGACTCTCGTTCTGACTAAAGCATACCAATTTAGGCAGGAGAGGAATTTATCTCGCGCTACTAGCAACAATGTCGAGCCCAGGGAGAAGGGTGGAGATCAGGCGTTACGGAAGAGATATAAGTGGGTTGATAAACAATCAAGCAGCTTGCATACGAGTATTACAGCTGCATGTCCTCGGTGATATTGAAATAGAGTGATAACATGAGAAGCCAGAGCCACCCAACCTGAAAGCTCTTAATAGCCAAGTCTTATACCGGCTAAATAGCGAGCCCCAAATATGTATCCAGCGAGGCTGCTCCTCAAGCTAGACTGCGGTGACTCTCGGAGTACTATACGCGAGCCAATCGCCACGCTGAAGATGCCGACATATCACAGCCCACGCCAAATCTTATAGTGTAAATCTTTGTAGTCTTAACTCATAGCAATAATCATATAAGGGAAGCTCAAGTCTGCGATATCGGCACTGAGTTTTTCTTTTTGCTGTATAGTGCTACGAAAGCACAGGGAGGCCGAACAATAACTTCGTATCACTAGATAAGGGCGGACAAAGGCAAACCAACCAGCGGCGCTAATGGGGGGCATGGGAGCTCACGTCACGCTGTCTCAGAGAGCAAATCCTTACAACCTCGCAGTGCGCTGACACACACAGTCGTAGTGAACACACAGCTCTTGGTACAGTTATTGTCATCTTGTTTGGGCACGATTTACACCATCAAAGCTCATGCTACTGAGCCGAGTAGTATGCATACACTGAGTCCTCATTCCTTCAATTTCAAGCGAGCATAGTCAAGGTGTATTCCATGCTTACGTCCCATGATTCTTAAGAGTTAGCGATTTCTGGGATTGCCGAAGCAACGCCATGTCTACCAGCCGACAGATTTCACGATAAGAGCTCCTTAGTCGACTCTTGTTACCCTTGACGTGTAGTTTAGCGCAATCCTAACAGACATCTTTGCAAAACTCCTTCAGTCCGCTCCGTAGTCGAATTGACCAGCGTTTCATGCCGACATCAAAGAATACTAGGATGCTTTACTGCCTCCATATCACAACATCGTATTAGCTTTAGGCGGATGACCTAGGATGTCCATCTGAAACCCGAATTTGCCCTATATGTATTGATACCAACCTCTTACTGCCGATGAATATGGACGCCCGCCGCGCATTTGAAAGCCGAAGATCATGAGCTGCATGTCCATGAAGTTAGGCTGAAACAAGGACGTCGGTTGGCGCTGCTTCGCCTGCGAGCATTGCATAGCCTGAGGACGGTCTGAGGGTAGACAAAAATCAAATCCCGTCCAGCTCCACGGAGGTGGGCGGATCAAAGAACGGAAATTGCACCTTTTCTATCTCGTGCTCTTCGGCGCTCGGTATATCTTGACGGTTGCTCTGACGAGCCTAAAAGTAAAGGCGAGACCAAGTTGAAGATATGTAATGGCCTCCAGTTATGAACTCTGGAAGAACCTTCACTTCGTCGTTGAGGCTCGACATGAAGCGGCCTACCACACAGAGATGGAATCAAGCCAGAAGAAAGCAAAGCATCCTTCCTAATACGGCTTGCTAAACCCGTTCCCTTGCAACATTGATGAAGATCATCTTTGCAACCAGCTTTCAGACAAAGACCATTGGAGAAACATCCGGTTTTTAAACAACAGGCCACGTAAGCCTGTATTGTATGTGTCTTCAAAGCTTTGAGACACAAGCATCAAGTCTCTGTCGCAGTGCAACTATCAGTGCGGCGCTGTGTGTTTCAAAACACGATGGACGTTGCCGTTTAGTTGGTAACTGGGCCCTCTTTTGCGAAATTGTAATTCAATTGAGATTGACTGGTTGCGCTGGATCGTGTCCTGCAAAAGAATTGACGTACTTTCGAAGAAATAGTTGGTGAAGGGTTTTCTATTCCGCTAAGAAGGACATTGACCTCCCCGCAAATCTAACTAGTGCAATTTGAGTAGTACCTGTCAACGCGATTCCAATTGGGTACCGAACTCGCTTTAGGTCATAGTCATGCGAAGGGTGCGACTTAGTCACGTTCAAATCAGCGACCATCAACCGCGATCAACAAGTCTATGAGTGAATCGTTGTAAGAGAAGGTAAAGGTAAAGATCTGAGGGGCATGAAGCCATATCTTGAGGTTAGTATGACTTGTAAACCAAAAGAAGAGCCAAGTATATCAGCATGCTAGAGCACTGGCTACAGCTGACTAATGCTTTCTAGGCGGGTTCATAGCATAGTTATGAATGGGAAGCTTTCAGCTTTCACTGTAAAGATAGGACAAGCGAATTGCACAGCCTTGGAGTCTATATGTGTTTCTGATACGGCCTGCGACATACTATTGTACAGCACAAGGGTACAGGACTGCATTCAAGAAGCATGAACACTACCACTGAGATCCTGGAAAGTGACTAACCTTGTACAGTACTGGTGAGCTCTGAATGAGGCTCGGATTCTAATGTAATGACTCACGGCTGATTTGAACGATTTCAAGAACGCAAGTCTGATATACACACTTGGAGAACGCTTCAGAGAGCAGAGAATTTGGATCCTAAATCGTTGCTGAAAACATTTCTGATTAGCCCTTGAATCACTTCGCATTTCTTCAGAAAGAGAGACAATAATAATGTCTATAGAGCAAATCTTGCACCACCAAGATCAACGTCCCATGAAGGCAATATGTTGTTACGCATTACAAAAGAGTCAATGCTCAATAGATAGCAATATATAAGGACTCGCACGCCTTTGTTAGTGAACCGCCCAAAGTCGAACATGAACACAGTCGAACATAAATGACGGACAGAAGGAGAGAAAATGCATATTTAATGCACGCAAGAGCAATTTCGTCTCGGCCATAATGAAACGAAAGTGATGTTCTTTGATTAGTGACTACAAAGTCACCAAGACGCACGCATTGAACTAGAGTTGCAAGGATGCCACATTTGATGATCGCAGTGTAAAGTTTTCATTGCAGCTAATTGCTCCGAAACCTTCAATCAAAACCATGCATGATGCCAATTTACCCAACTTCACTCCTCACTCTCCGAGGAAGTCTCAAGGGTAATCCCATGCTGCTTCGCGAATTGTGCATGGTGATACTTCTCAACCGCGGTTTTGGAAACGTTGTTTGACGGTTCCCAAGATGGCTTGAAAGGGCCAGACCACTTGACAAGGTATTTCAACACCCCGTCAAACTCCTGACAATCGAGGAGCGCATCGACATCCCACGGCTGTTGACTGTCATTCTCCTCTGCCTGTTCCTCTTCGGTCGCTTCGCCGGGCTGAGACTCCAGGTCATCAACCGCAGCATTGGCAACGCTACTATGCGACAGATCACCTTGAGATGCACGGCCAGCCAGTTTCGCTGCACGACGAGCTTGCTTTTCCTCTTTCTTCGCCGCCTGCCTGGTCTTGACGCCAGAATGTGCGTTGGCGGAAGCAGCAGCTTTGGGCTTTGGCTCATTCGGAATGTTACCAATAGCCTTCTGGAATTCGTCAGAGGCAAGCAAGCCTGTGAATTTCCATTCAAAGCCACCAGAAAACTCTTGCACGAACTCATTGCTTGAGGTAGAAGTACTGGTTTGTACACTTGCGAAGTTGCGGTGTGCAAACCATGCATTAGGCATTTTGCCAGTGATCCCCTCGAGCCTTTTCCAAGCAGCTTTAGACTCCTTGAGGTAGTCAATATGCTTGGTCACGTCATCGCGTAAGTCAAGCTCCCACACTGTCTTCTCGCTGGTTCCAGCAGACACCCTGAGTTCCAGGGTGCGCGTTGCTGGATACCAGCGCATGTCAACAGGTGGTTCGCTTGGGATGTCCACGCGTAAAAACTCTGATCGCTCAGACATTGGCTGTTGATAGCCAGTCTTTTTGGCTACAGATATTTGAAGGCTCTGGACATCGCCTTCGCAGAAGAGAATGCATTCTTGTTTGGGCTCAGCATCTTCGAGAGACCACACAGACTTTAGACCCTTTCCGAGGTCATAGTCAGCGTCGCTACAAGTGCGGAGACGTCGAAGTGAAGCTGTCCAAGTCTTGTCGCGCATGCCACCAAGAAGCGTCGCATCCTGCAGCTTGTTCTGCTTCTTCAATACCCTCTCGGGCAATGCGATCGCTGGATGGGGCTGCTGTGCGCTCGAAGTGGTTCGCTTCGGTCCCGGATTTGCCACTGCTTCTGGGCTATGCTCCATGATATGCGATCCTCTTGATAGCGTTTTTGTAATATTTGATCTTGTAGCTGAATGAAGAGTCTTCTTGCTATTGATGTTGATGTTGATGGAGTGGTAAAGTGAAAGGGTGGTAGGTGAAGATATTCCAAGAAACTTTTTACACCTCAACTGCCATCAGTCAGCGGCGGCGGCGAGAGAAAACCGACAGTCGTGACGTCGCCTGCTTAAGCATACTTTGAGAAACTCTATCTTTGTAAAAACCGTTCACTAGCTGCAGCTTTCGACGGATTTGATAGCAAATCAAGATTAGAAGGCCGCTGCTTTCACCAAAAGTGGCAATTCCCATGTTATTACATGTTTTAGACACTGCCATATCAACAGTCGCTCCACCCCAAGACGTCTAAGAAGCGTTTGAAATTCACAGGCTCATAAAATCTTGTAAAGTGAAAATCAACTGGCTGAGTGAGGGTGTCTCTTTGCTAAATAGCTTCCCTTGTATTCTACTACGATTGATAAACCTGCCCTAGGTTGAAAACTGGTTTGCTTTGAGCTATGCTTCTTGTATCCTAGATTTTGGGTTAAGGATCGCGGATGTTTTGTAAGGCTCTAGTGGCGAATGCATCGCACTCTGGCTATGAGCTGGAAGTGAGCCTAGTCTGAAAGCCATTAGCTTTCAAATCAATGTCCAATCAAGTACCCTCGCAACCAGCGGATGCACGATGGGAGGGAGCCATTGTCTTTCGAGCGCTGGGAAGCCTCCCGTTTTTGCTCCGAGTCATTCGCCTTTCATTTTGGTCTCCAACCCCTAGCGCCATTCTAAGCCCCTGACGCCCCCCTAAACGACCTTTTCTCGGCACTGGAGAGACTCATTGCATCATATATCACTATCTCAAACGGAGGAGAAGCGGGGCCTCTGATTGGCGACGAAGGTGCTGGACATGATCAACTCCGACCAGCCGCATGAGGTCAGGATGCTGACCGTGAGGAACTTCCTCGGGAAGCTCTTGAAGAGCCTCGAGGACAACAAGATCCCTGCGCACATGCAGGTGACCGAGACGAAGATCAACTGCTAACCCCACTACAAGTACAGGGCCACTGACGAAGAGAGGGTGAGCGTCCTGGTCGACACCGGCCTCACGTCCGCGGATGTGGACAAGAGGTGGGTGGTGGAGAGGATCATAAGCGCTGCCGAGACCGCGCTCGACGCCACCAACATGAGCAACGTTAAATCCCTCATCTTCTCCTACAACATGAGTCTGAAGCAGCGCGTGCAGTAGCAGAAGTGGCTGACCTGGCTCAAAACCAGCACCACGTCCTAGTTTCGCTCGCGTTCCTCTTTTAGTCATGTTCTTCGTCCTACACGGCACCACGCACCCATTCTCGCACTTGTACATCTACGCGACCGCGGTGATGCTCGGCATGCTCCTCGCCGGGACGATGCTCTCGTCGCTGTCCACCAGCGTGTTCGCGACCGCGTGCAGGTCTCTATCTCTGACGGTGCACGGATCCGACTCCGTATACTTATCCTGGTGCTCGTCCTACACTATGCAGGCGGAGATGCTGTCGATCATCTGCTGGATCTTGTGCCCGTATGTGTACTGGTCCTCGAACAGAGGCAGGACCCCGCACTCGGTTGAGTATGGCTCCGGGTTCACGGGCTAGTACATAGCCCCGGTCGGGTCGTAGAACTCGGTCACGCTCACATCTTTGCATGTAATGCAGCGGAGACTCGTGCACAACCATGTTCGTGACTAGGTGGACGAACCCGTGGACGTACTCGAAGCCGCACGTGTAGCACCTCTAGCCCATGGTCATGGCCTGCAGCCCCTGTTGCAGAACCTCGTGCCTATACACACACTCACGGGTCTGTTTCGCTCCGCCTCGCAGGCCGAGTTGAAGTACACCTTGTTGTTCTCAATCGAATCCACGTGCTTGCCGCAGTTCCTGTAGCACACCGAGCCTATGTGTCCGCACCCGTTCGTCATCGTGTACATATAGCAGCTCATGCTCGTGTTCGTGGGCGTGACTAACACTATGCATCCGCGGAGTTGCCGGCAGTTCAGCTCAGGGAACCCCGCCAACTAGCCCGGGCACTGAGTCAGCACCCGAGTTGCCCGCGCTATTGTTCAGCGACTTGCCGGTACTTCATTAGGCCTTTATGCAGTTAGTCCGACTTAGATCCCTTCAATAAAATATTTATTCTTTAGCGCTTGGCAAGGGCTTTTAAATAAGCCTTTAACTATCTTAATTAGATATATATTTATCGGGTTACAGCTAAAGAACATTGTTTACAATCCTATTAGTATAACTTGAGAGTCCTGCAGCTGGGCGCACTGTATTTAATAATTATCCGGGGCTCAGGTTTACCCTAGGTAAATATTAACCACTATCTTTAATCTTGTCTATAATGGGAGAGGGTTAGGGTTAGGGTTAGGGTTAGGGTTAGGGTTAGGGTTAGGGTTAGGGTTAGGGTTAGGGTTAGGGTTAGGGTTAGGGTTAGGGTTAGGGTTAGGGTTAGGGTTAGGGCTGTCTCTTATACAC